>CM053033.1:101450328-102050328 GCA_028564925.1 Lithobates sylvaticus | reverse complement strand
GCAGGTTAGGTCTGCTTTACAGATGGTAGGAAAAGGGAGGGGGGGAGGAAAGAAAGAGAGAAGAGAGGATGAAGAGAAAGTTGGGAGATGAGGAGGGGGAGGGTATGGGGGGGGGGGATAATAAGAGGGGGGGTGTAGATACGTTCTCACCTCGACTGCCATGGCGGCTTGCCTTAGTCCTCCCGCAGATGCCACCTCTCCCAGACTTCGTTGTGATCGTCCAGTTTTTGTCGGATCCTGGCCGTCATTTTTTCCATGAGTTCAACGTCTTTAACCCTGGAGTATAGGGCCTCTTGAGAGGGTGGGATGGGGGATTTCCAGTTAAGGGCTATTAAGCACCTTGCGGCCGTCAATATGTGCCTGAGCAATTTCTTGCTAGGCTTGGATAATTTTGGTTGGGACAGGCCTAGCAGAAAAAGTTTAGGAGTGAGCATTATGGGCGTCTCAAATAGCCGTATCATGAGCTGTCGGGTAGATTCCCAAAATGGGGTTATAAGTGGGCATGCCCAATATATGTGGAAGAGTGTCCCTTTCTGTTGTTGGCAGCGCCAACACCTATCCGGGGTGGAGGGGTATATTTTGTGGAGTATGGCAGGGGTCTGGTACCAACAGAAGAGAATTTTGTAGGAGTTTTCCTTATATAGAGTACATATAGAGGTTTTGGCTGCCTGCCTCCAGACCGCCTGCCATGCCTCCATTGGGAGCTCCTCGCCTAACTCCTTCTCCCACTTGCACATATATGAGTGTTTGCCTTTAGTTAGGAATTGGTATTTGTTTATAATTTTGTAGATGTCCGATATCAGACCCCTGCGGTTGCGTCCTTCTAATATAACCTGTTCAAATGGGGAAGGTGGGGAAAAGAGGAGTTGTGGAGCTATCGTTTGGGCAAAGTGTCTGATCTGCAGATAGCTGTAGAACGCTTGCTTTGGAAGGTCATGTTTAGCCTGGAGCTCCGAGAATGTGAGCAACCTGCGAGATCTGGGATTCACAATGTGACCAAAGTGGAACAGGTTCCGTGTGGCCCATGGCCACGACATCTGATGCGTTAGGCTGGTTGGTAGTTTAGGATTGCATAAGAACGAGTTCATCAGGGAGTGTTTGGATTTGAGGTTATATTCGCGAGAGACCTTGCGCCACAACAGGCGAAGTTGCGACATTGAGCCTAGCATGCGTCTGGGGTCCACCTCCACATTTGCGCTCCATATTATACTATTTGGGTGTACTGGGGCTAGCCAGATTTTTTCTAGTTCTGACCACTTGCTGAAGGACCTCTGGGTGAACCATGAAGTCAGTGCGCGGAGTTGGGTCGCCTGATAGTACCCGACCAGGTCAGGAAATGCCAGGCCCCCATCCATCCGTGAGGCCGTCAGGACTGAGCTGGGCACTCTGTGTTTCTTAAAGTTCCAGACATATTTCAGGAGATCTTTTTGTATTTTGCGTAGTTGTATGTAGGGAACGGGTATAGGTAAAGTTTGGAATAGGTATAATAGTTTTGGGAGGATGACCATTTTAACAGAGGTGATACGGCCTATCAGGGAGATGTGGTGGGCTTTCCATTTTTGGATCAGTTCCCGGATTGATCGAAATATCGGTGGGAAGTTCGCCTGGTACAGGGTGTGGAAGGATGGGGTGATGGATACCCCTAGGTATTTAAGTGAGGTAGTCGTCCATTTGTAGGGAAAGATAGACTTAAGGTGGGTCGTTTCGTCTGTCGGGATGTTGAGTGGAAGTGCGACTGACTTAGAGGTATTGGTCTTGTAGCCCGACAACGTGCCGTAGTGATCTAATATGGCGTGGAGGTTGGGTAGGGAGATCCGAGGCTTGGTCAGGGTGAGGATGATGTCGTCCGCAAACAAGGATATCTTGAATTCCTTGCCCCTAACCGGAATGCCCCTAATGTCAGGGCTGTTCCTAATGGTGGCCGCCAGGGGTTCTACACACAGTGCAAACAGCAAGGGGGAGAGCGGGCATCCCTGGCGGGTACCATTCGTAATCGGGAAGATGGGGGATGTGGCGAAGGGTGTTTTGACCTGCGATGAAGGATGTCTATAAAGGTTCTGGAACGCGTTCAGGAAGGGGCCCTTGAATCCCATATGTTGTAATGTGGCCGTCATAAAGGGCCAGCTTAGGCGGTCAAACGCCTTCTCTGCGTCTAGACTAAGGACCAGGGATTGTGTGGATTCTCTGTTCGCCACGTCTATCAGGTCTATGACTTTTCTGGTGTTGTCCCCCGCTTGTCGCATGGGGACGAATCCCACTTGGTCTTTGTGTATCAGGGTTGGGAGGATTGCGTTAAGGCGGGTGGAGAGAATTTTTGTGAATATCTTAAGGTCCAAGTTCAAGAGGGCTATGGGTCTGTAGCTGGCGCATACTGTCGGGTCTTTATCGGGCTTGGGGATCAGAGTTAGGTACGAGCCTAGCATCTCGTTCGGGATGGGGGTCTGTCGGAGGAAGGCATTAAATAGTCTGGTCATGTACGGACCTAGGATGTGTAAGTAGGTCTTGTAGTACTCGTATGGGAGTCCGTCTGGTCCCGGGGATTTATGTGCCGGTAAGGCCTTAATGGTCGTCGTCATTTCTTCTATGGTAATTGGGGTGTTTAGTTCTAGGAGGTCAGCCTCCTTTAGTTGTGGTAGCCTGGCTTGTTCAAGGTATTGGGTTATGCGGTCGGTTAGATCTGCTGACGGGGGGTTGTGGGGTATTTCGCGTTTGTTGTAGAGGTCTGTGTAAAACTCTGCGAATGTTTTCGCAATGTCCTGGGGATGGGTCACTAGGTCACCTTCTTTGTCTTTGATCTGGTCGGGCGTGGATATATGTGCTTGGTCCGCGAGTTTTCTGGCTAGGAGTGATTGCGCTTTGTTACCTTTATCATAGTATAGCTGTCTCAGTCTTATTATTGATTTTTCTACTGCCCCTAGCGCCAAGTCCCGGAGCGTTGTTCTGACTTGGACTATCTGCTTAATAAGCGTTAGGGAGGGGGAAGTCAGCAGTTTGTTTTCAAGGTGTCGGAGGCGTTTTTCCCCTAGAATTCTGGCGGTCTGAGCATCTTTTTTCATTTTTGAGGAGAGTGCAAGGCACCTACCTCTGATTACCGCTTTGTGTGCGGTCCAGAGGGTGGATTGGGTTATGTCTGGGGTGTTGTTTTCAGCAAAGTAATGTTGTAGCGTGGTGTCTAGTTCCATCTTAGATGGGAGGTATTGTAAGAGGAGATTGTTAAGCCTCCAGTTATAGGGCCTGCGTGTGGGGGTGCCCAGGTCCAGGGAGATTGTCACCGGGGCGTGATCTGACCAAGATATGGGCAGGATTTGCGCAGATTTGATGGCTTTAAGTGTGGTGTTGTTGACGAAGATGTAGTCCAGTCTTGAATGGGTGTGATGTGGGGCAGAGTAGAAGGTATATTGCCTGTCTTTTGGGTGCAGGGCCCGCCATGTGTCAAATAGTGCAAATCTCCTGGTGATCTGCCGGAATTGTTTAGAGTCCCTGAGGGCTCTTGTTTGAGGTGCTTGGGGGTTAGTCACAAGGCGGTCATGTTGAGTGGAGTGTGCTAGGTTATAGTCCCCTCCCACCACTAGCATGTTATGGGGTGTTTTAAACAGGCGGGTAAAGACCTTGTTCAGGAACCGGTGTTGGTGTACATTCGGTGCGTATAAGGTGCACAGGGTTATGGCTTGGGATTGCTATGTGCCCTGTACAATGATATAGTGGCCTAGCAGATCTATGTGTGTCCCAGTGCAAGAGAATGGGGACCCTTTTTTGAAGAGTATGGCAACCCCTGCTTTTTTACGTGGGTTAAAGGCCTGGAATGATAAGGGATAGAACTTGGAGGCAAATGTGAAGGAGTCGCCCTTGCCAAAATGTGTTTCCTGTATCATTATAATGTCTGCGCCAGATTGCCTGAACTCTCGGAGCGCCAAGTGTTTTTTTATTGGAGTTTAGGCCGTGGACGTTAAGTGTTATTACCTTAGCCATGGTCTGTGGTTGGGAGGGTGACAACATTACTTATCTGGTCGACATCTGGATCTGTTCCGGGAGTGTGGCATCCGCGGGAGGAGGCTCGGCGCCCAGGGGGGCCCCAGGAGGGAGTAGGTGAGTAGTTGGGTGGAGGTGAGGTATCTAGGGGGAGAAGGAGAGGTTAGAACGAAAACAAAACAAGTCAAACAATTATGCAACATTTGCTGGGTCTGGGTGACCGTTAAGGTCAAAAGGCCCAAACAGTTCCTGTAGGTCTCCCCGACTAGGATGTCCGGAAAGTTCGGGTCGGGGAGATACCAGGGGGGTAGGGTCAAGAAAGGAACTTGTGGGTGGTAAACCACGAGGGGGGTTCGTAACTCGGGGGGCAACCTGTCCGGCTTCTCGGCCCAGGGTAGCCCGTGGAGTGAGGTCTTGTCGATTAATAGGCTTTCGGGGGGTGGTAGTCATTTTGCGGAGATCTTTGTGGGATAGATGTTAGTGTCGCAGTTGGAGGTCCCCTTAGGGGGGGAAGTCATCTCATCTTGTGTTTGGGGGATTGGCGGTTGGGATCTGGGCCCCTTGGACGTTTGGTCGAGGATACTTTCTGCCACACTACTGGCGGAGGTGGGGGGTTAGCCACCAGGTCCCATTCGGGGAGTTGAGGGATGGGGATCCCCAAGGTGTCACAGAAGGGTTCCAGGTCGTCTGAGTAGCGAAGGATTGCCGATTTTCCTAGGTGTTTGGCTGTTAAACTGAAGGGGAATCCCCATCTGTATGTGACTTTCTCATCTTGAAGTGTGCGCAGTAGAGGTTGTAGCAATCTCCTTTTTTTAAGCATGATCCAAGAGAGGTCTGGGTATATTTGTACCGGGGTGTTATCATATCGCAGGTCGCGTATAAGGCGGGCTTTACGCATGATGTCTTCTTTAAGCGGGTAAGAATGCACTCTGCATATTACATCCCGGGGCTTTGAGGCCGGACCTTTAGGGCGGAGAGCCCGGTGTGCTCTGTCCATCTCTATGTGCTTGTCAGGGTCCTCCCCGAGCATCTCGTTAAACAGGGTCTGTAATGAGGATTGCAGGTCTTCGGTGCCGTCTGATTCAGGGAGTCCTCGTACCCTAATATTGTTTCTCCGGCCCCTATTGTCGAGATCTTCGACATGGCGTTGCATGTCGCGGAGCATGATGTGGTGGTCTGAGCTCTGTTGTTGTGTGCGATGTATGGCCAGTTTGGTCTCTTGAATCTCCTCTTCTGCCATCTCTACTCTATCTGAGAGGTGTTTGAGACCTGCATGAAGTGTTTGGATCTCGGAGCGACAGGTGGCCTTGACATCAGCTATAAGCTGTTTGAAGTCATCTTTGGTGGGGATGGCTTGGAGGTATGATTGCCAGGGGGGGTATGGGTCTCCATTATAACCTGTGGGAGGGTGGAGATGCGGAGGGGTCGGTGCTTGTCCGTTTGCTGGGGTCTCTCGGGGTTGTGGGGTGTCCCATAAAGGTTGGGGTGCCCAGGGTTCAGTCCATGATGTAGCATGGGGAGAGCTTGGGGTGGGGGCCGGTGGGCTGTATCCTGGGTGCTGCATGTGCCCCTGGGTTGCTTGGGAATGTGAGGGAGGGATTGCTTGCGGGTCTCTGTTTAGGCTGAGGTCCCTGGGTCGTTCGGGCCTTTGGGCTCCTGGGGGGGGTAGTGACTGCCATGCGGTCTGTGCCCCTTCATCCGTGGGGGGCTGTCGGTTCGCCCGGGGGTGTCCGGGGTCTGGAAGGGGGGGGAAGTCTGTTGCTGGGTCGGATGCTGTGGGAGACATGGTGCCTGTGTGGAGGCATGGGTCAGAGGCTGTCCTCAGCAACTTGGGGAAGGCCTCTGTGCACTGGGTATATGCTGCCTGGGATTGAGTTCCGGCCTGGTCCCCCTGTGGATAGTGGTGTCCCCCTGATGCTTGGTGGGTTTCACTCACCAGGTGTTGGAGCCCGGAGGGGCTCGGGGGCTGCTGTGTGGGGTCTTTGGCGTCCGGTGGCGGTCCGCCACTGTGTTGAGGCGGCGGGATTGAGGCCTGCTGCCTCGTGTTGTTGGCGGCCGGCGCCATCTTGGTACACCCGCCCGGAGCCGCCGGCGGCTGGAAAAGCTTTTTAAAGGACGCTGCGGTGCTCGGCGGCGGGTGTGCAGGTCTCCGGGCTGAGGAGGATCGGGTAGTGCGCGATCCTCCCATATGCTGGCTAATTATCCCCCGAAATTTAGCCTGTGTACTGCGGGCTGGAGAGGAGCTCTCAGTCCGTGCTGCCTTCCAGGTCGGCTTCTGGTCACGCCCCCCTGTGTTAATGTTTTTAATGCATTTATAGCATTTTTTCACTGGTACGCTGTTTGATGTCACTACCATATTTTATCATATAATATTTTTTTATTAGCGCAACTTTTTGTATTTTTTCTTATGTTTGTGTTATATCGCACTTGTTGTTGCTGCTTAAGGTTTTAGGTATTTGAGTCCAGCGCAATTTTCTTTTATATTTATCTCAGTATAAAGAATTGGCAGTTAAGAAGGAATATCTTTCCTCCTGTGTGGGGAAATAGTTTCCCATGGGGGGGGGGGGGGGGGCTGATTGGGCTTTGCTTGGTCATCCTTCAGCCCAAGCCAAGAATTCCAAAACCAAACTTATAATTTTCCTCCCCCATATGCCCCTTCCCCTTCCCCTGATCTCTCTGTCAAAATCAATGGAACAACTATAAGCCCATCCCCTCATGCCAAGGTTCTAGGTGTAGTCCTGGACTCTGAACTCTCCTTCAAGCAACACATCCAATCACTGTCCAAATCCTGCCGCCAACATCTCCAAAATACGCCCCTTTCTAACCAATGACACAACAAAGCTCTTAACTCACTCGCTAGTCATCTCTCGCCTCGACTACTGCAACTCCCTTCTCATTGGCTTACCTCAACATAGTCTATCACCTCTTCAATCCATCATGAATGCTGCTGCCAGACTCATCCACCTTACCAATCACTCTGTGTCTGCCACTCCTCTCTATCAATCCCTCCACTGGCTTCCACTCGGCCAAAGAATTAAATTCAAAATACTTACAACTACGTACAAAGCCATCCACAATTTAGCCCCCAGCTACATCACTAGCTTGGTCTCTAAATACCAACCTACTCGTTCTCTTCATTCCTCTCAAGACCTCCTGCTCTCTAGCTCCCTCATCACTTCCTCCCATGCTCGCCTCCAGGACTTTTCCAGAGCCTCTCCAATCCTATGGAATGCCTTACCCCAATCTGTCCGCCTATCTTCTACTTTATTAGCTTTTAGACGATCCCTGAAAACCCTTCTCTTCAGAGAAGCCTATCCTACCCACACCTAATAACTTTATTCTCATTTTCTCCATCAGCTCATCCCTCACAGTATTATCTTTTGTTTCAACTTGACCCTCCCTTCTAGATTGTAAGCTCTAACGAGCAGGGCCCTCTGATCCCTCCTGTATTGATTTCTATTGTAAGTGTACTCTCTGCCCTCATGTTGTAAAGCGTTGCGCAAACTGTTGGCGCTATATAAATCCTGTATAATAATAATAATTCAGAGAGGCTGAACTCTCAAAGTGTAAAGCTTGTAACCTTAGAAATTAAAAATAAATTTCTGTTTCTTTAAGGGGGTTCCTATTAAACTTTGTAATATTACTATTTTATTTGTGCTTGCATTACTTGGTTGATCTTGCCGGTTTCCTTTCGGCCTGGTAATAAACTGACCATGCCAAGCATAGAAGCCGATCCCATCATTCCCCTGTTAGATACAGGCACGCTGAGCAAGCGCACAATGTCCCTTAGGTTTAGTCAGTGTAACCACATCCCCCTCCATCGGGCCTCTGATTGATGTAGGCTTCCCCAGCCAGCCAATCCTCCTCCATGAAGCTGCAATGATGTGATCCCCTGCTCTGTACACACCCACCCGCTGGTACATGAACCGCTCTGGCATGAACAGTGATCATGTAACCTGCACTTTGCAAGCAGGATATAATAATTGGCAAGTAAAAAAATAAAAATAAATGAAATTTTTATATATATATATATATATATATATATATATATATATATATATATATATATATATATATATATATATATATATATATAAAAATATAAAAAAAACATTTTGATGTATACAAAAATGTGTGTGCGATAACTGAACGATACAACTACTTTAAAGTGGAGTTCCAGGCTTTGTTTATTAAAAGTCAGCAGCTACAAAAAGTATAACTGCTGACTTTTAATAAACAGACACTTACCTTTTCCATGGTCCAGCGATGCGGCCGCATGGAGCCTCGCTCCTCTATCCTCCCCTCCTCAGAGCCTCCATTGAAACTGTGGGCACCTAGCCGTGACAGCTTGCGGCTTCACGGCCGAGCGTACACTGTGCATGCGCAAGTCGCGCACCGCTCTCCCATTGGACAGGCAATCTTCTGGGACCTGTCCCAGAAGATTGCTGAGAGGGAGGGGCTGCCTAGGGGGAGAGGAGGAGTTGCCTAGGCGGCCTGTAGGCGGAAGCAGGAAGTGGGACAGGAAGTCCCACTCAAAACTAAGCACCCACTCCCCCCCCAAAAAAATTACATGCCAAATGTGGCATGTAAGGGGGCGAGGAGTGCTTAAAATGTAAGTTCCACTTTTGGGTGGAACTCTGCTTTAACCACTTTCAAAGAAAAGAAAAAATGTGGTAGGGATTGGCGCCGTTCTAATTTGCTGTGGTGCTGTGTTATACCCTCAGTATTTAGTTCTCAGTGCCTGGTAAATGCTGGGGATGTGTTCATTCGTTCCCTTAACCTTAACCTGGCTGGCCACTCTCCTTGATCCATGGTACAAGGGTAAGGTTGCGGACCTTATCTTGCCGTCGCAGAGGGAGCAGAGAATGAGACATCTCAGGGAGGCCTTGCAGAAAGGTCTGTGCAACGCGTTCCCAGAAACTGGGAGGTTACAAACTCCTGGTCCTGGACGACGAGTTGCTGAGGCTTCGGTCAGTAGCAGAAGGAGCGGTGGGGAAGGTGGATGTCTGACCGATGCGTTCAGACAATTTTTTAGTCTGCAGCCCCAAGGTATGATCGGTTCCAGCAACCATCGCCAGCATCTGATATACATGGTGCAGGAATACCTAGGGGCAAGGTCAGACTTGGACACCTTTCCCACCGAAAATCCTCTGGCTTACTGGGTCTTGAGGATGGATCACTGACCAGAGCTTGCACAGTATGCAATTGAGCTACTGGCCTGTCCTGCATCCAGCGTTCTTTCCGAACGCACATTCAGTGCTGCTGGAGGATTCGTCACCGATCACAGGGTGCGCCTGTCCACCGACTCGGTTGATCGACTGACCTTCATAAAAATGAATCAGTCTTGGATCACCACCAGCTACCAGGCACCTGAAGCGGATATAACTGAATAATTTATAATGTCACATCCCTTCAAGACTGCCTATGCTGATGCTGAGTGACTGTCCTGTTATGTTCACTGACTATCCTCTTCTTCCTCCTCAATGATCCATTCCTTGATAGCTTGGAAGAACATTTTTGTTTCTGGGTGCCACCACACCAGTGCCTAAGGCACAATTTTTCAGCCCTGTATAACAGGGGCGTGTAATTACAATTTTTTTTAAAAATGCTTTGCAACAGGTGTGACTGCTGTGCTCCAAGTACAGTATCTGTGAGGGGTTGCAGTGTTGTGGCACCAGCACCAGTGCCTAAGGCCCAATTTTTCTGCCCTGTTCAACAAGTGCATGCAATTACAAATCTTGATCTAATAACTCACAGCAGGGACCATTCCTGCGCCCACCAAGAATAACTGTGAGGGCTTATAGTCTTGTGGCAACACCGTCCACCACCACCACAGGCCCAATTTTTCTGCCCTGTTCAACAGGTGCATGCAATTACAAATCTTGATCTAATAACTCACAGCAGGGCCCATTCCTGCGCCCACCAAGAGTAACTGTGAGGGCTTACAGTCTTGTGGCAACACCGTCCACCACCGCCACCAAAGGCCCAATTTTTCTGCCCTGTTCAACAGGTGCATGCAATTACAAATCTTGATCTAATAACTCACAGCAGGGCCCATTCCTGTGCCCACCAAGAGTAACTGTGAGGGCTTACAGTCTTGTGGCTACACCAACATCTAATGGGGCAAATTTCTGCAGAGTATCCAATAGCAAAACACCGCTCACAGTCCAAAAACAAAGAAAACCTCACGTTAAACTCACCTTCTTGTAACATCATCAATTTGTCCACACACTTGTTGTCCACTCATGAAACCACAGTTTTAGAGAAGGGTTTGACCTTCTGCCCTGTTTCACAGATTGATAAATTTACAGTAATTATAGATATACATTTATTTATTCGCAAACTACTATTGCACAGCATGTACACTCCTAACCCTTTTTCTGATTCACTTTTACACACTTCATCAGAAGCCACTGCCCTCCGGGAGCTTACGGAACTCCTGGAGGAAAGTGACTGCACTGATCTCATTGACACTCTCGATTTGGACAACATTCTTGCCAACATCGATGGTGATCCTCTTGATTGTCCCCTTCCTATACCACCCAAGGTAACCATGAAGAAGAAATCCAGCTTTTACCCACCTCCTAGCACCAATCCCAGAGCAGCACTCTTCTTACAGTTAGTGACCCCGTGAAATTCGCAATTTGAAAATCTTCCCTAACAGCTCACACAATAAAAATCTTTCTTTTAATGAACACATAGCTCTACAAAGCTTAAAAACAAATCCTTCAATTATAATTAAGCCCGCAGACAAAGGGGGCAACATAGTTATCTTGAATAGACCTGACTATGTAGCTATGTGTCAGGATATCCTTGATAACAGTGAATGGTACAAAGTAATTTCAGCATCCCGTATTTCCACTTTTCAAAAATAATTTTATAAATTAATTGACGATGCCTATAACCAGGGCATTATCGACAAACACACTACAGAGTATGTCAGGACCACATTCCCTAGAGAAGCAACTTTTTACGCGCTACCTAAAGTGCACAAGAATACACACAGACCACCCGGTAGACCCATTGTCTCCGGACGTGGCTGCCTTACTGACAATCTCAGCAGATATATTGACAAACTTCTCCAGCCTCTAGTCCTCTCCCTACCTTCATACATACGTGATACTACACATTTATTGCAGGGCTTGTCGGGCCTCCACGTCGATGGCGACACTATTCTAGTTGCCATCGACGTGGAGGCCCTGTACAGCTCTATTCCCCATTCTTTGGGATTGTCCACCAGCCAACATATACTCTCTACTGCTGCTACATACTCTCCCGAGCTGTCCACTTTCATTATCAAGGCTCTACAATTTATTCTTACTCATAACTTTTTTTCTTTTAATGGGTCCCACTACCTCCAAGTACAGGGAGTCGCCATGGGCACTTGCTGCGCACCGGCGTACGCAAACTTGTACTTGGGGGTATGAATTGTTATCAATATGATAACAATTCATACCTTTAGCCATAAAATCAAAGAATGAACACCTATGTAGACTTCCTGACACCATGGATAGGATTATGTAACTGGAACATAGTGGTTCCACAACTTTCATACCTCCCATCCTGTTCTTGGACAACCAACATCTACAAATTTTATGCTGATGGTGACAGGATATAAGTGTTTGCGCTACCTGTGTGAAAAATAAATGCAGAGGTATGTTCCCTACACTTACTGGAACTGGAGAAATGGCCAGGGTAAAGCATTGTACGGTAGTGAGGAGTTCAGAGACCTGTACTTTGGGGAAATAAACAACCCCCCCCACAAATGCATGGCCCAACATAGGGGCAAACTCTACAGACCAAGAGTTAAGTCTTCCTGCACCTTAAAGCGGAGTTCCAGTCATTTGTTTGTTTATTAAAAGTCAGCAGCTACAAAAAGTGTATCTGCTGACTTTTAATAAACAGCCACTCACCTGTCCCACGTTCCAGCGGTGGACTCACCACAGCCATGTACTCCCTGTGTCCTCCCTCGGCAGTGCCAGCATCTCTACTATGATCACCCAAATGTTACAGCTTGCGGCTTCACAGCCAGTGCCCACTGTGCTTGTGCAAGCGACATTGCGGTCTGTAACTGGTCCCGAAGTCTTCTAGGACCTGTCATGTGTCCCCAAAAGACTTCAGGAAGAAGAAATTCTGCTTCTGATCGCCTAGGCGACCGGAACGGAAGTGGGAGCAGGTACCTCCTCCCCAATAACTCAGTTTCACAAACAGGAGGCCTTAAAGCAGAAGTTTCCCTTTTGGGTGTAACTCTGCTTTAAGAACATGAGACATTCTTTGAAGGACAGTGAGGTGCACATTTTGGACAGAGGACGACTAATTTGCAAAAGTGTGAAAGAGTTATCTACATAAAATTGAAACAATTATCCCTGAACAGGGACAACATCTGTCTTCCCCATATAATGCTGTTTAACACCTGTCCTGGAGATTTGCCAACAAATCACACCTTTAACCATGTACATTTATGTGTAAAAGGTAAATTGACACTTATGTGGACTTCCTGGCGTACATTTGTGGTTTCGCTTTAGCTATGCGTTAAATCAGGGGTGCTTAACATTTGAAGAGCGAAGGCCACTTAAGGGACTTGGTAACCGGTCGCGGGCCACAATGAGTGGAGCGGGCAGATGACAGGTCCATGTCCGCTCTGCATATGCAGAGCAGACACAGACACACACAACCCACTGTACTCTATGGGCCCTCCCATCCACCCAGATAGGAGACTTTTTTTTTTAGCGGATCGGATTGGAGATAGGCAGGTGGAAATGGACACATGTCCGTTTACATCTGCTGCTCCATAGAGGTGAATGGAGGGTCTGATTGGGTCGGACTTATCGTGTGAAAGGCGCTTAGGGCTGCTTTCATATGGATGTGCTGCAGTTTACCGACACCACGGGTACAGTGCAGTGCACCCGTGGCTTTCCTGAGGGTTAGCTGCACTTTGCCATAGACTTCTATTATATCCTGCAGATGTAGTGCACTTTCTAAAAGCGCACCAAACCCGCAGGTAATAACAGAAATCTGTGGCTCAGTGCTGGTAACCCGCAGGTGCACCTGGGGATCAGTTTGAAAGCAGCCCGGTAACCACTGCAGAACGGATATGCCCAAATATACACTGTGATATTAGTAATAAATGTACTTTTAATAACAGTCTTCCATTCAGGTATTGCCAGCTGTTGATGTCCCAGGCAGAGTGCACTTGGCATCACTCCACCTGTGACAGGAGGCGGTGCTATACAGGAAGCATCGGCTTTTGCGGCTCTTCTCCCCAGCCGCTTGTTTCCTCTACTGCCGGCTTAATTTACAACACTGATGCTCTGGGATGGCAACCTGCGATCTGTGCTTGCCAACCTGCCATCCCAGAACAGGAGATCGTGGGCCACATTAGAGGGCTCTGCAGGCCACATGTGGCCCCCGGGGCACTGGTTGATCACCCCTGCTTTAAATGCTGGCATATGTCAGAATCACTGCAGTGCCTGCCCAAGCCATAAAAGGAAGTCCTCCAGTGCTTCCTCTGGGTTCCGTCAGATCATAGGACACAGAGCCTAAAGGGAAGTATTGAGGACTTCTCTTACCCATGTGTTGTTCTGATTCTGAATCAGGCCTAAGTGACAAGGCAAGGGGCAGTAGCATAACAAAAGGGTCTCTGCAGAGGTGTGGATAGTGTGTTCTGTGGGTCAACAGGGACCACACTGAATTACTGATAAGTACACTTTTTCGGCCCTTGATCCTACAGTGGCTTAAGAGAACTTGCCTAATAACTGAGTGGTGTCTGTGGCAGGGCAGTGCTTACTGATCTACGCTGTTGTAGTAGAGTGGGGCCCAGGAGTGGGGGGCTCGAGGAAGCTTCACCCCTTGCACTTGACATTAGGGGCTCGCTCACACTTGCTCAAAATACTATCGCTTATCAAGTGTGACTATAGCATTAATGTGCGTTAATAGGTGTCCATTTAATGAGCATTAAAAACGCTGAGCGGACGTTTTTCTTAGCAGCTCTGGGATATTATGTTGATGGGGACAAGGGCCTATTCCCCACAACCCTATGGGGCTTATTCAAATCTAACATTGACATGGGGGATAGGATCTGGGGATTCCCTTGTTAAAGGGGGCTTCCAGATTCCGATAAGGGTGAGCCCCCACAACCACAGCCCAGGGTTGTGGTGGAGAGGCCCTTGCCCCCATCAACATGGGTATAAGTTGCTTTGGGGGGGGGGGCAGAGCCCCTAGCTTGCTCTTGCAGCAGAAGAAGCTGGGTGGCTTTCAGGAAGATTGCAGGGATTGTTCAACATCAGGGATCTCCAAACTACAGCCCTTCAGCTGTTGCATGTGACATGACTAGGATTTGTAGTTCCTGAACAACATGACGATACAGTCAGCCAAGGAGTAAAGCACTAAAGTGCAGTACCTTCTATCATCCAATCAGAATTCATTGCCTATTGGTCTGACCTCAGTGGAAAATATTTCCATTGGTTTCAAGGTGAAAACATACTTTCTGTATAGGAAAAGCTATAATTATCCTATACTTTTTCTTCACTACTGTTCCAGACCACCTGAGAAATACTCTATACTTCCAGGTATGAAGGAACACACAAGAAGCCTTTTGCATTCCTGGCCCACTTCATTTTCATGGCCAATTGGTTAAAACTCTTGGCAAGTAACCAGAAATCTGGTGCTGTCTAGCAATTGATCATGGTGGTGCAAAGTGAAGGGAAGGTAAATAGAGTATCCCTATAGTCCCTTCTGAAAAACTAAACATGTTACTTCTGGGCAAAGTCCAGTTCCACTTTAAGTAAAATGTAAATTACGTACCTGGAACATTACACATGTGGATCTGAGAGACAATCCTTGTGTCATTCTCCTTGTGTGCCGGCCACTGATAGACGTAGAGTGAGGTGTGAGATGAGCCAGCGTCAAACACTACACCAAACTGTAAGAAAGAGGAACACAGCTTAGAGCTGCACACTTTTTTTTTTTTTTTTACCTTAATGCAGAAAATTAATTTAACTTTGGAAACCTTCAGCCTTCAAAACAACTTTAAAAATGTCACTGTAATGCAGAATACTAAACTGTAATGCTTAATGCTGACCTCCAGACCGGTGCTGGTCGGGTCACAGGCACCACCCCCCCTGGTTGGTCGGTCTCCAGCCCCACACTAACCCCATTTCTCACTTAGGTCATGGGCAGGCGGCAGCTACCCCTGCATCTGCTCCCTCCTCTTCCCCTCTGCCAATCAGGACCCACTTCCTGGTTGGCAGGGGGGGGGGGGGGGGGGAGTATCAGGAAGACAATAGCAAATATTAATTCGCTATTGTCACACAACATGGTGGGCTCGGCCTACTAAAAAAAATAAAACCTATTGGAATCCATACATCCGGCGCCCTGCATGTGGATTAGGGGGGCAGCGCCCCTGCACCCCGTATGGACGGGCCGCCACTGCTCTAGACCAACCTTTAGTCTTGCAGATGTACATGCTCCTCTCCTATACTGAAACTGCTTTCTCTGATTTCACTGCACACTGGGAGCTTCTAGGTCTTTCCTTAGAGATATTTGATCCAGGGCTCCCATGTTTTTTCAAACAGTGGTCATTTTGTCATTCAAGATAGCCAAGAGTTTCTCCTTAACCCTAAAGCCCCATACACACGGTCGGACTTTTTCATGGATTCTGTCCGATCGGACAAGGTTGTTGAAAAATCAGACCGTGTGTATGCACCATCGGACAGTGTTCGTCGGTTTGTCCGACGGACAAAGTCTTATCTCCTGCTGGAAATCTTTGCCGTCAACACGGTCCGATCACACCAAATCCGAGCGTGTGTACGCTTGTCCGACGGACAAAGTGCTACGCATGCTCAGAAGAAATTCTGTGACGGAAGCGCTCGGTCAGGTAAAACTACCTTTCCTAATCGACACAGCACATTCGTCACGCTGCAATGTTAAAATGTCTTTAATGCAGCGCATTCTCTTTTTCTTTACAATGCAACAAGAATGACATCTTTTAGCTGCTCCTATTCACCCGCACTTCTCACAAACTTACTTCTTTATTACTTTGCAGCATTTATACACTACATGTTTATTTTGACTCTGAACGGAAAAGAATCTTTGTTATTTTTTTACCATGATTTGTCTTTTTTGTATTTTTTTGGGGAATACATATTTGAATGTTTTTTTTTGGAGGGGGGTTGTGTGTCTCAAATTACCAAAAACACATTATTAACATTTGTATTTCTTGCTTAAATTTACTAGGAGGTTGTTTGTTGTTGGTGCCCATTGTAGCAAAGTAAAACACAATAGTCGGGGGCGTGTCCAAGATGGCGATGAGAGCAGACGCTTAGCTGCTGAGCTCCCGCTCCGGACAATAATCCTGCTGACATCCTTGTGTGGAAGACCCGCCTAAAACCTTTAAAACACCCCGCATTGATCCCCCATCCACTCGGGGAATGAAAAGGAGCGGAAAGGGGACACAGAGGAGACGAACGGCTGCAGATTTACGTACCCCGCCGAAGCCTGGGCCTACTCCCCACGCGGCCTGCCACATGGAGACTCAGACCGCGCCGTCCCCTGACGGCGGAATCCAGGAAGGATCCCCGGCATTTACGGCCCTGATGCAGGCCATTACTACATGCCAGGCCACACTCACTACGAAGATCGATCATGTCCAGGCGGAAACGGCGCTCATCCGCCGGGACATGGACAAATTTCGCGAGCGGATGTCGGTGGTGGAGCGGCGGGTCTCTGGGACAGAGGATACCCTCGGGGAACATCATGCAGACATCCAGGCGCTGAAACTGAAGGTAAAATTCCTCGAGGGGAGAGCCGAGGACGCCGAGAACCGGAACCGGCGGAACAATCTGCGGGTCCTTGGCCTCCCCGAGGGTGCGGAGGGATCCGATCCGGTCACGTTCATGGAGAGACTCCTGCCCTCTCTGCTCCCGCAGGCGAAGTTTTCCCCGCACTTCTCCATAGAGCGCGCTCACCGTATGCCGGCCACCAGGGGACCGCAGGGAGCTCCGCCGCGCACATTCATCTTCAAATTGCTCCACTACAGAGACCGGGACACGGTCCTTCGATCAGCACGGCTGCAGGGAGAGGTCAAATACGAGAACACGAAGCTGCTCATATTTCCCGACTACTCTGTGGATACACAACGCCAAAGAAAGGCCTTTGACCACGTCCGTGCCACCCTCCGACAAAAGGGGGTGAAGTACAGCATGCTCTTTCCTGCTAGACTGAGGGTCCAAGATGGGGAGAGGGTTCAGTTCTTCACCTCCCCCAGAGATGCGGCGGCATGGGCTGAAACTCTCCAACGCTAACGGAAACAGCATCCTCAAGATGGACGGGAGCCGTGAGTACTTTGCTGGGGCTTCTCCCTCGGTCCCCTTTTGTTTTTTCCCTGCCTGGAATTGGGATTTCCCCCTCTGGTGCCAATTAACTGACCACGGATAGGTGCATATTGCCCCCCCCCCTTCAGAGATAGGTGGCCCAGCACACTAAGCCAGGAACTGCCCTAAACAGGATCGGATGATCCCCTTGCTGTCCTTGCACGCTGACCCCTGATGGCGGCACCCCTACCCCTATCCTGCATTGACACTGACTCAGGCCTTGGATAGTTTCACACCTCTCTCCTTTCAAGGGATATGTCCCGGGTAGATGGGCCCGCATCCTGAAACACACCAGAGGCTGATTGTCGGCAGCAACGGGGGGGGGAATGATATGGCAGGAGAGCTGGAATTGATCTACCTACTATGGCGCTGAACTACCCCCACCGCACATAGCCCAGAGGACAGGTCCCAGCTCAGGCTCACCCTGAGGTTCCTGTACCACACGGCTAGGATAACCTGTGCAACACTTGAAGAACTGTGCCCCCGGGGCTCCGGGTGTCCCACACTGAACCTCCTTTACCGGAACTTACGAACTAATTTTTATTCTTTATATCTCACGTTTGTTTTTTCTCGGTTTTTTACGAGAGAGGCAAGTTGCCTCTTGTTCACGGCCCTCATGAGCAGCCGACAGGCTGATATTGGTTATGGGAGACAGACCCTCCTCCGTGGTTGGGGGGGGGGTGGGGTGGGGGGGGGATGGGGAATGTTGAGCCATGTTACCGGCTCCCAGTTTGATGATGTATGTTGCATGACAGTACTTGTATTGGTGGTGATGCATGTGAGGCTGATGGGGCGCGGCCCGCCCCTTGGCTGGGGAGACCCTCCCCGGGGCGTCCCGGGCCCTGTCGAAAATATTGATCCTGTAGACATGTATTTTACACCCAGGTATGGCTACACTTGACGTCCTCTCCTGGAACACACGGGGTCTCAACTCACCAATTAAACGCTCCCTTGTTCTCCAATTTATCAAACGTCATACTCCCCATATATGTGTGTTGCAGGAGACGCACCTGGTGGGCAGCAAGACTCTTACTCTCAAAAAGCCATGGGTAGGTCACCACTATCACTCGACCTACTCTAACTTTGCCAGGGGAGTTAGCATTCTGGTCCTCAAGTCTCTTCCATTTAAACTCCTTGACTTAGTCCTTGATCCCGAAGGCAGGTTTGTGTTGGTCCACGCCATGATCCACGACCTTCCGTGGGTCCTGGTGGGGATCTACCTCCCCCCCCCCCGCCTCCCTCAGGCTCCTTAACACAGTTACGGCCAAGTTGGCACAATTCCCCCGGGACAACGTAGTCCTGATGGGGGACTTCAATCTAGTTCCGGACTCCGGGCTGGACAGGTTAACCACGACTGGCGCAGACCGCCAGGGGCTTGCCGCATGGGCTGAAACATATGGCCTCACGGATGTGTGGAGGTGGAGGAACCCACAACAAAAGGCCTACACCTGTCATTCCGCCTCCCACAGATCCTTTTCACGGATTGATCTTGCTTATGTGGCGGCGCCTGTGCTTCCTAGAGTCCGGAGCATCTCTATACTCCCTAGGGGAATATCGGACCACGCCCCCCTCCTGCTGTCCTTGGACCTTGGGATCGCCCCGTCTGACAGACTCTGGAGACTTTCCAGATTCTGGATTTCGGACGGAGAGGTGGAGCCCCGCTTCCACGATGAGCTGAGACAATACTGGCAGGTGAACCCTGGGTCAGCCAGCGTGAACTCGGTCTGGGAGGCCTTCAAGGTGTCCTCACGTGCACAGTACCAGAGGATTATAGCTGCAGTTAGGAGGGGACGCAGGGCGGAGCTCGACGGAGTAGAGGGGGAGGCATCCAGACTAGAGGCTCTATACGTCCGTACTGGGGATCCAGAACAATATGCCAGACTCCAAACCCTGACACGACAGGCCCTCCTTATCCGAACGGCCCTGACGCAAAAGAAAATGCTCCACCAAACACAACGTATCTTTGAGCAGGGGGAGAAGACGGGAAGCCTCCTGGCATGGCTCTCTAGGGAACAATCTGGTATCATGACTATAGCACAGATCCGTGACCGGGACGGGACCCTCCTCTCCTCTCCCCAGGACATCAACCAGTGCTTTGCCAACTACTACCGACAATTATATAGCTCACGCGTGACTTATGACTATCCAGATCTAGTTAGATACCTAGAAACGATTGACATTCCTGTCCTCACCACGGCCACTGCGAATAAATTAGATGCCCCTATCCAATCAGAGGAGATACTTAAGGCGCTAAAGATGATGCAGACGGGCAAAACACCGGGCCCGGATGGGTTCCCGGTGGAATTTTACAAAGCCTACATGGAAGATCTCGCCCCCAAACTCCAATTAACCTGGGCTCACGCATTACAGTTGGGGGCTCTCCCGGACTCGATGAGTGACGCCGTGATTGTGGTCATCCCCAAGCCAGGCAAGGATCCCACCCTCTGCTCATCCTATCGCCCCATTTCCCTTATCAACGTAGACGCAAAAATACTGGCAAAGGTCCTCGCGAACCGTCTAAACACGGTTATTACGGCCTTGGTCCACCCGGACCAAACGGGCTTTATGCCCGGGCGTGGAACGGATATAAACATCCGGCGGCTCCACACTCACATAGCGGCGGCAGATCCGAACGCTCCCGGCGTGGTGGCCTCACTCGACGCGGAGAAGGCTTTCGACTCGGTCGAGTGGGGCTACCTATGGACGGTTCTCTCCCGATTCGGTTTTGGCCCCAGTTTTTTAAAATGGCTCCAGCTATTATATGCACATCCTAGAGCACGAATCCGTACCAATGGATCCCTGTCGGAGCCCTTTTCACTGGAGAGGGGCACAAGACAGGGATGCCCATTGTCCCCGGCGTTATTCGCCCTGGCTCTTGAGCCACTTACGGCCCACATCAGGATAGACCCGGAAATCAAAGGGATAAGGGTGGGACCACTGGAAGAAAAGTTATCCCTATATGCGGATGATTCCCTATTATACCTGGCGGACGCCTCCACCTCCCTTAGGGCTGCCTTGGCCCAGTTTGATACCTTCAGCCAATATTCAGGAGTCCGGATCAACTGGGCCAAGTCGGTCCTGTTCCCACTTCACCAGTCCCTCCCCCGAGCGGATACAGGAACACCTCTATGTTGGGTTGACGAATTCCTCTATTTAGGGATAAAGATAGGCCCTACAACGGAGGGCTATCTCCAAAGAAACGTCCTCCCGGTCCTAGACCAGCTGAACAAAAGTTGCTCATCCTGGCGCAACCTCCCCCTCACACCGGTGGGCAGAGGGAACCTTATAAAAATGGTGTATCTGCCCAAGCTGCTATACTTTTTTAGGAACACACCTACCCCAGTCCCTCGTACGTTCTTTCGCAAACTTGACAGCATAGTGACCAATTTTGTCTGGGCTGGGCGCCCACCCCGGATCGCAAGGCGCACCCTGTACCTTCCCTTGTCCAGTGGAGGCCTTGCCCTCCCTAACTTCCTAATATACTACTGGGCAGCGGTCCTTGTTACGGTCCGGTGGTGGTTCTCCCAGCCTCCGCAGAATCCGGCTGTCACCCTGGAGGCCGCAATCCTCGGATCATATGCCGCCCTCTCTAACCTAGTCTTTAGAGGATGCGGGGCCCACCCAGCGATAACAGGACCAATGAAGACTGCCATAAGGGTATGGCAGTGTTCCAGAGCAACTAAGACGGACGCCACAGTTGTATCCCCCCACACCCCCCTTTGGGCCAATCCCATGCTCCCTCATCTCAACACGGTCCCTGACCCGGCAGCATGGGCTAAAAGGGGCATCCTTACCCTGAAACATGTAATGCCTCGAGGGAGGATTCTCACGTTCCAAGAACTGCAGCAATCCTCTGGCCTCCCATCCACTTTTAGATTTAGATACTCCCAACTTCGACATGCCCTTAGGGCACAATTCCCAGCCCCAATCACCCTCGAGTCCGACTCAGTCGAGAGACTTCTTACCTCAGGAGCGATGGGGAGACCACTTTCATCTCTATACATGTACCTCACAGTCTCCCACGACACAGACACTAAGACTATCATGGGTAAGTGGCAGAGAGATATCCCCAATCTTGACGATGACACCTGGGAGGAACTGGTGACCACATATGTCCCTACCATGATCGCATCCAGAGACCGTTTTATACAGCTGAAATTCCTACACAGGGCGTATTATACACCGCTGAGACTCTCACACATCTACCCATCCCACAACCCTATGTGTACCAGATGCTCTCTTGAGCCGGGCACCTTTTTCCACATGGTCTGGACCTGCCAAAGGATCCGCCCATTCTGGCGGGAGGTGGCGGCGGTACTGTCGGAGATCACTGGAGCCCCGATAGAGCCGGACCCTCTGATATTCCTACTTAGCCATCTAGAAGATATTGAGGGGGATAGATATCTTAAGCTGTGTGTCACCTTTATCCTCTTCTATGCAAGGAAAGAAATTCTCCTCAGATGGAAGGGGACGGATCTCCCCACGAGAAGCTCATGGCGGGACACCGTGAATAGAGTCCTGCCATTGTATAAAATCACCTATGAAAGTAGGAACTGTCCCGAGAAATATGATAAGATCTGGGCGAGCTGGACGGACGCCTGTGGATGAACGGTTGGTGGAGTGGGAGGCGCAGGTGTTGTCCCTCCCCTCCCCCCTCTCGTCCTCCCCTCCCACCCCCCTCCCCCTTATTTTATTCTCTTCCCCTTCCTTGTCCTCCCCACTAAGGGAGGGAACTCGACCTAACACGTGACAAGTGGAAATGTTTTGATTTAGAGGTAATCCTGTACTGATGTAGAGACTCCTTTGCTGAACTACTTAATGTACCATGTTTAGACTGTACCTACCAACCGAAGTGAAGTGTAACCTGACTTAAAAGTAATTAATGTACTGTCATTGCTGTGTTTATATTGTTAATTTCAAATAAAACTTTACCTGTTAAAAAAAAAAAACACAATAGTCAATGATTATTTCAAATCAAAAAAACCTTTATTTAGGTCACACCAACAAACCAAAGAGGAACGCAGCCATGGTGAAACTTGGGGAATTTGCAAAGTCTTGGCCCCCCACGGCAACCATCATTGTTCAAGCGTAGAAAATTGGGGGCCTGAGGAGTACGTATATTAAGGGGAGTGCAATCTGGTCGTGAAGTCCAAAGTATCCGGAACTGCAGCAGATGCCATCTAGGTCCCCAGGCTCTGGTACTACAAGAGGCTCCATCTTCTCTCAGACCAGACTGATTCCAGGTCGTCACTCTCAGGTCTTCCTTCCACGCTTCCTTGCACGCTGTGGCTGTCGTGCTGGTGGGGTGGCAGAAGGAGGAGGAGGAGGAGGCGGAGCATGGTAGCTATGGCAAACATGTGTGACTGGGGTCATCTCCCCAGCCCTACCCTTATTTAGGACATGGAGGATGAGCCCCTCACACATGTTGCGTTGCCTCACCTCCATACCCATCATTTTTGTGACAACCACCGAGCCAAAGGTCTCCTCGTCGGCGGGTGTGGCATGTAGGGAGTCTGAAGCCTCTCTGATCATGCGGAGCGCTGACTGTGCCGCATAACCCCCCCTTCTCGCCCTTTTGTACGGAAGGCGGAGGGGAGGGGTTTGGGTGTCAGTCAGGCTCCGCGGCCTAGCCCCCTCTTGGCTGCCACTACCCAGCTGGTGGCTGCCACTAACCCCTGCCTCCTCCTGACTGCCACCTTCCACAGCCACCTCCTGGCTGAGGTCTTCCTGTGTATGAAAAAGGGACATAGTTTCAGTTATTTGTTCATCAAACACACACAATTCTCATCTAGTGACTGTTGCAAAATGTTTACAAATAGAAAACCATACAATTCTCAGCCCAGCAGTTTAGATTCTGGCCCCAAATGTCTCCAACACTACTGTCAGTTGATATGTCAAACACGTTAGGAACTAAGCAATTGGGGATCCTGAATTAAGTGAACATCATTCATTATTCCCATAAATGGTAACAAAACTACTATACCTGGAACAAGCTGGGCTCCTCCACCTCTTCCATACTGGAAGGCCCAGGTTGCTCCTCGGAAGCCTCATCAGGGGTGGCCTGCGCGCAAGGAAGCGTGGAAGGAGGAGTCGAGGTTGGCTCCGTGACATCAGTCTGGTCTTTCAGAAAATGGAGACTCTGATAGTAGCAGAGCTTGGGCACATAGACCTCATCTGCTGAAGTTGCAGTTTCCTCAGACTTCACGACCTTCTTCCGCTCCCTGATATACGCACTCCTCAGGCTGCCAATTTTCTTTCTTATATCATCAACAGTTGCCGTGGGGAACCTTGGCTTGACAAATTCCACAAGTTCCTCCAGGGCTGCGTGCCTCTTTGGTTTGTTGGTGTAATGTGGGTGTTTACCCTGCCATAAAATGGGAAATTCCCTGTATTTGGCAATGAAGAGGGGGAGAAAACTCATGTCGTTGAATCCCTGCATAATCTCTGCAAGACACAACACCACACAAAACCCTCTCAATTATGTCAGTCTAAACTCTCCTAATCTTCTCCATAAAGAAGCCTCAAGTTCAAATCAGTCTAGGCTAGTTATGTACCAACGTCAAATTGTACCTTCGTTTGTAGCGATCGTCTCGTGTGAGTTTTCTCTCCCCTCGTCTCCCAGATCGTGGCTACGACACAGGCGTGTGGCGTTTTATATACAGTGCGCATGCGTCAAACTCCGCCCGCCCCTGACGATCGTTCTCGTCTATTCCCCACCCCTTCTCTTTACGGCGCAGTGGGGAGAGCACATGGCGGGGACACAGCAGGTGCGCCACAAATATCCCACCAACGAGGAGGAGGACGAGGAAAGTCTGGAGGCAGAAACGTCCCGATCCCGGAGCCTGAAATTCAAGGCCTCCAATATGTCATTTGGAGAAATGTTGGAGATGGTGGACATATTAAAGAGGAGCGACTATGATGGGAAGTATGGGCCTTACCTCAACCCCAATGTCCGCAAGGCCAAGATCATGTCTAAAGTTGTGAGAAGGCTGTACAATCAGTTTGGGGTACAACGATCCAAGGAGCAACTGAGGAAACGCTGGTCAGACCTGAAACTGAGGGAGGCCGATCAGTACAGAAAGATCAAGCGAATTCTTCTAAAAAGTAAGTAGTTGTGTTTTGTGTTTGATTTCTTGCTTGCATACTGCTCCATTGTGGTTTGATTTTTACAAAGTTGTACATTCCAAAATGGCCACTTTCAGGTTCGTCTGTGCATTCGATCGTACTCAGCCTCGATCTTTCTGCCACTGTCATGGTCGTGTGTGTGTCCATTCGATCGTACGCAACCTCGATCGTTCGGCCACTTATAATACGATGTTTGGTGTTTTTTTGGGGGAAAGGAAGTTTGTTCTCACTAGAAATGTCATCAAGAATGTAAAGCCAATTTATTCAATGTAAAGGAGAGGTCACCCAGTAGCTGTTTACCCATCTGGACTCTAGAGCACTAGTGCTGGGACACCCAAACCCCCTTTTTATTAGGCTTTTCCACACATGTGCTCCAGTGGATACTAGAGGGGGGTCTCCATCACACAAACTTATACCAAAAAGCTAGTCAGTTTAGCACCTTTACAAAGTGACTACATTCATGTAGTTGACATTTGTAACTGGCCAAACTAAAATAGTGTCCGTCACTTTCAAGCAATGTTTGTCATTTCCTATTTCTGCCCTCAATAGATTGTGTTGCTAAATCTTCCTTTTGTACATTCTCATAGGGGAGCGAAAACTTGGGCCGTCTGAGGAAACCCCCAAACCAACACCTCCCAAAAAAGGGGAAAGAGCAGAAGCAGAGGAGGAGGAGGAGGAAGGAGAGATCATCGAACTTGGAGAAATTGTCACCACAACAGGTGAGTGTTGGAGAACACAGCTACTGGTAAGCTAATCCATGTATGGCTGCCTCATTTCCAACACCCCATTTTTGTTTGTTTGTGGTTTTTAGGTGACGTGGATGTTGTGGAAGAAAAATCGCACTTTACCACAGAGAGTGCCCACGTACTCATCGGAGAGATAATGGTCTGCAATAGAGATCTAGATTACATAAAGCAAAACATCAATGATGTTCAACAAAAATTGAAGAACATCATTGATGTTTTAGGAAAAATATGAAAACGCACCAAGTAATTAACACACATTTGTGCCAGCTTCTGAACACATTTGCAACTTAAAAACTGTGTGAAATTTGGAACATGCACACATTGTGTCCACATGTGCTAGCTCCCATCATGGTGGATGAATGCCAACGTTTTTTTGGGGGTGCAAACACTTTACGAACTACGAAAGTGGTTGTGGTGAAGGGGTTGCACCCCCAAAAAACGTCCATTCATCCCCATGATGGAAAATGGCACTTTTGAAGCTTCTAGGCATGTGTTTTACCATCTAATGACCATTTTCAGACCCAAATTGTGTGCATGTTCTAAATTTCCACTTTCCGGGGGTGACCCCCCCATGTGATGAAGGCAAGATCAAACACACTTTGAACATATAGTCATGTCTGATCTTGTCTTCACTTTACAAAGTTGAACTTTCCTAGTTCATAGGTTCTGTTTTGCTCCATGCCTGGTTTTACCAATTGCGGAATGTTTGTAAACAATGTTGTAAATAACCAAGATGTTGTCAGTTTTGGCGTGAAGATTGTAAACGCACTTGTGAAGGTTTTCCTAGTAAACTTTTTTATTTTTCTAAATGTGTGGCTTCCTTATTTAAAAAACACAATGCATTATGTATGTAAAATGTAAAGGATATGGGTGGCAATGGGTGTTATTTACTAAAGGCAAATCCACTTTGCACTGCAATTGTCTTTCCCAGGGAACTTTTTCAATGCACTTGTAGAGCATAGCGGATTTGACTTATGTAAATGACACCCACAGTGCTTTGTACGAAAACACGGAGCACAGCATTTTTCAGAATACACACGTCAGACCTGGTGCTGAAAAGGAGTATTTTGGGTGTCAGTTATGCAGGACAAACCTTCTCTAGACCAAAGATTAGGTAGCAAACACACAACATGAGAAGAATCTTTTTGGGAAGAAGAGACTGTTACCTCCTTTTGCCCAGAAAGTGCATTCCCACTGTCGAAGGCAAAGGGAAAAAATGTCAAGGTAAAATAAGCTAAAAACAAGACTGAAATGACAAGAAATCTTAGGTTGGTTCAAATATCAGATTTATTAAAAAATGCCTCTCACACATCGTCAGGCAGAGCAATGGCCCCCCTACCCACAAAGTACTCCATATATTGGTCGCGGACCACGCGGGCATTTAGAGGGGGCAAGCCTGGACGTGCCACTCGAAGGGCTGTGAGGTCCGCATTTGGAGGGCCCTCCACATCTGGGTCAACGGGCACCACATAGTTCCTGTTATGTCTTTTGAGGAAGTTGTGCAATATGCAACAGGCAAGAACTATGTGGTTCAGTTTGTATTCCGCCAAGTTAAATGCCGTCAGGAACAGGCGGAAGCGGCTGGCCAGGATGCCAAAAGTGTTCTCCACCACTCTTCTGGCTCTGGACAGCCTGTAGTTGAAGACCCTCTGGTCCGGGGTGAGGGTCCTCATCGGGAACGGCCTCATCACATGGGGAGTCAACGCAAACGCTTCATCTGCGACAAAGACGAAGGGGAGTCCTTCGGCATTCTCCTCTGGAGGTGGCAAGCACAGACTGCCACTTTGGAGACGCCAGTAGAACTCCGTGTGCGTAATGGCCCCACCATCCGATATCCGGCCGTTCATCCCCACGTCCACATACATAAACTCGTATGTTGCCGACACCACCGCCAACATCACTACACTATTAAACCCTTTATAATTATAATAGTAGGACCCCGAGTTGGGCGGTGGGACGATGCGGACGTGTTTCCCATCAATTGCCCCTCCGCAGTTAGGAAAGTCCCAACGGCTGGCAAAGTGGGAGGCCACAGTCTGCCATTCCTGTGGCGTGGAAGGGAACTGTGGAGTGAAACAAGAAAAAATAATTAGTCACTTTGCACCTAAACATTGCAAGCAGATTAGACAATCAACATCTTGGAACAAGAGCATTGTATAAAATTGGAGGCTGGAAAGTATTTGCACAGAAAAGTAGAGGCTCCCCTTCACAGATGACTCACCCCCCATCAATCCCCACACTTCTGATGGGCCATTGGCAATAACTAGGGTTTTGGGGGGGGGGACAGGTAACCCTCTGCACTTCATTGATTGGCAAATGGCTCAATAATGTGTGCTAGTTTGGCCAGACCCTCTGTACTTAACACTATTGGCAGCCCCCAGGAAAGATAAAATAACATTTCAACCCCCCCCACCCCAAAAAAAGGCAGGCACATTGTGACATTCTGAAATTACCAAGAAAGCTAATAGGAGGGAAAGAAGACAAAAAATTAGGAAATGGAATGTATGGAGGCAGCCCCTTGCACTACATGCTTTGCTGAATTCATCCCTAAAGATGCCCACTATAAAGAGGTAGGTATATAGTGTGTATGGACCTTGGGAAAGCCAGCAGATAAAGGATTGGTACCATCTGACAGAGCAGTTGGGGGAGGGGGTTCCTAATGAGTTTGCCACCCCCCCCCCCCCAACAAAAAAAAATTTCTAAAGGGGCTCTACATGAAGTAAACCACACAGCAAACATTTGTGCATATTTTTGGGGGTGTTTGGGGGCAAACAATACTATGCAGCAGACAAAAGACATTGATTAAGTGACTAGGCCATAGGTGTCTATTGGGGCAGAAGAGCATGCTGGGGAGGTAAGTGAAGGGAAAAATGCATGATGGAGAAAAGGGGCACAGCATATTAGAACATATTGCAATCATGGTAATTAGGGAAGGAGGTCAAAAATACAAGACATTAGCAAACAGAGCATACATAGAAGGGAATAGTCAAGTAGAAATGTTACCTTAATATAGTCCTCCTGCAGGACCTGGATGATGGCAGAACAGGTCTCTGGAATAATGAGTCCCAGGGCCTGGGGAGAGATACCTGAAGAGAACTTCAAATCCTGAAGACTTCTCCCTGTCGCCAAGTACCTCAACGTGGCAACAAGCCTCTGCTCCGGAGTAATGGCTTGTCTCATGCAGGTATCCTGCCGGCTGATAAAGGGGGTCAGCAAAGCCAAAAGACGGTGAAAATCGGGGTCCGTCATCCTGAGAAAGTTCCTGAAATCATCAGGATTATTCTCCCGGATCTCACGAAGCAAAGGCATGTGCGAGAACTGGTCACGCTGAAGCAACCAATTCTTGGTCCACATACTCCTCGTCACTCTGTTCATGGACGGGTCTTGGGTCAAAGCTAAAAGCCCGACACCAATTCCGCGTACAGCACGAACTCGGCGACGAGTACGCACGGGAAACATCGCTCAGAAGGTCACAAAAGGTCGGCTGGTCAGAACGGACAAACAGAAAGCACCGATAAACAGCAAGGCCTGAAAGAACGAACTGAATACCAGCAACGAGCAGACAATAAGCAGTGCAAATCAAAGCGTCCTATATCAAGATATAGGCCGCAATGACCAACAAATGCGAACTGACTACACGCACTAATAAACAGATATGCACGACAAGCACAAACTGAAGAGCAGTAACGATCTGAGTCAGAAAACTGAGAAGCGCGAATCTTAAGTCACCAAACTTCCACTAACTCTCGATAAACACGGGATCAGCAGAAGGAGCCCAACGGGTGCCTGACGTGGTGCTGAACTTCCCTTTTGTAATCTCGTGGACGACGACTTACGTCACGACGTTCTTCCGGACCGGATATTCCGACAACGTAGTCCGACCGTGTGTACGCAACACCAACATCGGACAAAGTACGTCGGACAGAATCCGACCGACCTGGTCCGCGGATTGTCCGACCGTGTGTATGGGGCTTTAGACAGGAGAGTTTGGTCTTAACCATATCAAATGAGTTGGTGGAAGACTTCCCAGATCTGGCTATAGCAATACGTGCAACTATGAACACGAAGGAGATCAACCTCCTTACATGTCTCTGAGCCTCTAGAATTGGTTTGCCCAACAAATGCTTTTTAAGATTTGTTCCAGTCAGTGAGTATATAAAATCGTGCACACTGATACAAAATCTTCAAACTTTTGGGCAGTCCCACCAAACATGGAGGAATTAGCCTTCCTGACCACAACCTGTAAAGCACAGAGAAGAGGCTCCAGGAATGCAAGAGGCCAACTGGTCGGAACCAAGTACCATCTTAGTAAATCTTTGTAGTTAGCCTCTATGGTAGATGTATTGATTTACGACGCTCTTGACGCATGTCCCCCTATCTTATACCAGTCGTCAAGTTCTAATTCAGATCACTTTCTCACTTGATCATGTACTGTTTGGTGGAATTTGACATTAGTATAGTGTAGATTGCTGAAATTAAACCAGATCATTTATCACATGATCTACACAAGGCTTCTAAGGTGATCCAGCTAGTGGTCCAACTAGATATATCTCCCTGACGTTGTAAAGAATTTATAAAATTAGTCAGCTGTGTATAATGGTGTAGTTCTGAATCTAGAAGTTGTTGGTTTTATCTTAGAAACTGGAATAATGACCATTACATATACAGTATCAGCGATCCGTTGAAATCCCTTGTTTGTCCACCATTTTAATGATGCAGGATTGAGACCCGGGGTGAAAGACAGATGTGCAGACTTAAGATTGTAGAATGCATTAGGTCTATCCAACAAGCTCAATGAAAAAAAGAGGGTGGGACACAAAACAGTTGGCCTTGGCTTGGTCGGCAACAATTTCAGGTGGTTAATGGGCCTGGAGGCCCTGACCATAGACTATGGACATCCCAGGCAGTATAAAAGTGAACTAATTGAGCCAGTTGTGCTGCTTGAAAGTAATTTAGAAGGTCAGGGACCCCCAAAGCCCCCTCTGCTGTTAGGGTGAGCAGGTATTTATGACCACTGAGAGGGTCCTGAAATAGTACAGTATTCTAGGCAACACCCATTTTAATGAAGAACAACCTACTGAACCATGAAGGGGGTTCAACCTTCCATCTATCGAGTTCGGCTGATCATTTTTTTAGTATAATTTATCTAAAACGGGGTTAGATGATGGCTTAAGTATGGTAAACTTCTGGTTGCCATTTCAAATTGAAGTTCCTCTTCACGCTCGCTAAGGTATGACTGTTTAGAGTCAAAATTAATGGCCTGAAATTTTGAACGGTTTGCGTAAGACCCGATAAGTTTGAAAAACGTTGTTAGGTAGCTAGCAGATTAGGAGGTGATAATGGAGAAGGCTATAATCAGCAACATATCATTGGCGAACAAAGCACATTTGTGTGCTCAGTCTTCACAGGGGATTTTTTTGATATCTGGGTTAGTGCGTATGTTAATAGGCTCAATCACCAAAATAAATAATGGGGGATGAAGGGTATGACCGTAAGGTCCCTTTATGCATTTGTAAACATTGGGATTTGTACCCTTTCACTGTTAAGGAGGCCATTGGGTCTTTATATAATGTATGTAAAATCATCAAAAATTGCGGACCGAAACCATATTTGTGTAACGTGAAAAAAGATGTATACCCAAGAAAGAGTTGAATGTCTTTTGTATATCTAAAAGACAAGAGCATGCCTCTTCTCGCCCCCTGATGCATACCGATTGGAATGAATGGCCAAGATTATATCTTTTATCCTTTAGTCCGATGCCTAACTGTGGGGAACAAACCCCACCCGGTCCGGGTGAATGTAGTATGAGAGGAAGGAGTTGAGTCTATTAGCTAATATTTTAGTCATAATTTTCAAATCAACATTGATTAAAGATATGGGTCTATAGTTGGCAGAGGCGCCCTGGTCTTTGCCCGGTTTTGGAATTATGTGTATGAAGGAAGGCCATGTTGCCATGAGGGGGTAAATGATTGCCCTTTTGTAACTCATTGGAAAACAAACACAAGTGGGGGAGCCTTTGCGGCCCGGTAGAAGTTTTCATTGTCTGCATGCTTTTATCTGTCTGACATAAGTAGCTTTCTTAATTTTATTAAAACCATTGGAAGATTTTGGCAAGAGGTAGCTAGTACTATCAAGTGTAAAAGGTCTCTTAACGTCCTGCCAGCGCAGCGCACTCAGGCTTTCACACTGGGACTGCAGATGAGGCATTTTTCAGGCGCTTTACAGGCGCTATTTTTAGCGCTAAAGCGCCTGAAAAACGCCTCCAGTGTGAAAGGGGTCTAAGTGGACACTTTTCATGTTTATTTTGATTTTGCAACATTTTATATGTGTTCAGTATATATTTGATACATAATATCTTTATTCATTATCCAGAGCGCTGGGCTTTTGTTGGGTGTTTCTTCACTGAAGATAATTATTACACATATTAGATCTTACACAATGGGCTGAAGGAGGCAATTTTAACCGATCAGCAATACTCACAACAGGAGATGGAACTCGCAGCCTGAGGCCGGCGGCATCTGTCACGAAGGAGGTAGGCAGGCAGATGCAGTAAGCACACAATCCCTATACTGTCCCTCCTCTGGAATCTTTCCTTGTGCTAGTTTACTCTCCCTGCCAAGCGGGTTCCTCTCCCTAACCTCACCACACGCAAAATGAGTGCCAGTCTCAGTAAGCATTGCCCTTACCCAAGATGGCTGCAGGGTCAACCGGATGACAGCGTCCAATCAGACAACAGCACACCCAATAACCGTGCGGGGCCTTAAGAGTGATGCACATTTCTCTTATCTTCCCCTCTGCCTGAAAGGCTTACACAACAGTGTCACCCATGTAGGGAGGTCAACCTTCACTTGAATACATAGGTACATAAATCTTCTATATCTTTAGATATCATTTTGATGTAATCTGGCACTGCTGCTGTGTACAGATTCAAAAGGACATAGGCAAACAATGATGGTGTATTCTCAGGTTAACAAAACATAAATGGCAGATATTCAACTAAAATCGTTCAAAAATAAAACTGTGAACAATGGTGAATAATATTTGTCAAAGTCTCTGTGTGAGATGAATGACCGATAGTGATGGATCAGAGTCCTCTTATGCAGAAGGTTCCACTACACCAATGTGCTCCACTTCTAGTTAAAGTGCCACCACCAGTAAGTAGGCTCCTTACCAGATATATGTAAAACAAACGCACTCAGATACGAGCTTAGGCACGAAATTCCAAACGTCAGGATATGGTTGCCCCTCAAACAATGTCCTCCAAGATGGATCAAAACTCCAAGACCGGAGGGAGGAAGAAGCACACTTCCAAACGCCAGAATAGACAGATAAGGCACTCGGAGGTGCGTTCACAGATCCCCATGTAAATGACAAAGGCAGACCATAGTGTGATATTGTAAAGGACTAAAGAAATATTTATTAAAAGCGGATATTACTCACATTCTGTTCACAAGAATGTGAGTAATATCCGCTTTTAATAAATATTTCTTTAGTCCTTTACAATATCACACTATGGTCTGCCTTTGTCATTTACATGGGGATCTGTGAACGCACCTCCGAGTGCCTTATCTGTCTATTCTGGCGTTTGGAAGTGTGCTTCTTCCTCCCTCCGGTCTTGGAGTTTTGATCCATCTTGGAGGACATTGTTTGAGGGGCAACCATATCCTGACGTTTGGAATTTCGTGCCTAAGCTCGTATCTGAGTGCGTTTGTTTTACATATATCTGGTAAGGAGCCTACTTACTGGTGGTGGCACTTTAACTAGAAGTGGAGCACATTGGTGTAGTGGAACCTTCTGCATAAGAGGACTCTGATCCATCACTATCGGTCATTCATCTCACACAGAGACTTTGACAAATATTATTCACCATTGTTCACAGTTTTATTTTTGAACGATTTTAGTTGAATATCTGCCATTTATGTTTTGTTAACCTGAGAATACACCATCATTGTTTGCCTATGTCCTTTTGAATCTGTGTGCAGACCCCATTCCTCAGGTTACTAGTATCTCAAATACTATCAATCAGATACACAGGTCATTCATGTGCATTGGTTTTCATTATTGTTATTTTAGTTTTGACCTGGCGCAGTTTTCTTTTTCCATATTTCATGCGTGTTTATCCCACCATTCTGCAGCCGGTTTAGGTATCATTTATTGATTCATTCATTTGTTTATTTATTTTACCCCTTTTTTTCCCATCCTATTGTATGATCTTTTGTGTACGTCAGGGTAGCGCGGTTTTTTGCTCTCACTGCTGCTGTGTATTTTGTGGAAAATGTTGTTTTGGCACCAAAGATAGTTAACATAACATAGTTAACCAACACATTTATTATGGTTGGAAAAAAAAAAAAAAAAATTGATATATTGCACTGCATACACGCCTCCTCACTTCCAGCTCCAGCACATCACTTGATTGCTGCTTATTCCGGACCAGCTAGCACTGTAGTTTAGGCCTGACACTGGTTCAGCCAGGCCTGAGTAAATGCCCCTCGCAGGCAGGGACCGCAGGCCCCTTTGGTGTGGCAAAAAAATGGTGGTAGTCCTAGTGTCCAGCTTTCCATGCACCACACCCCAAGGCCCCACCAGCCCTCCTGGCTGCAGCTGCCTCCCTCCACAACCCGCACCACCACAGTCCACCCCAATGGGTCCGCACCCATCCCAGACCGCTCTCTCTCAGTCCTTCCAGGAGTGCCCCCCAGTCCTCCCAACCGCACAAACACCCACCAGCCTTCCTGGCTGTCTCTGTGGAACTCCTGGAGACCTACCCAGCAGTGCCGTCCCACTGACAACCCCCCCCCCCCCCACCCCTGCACCTCTCCTGTTCAGGACACCTCTGTGGGCCATAAGGGTGCTACATGTAAATGTGAGATCTGAGAGCTTTTTGACCCCAGATCTCACAATAAAGAGGCCCTGTCATGTTTATTTCTATTGCAAGGGATGTTTACATTCCTTGTAATAGGGACAAAAGTGATAAAAAAAAACACAATATTTGAAAGGGACAGTGTAAAAAAAAAAAAAAGGTAAAATCCCTCCAAGGCAAACGCATACGCAAGCTGCGTCCATACATGTAAACGGTGTTCAAACTACACATGTGAGGTATCACCACGATCGTTAGAGCAAGAGCAATAATTCTAGCACTCTAGCACTAGACCCCCTCTGTAACTCTAAACATTGGAGCAAAACATGGCTCAGTGCAGCAGAGAAGGTTATTACATACTCACTGTGCCTTGCTCTAACCTACCTGTAAAAAATCTGTAGCTGGAGGATCAGATCTCTGAAACCTCAGATGGAGCAAGATAGGGAAGAAGCCACTGCTCTGGCTCATTGACTTGTGTGTGTGTGAATTTCAGATTTAGCTATTGAGCTCTGTAAGGCTGGGTTCATACTGAAGTATGGAGCGGCTCACAGCAGGGGTCCTGTGCATCCCTGTTCACCTATTCAGATCTGGAATTCGGACCTGAAACAGACTAGAAGATGCACAGGACTCCTGGGCAATTCGCACCAGAGCTGCTCTAGAGATGTGTGAACCGGTTCCATAGAGGGATGGATAAAATCGAGGACCACCATACCACCCACCACCCCCCCCACAAGGGACATACCGGCAGAATGAAAGGAGCCCCATCTCTACATACAACCACTATGCACCTCTGAACCACAGAGCCGATGAAGACCGCTCGGATAGACATAGACACTCAGACACAGACTACGAAAGGTCTTTTTTAGAAAGAGGCAGGGAGAACTACCCAACACGGTACCCCGAAGGACACCGGAAAGAAGAGAGGATGTAGAGGAGGCAAGAGAGCCCAAAAGAAAAAGAGTATAAAAGGAGAAGGAATTTTTAACCTAAATGAACAACCTCTGTCTCATGAAGAAATTGCCACACTAGACAAAGGTCTAAAGTACGCCCCTACAAAAAACCTAGACAAATTCCAAACCTATATTGGAATTCAGAAATACATACGGAAACTGAATATTAAAAAATATATTCTCAGTAACCCATGTAAACCTAAAATCACTGATAATGATCAGACTATACACAGCACCTTAAGAAACAGCTCCATTTTTAATCCCCCAGTAAAAGATAATAGACATATAGAAGTCTTCAAAAGAGTGGTCCTAGAAGAACTGAAAACCCTTAAGATCAAGAAACAAGAAGAACCTAAACACATAAGGCGTGGAATACGGAAGTTAACCAAAAGGAAAGATCTTGTAATTCGCCCAGCGGATAAAGGAGGGGCATTGTAATTCTTTCAAAAGAACAATATAATGTTTGCATGAACACCATGCTCGAAGACGAGGAAACATACAAACGCCTCCCCAGTAACCCTGTTTTTAAGCGCAGAAAAGCACTAGAGCAGACAGTTCTAGGCCTAAAAAAGAACATCCTGAATAAAAAAGAAGCTAAATATCTAATCCCGGAATCCTGCCGAACGCCCATTATCTACTGCCTTCCAAAGATAGTGTAAACCCACCACCGAGACCCATAGTGAATGGTATTGATTCACTCACAGCGAGAATGGGCCAATACATAGATCATTTCCTGCAGCCGGCTGTACAAAAAACGGAGGCATACCTGAGGGACACTAAACAAATGCTACAGATCCTGGAAGAAGTACCCAAAGGCAACCAACCATGGTGGATGGCAACGGCTGATGTGTCTTCACTCTACACCATCATCTTGCACCACCAGGCATGCGAGGCTGTTAAATGGGGACTTAGAAAGTTCTCTGCACTACCATGTAGTCAAAGGAAGTACTTAATTAAATGTCTTGACTTCTGTTTGAAGAACAGTTTCTTCTGGTACAATCGGAATTACTATTTCCAGAAAACAGGAGTTGCCATGGGAGCAAAATTCGCACCCAGTGTAGCCGGACTCTTCATGGCAAGATGGGAAGAAGAACGTGTTTTCTCTAACACCCCTGAAGACCTACACACATACAGGAGATATATAGACGATATCGTGATTATATGGCAAGGAAACAGACACTTCTGACTTTTCTGGAGGATCTAAATGTGAACGACAGAAACATAAAACTCTCATGGGAAATAAGCAAAGAAAAAATTACATTTCTGGACCTGGAGATCACACAAGAAAACAATACACTTCTCTCCAAGACACACTTCAAAAGTGTAGATGGGAATAGCCATTTACCCCTTGAGAGCTGTCATCACAGAAACTGGCTCTGTAATATACCTAAGGGACAATTGATGCGTCTAAAAAGAAATTGCACCCACAAAGAAATATTCGAAGTCCAAGCAAATAAAATGGGCCAGAGATTCATCGAAAAGGGATACGACAAGGAATTTATTAAGAAGAAAATAACAGAAGTCACAGATATGGATCGAAAAGCTCTAATTAAAGACAAACCAAAACAAACCACCACCAGAGATACAGTACCGATAATCCTCGACTACAACGTACAACACAAACAGATGGAAATGATCATTAAACGGAACTGGAATATATTTTTAGCAGATAAGCAGTTACAAGAAATACTTCCACCACTCCCAAAATTTGTCTACAAGCGAGCACCCACCCTCCGAGACAGAATCGTTAAAAATATTCCAGACCCACCAAATAAAGGAGGCCTATCCTTTTTCACTGGGAAAGGCTTTTTTCCTTGCAAACGGTGCTTTGCCTGCAGAAAAACCAAACACCCTAACATGAAGAAAAACTTCATGGCAACAAGCACAGGCAACAATTACGAGATTAAGGACTTAATTTGCTGTAATACTGAGGGAGCTGTCTACGTACTGGAGTGTGACTGTGGGCTCCAATACGTGGGCCGTACCAAAAGATTATTAAGAATCAGAATAAAGGAACACGTAAAAAATATCCAAAAAGGCTTTGATAAGCATAGCGTGTCTAGGCACTTCGCTACACATCATAACAAAGACCCATCACAATATGAAATTTTGGTGAATCGAAGCCTACAAGAGACATTGGTGGGGGGGACATAAAGTCAGAACCATTAGTCAACTAGAATCAAAATGGATACATACGCTAGAGACTTTTGTCCCCCAGGAGTTAAACATCGATTTTGACCTGAACTGTTTTATTAGCAATTTCTAACTTTTAACCATTCACGTCCATTTTAAACCTTTCACTATCATAGTCTCCCTTATGACCACCCTTCCACAGAACTACCACTTTTACAACCTCTCTGTCTGCACCATTCAAGAATATATGGGGCTGCTTTTTATATACATATATTCATATATTTATATTTTATATGTTTATATATTTAGATATGGTTTAACTTTTAATATGCAATTTAAATATGCATGTATTAATATGGGCAACCTACGTCACTTCCGGTATGTACAATATGCCATATTTTGCTTCCTTAAACTAGTTTCACTAATTTTAAAGTGTCTGGATCTCGGTTTTAAAATACATCATAAAATTTGAAATTTTAATTTTTAATGCACATTGAGATGTGCTGATACGTTCCCAATACTAATATATTTTGTCTTAAACCTCCCCGTTTTACTTTTATTTTTGTATGCACTTTGAAATAAGCGATATCGCTAAACTGGATGTTTACATGGCATAGAAGTTAATCTCTATCCAAAAATATGGCCACCTAAACATTTCCGGCGACCAGGATGCGATAATCATGGCCGCCGAACGGATGTTTATATATAGACTTCCAATAAAATGGCCGCCGGCTCACTCCCGGCGACTAGATACACAAAAAATGGCCACCGGAGAACTTCCGGCGGAAGCTACTCCAACAAAATGGCCGCCCTCAATAGGATTTTACAAGTAAATAAAAGGACACTTCTGGTATCTAGTAATCACCCCTGATGAAATCACGTGACCGTGACGAACACGCGTCGGGTCACATACAGATACCGGAAGTGAGGTACGAGCTCGATGCTCGTTTTTCTATGCACTGAATACCATTTTAAATGTGAGTTTTATTTTGTCTGCTACTTTTTTACCAATAAATTACCTAACAATACTACACTATCGAGCATCCCCTGTTTACTTATCCGTGAGGTACACACACTCGCACCAGTGTTAGGAGGGACCCCCCAAGGAGACACATAGTATTTGGAAACCAAAGGGAGACGCCACCCAGAGGACTCAGAGGCCCCCCAGGATCCATTGCACCCATATACGCCGTTACCTTACAGCGGTAAGGTAAGGGGACATCCGTACCCAAGATCACGGAAGAGCAGAAGTCACCCACAGTTATTTTATCACAACCCTGAGAAAAACACCCACTAGCACCGCTATCATCCACTATAACCTGGATTCACAATTAACAGCACTGAAGCCTACACCATAACCCGATTAGAGGGGGGCTTTCACTTATGGACTTTTTGGCACTTTATTATCACATTGTCTTCGTTGAGACTATATAATACTTCTGATGAACTTTATTTTTATATATTTTTCTTTTATGATGATATACATTTATGATCTTTATATGTGAAATTTCCTCACTTATACTCACCTCTCTACGTAAATCTTGACATGCAACTTTTTATGCAATTTTATGTAACTTTATGCGTTTTTATGTGATTATAGTTTTTATGCGATTATACTCTATCAATGTTCCAATCTTATCCTCACTTATGCACGTTAAGCACTCATTCACAATTTGATATGTTTTTTTAAATGCGACCTTCATATGATTTTATGCGACTCTCATGCGTCTTATTTGAAGAATTCCATATTTATTAATTTTATGCGGTTTTATGCATATAATCTATTTTGATCTATCTATGCACACTAAGCACTTTCTATATCAGGATTACCTATACCAGCCTACCCTGTTGAACTACCTCTATTGCTATCTTGAATGTTTAGCCTTTATAGTTTAGCTTAAAAAACAGCGGAGCACTACTCCTCTATCACGGTTCCATAGAGAGCTCCACTGACTGGACATTTTTTTATCTGTATCCTTTTTCAGTCCTGACCATCATACATAAAAGAAAATACATCAATCAGCCATAAACTTTATGACCATCCACCTAATATTGAGTAGATCATCCTTTGCCGCCAAAATAGTCCTGACCCGTTGGAGGCATGGACACCACTAGACCTCTGAAGGCGTACTGTGGTATCTGGTTTCAAACCATTAGTAGCAGATTCTTTAAGCACTGTAAGCTGTGGGATCTCCATGGATTGGACTTGTTTTTCTCATTACATACCACAGATGCTCAATTCAATTGAGATTTGGAGGCCAAGTAAACACCTCAAACTCATTGTCGCGTTCCTCAAACAATTCTTGAATCATTTTTTTCAGTGTGGAAGGCTGCATTGCCCTGCTGAAAAGAGGCCACTGCATCCTGGTGCCATTTCTTCCCAGGTGAGCAACGCACATCCCGGCAAATCCACATGATCCACCTTCTTCCATTGCTCCATGGGCGGGTTCTGATGCTCATGTGCCCATTGTAGGTGCTTTTTTTTTTCCAAATATAAAGTTTTATTAAGTTTTCAAAAAGAAAAAACAGAAAATGAGGCCAGGCCTCAACAGATCATACAATCGCATCATTGTGCCGAAGGTCGCAGCCTCCCGGTTTTGATTCATATACATCAGCTATACATTATATTCGCCCTTTTGGCTTTCCATATATTCCTGAGTTTATTGATCATTGTAAGTTTCTAAGCCAAGGAAGGGTCCTTCACATTGTTCTCTACCATTGGGCTATTCTGATAGTCCGCAAGATTGTATTTATAAGAAAGCTAGAGAAGTAGTATAGAATAAGGAATAAGTTCAGTTCAGAAAAAGAAGAAAAAGGAGAAGAGGGGGGGGGGGGGGGGTGAGACCGCCAGTCTCAACTTCTTAATATCGGGTTGTTCTCTGTTATGTCTAATATACCGGGCAGGTTTCAAGTTCAGGTCCCCATGAGGGCTTTCCCTTCATCGGAAAGGATGAATGTATTCCATAGTGCCCATGTCTTTCTCTAAGTGTCTTGTTTATCCTGTGAGGTCAGTATGAGATCCTCCATTCTGTTTATGTCTTCCACCTTCCGCAGCCACATTGCTGCAGTTGGTGGGGATTGTTGCTTCCACAGGAGTGGTATGCAGGATTTGGCTGCGTTATTTAAGTGTCTCAGTATGTATTTCTTATATGTTTTGGGAGACAGGGATGATAGATGAAGCAAGAAAAATGCTGGGTCCTCGGGAATCTGAAATTCTGTAAACTCTTGAGACGTGGAGCGAACCACGTTCCAAAAGGGTGTCAACAACGGGCAGGACCAAAACATGTGTAATTACGTCCCCCTTCCCCCCTGACACCTCCAACAGAGTTCCGAGGATTCAGGAAAGATCTTGTGCAATCGACTAGGCGTGTAGTACCACCTAGTCAGGATCTTATAGTTGGTTTCTTGTACCTTAGTGCAAATGGAGGATTTAAGGGCAAAGTCTATCATAGCCTGTTTCTGGCTCTCCGTGAATGTGCATTGGAGTTCCGACTCCCACCTTCCAAAGCATGCCAGGTTTGGCGGTTTAGAGGGTGTGTTTAACAGCGTGTACATACTCGAGAGAACTCGCGTCAGAGGTTCCGTACCTGTCAAGAATTCTTCAAAGGAAGTCTTTGGCCTAGCGTAGAGGTGGGGGTCTGGGATGCTGTGGAGGAAGTGATGTATCTGTACCGCGTTCCTAAATGGTACCTGCCATTTGGGGCCGTCAGTTCCTCAATATTGGGCCATCTGTCATTCACCACGAAATTGCCTGCCAGTGCTTGGTCATTATTTCTTAATGTCTGGAAGGTCAAAGTGGAGTGCCCCGGGGGGAAGCCGGGGTTCCCCAGGATCGGAGTCAGATGGGACGTCTTGGTCGTCTGGGCGTTTTGGAGGGTCGCTTGTCTACATTGTCTGAGGGTGTTCCCGATCATAGGATGGGTCCTTATTCCTGGGGGTAGAGAGTCATAGCACCAAAGCGCCGTCCCTAGGGGCGTCTCTGTCTGTCCTTGTTCTATTTGGGCCCACATTTTCTGGTCTTGATGCCGTGTCCAGTCCACTACTCTCCCCAGATGTATCGCTTGATAGTATTGTTTAACGTCCGGGAGCGCCAGACCTCCAGAGTGTTTGGGCGCCGTAAGCAGTGTGCGTGGTAGACGCGGCTTTTTGGCCGCCCAGACAAAACGGGTAAAGGTGGCTTGCACTAGTCTAAGATAACTGGGGGGTATTCTTATTGGAAGAGCCTGAAATAGGTACAGGAATTTGGGCAGAATACACATTTTTAGTAGGTTACATCTCCCAAACCAGGAGTGTATCCCTGTATGCTATTTTTCTAAGAGGGTTTTGGTTTTTGTCAATAAGGGGGGGAAGTTGGCTTCAAATATTTTTGTCAGGTCAGGTGGTATCTTCGTGCCTAAGTATGTCAATGTGGACGAGGTCCATCTAACTTAAAGCCTGCCCGCGAAGTCAAATTGTCTCGTGTCAGTAGTGATATTCCCATGGCTTCAGACTTATTGTAATTAATTTTCAGGTTTGATATTCTTCCAAATGTCTCCAGTTCTTTAAGTAAGTTAGGGAGTGAAGTCACTGAGTCCGTTAATGAAAAGAACATGTCGTCCGCGTAGGCAGATATTTTGTGGTGCCGTCTCCCGTCTGGAACCCCGTGAATGTCCGTGTTCAGTCTAATCGTGGAGAGTAATGGTTCTAGTGATAGTGCGTATAATAAAGGGGATAAAGGGCAACCCTGCCGTGTGCCATTCGCTAATCGGGAAGGAGTCAGATAAGACTCCGTTGGCCTTCACTCGGGCTGTCGGGTTACTGTAAATGCCAGCTATACGGTTAAACATTTTCTGCCCTAGCCCTATCCCTCTCAGGGTGGTGAACATGTATGGCCAGTTGATCCTGTCAAATGTTTAAGAACACGCAGGGGATTTGTTTACTTTTTACTATGTGTAGGAGATTTAACACTTTAGTAGTGCTATCTCTGGCCTCTCTGGAAGGAATGAAGCCCACCTGATCTAAATGGATAAGTTTCTGTAGATGCAGCGCCATTCTAGAGGCTAGTATTTTTGTATACAGTTTAAGGTCGACATTTAGCAGCGATATGGGTCTGTAACTACTACATATTGCTGGGTCTTTCCCTTCCTTTCAGATCACAGATATATGGGCTCCCAGTGTGTCTCTAGCAAATGTACCTCCCTCCCCTATTGCATTAAACACTTTTAGAAGTTTAGGTCCTATTATTGGGAGCAGGGTTCTAGAATATTGTAGTGTGTACCCGTCCGGGCCTGGTGCTTTCCCCAGTTTCATTTGCTTGATAGCTTGCTGCAACTCTAATAAGGTTATGGGGGCATCTAAGTCAGTCCGGTCTTCTATTGGGAGGGTCGGGATTTGAGCAGATGACACGTATTCGTCTAGTTCCCATTGCATTGCCGTCGTTGGAGGTAAGTTATAGAGTGCGTTATAGAAGGACTTGAATTCCTGGGTAATTTGCTTGGGGAGGGTAATCTTACTCCCATCTGATTTGGTGATATGTGGAATATAAGTGGAAAGTTTTAGGTCTTTAACGGATTGGGCTAGTAGTCTCCCACATTTATCCCCAGATTCATAGGAGGTTTTTCGGCATATCTGTATTGCTGCCTTCGCTTTGTACTGAAGTATGTTATTTATCTGCGTCCTAATCGTCTCTAGTTCTGTCTTAAGCGTCTGGGTAGGGGCATGTTTATGTCTGGCTTCCGTGACTTTTAGGTCAGATAATAGTTGGATGAGTTTCTGCGTGCGTTCTCTTTTTATGCGGGCACCGTGTTTAATAAGGACACCTCTGATCACCGCCTTGTGGGCCTCCCACAGCATTCCTGGTTCGCAATCTGGTCGATCGTTCTCTAAAAAGTAGAGATTTAGATCTCTGGTGACTTCAGTCAGAACCTCTGGGGTCTGTAAGAGGCTCTCGTTGAGTCTCCAGAATCTGTCTAGTGGAGGGGGAATCCGTAAGTCTGTATTCTAGTACTATGGGGGCGTGATCAGACCATGTCCTATTCCCTATCTCCGTACGGTCTACTGCCTCAAGCTGGCTATGTGGGATCATGAAATAGTCTATCCTCGTATATGTCTGATGTAGCGGGGAGTAATATGTATAATCTCGGTCGCCCGAGTGCTGCAGGCGCCAGATGTCAATCAGTTGCATCTTATGTAAAGCTTTGGATATGCGCTTAAGTTGGGCTATAGGGACAGAGGTCCTACCCAGTGACGTATCAACCGTAGGGTTCAGGGGGGCATTAAAGTCACCACCTAGGATAAGGTTCCCTTCTGTAAACCTCTGTAGCTGCTCCAGTGTTTCCTCCATAAATTTGGCTTGATTTTCGTTAGGGGCATATACTGCCGCCATGGTTATCAGAGTGGTCCCAATCAGGCCCTTGGCAAAAGCGAACCGACCTAGGGGGTCCAACTGGCTTCCCCTACCCTGCCATGGGAGTTTACTTGATAATAGAATAGTAACCCCTTTGGACTTCGTGTTGGGATTAGTGGAGTGATACGCAACAGAATAGTGTTTGTTCCTGAGGTAAGGCAGCTTGGTGTCCTTAAAGTGCGTCTCCTGTAACATGGCCACATCTACATGAGATTGTCTAAGATCATTCAGTAGCATGCGTCTCTTCTCTGGCGTATTCAGCCCTCTAGCGTTTAGTGACATGACTTTTATGCTGTGTGTCGCCATCTTGTCTAAGATTGTAAGCGAGCGGCCAGGATGGCGGCGCAAGTGGGGAAAGTGCTGGGAAGGGTGGGGAGGGTAGTAGAGAATCCGAGCAGAAAAAGCAGGTGAATAAGTGTAGTTAGGAAAGAGAAGGAAGAAAAGATTGGTAACTAACTACCAAAGCGGGGTCAGGTCTAATACCCGGGCCCCAAATTACCTTTTTGTTCTCGCGTGTGTCAATCGGGGAGTTATTTACGTCCCCAACCGAGACCCGCAAACCTATTTGGAGGAGTGGTAGGTCAAGGCTCATCTTATAGAGCCCTCCGCCGCCCCTCTCCCTCGGCCAGATTAAACTGTATAGCAATGCACATTTATACTGCAGAACATAGAACACTGCATATAACACATAATACAAAACCAAAGTATATAGCCTACACTCCGTTCAATCCTCTCTCTTTGGCAGTCCAGTAGTGTGGGTCCCAGTCCAGCTACATCTTAACCCCCATCTCAGGCGTTCCTACTTCCATGTCACCCGGCTCCAGCCGTCCCTCCCCAGAGGCCCCCTGTCTGCTTTTGCCTATTCACCCCCTCTCGCTTCTTAAATTGGAGCTTAACTTCCCCCAGAAGGCGCCGTTATTGTAGGTGCTTTTGACTGTGGACACTGGTCAGCATGACTGGTCTGTGGCTACACTGCCCCATACACAACAGTGATAACCATTTTTTCTGCTTTCAACACATCAACTTCAGGGACAATATGTTAACTGGCTGCCTAATATATCCCACCAATTGTCAGATACCATTGTAAAAGATATTCAATGTTATTCATTTAACCTGTCAGTGGTCCTAAAGTTATGGGTGATCGGTGTATATGCAAAACCATAAAAAACATTCTGTAAGGATTCATTTCAAATGGAGAGCCTTCCAGGAATTCAGACCACTAGCCAACAACTTTAGGGCTTCCTGCTTAACAGGATTACTTTTACGGGGGCTTTTTTTCTTAGAATCACACAGATATAAAGTAAATATTCATCCTCTTGGTTATTTGGTCTTCTTCAGGCCAGACAATTTCTCTTAGCCTTGTCCAAGTGTTTATCTGTAATGCCAGCCAGTCTGGACAAGAGCTCCTGGTGTATTTGTCCATGGTGGGTCTCTTGAGGGAGCACTTAATGATCGGAGACTACTCTCTGTTGTGAGTGAGCATCACCCACCTGTCTCCAGTCAGTCATTTCTGAAAGAGCCATTCTCCTATTGCCATCTGCATAGGGTGACCACATTTCCAAACCGCCATTCAGGGACACCCCCCCCCCCCCCCCCCAGGCACGCCCTTGCGACAGCCCAAAAAAATATGGTTTTCGATACTTTTTTTTTGGACAATTCTATTGCCAATTTTTGGGAAAAAACAATCCAACAGTGGTCACCAGTTTAGACAGGTGGTATACATTCTCTACATATATGTTTTTTATTGCCCCCACTTGTCAGCCTCATTTTTTATTGCCCCCACTTGTCAGTTTCATTTTTTATTGCCCCCACTTGTCAGCCTCATTTTTTATTGCCCCCACTTGTCAGCCTAATTTTTTTTATTGTCCCCCCACTTGTCAGCCTCATTTTTTTTATTGCCCCCCACTTGTCAGCCTCATTTTTTATTGCCCCCCCCAGGGCAGGGCTCCACTTTGTCAGCATCATTTATTACTGTACTGTCCCCAGCCCCAGTGCCCCGATTTGCTCACCTTTTAATCTGGACTGGTCTGGTGTGGTGAGCTGTTGAGCGCCGGTCTTTGTTCTCTGGTCCAGACACGCGGGCCCCCCTCAGGCAGTCGGGCTAATGTGACATCACTGGTTGCTAGACGCCAGGTTGGGCGGACCTAGCAACCAGTTTGGCATTCTTCTATTAGGGTGGCTATGTGTCCTCATTTCATTCCGGGACACTGTATTGTCCCGGAATGAAGGTGCCCGGGACACGGGACACAAATGCGAATTGCGGGACAATCCCGGGCAATCCGGGACACGTGGGCACCCTACATCTGCACCTTTACACAGTGGCAGACGTTGTGTCACAATTCAATACTCTACTGGACTTATATCTACTTTTATCACCTTCTCTGATGAATATTACACATTATGCCCTCCCTATATTTCTGCTGCTATGTATAGCTGCAACTCCTGTCTTGCCTAGTAGGTTCTCTTACCTTGTTAGGTGACGGCTGATACATGTCTCGGATGTCCACCAGGCTGAGTATAAGTGCGATTACACCAAACACGGTAGAGATAACAATTAGACATGCTACTGCCAGACCCTTAAGATTTCTACACTGCATTGACCTGGGAGAGGATAGACAAGCATTAGGGGCACACACCGACGAGGAAAAAATCTTGAGGTTACAAGCTGAGCAAATGGAAAATAATGCCTTTGCCCAAAGTTAAATTGATGTTACCTCCAAATGTTAACAGTTTAAAGTGATATTAAACTCTCAGTTCTTAAAGCACTTAAGATTTGATTATGTTCCAGTTAAAAGTGGAGGGATATTACTAACCTTTCCAACGGTTCCTCGCCGGCATCTTCTTCTGTGATCTGGTTTTCAGCCATCTTTATTGATCGCTGGCCACCCGCGATTGCTCCTCAGAGCTTTGTTTACATAGGCAGATCCCCGTTCTGACAGGAGAGTACAGTGAGATCATCTGTTCCTATTGATCAGGAACAGCGATCTCTCTGTACTCCCTGTCAGTACACTCCCCCCACAGTTAGAAACACCCCCTAGGACACACTTAATCCCTTGATCGCCCCCTAGTGTTAACCCCTTCCCTGTCAGTGTCATTTATACAGTGATCAGTGGATATTTTTAGCTCTGATTACTGTAATAATTTCCCTGGTCCCAAAAAAGTGTCAAAAGTGTCTGATCTGTCCGCTGCAATGTTGCAGTTCCGCTAAAAATCACTGCCATTGCTAGTAAAAATAATAATTAAAAAAAGCAATAAATCTATTTCCTATTTTGTAGACGCTATAATTTGTGCGCAAACCAATCAATATATTATTGCTATTTTTTTTTTATACCAAAAATATGTAGAAGAATACATATTGGCCTAAACTGAAGAATAAACTAGTTTTTTTTATATGTATTATAGCAGAAAGTAAAAAATATATATTTTTTTTTCAAAATTGTCACTCTTTCAGATCAAATACCACCAAAAAAAAAACCTCTATTTGTGGGGAAAAAAAGAACATCAATTTTATTTGGGTACAGTGTCGCAAAATATGGCCTGGTCATGAAGGGGGTAAAACCTTCCAACCCACAAAGTGGAGTTGGGTTCCGTATCGCAAAAAATGGCCTGGTCATGAAGGGAGGTAAAACCTTCTGATCCTTAAAGCGGAATTCCATCCAAAAATGGAACTCTCGCTTATATGCTCCCCCCTTCTCAGGTGCCACATTTGGCACCTTTCAGGGGGGGGGGGGGGGAACGGGGACCTGTTTTTGCCACTTCCGGAGACAGGCTGCAGCCCGATCTCCCAGAATTTGACCCCCCCCCCCCCTCCAGGCCAATTAGAAAGCGCAGCACGCTTTGTGCATAAGCAGTAGGGCACTAGGAGTGAAACTGCAAGTCTTCACTGCCTGGTTCCCACTCCAGGAATAGTGGCGGCAGCACCCTGGAGCTGATCCGAAGATCGGCTGGGGTGCCAACATCGTGGGCTCCCTGGACAGGTAAGTGCCCTAATATTAGAAATTAAAAAATTAACCCAGGCTGGACCTCCTCTTTAAGTGGTTAGGGTAAAAAACTTGAGGCTTTAGACCCACTTAACATTTAGGGCAACACGCGCCCTGGGACAAGTTTTGTATGTAAAAAAGGATATTTCCTTGTAGTAAAAATAAAAACCCAAAAAACGAATACATTTACTTCCTACTACCTGATGTTACCTAACCTAGCCTAATTTGTGGGTACATTTGGGCTTTAAAGTGGATCTAAAGGCAGAAGATTTTAACTTCATGCATTCTATGCACATTGCATAAGAAGGAATTGGCTCCTGCTGTCAATCACAGTCTGCGAGGGGGGAGCTGGGGGGCGGGACCGAGCTGTGTGTGTCAATGGACATGAGTGCCCCCATAGCAAGCCACTCAGAAAGGGAGAGGAAGCCAGGTGTGCCGGAGTTCCTCGGAAGTACGTATGCCTGGCATGCTGTATATGTTTTTTTAAATAACATGTTGTACTCATAGGAGAGAAGGATTAGGGCTGCTCTGTGCAAAACCAGGCAAGTACAACATGTTATTTAAAAGAAATAAAAATAATCCTTTACAATCACTTTAAAGTAGAATCTGAGCTAACAAGTTCTATTTCTGGGTAGAAGGGGGAAGAGTTAGAACCTATTTCAGTTTTTTTATGCTGTGCAAGACCCTGATGGGTAAATTCTCCCCGACTTTCTGTCCTGATAAGCTTTCATTGAAATGGTTCAGGTGTTGTACACAATATACAGCATGCCAGGCATACGTACTTCCGAGGAACAGCAGTCTGCTCACAACATTTTTGTAATAAAAACATCTTTGCCATTCTGAAGCTTCCCTCCAACCACTTTGCATTTAATTTTATATATACTGTGGTTCTGTACTTGCCAAATATGCTGCAGAAATCTCCCTCCACTAAGTCTGGCTGCATCAATTTTAGCTGTGGGCAGCTGAAGCTGCTGCCTGTTCACGTCCTGGATTTACACAGACACACAGAGGCACACCTCCAGCTCTGCAGCTCTCATTGGCCCTCTTATCACTCATCCCCCTCCCTTCCTGTCACAAGAGTAAGAGAGCTGTGCATGATGTCATAAGCCTAGGCTGTTTACCAGACAAGAAACAGAAAGTGGGATGTGCAAGGTATTTACTGGCAGAAAAAATATGTTTTACTATCCAAAGTTAAAACGACGGTAATCCTGGTAATCCCGAATGTAGCTCAGGGTTCATTTTCAGTACCAAAAGCGGTAACCCTGAGCCACACTCGGGATTGCATCGCAGTATCCTGGTAAAGCTTACTTACCTTGTCCCCAGGATTCTGAGATTTCCCCCCGCTGTGTTCTCCGCCGGATCATCCGCCTAATGTATCACTGTTCCAGACTCCGTTCCCGGAGGCAAATTCAAAAATGTACACAAAACATAACACACATAATACACATGTAGCACCCTGGAGTTTAGGCAGGGTTGCCCCTTACAAATTTAATTGCCAGGAATAGTTATCCTGGTTGATTAATAGAGATCTATTGATTTCTCCCTAGGTTTGACCTTGTTGCACTTTTCTCTTCTACCACTAGCTGGGTACTTGGTGGTACTAGATATGAGAAGGGCAACGCAAGGTCAGATTATGGGTATATGGGGTATCTCAGCCAATGGGCAGGGATTTTCTTAAACCCCTTGGCCTGCTGGGAGAACCTATATATTTGAGTGGAGTCAGGTGATCGATGTTCTGTGCCATCTGGACGACTGTCCGGGTGGACATGTGTTGTAATGGCTGGGCTGCTAGGCCAGAGATTGGGCGTATCCTGGGCACATCTGGCTGCTAGGCCGTCTGAGGGCCTATCCAGAAGCAAGAGAGCAGTGCAGGGTTGGGACTGAAGCTTGCAGTCCAACCTCAAGTGACAGTTCTGTTGGCCGGAGAAACTGTTGTGGTCGGAGGTAGAGGGAAAGCTGCCGCCACTATGGGACCAACCACCTTCTTACCAGGGACCACAGTGAGTAACTGAAGCAAGTACCGGAGCAGCATTCTCACCAACCGGGGACGGTGAAGAATCAGGGAACTTCAGTGGGAATTAATCCAGGGACCCAGCCAGTGGAGGTGACACTTGCAGAGCAGCCTTGTGTGTCAAGCCAGGGACCGAGCAGGCCAGTGGGGTGAAGCTTGAGAGGTATCTTGAGTGCCAAGCTAGGAACCCAGCAGAGAGGTGGGGGTGACGCTTGAGGAAGATATTTACCATGAAGATTGGAGGTGCTCAAGGGATTCACTGGCAGTGAATCAATGGGTCTAGTGAGAGACAGAGAGCTCAGTGGGCTGAAGAACTACAAGGAGTGATTGTAGTGCAAGTGAAGAGGAACCGTTAAGCTTTATGTGTTAAAGACTGTTGCCATAGGAGACAGCATTTCTGCACATGCAGATGTGGTGTTTTGTGGATGACTTTCCCTGCATGGCTCTCCTCCTGTTGAAGTTTTGGAGTTTGCCAATTAATCTTGCAACCACCTAAGGGTGTCCTGGCCCTAACCCTCTCTCCCTCAAAAAAGTTTGTTAAGAGAAATAAACTCTTTTGCATTCAAGATGTGTCTGGTGCCCAATAACTTGAACTACTTTGCACCCACCATGCCTCACAACCCACCATTTACAGAAGGATGTCAGCTATCTCTGGCCCTGGAGGTTCTCATTAGACTAAAAAAAAGGGGCCTGGGACTTTGCTACACAGTAATCTGTAGATGAGATTACTGTTTTAAATCATTACCCCTCCCCTTTTTCCCTAGTGCTTTGTCCAGTGCCCGGCCTGCACAGTTATGTTATATATACTATTCTTTCTTACATAGGAATGTCCATGGCATCCAAAAAGTGTCTCTTTACATCAAAAGCCGTTTTAGACCAGCTAGAAAAAAGCGATAGTGAATTAAAATCTCTTGCAGAATTGAGTGATAATGATTAGTGGGGAAAATTGTCATCAGACACTGAAAGTAATGACAGCGACGATGCTGCAACTTTCTGTGATTTGATTACATTATTGAATAATTTTTTGTATTATTTTTTATAATTATTTATAGTTATTTATTTATAGTTTATGATTTTGTGTTTCAAACTTTATCATACCCGGGATGTCTACTAGACTCTTCGTTGGACAGATTTAAGTGAGTTATTCCTATGAATTACAGGCCTACAATATAAAACGTCAAATTTCTATGCAAAACAATGTACCGCTTTGGCATTCAAAAATCTGACAAATCATACTGCCAGGAAGGTTAATGAGCAACAAAGCCTTCACTGCAGATGTGTCCTTATACTTTCAGTGTTTACTGGGGCTATTACGAAATCAACTTGTAATTGTACAATAGAAAATAATAAAAAAATACTTGCCTTTATTGACATAGTGAATTGCGCACAGCTGTGCATGATATTTTTCCCAGAAATATCTGTCTTAACCGCTTCCCGACTGCCGCCTGTACATATACGTCGGCAGAATGGCACAGCTAGGCAAAGGCACGTATATATATATATCCCCTTTAATTGCCTAGCCGTGGGGACGCGCGCGCGCCGACCCTGTCGGGAGCTCCGTGGCCGCGGGACCAGCGGACCCGATCGCCGCTGGTGTCCCGCGATTGGGTCACAGAGCTAAAGAACGGGGAGAGGTCTTTGTAAACAAACCTCTCCCCCGCTTCCTACACTGCCTGTCATTGATCGGCTGTTCGCTGTCATCGGGAAAGCCGATCAATGACTTCAGACGTACAGCCACGGCCCCCTACTGTAAAAAAAAAAAAAACACAACACGTCACACTTAGGCCCTCCCCGCCCCGTAGTGGTTAACTCCTTCACTGCCAGTGTCATTTACATAGGAATCAGTGCATTTAAATAGCACTGATTTCTCTATAAATGACAATGGTCCCAAAAATGTGTCAAAAATGTCCGATGTGTCCGCCATGTCGCAGTCACAATAAAAATCGCTGATCGCCGCCATTACTCGTAAAAAAAAAATATTAATAAAAATGCTATAAAACTATCCCCTTTTTTGTAAACGCTATAACTTTTGCGCAAACATATCAATAATCGCTAATTGCGATTTTTTTTACCAAAAATATGTAGAAGAATACGTATCGGCCTAAACTGAGAAAAAAAAAATAGAATTTTTTTCAAAATTGTCGCAAAAAATAAAAACCGCAGGGGTGATCAAATACCACAAAAGAAAGCCGTTTGTGGGAAAAAGGATGCCAATTTTGTTTGGGAGCCACGTCGCACGACCGTGCAATTGTCAGTTAAAACGTCGCAGTGCCGAATCGCAAAAAGGGGCCTGGTCCTTTGGCTGCGAATTGGTCTGGGGCTGAAGTGGTTAACTTGAACATGGAATAGTAAAAACAAACGTAACTACTTTGGTACCAGAGACATTTTTCCATATTTTTGCACACATGAAAAAATACACATTTTAGGCCTGAAGATTAGGTTAAACCCCCCCCCCCCCCCCCAAACATTTTTGAACGCAGAGACCCTGAAGAATTAAATGGTGGTAGTTGCAATTTCTTGTCTATGTCACATTATATTAGAGCACATGTTTATCAAATGCAAATTTGGCATACAGTAAGAAAATAGAGTAAGGTTATTTTAGGACAACCAAAAATTTTGTAAACTGGAGATGAGGCGTAAGTGGAGTAAAAAGATTCCCATCATGTCAAGCCTTAAAATAGCGCACACTTGTGAATTGGTGACAAACTGGTATCCAAAACTGTCCATATGTATCACTTTAAAAGCCTTTATGGGTTACCAGTTTTAGAGATACGGTAACCATAAATGATGGTCCTATAATTATTTTCTCACTCAGAGGTTTGCAACGATATGTAACATGTCTTATGCAATTGTTTTCGTATGCTGGTGCACCAGCGGCAAAAATTATACCCCTGCATGTTCAAGGGGTAGAGGAGACACATTCAAGTGAATGAGGCCACGCCGCAACCTCCCTGCAACTATGTGTAATGTATGCAGCTATAGTACAGTGATGTGACAATATGCAGCCTCCCTCTTCACTGTCAAAATACACTGGAAAAAGGGATGGTGGCGCTGTTCTATTTGGATATGAATATATAAAATATTAATAAATGTTGAATATAAGTGTATGTACACCAAATACTGGAGGTCAAATAAAGTGCAAATGTGCGTCCTATGATGTTGGATTAAATATGAATATAAATAAAAATAAATTTGTGACTAATGATAAATACACAGGTTAAAGGTGAAAATTAAGAGATAAGTGGCAATCAGAGAAATAAATGTGTTTGTCAAAAGAATTTAGAATAAGGATATAGTGACATCGGTGGTATACAAGGTAAAAAAAATGTATAAAAAACTCCAATCAATAAATAATAATAATAAATAATTGATAAATGATAAATGCAATTAATAAAAAGAACCCCAAAATTCAAAACAAATCCAAAAAGTTCAAGTTCAAAATAAATGTCCAAATAGTGATGTAAAAAATTGTGTTCAATGAAAAAAATGATATTCAATAAAAAATGTATAGTAGAAAAAAAATATATATAAATAGTTCAATCCAAAATGACACAAAAGTCTGTGATATGGCAAAATTCAGTGCAAAAATGCAGCGATAGGTGAAACCAAGAATGGTTATCCTGTGCTCCCCTCCTTCATTCAATTCCCCTTATGTGCTTGCACTCACCGGAGCGCCTCACCCCTGCAGGGGTAACAGACGTAGTACTACAAATCCCAGCCAACCGCGTTCCTCCTGGTGGGAAGTGGAAGATGTCCTCTATCCAGTTGGTTATCAGCTTCCAAACGCTATGTTCGTCTCAGCAAGGGTTAAAAAGGTACCAACAGCGGCAAATATCACATGCATGGGAAAGGATGAGCCTCATTTTCCCATGCATGTGATATTCACCGCTGTTGGTAACTTTTTAACCCTTGCTGAGACGAACATAGCGTTTGGAAGCTGATAACCACCTGGATGGAGGACACCTTCCACTTCCCACTAGGAGGAACGCGGTCGGCTGGGATTTGTAGCACTACACCTGTTACCCCTGCAGGGGTGAGGCGCTCCGGTGCTACGGGGACACTCACCAGGGAGGTGGAGCCCAGAGCACTGATGGGGGACCCTAGAAAAGGAGGATCGGGGCTGCTCTGCGCAAAACCATTGCACAGAGCAGGTACGTATATAACAGGTTTGTTTAAAAAAAAATCCACTTTCTTGTTAAAAAATAAAGAAAAAATCCACACACATACATGCTTTACAATCAGTACCTACCTAAACCTAGTATCTTTATACTGCTTATATTCTAACTTGCATAGAACCTGAAGAATTTAGAAAATAGAGTTGAGGCTAGGTTCATACCACGTGCGGTTGGACTGCCTTGGGCGGCTATTCCAGCACAGTCCCCCATATGTACAAGGTAAAACATCTTGTCTCCTCATTATCACTGCGCTGATATCGGCCCCATCGTACACCAGCCGCTGCGTTGCAATGCAGCGCCTGCTGTGAAGATGCCCTACTGTTCATCTCAAATGTTTTTATATCAATTATAACCAAATACATTTTGTTGCTTTGAGGACAGTCTAACCATTATCAAAGTGATAAAACGGATTGACCAATCAATACTTATCTTTACTGCTCCTACATCACTAATTCATGAAAATAATGATTTATTTGCTGTACATTTCTGCAGGTTGCTAATTAAAAAAAAATAAAAAATGACCCTATTTATTGTTCAGTCCACTAAACCCGATCATCCAGTTATAGGTGGAATTTGTTAATAATAAAAAACACTAAAAGTTATTTAAGCCGTGGAACCCTCAGGAAATAAGGTCCTTGGATGTCCCAGCTATACTACTGTCTCCCTCCACCAGCTGTATTCTCCGTAATGTAAAATTTTTAAAAAGGCTAATGGGGAGAGCTATACCCATCTGTAAGGGCCACAACCGCTGGGTGTACTAGCACATTCCTATCCACAACCTTTCCTAATGCTGTCCCTGTAAGATGTTAAACATTAATGGGTGACTTAGCCTGCAGACAGCCACCTTAAGTTGAGATATCACATTTGAGATATCACATTTTGGTGGACTGATCCTTTAAATCAGCCTGTTTGTAAGACATCACAGTGACTGAAATGATCTTACCCGTCCTGGTTAGTGTCAGCCACAGCCCAGAGAGGTTTCCTCTGCCAGTCTCTCTTCCTCGCAGGTCAACCAACCATCAAACACAGGAAGACACCAATTCAACCACAACAACTAGCATGCGCCATGATCAACACCAGGTCTGCAGCCAAACACAGACTGGAAGTACACGACTTCATCACCCAAAACAACTTAGATTGCCTCTTCATCACGGAAAGCTGGCTAACTCCCGACTGCAACACCATCCTTACCGAATTGGTGCCGGAGAACTACAGGATCCTAACTAAACATCGGATAGGAAAAAAAGGAGGAGGTCTAGCAGTGATTTTTAAATCGCACCTGGTGCTTACCAAACCAATTTTGTAGAACTTAGTGCCTTTTATGGAGACACTGATGCTACATCTTCAATCAACACCCAATGACACCACTCACATTCTACTTTGCTATAGACCACCAGGACCAAAGACCAATCTTCTTACGCCCCTCACGGAATTCATCTCAATACACACCCTGAAATCCAAAAATCTCTGGTACATGGAGACTTTAACCTCTGGGCAAATTCTACCCAAGACCCTATCGCGACCGCCTGCATCAACCAACTGGAAGAACTGGGTCATCAGCAATTGATAAAGACTTCCACACACGGCTAAGGGCACACCCTGGACCTCCTCTTCAAACAAAATTTGGACATCAACATTATTGACAACATACCACTACCATGGACGGACCACCACGCCATCAAATTTAAAATCTCGACCAATACCACCCACCAAAAACAGAAACCTGCAACAAAAACGCATTGGACCAGATCGCAGAAGAAACTGCATTCCGAAACCTTCAAAACTACTTTAGCAAACAAAATAGCAACGCTGAATTTAACCCACTCAACGGAACAAACACTCAGCTCCCTAAACAAGGTATTACTACAATCAGCAGACTCAGTGGCTCCAAAACACAGAACACTAATCCGGAGGAGAAACTCGGGATGGTTTAATAGCTCTCTCACGCTACTCAAGCAAGAACGCAGAAGAGCTGAAAGAGCATGGAGAAGAAATCCTACCAAGGAAAATCAGACAAACTCACGGAGAATTATCACAAAGCAATCCTCAAAGCTAAACAAGATTATTTTTCAAATACTATCTCATCGGCCCTAAACCGCCCGCGGGAACTTTTTAAACTAGTCGCTTAGCCGATGAACCTGGTATGCTTAGAGCCCCCAGCAAACGAAACCCAAGATTTCTGCAATGAGTTATCAGATTTTTTCATTGACAAAATCGACAATATCCGGAAAATAATTCATCAGAAAAAAACAACCAACCACAGTCAACTAGAGCGAAATGAAGATATCGTCACGAATATCCCACAACCACCAAAGTTTTCTTTGATCCCAATTACCACAGACACCACTATAAATATCAAAAACCTCAGAGACAGTACATTTCCTATTGACATCATCCCCACAAAACTCCTGAAAGAATGTTCTGACATCTTGGCTCCCACCATAACTCACCTCATAAATCAATCGTTCAAAGAAGGGATTGTGCCGGGCGCCCTTAAACAAGGCATCAAACCCCTGCTAAAGAAACCAAACCTCGACCCTCAGGACCCAAACCACCGCAGACCGATAACAAGCCTGAACAACATCTCCAAGATTATGGAGAAGGCAGTGGTACAACAGATACGCCACCTGGACACACACAAACTCCTGGACCCTCTACAATCAGGCTTCCGCCCAGGCCATGGTACAAAAACAGCACTCCTGAAGATTTGGGACGACGCCCTCGAAGCAGCAGATGACGGAGAATCATGTCTCCTGGTACTGTTGGACCTCAGTGCAGCGTTTAATACTGTGGACCACAATACTCTACTCATCCGCCTTACAGAAGTAGCAGGAGTCACAGACTCAGAGCTACAATGATTCGCATCCTTCTTAGGAAATCGTTCTCAGACAGTAAAACTAGGGGCATTCACCTCTGAAACACAGGCAATTTCTTGTTGAGTCCCTCAAGGATCACCCTTGTCACCAGTACTCTTCAATATATACATCCGCCCACTCCTCCAAATCATCAGAAGATCAGACCTCTGCTTCCACTCGTACGCTGACGACACGCAATTATATTTTCGGATCACCGGACAAAAAGACCATCATCAGCAATTCGAAAAATGCCTCACCCTGATAGACTGGATGACCACTAGCTCCCTTAAACTCAACGAATCGAAAACAGAACTTCTTATTCTATACGCAAACCAAAACTCCCGAACCAAGATCGATTGGACACCACCCACCATCTTTGGACAGACCATCTCCCCAAGGACCAAGGTCCAGAGTCTCGGAGTCATCTTTGACTCTGAAATGTCAATGGATGCACAAATAGGAGCAGTAGTCAGTGGTTCTCACCATCTGCTCCGAAGACTCATCCCCTTCATTCCAAAGGAGGACAAAGCAGTGGTGGTTGGAACAGTCATTAATTCACGACTGGACTACGCAAACTCCCTTTACATAGGTTTACCCCAATATCAACTTGCGCGCTTACAACTCATCCAAGGAAAAAAACCCTGGGAATCCATCTCCCCTTCCCTGAGGAACCTACATTGGCTAAATGTAAAGAATCGGGTCACATTCAAGACCCTCTGCCTCACCCACAAATGCGCCCATGAAGACGCTCCACAATACCTTTGCGAGAAGATAACACACTACTCACCCAATCGCAGTCTTCGATCGTCTAACCAAAGCCTCCTCCTCATTCCCAAATCCCGCTACAAAGCAAAAGGGGAACGGAGATTCGTTGTTCAAGGACCACGGCTATGGAACGCTCTACCAACTGACATCCGCATGGAAAAAAAACATCAGGCCTTTAGGAAAAAACTCAAGACCTACCTCTTCTAAGAAGGGTGACAACAAAGCACCAATACAGCGCCTTGAGGCGATTCAGTTCGCATTGTAGCGCTATACAAATCATTCATTCATTCACACGATTACACACAAGTTATCTGAACTTTCGACCGTCAAGAACGTGGTGACGTACAACACTACGACGAGACGAGAAAATGAAGTTCAATGCTTCCAAGCATGCATTGAATTGTTTCCGAGCATGCGTCGAAATCTTGCACGTCGGAATTGTTACAGACGACTGGAATTTCCGATCGTAATTTTTTTCCGCCTGAAAAATAGAGAACCTGCTCTCAATCTTTTGCTGGCGGGAATTGATGGAGCATACACACGTTCAAAGTTTCCGCCCAAAAGCTCTCATCGGACTTTTGCTGGGGGAATTTCCGATCGTGTATACGTGGCATTAGAGTCCCCAGAGTTCTCCCTTACATCAGAGTCTGCAGAGTCCCCCCTTACAGTGAAAGGGAACTCTGAGTTGAGATGTAAAAGGGGAACTCTGTGGACTTTGATGTAAAGGGGAACTCTTGTTATTGACTGCATATGATTAGAAATGTTATTTAATAACAAAATATATGTATAGTTTATACTACAAAAAAAAAAAATTGGTGTGAGCCACTAAAGTGTTCGGGTTTGACTTGAAGAAAAGGTGGCAACCCTACTCCCCTGGGTGTGCCAAATCCTGATTTTTGTGCTGGGAGCACATCCTGCCTGTCCTCCAATGCAGGGCCGGATTAACATAGGGGCTATTGGAGCTGCAGCTCCAGGCCCTTTTCTCAAGATAGGCCCAGTTGCCCAAAAAAAAAAGAAAAAAAAAAAAAAAAAAAAGATTGACTGAGGGTTGTAGCTCGGCCTACTTCAGCACTGGTTAAAATATTGGGCTGCTTTCATCTATGGTTCCAGAGATACAGAGCTGCTTGTGCAGCCTGTCAGAAGCTACATACAGAGCGGCCAGTTTAAATACAAGCTGTAACACTCTGCAGCAGACAGAGGATAAACTCACAGTGCTTATAATAATTATTTGTATATTACTTATAATTAACCCCTTGCCACCCAGGCCAATTCTGACACTTCTCTCCTACATGTAAAAATCATAATTTTTTTCCCTAGAAAATTACTCAGAACCCTCAAGCATTATATATATTGTTTTACCAGACACCCTATGGAATAAAATGGTGGTCTTTGCAACTTTTTATGTTATACGATATTTGTGCAGCAATTTTTCAAACTTTTTTTTCGGAAAGAAACTGTTTCATTCATAAAGAAAAAAAAACTAAAGTTAGCACAATCTTTTTTGTGTACCAAGCGATGCTTTAAAGTTTTTTTACAGCTTACATGTTTAGAGTTAACGAGGAGGTCTAGTGCTAGAATTATTGCTCTCACTCTAACGATCGCGGCATATGTAACCTGTGTGTACCTGGCTCTGATACTAACCAGTAGGGATGAGCCGAACACCCCCGGGTTCGGTTCGCACCAGAACCTTCGAACGGACCGAAAGTTCGCGCAAATTTTCGAACCCTATTCTTTACAATGGACGCGAACGTTCGAAATCAAAATTGCTAATTACAATGGCCAATATGCATGTTAATGTCATAAAACAGGTTTGGGGACCCGGGTCCTGCCCCAGGGGACATATATCAATGCAAAAATAACTTTTAAAAACTAATGTTTTTTCGGGAGCAGTCATTTTAATGATGCGTAAAGTGAAAAAAAAAAAAAAGTTAAATATTCCTTTAAATATGGTACCTGGGGGGTGTCTAAAGTATGCCTGTGAAGTGGCATGTGTTTCCCGTGTTTAGAACTGTCCCTGCACAAAATGACATTTGTAAAGGAAAAAAATAAGCCATTTAAAACCACTTGCGGCTTTAATGTCATGTCTTGTCCTGGCCATATGGCTGAAAATCCTTGAGACAAATGGCATGGCTACCCCATCACCCCCCCCCCCCCCAGCCCCTTTGGGTCTTGTATGGATATTAAGGGGGACCCCGCACCCAAAATAAAACCCTATACCTACAACCCTATATACTCTGAACAGCAGTATATAGGCGGGGGCAAACATGAGAGGGACTGTAGGTTTGTTCTTAAGTAGTATCTGAACAGGTACATTATGAATCTAAATCTTTTTTTAAGCTTTTTGGAGAACATAGGGAGGGGTTATCACCCCTGTAACATTTGTGGTCTTTGCACATCTGTTCAGAACATTTCACCTCACTTTCCGTCCCAATGACAAATGTTTTTGGAAAAGTGGGGTTTTAATTGAAACAAGGATTGGTGATAAAGCATCAGTAGAGAGGAGATACCTTTTTCCCAAATTAAATCTAACAGGATCGAATTTCCCTTCCTAGGGGTAGATTTCCTCTCACTTCCGGTTTTCTCCTTCCGTTTGCAAGTAGGAGTCGTTTGTAAGTTGGATGTTTGAAAGTAGGGGCCTGCCGTATATACTCTGCAGAAATTTGCCCCATTAGATGTTGGTGTAGCCACAAGACTGTAAGCCCTCACAGTTACTCTTGGTGGGCACAGGAATGGGCCCTGCTGTGAGTTATTAGATCAAGATTTGTAATTGCATGCACCTGTTGAACAGGGCAGAAAAATTGGGCCTTTGGTGGTGGGGGTGGACGGTGTTGCCACAAGACTGTAAGCCCTCACAGTTACTCTTGGTGGGCGCAGGAATAGGCCCTGCTGTGAGTTATTAGATCAAGATTTGTAATTACACGCCCCTGTTAAACAGGGACTGAAAAATTGGGCCTTAGGCACTGGTGCCACAACACTGCAACCCCTCACAGATACGGTACTTGGAGCACAGCAGTCAGACGTGTTGCGAAGCATTGCTTAAAAAATTGTAATTACATGCCCCTGTTAAACAGGGGCTGAAAAATTGTGCCTTAGGCACTGGTGCTGGTGCCACAACACTGCAACCCCTCACAGATACTGTACTCTGAGCACAGCAATGAGACCTGTTGCAAAGCATTGCCTAAAAATTTTAATTACACGCCCCACCAGGGGCTAAAAAATTGTGCCTTAGGCACTGGTGCTGGTGCCACAACACTGCAACCCCTCACAGATACTGTATTTGGAGCACAGCAGTCAGACCTGTTGCGAAGCATTGCTTAAAAAAATTGTAATTACATGCCCCTGTTATACAGGGTCTGAAAAATTGTGCCCTAGGCACTGGTGTGGTGGCACCCAGAAACAAAAATGTTCTTCCAAGCTATCAAGGAATGGATCATTGAGGAGGAGGAAGAGAATAGTCAGTGAACATAACAGGACAGTCACTCAGCATCAGCGTAGGCAGTCTTGAAGGGATGTGACATTATATATTATTCAGTTATATCCGCTTCAGGTGCCTGGTAGCTGATGGTGATCCAAGACTGATTCATTTTTATGAAGGTCAGTCGATCAACCGAGTCGGTGGACAGGCGCACCCTGTGATCGGTGACAAATCCTCCAGCAGCACTGAATGTGCGTTCGGAAAGAACGCTGGATGCAGGACAGTCCAGTAGCCCAATTGCATACTGTGCAAGCTCTGGCCAGTGATCCATCCTCAAGACCCAGTAAGCCAGAGGATTTTCGGTGGGAAAGGTGTCCAAGTCTGACCATGCCCCTAGGTATTCCTGCACCATGTATATCAGACGCTGGCGATGGTTGCTGGAACCGATCATACCTTGGGGCTGCGGACTAAAAAATTGTCTGAACGCATCGGTCAGATGTCCACCTTCCCCACCACTCCTGCTACTGACCGAAGCCTCAGCAACTCGTCGTCCAGGACCAGGAGTTTGTAACCTCCCAGTTTCTGGGAACGCGTTGCACAGACCTTTCTGCAAGGCCTCCCTGAGATGTCTCATCCTCTGCTCCCTCTGCGACGGCAATATAAGGTCCGCAACCTTACCCTTGTACCGTGGATCAAGGAAAGTGGCCAGCCAGTAATGGTCCCTCTCCTTGATCCGAAGAATACGAGGATCCTTCTGCAGGCTTTGCAGGATCAGGGAGGCCATGCAACGTAGGTTAGCTGAGGCATTCGGTCCGGAGTCTTCTGGGTCACTGAGGACGACATGATCGCCAGCCACCTCCTCCCAGCCATGTACAAGTCCACTGGTTTGTTGGGACTGTACATCATCCCTAAAAGACTGCTGCTGCTGATGCTGAGTGCCAGGCTCCACCTCCATGCTCACACAATCCTCCTCCTCCGCCTCCTCTTCCTGTGTGATGGGTGGGACAGAAGGAACACTGTCTGGATAAAGGGGGCCTTGAGAGGCAAGGAAGTCCTCCTCTTCCTGCCTCTGTTCTGCCTCAAGTGCCCTGTCCATTATCCCACGCAGCGTATGCTCCAACAGGTGGACAAGAGGTACAGTGTCACTGATGCATGCACTGTCACTGCTCACAATCCTCGTGGCCTCCTCAAATGGTGAGAGGACAGTGCATGCATCCCTGATCATGCTCCACTGGCGTGGGGAAAAAAGCCAAGCTCCCCTGACCCTGTCCTGGTGCCGTAGTCACAAAGGTACTCATTGATGGCCCTCTGCTGCGTGTGCAGTCGCTGCAGCATGGCCAACGTTGAGTTCCACCTGGTGGGCATGTCACATATTAGGCGGTTCTTGGGCAGGTTCAACTCCTTTTGCAGCTCAGCCAGCCGAGCACTGGCATTATACGATCGGCAGAAATGCACACAGACTTTCCTGGCCTGCCTCAGGACATCCTGTAAGCCTGGGTACCTGCCCAAGAACCGCTGCACCACCAGGTTGAGGACGTGAGCCATACAGGGCACATGAGTGAGCTGCCCCTGTCGCAGGGCGGAGAGGAGGTTGGTGCCATTGTCAGAAACCACCATTCCTGGCTTAAGGTGGCGTGGCGTCAACCACCTCTCGGCCTGCCCCTGCAGAGCTGCCAGAACCTCTGCCCCAGTGTGGCTCCTGTCCCCCAAACACACCAGCGCAAGCACGGCATGGCATCTTTTTGCCTGCGTACTCGCGTAGCCCCTTGTACGCCTACGGAGCACCGCTGGTTCCGAGGACAGAGCACTCGAAGAGGCCATGGAGAAAGAAGGAGGGGGTGGAGGAGAGCGGTGTGTCACAACCAGTAGTAGCATTTTGGAGGCGTGGTGGTGGAACAACCTCCAACACTACTGCACCTTGTCCTGCATCCCTCCCAGCTGCCAATAGAGTGACCCAATGGGCCGTGAAAGACAGATAACGTCCCTGTCCATGCCTGCTGGACCATGAGTCAGCGGTAATATGCACCTTACCGCTGACCGCCCTGTCCAGCGAGGCATGGACATTGACTTCCACATACCGGTAGAGAGACGGAATCGCCTTCCGTGAGAAAAAGTGGCGTTTGGGAACCTGCCACTGAGGAACCGCACATCTTTGGTGTGGGTCTTTAATGTGCGCTTGCCAACGAGCTGCATGGCAGGTCGACATATGTCTGGTCATGCTTGTGGTGCCCAAGCGGCTGATGTTTTGGCCACACGAGATACGCTTGAGACAAATATTGCAAATAGCAGTGGTGCGATCTGATGCACTCGTCTCAAAAAAGGCCCACACCAAAGAACTTTTGTGATAACGTGCAGAGGCAGCGCCCTGCACAGGCAGAGCTCTGCGGTGTGATTCAGTTGGTGTGCTGGCCTTTAAGCTGGCCCACGGAGGGCATCCTGCCTCGTTGGACATGTGCCGCCGCATCCTCCTCCTCTCTCCCTTCAGGCACCCACGGGGAGTCAGTGACCTCATCATCCCCTCCCTCTTCACCACCAGAGCAAACCTGGCAGTAAGCTGCAGCTGGTGGAACATGACTGCCAGATTGCTGTCCTTCAGCATCCCCTCTCTCTGCGCGCACACTACTGCCTTCCTCAAGCTGGGTATCATCATCCGAGCCTTCAAATCGTTGGGCAACCTCCTGGAGCATGTACCCAACTCTGTGCTCAAACAGTTCGGGGGACTTCTCAGGAGGACATGGTGGGTCTAGGGAAGGGGTGCCTGATGATGCCATTGAGTACGCGTTGGCAGCTGCTCTGCCAGTACCCTGAGCCTGGATAAGGAGGATGAGGAGGGCTTGGTCATCCATTCTACCAAGCCTTCGGCATGATGCGGCTCAACATGTCCAGCTGCCGAAAACAAAGACAGGCGTGTCCCATGGTCACGTGCTGATGACGATGCACGACCACGACCAGCACTGTTGTCTCTAGAAACAGAGCCTGCTTGCCCTGTGTTCTTGCCTCCGGACTGTCTGCCTCTCCTTGGCGGTCTTCCAGCCATTGTAGTGGGTAGTGTATATTGTGCTGGAGTCACACAGCACACACACCAACTCCTGCAGATGGATGCCTTAGATGACAGCAACAGGGCCCTATGGCAGATAGAGGCTGCCTTAGATGACAAGAACTGGGCTGACACACACACTAGCTCCTATGTGTGCTGACACACTAACACACTAGCTCCTATGTGTGCTGACACAAACACACTATAGCTCCTATGTGTGCTGACAACACACTATAGCTCCTATGTGTGCTGACAAAAAAATATAGCTCCTATGTGTGCTGACAACACACTATAGATCCTATGTGTGCTGACACAAACACACTATAGCTCCTATGTGTGCTGACAAAAAAATATAGCTCCTATGTGTGCTGACAACACACTATAGCTCCTATGTGTGCTGACAACACACTATAGCTCCTATGTGTGCTGACAACACACTATAGCTCCTATGTGCGGACAACACACTATAGCTCCTATGTGTGCTGACAGCACACTATAGCTCCTATGTGTGCTGACAACAAAATATAGCTCCCATGTGTGCTGACAACACACTATAGCTCCTATGTGTGCTGACACAAACACACTATAGCTCCTATGTGTGCTGACAACACACTATAGCTCCTATGTGTGCTGACCAAAAAATATAGCTCCTATGTGTGCTTACACAAACACACTATAGCTCCTTTGTGTGCTGACAACACACTATAGCTCCTATGTGTGCCGACAACACACTATAGCTCCTATGTGTGCTTACACAAACACACTATAGCTCCTTTGTGTGCTGACAACACACTATAGGTCCTATGTGTGCCGACAACACACTATAGCTCCTATGTGTGCTGACAACACACTATAGCTCCTATGTGTGCTGACAGCACACTATAGCTCCTATGTGTGCTGACAACAAAATATAGCTCCCATGTGTGCTGACAACACACTATAGCTCCTATGTGTGCTGACACAAACACACTATAGCTCCTATGTGTGCTGACAACACACTATAGCTCCTATGTGTGCTGACCAAAAAATATAGCTCCTATGTGTGCTTACACAAACACACTATAGCTCCTTTGTGTGCTGACAACACACTATAGCTCCTATGTGTGCCGACAACACACTATAGCTCCTATGTGTGCTTACACAAACACACTATAGCTCCTTTGTGTGCTGACAACACACTATAGGTCCTATGTGTGCCGACAACACACTATAGCTCCTATGTGTGCTGGCCAAAAAATATAGCTCCTATGTGTGCTTACACAAACACACTATAGCTCCTTTGTGTGCTGACAACACACTATAGCTCCTTTGTGTGCTGACAACACACTATAGCTCCTATGTGTGCTGACAACACACTATAGCTCCTATGTGTGCTGACAACACACTATAGCTCCTATGTGTGCTGACAACACACTATAGCTCCTATGTGTGCTGACAACACACTATAGCTCCTATGTGTGCTGACAACACACTATAGCTCCTATGTGTGCTGACAACACACTATAGCTCCTATGTGTGCTGACAACACACTATAGCTCCTATGTGTGCTGACAACACACTATAGCTCCTATGAGTGCTGACAACACACTATAGCTCCTATGTGTGCTGACAACACACTATAGCTCCTATGTGTGCTGACAACACACTATAGCTCCTATGTGTGCTGACAACACACTATAGCTCCTATGTGTGCTGACAACACACTATAGCTCCTATGTGTGCTGACAACACACTATAGCTCCTATGTGTGCCGACACAAACACACTATAGCTCCTATGTGTGCTGACAAAAAAATATAGCTCCTATGTGTGCTTACACACACTATAGCTCCTATGTGTGCTGACAACACACTATAGCTCCTTTGTGTGCTGACACAAACACACTATAGCTCCTATGTGTGCTGACAAAAAAAATATAGCTCCAATGTGTGCTCACAACACACTATAGGTCCTATGTGTGCTGACACAAACACACTATAGGTCCTATGTGTGCTGACAAAAAAATATAGCTCCTATGTTTGCTGACAACACACACACTAGCTCCTATGTGTGCTGACACAAACAATATGGCTCCTATAAATCCCTGCCTGGGATGGGACAGAAGGTTGGGACAAAGTTGGGGTGCAATGCTGTTCTAACAGCACTGCGATTGGTGCTACTGCAATGCTGTACTAACAGCACGCACACACCAGACTAATCCCCAGCAGCAGCTAATGTCACACTCAGCAGTGCAATCAGCAGCAATGATCAGTATTGAATGAATCAGCAATGGTTTAGCAAAGAAGAAATCAATCAGCAGACTGCCTATTCACTCTTCTAAAAGCCGGAACACATGTGCCCTGGGCCGACGGCGTGGCGGCCTTTTATAGAGTGGGGCGTGTACTAAAGCCCCTGAGCTTTAATCGGCTACAGGCGTCCTGCCAGTAGCCAATTATTGCTCTCCTCGATGCCGGTGCTGTGATTGGCCAAGCATGCAGGGTCACAGTGCATGCTTGGCCAATCAGCCAGCAATGCATTGCGGGCCGCTCGCATCACACGAATGTGATGCGAACGGCCCAAATAGTTCTGGGCTCGCCGAGTGGGCGAACGCCCGGTGCTCGATTCGAACGTGGGTTCGAATCGAGCACCGGGCCAATCCCTACTAACCAGTGCCTACCCAGCCACTGACTAGTATCTCTCCCAGCCTGTCCCCACACACCCACTCACCTGCTGACCTGTGAATGGGGGAATCGCTCCCGCAGTGTTATTGTTCTGCCAGTAAGTACAATGATTAGTGTTGCTAACTATAGCTGGCAGCACTGATTGGTTAATAGGTTGACTTGTGTAAAACCAGCTAGCCCAAACATAGATCGACTATGGCTGGTCTCTACTTAATTGGTGTAATTTCAATCCATTTATGGCCCGCTTAACCACTACGCAGTCCCTAAAAATCCTTCCACAAACCTTTACATTTTTCCTTTCCAGATTACTTCATCCTCCTCTCCTATACATAGCGCCCGCTGTAATATCCTACACACTCCTCTCCTGTACATAGTGCCCACTGTCGTACCCTCCACACTCCTCTCCTGTACATACTGCTCACTGTCATACCCTCCACACTTCTCTCCTATACATAGTGCCCACCGTCATACCCTCCAAACTCCTCTCCTATACATAGTGCCCACTGTCATACCCCCAACACTTCTCTCCTATACATAGTGCCCACTGTCTTACCCTCCACACTCCTCCTGTACATACTACTCACTGTCATACCCTCCATACTCCTCTTTTATTCATAGTGCCCACTGTCATACCCTCCACACTCCTCTCCTGTATATATTGCTCACTGTTATACCCTTCACACTCTTCTCTTATACATAGTGCCCACTGTCATACCCTCTACACTCCATTGCTGTGCATACTGCCCACTGTCATATCCTTCACACTCCTCACCTGTACATAGTGCCTTCTGCCATACCCTCCGCACTCCTCTCCTGTACATAGTGCCCACTGTCATACCCTCTACACTCCTCTCCGGTACATACTACCCTCTGTCATACCCCCCCACACTCCTCTCCTGTACATACTGCCTGCTGTCATACCCTTTACACTCCTCTCCTGTACATACTGCCCACTGGCATACCCTCCACACTCCTCTGCTGTGCATACTGCCCACTGTCATACCCTTCACACTCCTCTGCTGTACATAGTACCTACTGTCATACCCTCCATACTCCTCTCCTATACATTGTGCCCACCGTCATACCCTCCACACTCCTCTCCTGTAATTACTGCTTACTGTCCTAATCTCCACACTTCTCTCATGTACATAGTGCCCACTGTCATCCCCTCCACACTCCTCTCCTGTATATATTGCTCACTGTCATACCCTCCACACTCTTCTCTTATACATAGTGCCCACTGTCATACCCACTACACTCCTCTGCTGTGCATACTACCCACTGTCATACCCTTCACACTCCTCTCCTGTACATAGTGCCTTCTGCCATACCCTCTGCACTCCTCTCCTGTACATAGTGCCCACTGTAATGCCGCGTACACACGGTCGGAATTTCCGATGGAAACAGTCGGATGGGAGCTTTTCATCGGATTTTCCGATCGTGTGTATGCCCATCGGTCTTTTTCTGTCGGAATTTCCGACGGACTTTGGATTGAGAACCTGTTCTTAATTTTTCTGACGGAAACCTTTCCATCGGATTTTCCCGATCGTGTGTATGCAATTCCGACACGCAAAATTCCGACGCCTGGTCGGAAACAATTCGACGCATGCTCAAAAGCATTAAACTTCCTTTTTATAGTGCGGCCAAACGTTTTTTTAAGGCATGGTGTTATTGACCATCGGAATTTGGTGTGACCGTGTGTAGGCAAGACAGTTTGAGCGAAATTCCGTCGGAATTCCGACGGGAAAACCATCAGAGCTTTTTCCGACGAGAATTCCGACCGTGTGTACGCGGCATTATACCCTTCACACTCCTCTCCGGTACATACTACCCTCTGTCATACCCCCCACACGCCTCTCCTGTACATACTGCCCACTGTCATACCCTTCACACTCCTCATGTACATACTGCCCACTGTCATACCCTCCACACTCCTCTCCGGTACAAACTACCTGTCATGGTTATGCAGTAATCTTTCCCTGTTTGCTTACCTCTCCCAATGTGTTCAGACTAAGAGGCCAGCCACTCTCACCTGGTGGTTTTTATAACCTCTCCTCTAAGCATGGCTCCACCCCAGGCCCTATCAGGGAACCCTATATTAACCTGTGCACTGCAAGCCAGTGGTGCTGATCAACCATTGTGTATCCATGGTGTATTCAGCTTCCTGTTTCCTGCTTGCTGTGTGCTCTGTTTGTCTCTGTTACGGACCTTGGCATGTTCTCAATGATTCCTGTCTGCTTGTGACCTTGACCCTTTGGCATGTTCCCGACCATCCCTGTCTGCCTGTGACCCTGAACCTTTGGCGTGTACTCTGTTGTTCCTGTCTGCTAGTTGCCCTGACCTCTGCCTTATCCCCTTACTATCCTTGTGGTTCGAGCCTGCTGCTTCCTTCTCCTGTATTCTATGGTGAGCGTGAGCTGTGAGACCACGTCTGTTTTTATTACATGTGACTGCAGGCTGCAGCACTGAGCGTGCTGCCTGTGCTTCTACTATACCTGAGCCAGAGGGGCTTTACTCCATGAGAGCGGCGCTGCTGCCTACCTGTCCTCTCACAACAGATCCCTGAGCGACCAGGAGGAGGGGGAGCGGATATGACAGCAAGCCCGTATGCAGGGCTTTCATCTCATCTGCTCCAGCTGGTTCCATCGATCATGCAGCACTTCCGGTCGGCTGCTCCTTGTCCCGGCTTTCTCCCCTCATTTTCTCACTGCTAGGGCGGCACTGCAGGCTGGGGACAGAGCGGTCCGGGATGGTCACAGGCACAACAGTTACACTACTGCCATCTAGTGGCGGTTAGGGGTGCAACAGATCAAAAAACTCACGGATCGGATCGTTCCTCAGATCAGAGTCACAGATCGGATCATTTTTCGGATAATAATAATTGAATTACGTCCCCACTCTTCAGCGCATCCAAAAAGATCTAAAGGCTTGGTCCACTGGAATCTTCACATGGTTTGGCAGAGCTGCCATACTCAAAATGAACATTCTTCCCAGACTATTATATGTCCTACAAACGATCCCGATAAAATTGCCCCAGACCTTCTTTCACTCTTACCGCAAAATGTGCACTGACTTCCTCTGGAACACAGACAGACCTAGACTTAGTCTAGCTAAGCTTTGCTTACCAAAATTGAAAGGTGGGATAGGCCTCCCAGATGTTGCCAAATACCATTGGGCCTGTCAACTGACGAGGATTGTTGACTGGAACGTTCACAAACCATCGAAAGACTGGATAAACATTGAAAACAAATTCTCCACGTTCCCTATAGGCCAACTACCATGGATTGCCCCAACAGTCGTACCACGTCCCTGTAAAACACACCCTTTAATTGCCAGTACTTTACACACTTTTAAAAAATCCTGCCGGACCCAGCACATCTCGTCCATACGGAGTCCACTAACACCTGTGCGGCACAATCCCGAATTTCCCGGTGGGTATGTCTGACTCCTTCCTGGCTGCCTTCTGGCCCCATGCCACTGTTCAAGCTAGACATTTTTTTTCCAATGACTCCTTCCTCACACGCCCCCGTATACCCAAACGGGAAAATGACCAATCCTGCCCGTATTGGACCTACTTCCAGATCCGACACTTTCTTAACGACCCTACCAAACGCCCTGACTTTTGCAGACGACTTACACCCTTTGAGACACTGTGTACCAAACAGGAACCGCAACGACACATGATCTCGGAAATCTACTCAATGCTTTTTGCTGACAGTGACTCTAAGGCCAATACCGCTACACGGCAGTGGGAAAGAGATCTATCTCTAGATCTCTTAGACGAAGACTGGGAACGTATATTCACACATATACATAAAGGGACCATTAACGTCACAGCACAAGAAAATGGCTTCAAACTTTTCTCCAGGTGGTACAGGACCCCATCCAGACTTCACAAAATGACCCCAACTATACCTCCTGACTGCTGGAGATGCTCTAACAGGGATGGCTCTCTACTGCATATATGGTGGTCCTGCCCTCTACTACAACCATTCTGGCAGGAAGTACACCGTCTCACCTCACAGATTACCACGTATCAAATAGCCTTTACACATGCACAAATGCTCCTACATCACTCTATTCCTTTCAGACATTATCACCGTTCCCTTGTATTACATTTACTGAATGAAGCGAAAATGTGCATACCTGTGCTTTGGAAATCGCCTAATCCACCGACAATTGCGGATTGGCTTAGACGCATTTCGAAAATTGAAGAGATGAAGAATTTGATTCACCAATCTAAGCACTCTCCCTCCAAATTCAGTACCATATGGTCCTGTTGGCACCACTTTACCACCACAGATGATTACAGACGGTTCCTATCTCCTTGTCCTCCCAGACCCCCGGAATCCCTGAGTCGGGACTAATGTTTCACATCTGCCCCGATAGGTTCACATCAGCCCTTCTACCTTTCCCGGTATATGACTCCTCTCGACCCTGGGTGCTGGCTGCCCAAGACTACTTCCCTATAACGTAGGTCCACACCCTTTCCATCCCGCCTTCCACCCCCGCTGCTTTCCGCAATGCCTTGACTTGCCTCACTCCAGGTTTACCCATGCCTTTCTACTGTCTTACATCGGAGAATGCTTGTGGTCCGAGACCGCATTCCCGGAACTGTTACACCCTCACTTCTATAGGAAGGAAAGGGTATAGTGTTCACCCTCGTTTATTCCTTTGTGAGTTCTTCTGTTTGCCTAACACTTAGTATTTTGATAGTGTTTTACTGTAGTTTATATGTACTACTCACCAATGAGGCCCCTACCCTTCCATTGGCATTAGTTCAATAGTCCTTGGCTGCAAGGCTTGCTCACACGAGCTACAATCCTGCCTTAGATATATTGCTTGGGAAACTTAACCGTTTTGCTTTACCTGCACTGCTTCAATCGCTTGTTTACCTGTAACATACGCTACAATGTATGCATTGACTGTGTTAAACTGTTTGTTGTTATCACGATTTTCAATAAACTTTTTCTTGGAAAAAAAAATAATTGAATTTGCAAAAACCTGTGAAAATTCCACCACCATATATTCCCCACTGTAATATCCACGTCATCTCCCCCACTAATATACATCTCCCCTACTGTAATATACATCTCCCCCACTGTAATATACATCTCCCCCACTGTAATATACATCTCCCCCACTGTAATATACATCTCCCCCACTGTAATATACATCTCCCCCACTGTAATATCCACGTCATCTCCCCCACTAATATTGTCTGAGTATGGCTGGGTATTATCGAGTATTACAGAGTATGGCTGGGTATTACCGAGTATGGCAGAGTATTGGCAGGGTATTGGCAGGGTATTGGAAGGGTATTGGAAGGGTATTGGCAGGGTATTGAGGGACGGCTGTGACTGCAATTGTTAGTTACATCACTGGTGACGGGGCCCTTCCAACTCAGGTCTGATGTGCAAAGCCCCAATTACTGTTGAGGGGGGTCATAGATTTTATATGTACAAGGTGAGGGGCGCCCCCAGCCAGCGGTGGTAGTCTCAGTATCCCTCACCTCTCCCTCTCCTTAGCACCTCCATGTTATCAATGAGATGCACAGCCAGAGAACGTAGGGGAGGAGCCAGGAGAACACAGGACACACTTTTGGTGAGAGGTGGGGCCGCGAACGGATAGCAGAAATGAAGGGCGGAGCCTGTTACAGAGACCGCCAATCAGGTGTGAGCGCGCGGCGAGAGGGCGTTACCTTAGTGCGTCACTCTGAGGGAGGCTCACTCTGATTAGCCAGCTAGAGGAGCGGGACACTTCGCCTGTTCTCCGTCACGCCTACCTTTATGTCATCCGAAAGGAACGCCTTTGGCCGGTAAGAGGGTGGAGATTGTAACTAGGGGACTTAGAGAGATAGGGGGTGGGGATTTACTAAAGCTGAGTTGGACATTTATATTACTGTAAAGGACTTAAATCATGGGCGGATCTAGACCGGCTGTGCCCCCTAATCCCAGATTTCAATTGCTCCTCCTACCCACAACTCTTCTCCACTCTTTTTGCCTCCTCAGTGAACACTTCATCGAGAGACTTATTTCAAACTTTACAGCTCAATTATGTCCCTTCTCGTTTTCACATCATTGTGGTCTAATTTATTATCGTTTACTTTTTTATTGTACATTATCAACACTCGTATACATCAATGAAGAAACACTTAATTGCTCCTCTCAAGCCTTGTTAAAACCCCTTTCTTCCCCCCTAACTACCCCCCCCCCCCCCTCCCCTTCCCACCTTACCCTCCCGGTTTGCTATCCTTTCTAGGGTTCACTTCCTCTTTTTGTTTAGTTTATTTCTATTATATTTTCCAAATATTTATCAGAGGTCTTAAATTTTTCCCAGCATTCCCAGGCCGTGACGTATTTCTGATAACACCCTTTTTCTCTACTTCCTAGGTATTCCATCTTGTTGTAGTAGTCTATCTGTTCGTACCATTCTCTTATGGCTGGTTTTTCGCTTTGTAGCCATTTGTTTGGAATTAACCCTTTTGCCGCGTTTAACAGTTTGGGAATTATTGAGTTGTTGTATTTTTTCCTGGGAGTTTTGGAACCATGGAACAAGCACTCCTGTGCATTTAATTCGATTTTCTCGTCTGTTATTTCTGTTATAGTTTTCACTATTTCTTGCCAAAAATTCTTTATTGTTAGGCACTCCCACCAAATGTGGGCCATTGTTGCTCTTTGATTACAATTCCTCCAACATAGTGGTGACCCTTCTGCATTTTATAGGTTCTCTCTGGTGTCCAGTACCACCTGGCTAGTAATTTATAGTTCATTTCAATGGTTCTCATATCCCAGTTGTTATTGTACACTGCCCCAATCATCCTCTCTACTTGGTGGTCATCTAATTTTATGTTTAATTCCTTCTCCCACTGGTCGATGTAGGCTGGTCTTCCTTGCCCCTCCAGGTCTGTCAATAACTCGTATACTTTTGAGATTACCTTTTTTAATGATTTTTGTGTATAGCTAAATTTTTCCAAGAAAACAAGATCTCCTTCGTCCCGTATTGGTTTTGGACGTGTTGTTACCAAATGATTTTTTTTTTTCCAAATAACAAAAAAAAATTTATTTGAAGAGTCAACAATTACAAGTAGGTATCATACAATACATAGATTTTCATGAACAGAGCAGTTATGAACAATGTACAGACTATCTCAAGTAAAACACTGGGTGTAGAATAGGCATCATGAAATTAGTAGTACTCAGTACTTTCCCTAAACACATTTATTATCCGAGCTGCTGGAGGGGGGTGCATGTTATATCTGCCACTGCCACCACCCCCAAGGAGCACGCTCCCAAGTGGGGTGGAGTGGCAATTTCCAGGATCAGTCAGACATCCACTTCATCGCATGTTGATGCGTTTTCTAGCCATGAGTCCCATATTTTCCCATATTTAGCTGGGCATCCTCTATGAGCATATATTTCCTTTTTGTACGGTAGCACATTATTAACTGCTGCGATCCATTCCTGGACCGAGGGGGGGGTCCGGTCTCAACCACTTTCGTGCAATAACTAGTCTGGCAATAAACAAAGATTCCTGTAAAAACAATTTGTGGTATTTATCTGAGTTAGGGTCCGGGAAAATACCCAGTAAGCATTGTTTGGGGCATACGGTTAGGGGGATCCCATTTCGTCATGTATGAACTTCACTATATGGGACCAGAAGTCATGAATAATTGGGCATGACCAGAGTAGGTGATAAAACGTACTAGAGGGGCTGTCAAATCTGGGGCATAGAGGGTTACGGTTTGGGTCATATTTGGCTATGCGAGCGGGAGTCAGGTAGGACCTATGCATAATAAAGAGTTGTGTAAGTCGGTCCGACAGTCTGGTGGAGATCTTTTTGTTAGCCTCAAGAGCATCATCCCATTCCTCATCCTCCAGCGTCCCCAACCCACTTCTCTTTCAATCCGTATGCTATCTGTGCCGCAGATGGCCGTAGAAGGTCATTATAAAATATGGAGATGAGCTTTTGGGGCTCATGTCCCAGCAGGGTGTCTACTTGTACCAGGCGTTCTAGATTGGGGGGTGCATCATCCAACTGGGTTTGGAGGGCATGGCGGAGCTGGAGAAATCGGAGATGCATGTGGTTGGGTAAGTCAAATTCCTCTTTTAGTTGTTGAAAAGACTTGATTGTGCTGCCCCTGTACACGTCCGACAGAATTGTCACCCCCTTGTCAAGCCAGAGGACATGGTCAGGTATAGATCGCAGTTCGCCCAGGCCTGGGTTGTCCCTTTGTGGTGTGTGCGAATGGGTGGGGTGGGGTGTTTAGCCTTTTCCTGGCTACCTCCCAGATTTTACTATAATTATACAGCAGCCCTCTCCGGCCCCCCATCATTGAGGGGTCTGTGGGTTCCTTAAATATGAGCACAGTAGGGACAGGCATCGTGTCCTGTCCTGTTTGTCAAGGTGGTAAAGGTGGGACATTTGTGCAGCCAGGTAGTAGAGTCCCAAATCAGGTAGTGCCACCCCTCCCATGTTTGTGGGATTCTTCAGAACTCTCCAGGCCAGTTTGTGGCGAGTTCTGCCCCACACAAATGAATTGAGTATTGCCTCAACGGATTTAAAGACTTTTAGGGTCAAGTATGCCAGAAAATATAAAGCAATTTAGGGAGTATTATCATTTTTATGACCCCAATAGGTAATTTCGACCAGGTTTGAAGTTTAGGTTTTATGTCGGCGATAACTGGTTCTAAATTTAAATTTACATAGTCCTCTCTGAAACGGAAAATTGTGATCCCCAAGTATTTCATGGAGCTAACCCTAACTAGTGGGGATGAGGACTCTATTTTTGTGGGGACTCCTATATCTATAGGGAGGATGCGGGACTTATCCCAGTTAATCTTAAGCCCTGAATATCGCCCAAAGTTACGAATTACCTCCAATGGTATCTGTAAAGAGGGGCCAGGGTCTGCTAAATACAGCAGCATATCGTCTGCATATAAGCTTGTGATTTCCAACACTCCCCCACAATGCAGACCTTGTATGTTCGTGTTGGTTCTGAGGGTTGACGCAAGGGGCTCTACTGCTAGAGCATATAGCAAGGGGGCATCCCTGACGTGTTCCCCTAGACAGAGGGAACGGGGCTGAAACCATCCCATTCACAAGGATCCTGGCGCTAGGATTTTGATACAGGAGTCGAGTCCACCAAATAAAGTTGGGCCCAAACCCAAAGCGAGCCAGGCACTCCCAGAGGTACTCCCACTCAACAGAGTTGAATGCTTTTGCGGCATCGAGTGACACCACCCTGGAGCCCATCTGGGAGTGCTCTGCCTGCAAGTTAATGTGGAGACGTCTCAAGTTGTGTGCTGTGTTCTTGCCCGGCATGAAGCGGTTCTGATCCGGATGGATCAGGGACATAATCACTGTGTTTAATCGTATCGCCAGGATCTTAGCTAGGATATTAATGTCCAGCTGAAGGAGTGATATTGGGCGATAGGATTCGGGTTTTTCTAAATTTTTGTCTGGTTTTGGTACGAGAACCACATAAGCTTCACCCATAGAGGGGGGGTCTGTTACCTGTTTGAAACATATGGGAGAAAAGCTCACGCAGTTTAGGGGTTAGGACATCTGCATATGTGGTATAGAATTCTAATGGAAGCCCGTCAGATCCGGGAGCTTTTGATGGATTGAGATTAGACAGAGCCCCCGTGATGTCATCCTCGGTGGTCGGGGCCTCCAACATCTCTACCTGAGATTCTGTAAGCTTGGGTAATTCAATTCCAGCCAACAAAGCCTCGATCTCCTCCCTAGGATTATCTGCATTGGAGGTGTAAAGTGACGCGAAGAAGGAGCGGAATTCCTCAGCCACCCCCTCAGGGTCTGTGACTAGGGAGCCATCCGCTCCCCGAAGCGACACCACAGTGGGGGCCTGTGATCCATGTGGGCAAGATATGCCAGCATGCGTCCTGCCCGTTCCCCACATTCATAAATTAGTTGGTTGACGTAGAATATTTAGCGTTTTGCTTTTTCAAAATGCAAGCTATTCACTAGTCTGGTCTGTAGTTTGAGTTCTTCTGCCTTAGCGGGGGACGCGTCATTGGAGAAGCTTTTTTCTATTTCGGATAATTTCTGCTCAGCTTGCCCAACCACTTGAGTGGAGTTTTTCCTATATCTAGCTATCCGTTGAGACAATATCATTCAAGCATGGGATTTAAATGAGTCCCAGACCATGTCCCTAGGCCCTGTGTCATTGTTTACCTGAAAGAAAAATTCCCACTCTTTCCCTATGTCTGCCAGGCCTGGCACCACCGTTAACCAGAATGGGTTGAGTTTCCAGCTATAGGTTGTCGGGACAGAGTCCAGTCGGAGCTCTGCCCAATAGGGGGCATGATCCGAGAGGACTCGGGGGCTAAAACCCACTTTTCCCAGCAGTGGTAAGAGGGAGCGGGAGACCAGTATTAGGTCTATCCAAGACATTGAGTTGTATGTTGCAGAAAAACACGAGTACACTTTGTCATTTGGGTATCGGTGTCGCCATGTATCTACCAGATCTAAGTCCACAAGAAGTCTGCCAAACCTCGTCTGAGTATGGGTGGGGTTGGTCGGTGGGAGAGTGGAGAGTCTGTCCTTGTCTCTGTCTGCGACATTGTTGAAGTCCCCCAGCCACAACGCAGGTATAGTAGGGTGCTGGGACATAAAGGACAACCCCTCCATTAATACAGTGAACTGGAATGGGGGGGGGGAATAGATTGCTAGGAGCAGAATTTCTAGGCCATTGATTTTGCCATGTAGGAATAGATACCTTCCCTGTGGATCCGATTTGAGAGCCAACATAACAAACCGTGCTGTCTTGGCTATCATGATCGCGACTCCCCTGGAGTTGGCCATATGTGGGGGCTTGGTATACCCATCCCACCCAGGGATTCTTGAGGTATAACATTAGCTGTCCTGTCAGGTGCGTCTCGACCAAGACCATGAAGTCTGCACGTTGTGCCTTCAAATATGATAGCACTGCGGTTCTCTTGGGTTTCGCCCGCACTCCCCCGCACATTCCAGGTAACACTTTCGATCACAGGCATTGCTTGCATATATAGTCGCTCGTGTCCCCGGCACCCGGGGCCAGCAGGACGGCGCCATGCCCCCCCCGCCTGCAGGGGTGAAGCGCAGCCCCGCCCACGGGATCCAGGATGGCGGGGACAGGATAACACAATCTGAGACCTCAGAGCCCCAGCACCCAATACATGTGCGGGGTCCGGCCTCTGCAAAAAGTAGTTCACAAATCTATAACAGTTTATATTGCTCTTCACAGTATTGCATATTAAACCTATAACATACCAACATAGTAGCTTAACATAGCTACAAACTTGTGCGCCAGCCTGTTCGGATGATCCACCCGCTAACCTAACGGGTAAGATAGCAAATTCAATCCGACTAGGCCGGGGAAACCTTGCTTGTGCCTTGTGGCAGCCGCCATTTCGGCCATTGGTAAAGCGGGAATCCGCGGGGACTCCCGCAACTAGGGGGACGGTTGTTCTCTGGCAAACTTGCCATGCTGCGAGGGGTGAGAGCCCCGGTTTAGGGACAATAGGATGTAAAGCACGGGGGAAATCAACAAATATAAAAAAGAAAACCCATGTCCATGTCCCGGGTGTCATATCTGGTGGGTGCTTGCCATGCTGTATAGGGGTTCAGGGCCAGTGCTGCTTGCCACAGCGTGTTCAGGTCTCTTCAGCTGTACTCAGAGCAGTACTGCCGAGATTAGTATCGGTAAAAGCAGCTTTGGGGAGGGCCTCGGTGAAAACAAAAAAAAATAAAAAATAACGTGGGAAAAAGATATGACCGGACAAAATGAAGGGAAATGAAGGCCATTACCTCCACCAAACCGCCCAGAGGGAAGGATAGTCAGTCATGCAGGGGGATGGATACAACGTCAGGAGGCTGTGTAAGGGACAACAGGGGAGCGGGGTCCGCCGAACAACGGAGCACTGGTATGAAACAGGGGTACGGGTAGCTTGAAATGTGTCATAGTACCCGATTTAGGTGCCAGGAAAAAAAAAACTTGAGTCCCTCAGATGGTCTTCTGTAGCGGGTCTCCCTCATAATCGATTTGCGGTACGGGCTTCAGCATTCCTGATGAGGGGCATTACCCGGGACTGCTCGTGTCTCCAGCCATGTGATCACTGCCTCCGGCGTATCGAAAAAGTGCGCCCGGTCTTCTCCTGCCACTCGCCCCGGGAAAAGCATGGCATACGCGTAGTGTCGAGTTCTCAATTGACGCTTGGCTTTGTTGAATTGTGCTCTCTTTTGCACTTCGGCAGAGAAGTCGGGAAATACTCTGATCTCAATGTTGTGGAATGGTATGTTCCCCTTCTGTCTCGTAAGGCGGAGGACAGCATCCCTGTCACGGAAGTTGAGTAGCTTAGCTATGAAAGTTCTCGGGGGTGCTCCTTGGGGAGGGGGTTTGGATGCCAATCTGTGCGCCCGCTCCACCACAAATGACGTGGAAAATTCAGCCCGGCCAAAAGTCGTGATAAGCAGGTTCTCCAGAAACGTGGGGGGGTCTGGGCCCTCCGTGCCCTCCGGCAGTCCCACGAATTGCAAATTACATCTGCGCAGGCGATTCTCCATGTCGTCTTGCTTCACTAGTACCATGCTTAGCTGGTGTTGGAGTCGCTCAGTAGTTGTTTGTAATGGCGGCAGTTCATCTTCCACCCTGCTAATACGGTGCTCTGTCTCCGAGACCCGGGGTCTCAGTCTCTGGAGATCCTGCCGAATCAGCGACACGTCCACCTTTATTTCCTCGATTTTGCACGTCAGGGTACTCTTGCAGTCCGAGATAGGTTCCAACACGCGCGCTGTATCCTCTGCCGCCGAGTCTCCCGCCGAGGAGGACTCTGCGACATTTTCTCCCGAGGCCTCTTTCTCCGCATGGCGGCATTTGGCCAACTTTGCGGCCGTGTCTTTGGCCGATTTTGGTGGTGACATGATCCCTAGGTGGTCAGGAGATCGTCTAGCCTCGGCAGGTGTGGATTATCAGGATATTTGGCCTCAGGATAAGTGGAAACGGATCTCGGGCAAGCGGAGCTCCCACTCAGCACTCCTCACTCCATGCCGTCCAGGCCACGCCCCGTTACCAAATAATTTAATTGAAGCAGATTCCATTCACTTATCTTCCATCCTTTTAATAATTCTATTTGTCGTGTTCTCATCTTTCCATTTGTGGTTATGTCTCATCTGTGGATTTTTTATTTTGTGTGCGGTAAAAATCTCTTCCCCTGGTATAAACAAATTTGTTTCTGTAAGGGGCATTAAAGGTGAATTAAATTCCCATTTACCTTTTCTATGTATTGCATCCCATACTGTGAAAACATTTTTAGTTATCTCATGAGTGTCCTATCACCCTTAATTTTTGTGGTACCCAGATATTTTTATGTAATGTACTTCTACTTATTGTGTTTTCTATCCCCACCCATTTTTTTCGGTATTCTCATTTGTCCATTCTATCATGCGTGCAAAAATTACTGCTTTATAGTATCTACTTATGTCTGGTGTGGCCACTCCCCCGTGTGCCCTATTCCTAGTGATAAGTGCATATTTTATTCTTGGTTTCTTATTTTGCCAGACATATTAAATTACCATTTTTTTTATAATCTTGAAAAAATTTTGTGGGATCTTTATTGGTAGCATTTGGAATTTGTACATTATTTTTGGTAATATTACCATTTTAAGCATGCCATCCAGGCAAGTGACTGTAAACTAAGTTTTTTCATGTCCTCCCTCACTTCCTTAAGTAATGGGATATAATTTGTAGCATATAGTTTTTCATAGGTTGCAGTTACCTTAATCCCCAAATATTTTAGTTCTTTTACCCATGTAAATGGAAATTCTCTCTGAAGGTTCTCCTTCTCTGTCTTTTTTACTCCGATATTTAGGATTCCGGTCTTAATCGGATTTATTTTGAAGTTTGAGAGCTCCCTGTATCTTTTTATTTCCTTAATTACATTTAGCAAAGTCACCCTTGGGTTTGACACGTATATCAAGACGTCATCTGAATAAGCAGCTATTTTGTGTGTTTCTCCGCCTACCTTCACCCCACTCACGTCCTGATTTTTCCATAGTGATTCAAGAAAAGGCTCCATTGCCAAAACGTATAGGAGAGGTGATAAGGGGCATCCTTGACGCGTTCCATTGTACATCTCGAATACCGGGGACAATCTCCCATTCACCTTCACCATCCCAGATGGTCCCTGGTATAGATTCCCGATCCATTTCATAAACTTTGGACCTATTCCGAGATATTTAAAAGTATCCATCATGAATCCCCAGTCTACCCTGTCAAATGCCTTTTCTGCATCTATTGACAGGAATAGAGCTGGGGATTCGTTCAGGCTTTTTTTCCTCAACATTAAAATTGTTTTGATTCCATTATCCCTTCCCTCTCTACCCGGAACGAAACCAGTCTGGTCGGGGTTTATCCATAATGGTATTAATTTTTTCAACCTAGTAGCCAAGATTTTAGCATATATTTTTGTGTCGGCATTTAACAGGGCGATTGGTCTGTAACTCGAACAGTTAGTCTTATCTTTTCCTTCTTTAGGTATTATTGTAATATATGATAGTAACGATTCTTTCCTTATTTCCTCTCCTTCTCCTATACCATTTAAATAGTCACATAACCATGGAGTCAATTGTCCTTAAAATTTTTTATAATACTTGATTGTGAAACCGTCCGGGCCTGGGCTTTTTCCATTTGGAGTTTCTTTTATTGCAAGCTTGATTTCTTCTTGTGTTATTTTTTTCCAAATCATTAAATTTCTCCTGTTGGATTTTTGGTAGGTTTGCTTCTATTAAATATATTTGTATCTTCCCTTTTTTTTTATTCTTGGTCTATTTTCGCTTTGTTATTATTGATAGAGTATAATACGCTATAATATTTCTGGAACGCTTTTGCAATTTCCGAAGTTTTATTCACTACTTCTCCTTTTTCATTTTTGATCTTCTCTATGAAGTTAGACAATTTATTTTTCCTTATCAAGTTCTCTTTTCATGCTGAGGTTCCTGAAAGTTTTTTTTCCCGCTTGTTTTTTATGTTTTTGTTCTAGGAAATATACTTCTTTCGAAAGTCTTGTCATATTTTTTTTTCTTTCCTGTTTTTTCCCCGCTCCAATAGATATCAATTTTCCTCTGATGACAGATTTATGTGCCTCCCAGATGGTTGCTTTTGAGAGATCTTCTGTTTCATTCTCCTGAAAATACCATACAATCTCTTCTATTTTTTGATTTTCTTTGTCCTCCAATATATCTTCGTTTATTCTCCATGGTCCTTTTCCCATCTTTTCACCAGTTACTTTCATTTTCAGCGCAAGAGGAGCATGATCTGAGATTGTGATTATTCCTATTTTTGTTTCCGAAGTTTCATCCAATCCTCTATGTTCGATCATTATATAATCCAACCGTGAATATATTTTGTGGACAGCAGAGTAGAATGTGTAATCTTTTTTGTTTGGATGCTGTATCCTCCAAGGGTCTACTATTTGGTATTCATAGAGTAAATTTTTCAATCTCTTTGTTTGCCTCATTTCCCTATCTATTGTGCTTGTCGTAGTGTCCATTTTATGATCTACTGGGAAATTGAAATCCCCTGCCATTATCTAACTTCCTTGTTTAAATTCGAGTAGGTCCTTCAGCGTTTCCAAGAAATATTTTTTAGGATTCCTATTTGGGCAATATACATTCGCCAGCGTATATTTGGTGTTCTGCATTGTTCCTATCAGAAAAAGGTAGCAGCCTTCCGGATCCACTTTTATTTTTTCTATTTTGAATTGCACATTTTTACCTATACCTATTGCCACACCTTTTGCCCCTCCAACAGGCGAATCACCATAGATCCAAACTGGTATGTTTCTGGAATATATTTTGACGTTTGAGTCCAAGGTAATATGCGTTTCCTGTAGAAATATTATTTCTGCTTGGTTCTTTTCTAGTTCTCTTAGTACCAACTGCCGCTTAATCAGTGAATTTAATCCTCGTACATTATATGTCAAAATCCGAATATTACTCGTCTCATTCATGTTCGCGCCCCCGATCGTCCCCCCGGGGAGCCCCCCCCGCCGCCCCCCTAGGGGCAAGAGAGGGGGTCCCCCCAAGGCGACAGCCGCGGACCCAAAAAATGTCAATACATCCATTGAGACCCCTATTTCTTCTTGTTGCAAACCTTCGATCCTCCCTACCCCCTATTGCTATTACCCACCCCCTCTCCCCCACCCTACCCGCCGCCCTATGTTAATGGTATTTTGACCTTTTGGTCTACAGGGCATTTTGTGGGATCCGGGGAGCAAAAATATAAAACCTTGCTCCTTCCTTCTTCCACTTGCCCTCTTTTAAAGGTCAAGAGTGGCGTTCTGTTGGCAGCCCTTCTCCACTCCTGACGCTGCGGAGGCTGAATTTAATTGTACGCCGGTACACCAGTGTTGGAGTAAAGGTGCCAATAGACGTCTCAGAGTAGGGGTGAAGTCGTGTAAGAGTCAGAGATACCTCCGTCCTGTTGTCATGGTTACAGACGCCAGGTGTTGGGCCGACGGGTGCACCAAGATGGCCACCGCTCCGGAGCAAGGCCGAAGCCGCGGCCTTTCCTAAGGCTGAGGCCACGGTAGATGTAATTGCGGTAACGCCGCCCAAGTAATGGGAACGACATTATCATGAGGGGAAGAGTAATCAGTTAGATTACTCGTTACCCTCTAAAGTAACGGCGTTAAGTAACGCCGTTTACTTTAACTCAGTTAGTTACATCACTGGTCAATAGTGCCCACTGTTAGACCCTCCACATTCCTCTCCCTCACCTGCACATACTTCCCACTTTCATACTATCCATACTCCTCCCCTTTGCCTCTTACCCACAAAAACAGTTCTTTAAAATTATACTGAATACCAGCTCTAGAATGGGAACACTTGTTAGTTCAACTAAAGGAAATCTCAGTCCTCATATTTGTTCTGCCCCATTATTAGTACTTATTTAATTTTGTAATTACTATTGCGATGTATAGAGGAACATAGGGGATGTCAGCTACTCTAAATATAGCACTTGTAAAAAAAAAGTGTCCCTAAAAATATTTTTGAAATGTTGGCAACTATGCACTTGGGTACTGCCCAAGGGCCACAGGGTCAGTAGGGGGTCCCATGAGAGGCTCCTGTGATATTAAAGCAGTAGTAAACCTTTCTAACATTACTACTTTTTAGAGGCCCTGAGGTAGGTTATGCCATAATGTACAAGTATGCACAGCATATTAGCACATTAGCGTACACTTAAATTGTCAGACTAAGCCCTCCAGTGCTGTGTTGGGATCAATCCGGTGGGGCCCGGGCGCTTCTATCTTCACCCGGTCTTCCTTCCGGGTTCTGTGCCTTCGGTCACTTGCCTTGGCCGGGCTGTGTTGAGGTCATTCCCACGCATGCTCATGTGCATCCTCTTTCTCTCATCCCCCCTTTCTCTCTCATCCTCCCTTACCACTCACACCTCTTTAATCCCCTCTCTCATCCTCCCTCTCTCTCTCTTTAATTTAATTTGTTATAACAAAAAATTGTTTGCATTTTTATTTATTTATTGTTTATAAAAGGCCCCACCAAAATCCTCAGCACCAGGCCCATGATGTTCTTAATCTGGCCCTGCTCCAATGGTCAGACCAATGGCAGCCACCCCCTAATCCATGCACCTGGCCCCTATGTTTTCCGGCCTGAAAGAGGGAGAGAGTAGCCTGTCATGTCTGCAGGGGATTTCTTCCCCCCCTCCTTCTACCTGTTTTACTGACTCACTAAATCTATTGTAATGCGAGCTGACTAACGCAGAGCCGTTTACTTTGCAGCCTCCCGTGTCCCTATTGGCATTAAGAAGAAAGCCAATCGGAGAGGAGCAGGTACAGGAGCCAATCAGAGAGACTTTAACAAGCTGCAGGAAGTAGCTGCAAAGGACTCTAGAATATGAAGTCTCAGCACAGAGCAGCCTCATTTACTTTTACAGAGGCAGGACTGCAAATCCCAGCATTCTCTGTGGGCAGGAAAGTAAATGACTTTATTTTAATTCCTGAAGAGAGTCAGTCACCATGAGGCATTGAAAGATATCAGACATAAAGGAGAGATGCTGTCTCTAAGATGATCTCCCTGCACGAATCAGGCCTCTGCTGCCACTCGGGACAACCAGCCTGAGAGAGAGGGATTCCAGGTGCATATCAAGGCGCACCTGCACCGACGGTGAAGCTTTCCAGTGTGTGGGGTGACTAGTCGGGTCACCAGAAAAGCCTGCTGTTTCAGGAGGTTCGTTTGGGCATTGACCACAGGATTTAGTTAGAGGGCATTTTGCCCATCTGCAGGGAACAGAGACACTGCACCATAGAAGGAGTACGAACACTGTATACAGACATTGCTGGTAGTCATCTTCCTGACACATGTAGTGCCACAGGGATAAGGGATAAGGCCATCCATTTCTGGGACACTGTATACAGACATTGTCCTCTCACCTTGCTGAGAAAGATCCTGCCTGTTTCACTTAATAATCTGGGCCAGTTGTGTTGTTTGGCCCTGCTATCCAGGAGAAGTGCACCAAAAAAAGTGGCTAGCTGAAGACACCAAATCTTATCTTTTCTTCAAAAGGATTGAAGCTACTAGTGCCATATGAATTCATAAAGCCACCTGAGTAAAGGTAACCAATCCGATTTAAAGTGTCATATTGTGCTTTACCATTTAAGTGTGCCTCTGCTCTTGGGGACATTCTCAGGTTTGGAATCCCCTAAAAGCAGCTTGAAAATAGGATTGAGAGCTATATTGCTCTTAAATCTCAGTTATTGCTCTCTAGTTGATAACTTGAATATGAACTGTTACTGTGTTATTCTTACACAGAAATATTGCAGGATGTTTTATCCTGACGTGTGTGTTTCTCATTGGTCCTTGTACTTACACTATTGCCAGGTGTGCCAGAGGGGGTTGAGGCTGTTAGGGTTGAGAGGCAGAGTAACGGACTGAACAAAAGCAGCTCCTTTGGGGGTATCGCTACATATAATATAAGCTATCGGAACATGGTTTGCTTTTCAAAGGTGTGGCAATTTAGCCACACATGTACACATACTAAAATGGTTGCCTCCACAGAATAACCCAAATCTCAGTAGCTGGCCTTGTCCTCCTGACTGTATTTCTTCCAATCACAGAACAAAATATTGCTGCTATACTAAGGCAGAGTATTGTCAACATTGTCGACCTCTCCGTCTAAAGAAGGCCAATTGCCAGTTAACATGCTGATACTTTAGATTCAGTACTCTGTGTCATCTGACTCAGATATAATGAACCCAGGCAAGTAGCATTTTTAGAAATATGATCAGCAATGGCATCCTCCATATGTTTCCTGTATTAGTGCATTCTAATTTGGGGTAGAAAGTACTCTAACATAGGAAACGCTACCTGCGGGTGTGAAATATGCTTGGTTGCCAGAAATCTATCTAGGACTTGATAGATTTTAACAAATTTCTAACAGTGTAGGTTTTCTATTTGGAAACTTGTACATTTTAATAATTTACGAATCGAAAAAAAAGTTACGAATGTACGAATTTTTTTGTTCAATCCATTCGAAGCACGTTAAGCAACGCCATTGTAAGAGACACGGAAAATTACGAATCGAAAAAAATAAAGGTACGAATCGAAAAAAAAAAGTTACGAATCGGAAAAAAAAGTTACGAATCGGAAAAAAAAGTTACGAATGTACGAATTTTTTTGTTCAATCCATTCGAAGCACGTTAACCACTTTCAGACTGGACCAATTTGCAGCCAAAGGACCAGGCCCCTTTTTGCGATTCGGCACTGTGTCGCTTTAACTGACAATTGCGCGGTCGTGCGACGTGGCTCCCAAACAAAATTGACGTCCTTTTTTCCCACAAATAGAGCTTTCTTTTGGTGGTATTTGATCGCCCCTGCCGTTTTTATTTTTTGCGCTATAAACAAAAAAGAGCGACAATTTTGAAAAAAAAACTCTATTTCTTATTTTTTGCTATAATAAATATCCCCCAAAAATATATAAAAAAACATTTTTTTTCCTTAGTTTAGGCCGATACGTATTCTTCTACATATTTTTGGTAAAAAAAAATCGCAATAAGTGATTATTGACTGGTTTGCGCAGAAGTTATAGCGTTTACAAGATAGGGGATAGTTTTATAGCATTTTTATTATTTTTTTTTTTATTAGTAATGGCGGCGATCAGCGATTTTTATTGTGACTGCGACATTATGGCGGACACATCAGACATTTTTGACACGTTTTTGGGACCATTGTCATTTATACAGCAATCAATGCTATTTAAATGCATTGATTCCTGTATAAATAACACTGTCAGTGAAGGGGTTAACCACAAGGGGGCAGTGTAGGGGTTAAGTATGCCTAGGGGTGTGTTTCTTACTGTGGGGGGGGCGTGGCTGTCAGCTAGTGAATGCTGATCTCTGCTCCAATCACAGGGAGCAGAGATTGGCGTCACTAGTTGCTAGGCAGAACGGGGAGATGCTGTTTATCTCGGCATCTCCTCGTTCAGCTTTCCCGTGAGACGATCGCGGGTGTCCCCGCGGCGATCGAGTCCGCGGGGACCGCGACCGGACTCACGGGGGTCCCGACCGGCGTGGGAGCGCGCCGCTCCCGATGGCACGGACAGGCATTAAGGAGGGACTTATATATACGCCCTCCTGCCTGTACGTGCCATTCTGCCGACGTATATCGTCGTGCGCTGGTCGGGAAGTGGTTAAGCAGCACCATTGTAAGGGACACGGAAAATTACCAATTCAAAAAAAAAAAAAAAAGTTACGAATGTACGAATTTTTTCGTTCGTTTTCGTTTTTCGGATTTTCTTCATTAGTACATTCGTTGTTTCTAATTAGTTTTTTTCAGATTTTCGTTTCGAATGATTCGTTAATCGGATTCGTACGATTCGAACGATTCTTTCATTCGTACGAAAACGAACGAACAAAAATAACGAAAAAAAAAAAAAAACGAAACGAATTGCTCATGTCTAGACATAATACAGGAGATGATCAGAGACTGCAGTTCCTAAGGATGGCAGTAGATAATGATAACCAGCCCTCTCACCAGTCCCAGCGATACAGCATCAGTTCTTCTGATCAGGAGTCAGCTCACTCTGGGTTGCCTGTGGCGACTCCGCTGGGTAGTGCTCAGATCTGTATTCTGGCAATAACTCCATTCCTTTCTTCACCAGGGATGGCACCAGGCTGTGCGGCTTTCCCTCTGGTGGCACAGGGCAGCGGGGTTCTCTTTCTGATGGCGTCCCCTCAGCACTGTCCTCTCCCTGGAGTCCTGGGTGTACTTCCCCAAAAGCTTTCCCGGGCTCCTGGCGCTCTCTCTCTCCCCTCCTCTCTTATTCAGCTGAGCATGATGTGTGGGTAGCAGTTTCCTGGTCACAATGGGACCACCAGTCCTCGGGACTACCTGTCCCACAATCCTCTACTCTAAGAGCCCGCAGCTGCTCTCTCTCCACTCAGACGGGCGCTCCGATCTTCGGCTGCTTTGCTCTCCTCCTCTGACAGGAGGAGGGAGGGGCAGGGCCGGTCCGTCCCGGGGTGCACGGGGTGCAGTGCACCCAGGCGCCACAGAGGTGGGGGCGCTGGAGCGCCAGAGTGCTCCGCTCCCTCCTCCTCTCCTTGTCCGTAGGCGGCGCGGCTCTCTCCGCCTGTCGCGGCCGCGGGAGCGGCCGCGCAGTGACGCCACGGGGGGGGGGGGGGGCGCTCCGTGGCCGAGCCCGACTTGTTTAGAACAGAGCGCGTGTGAGGCTTGTGCTGGTGGGCGGGAGGCGGAAGTTAAACACAGGAGGAGTCCTGTGTTTAACTTCCGCCTTCTGCCCACCAGCACAAGCCTCACACGCGCTCTGTTCTCCACCCGGGCGGCGCGGCTGCACACTGTCCTCTCCAGCTGCCGCCCGGGTGGTTTTAATTAGACTAGTGGTGGGGGGGTGGTTTGTCTAGGGGGGGGGGGGTCTATACCAATGTGGGGGGGGGTGGTTTTTCCTGGGGGGTCTATACTAATGTGGGGGGGGGTTTGTCCTGGGGGGTCCATACTAATGTGGAGGGGTTGTCCTGGGGGGGTCTATACAAATGTGTGGGGGGTTTGTCCTAGGGGGTCTACTAATGTGGGGGGGGGGTTTGTCCTGGGGGGTCTATACTAATGTGGGGGGGGGGGGTTTGTCTGGGGGGTCTATACTAATGTGGGGGGGGGGGTTTGTCCTGGGGGGTCCATACTAATGTGGAGGGGTTGTCCTGGGGGGGTCTATACAAATGTGTGGGGGGTTTGTCCTAGGGGGTCTACTAATGTGGGGGGGTTTGTCCTGGGGGGTCTATACTAATGTGGGGGGGGGTTTTGTCCTGGGGGGTCTATACTAATGTGGGGGGGGGGTTGTCCTGGGGGGTCCATACTAATGTGGAGGGGTTGTCCTGGGGGGGGTCTATACAAATGTGGGGGGTTTGTCCTAGGGGGTCTACTAATGTGGGGGGGTTTGTCCTGGGGGGTCTATACTAATGTGGGGGGGGGGGGTTGTCTTGGGGGGTCTATACCAATGTGGGGTGGGGGTGTTTGTCCTGGGGGTCTATACTAATGTGGGGGGGGGGGGGGGGTTTGTCCTGGGGGGGGTCTATACCAATGTGGGGGGGGGTTTGTCTAGGGGGGGTTTGTCCTGGGGGGGTCTATACTAATGTGGGGGGGGGGGGTTGTCCTGGGGGGTCTATACTAATGTGGGGGGGGGGTTGTCCTGGGGGGTCTATACTAATGTGGGGGGGGGGGGGGTTGTCCTGGGGGGGTCTATACTAATGTGGGGGTTTGTCCTGGGGGGGTCTATACTAATGTGGGGGGGTTTGTCCTGGGGGGTCTATACTAATGTGGGGGGGGTGGTTTGTCCTGGGGGGGTCTATACCAATGTGGGGGGTGGTTTGTCCTGGGGGTCTATACCAATGTGGGGGGTGGTTTGTCCTGGGGGTCTATATTAATGTAGGGGTGGTTTGTCCTGGGGGGTCTATATTAATGTAGGGGGGTTTGTCCTGGGGGGTCTATACTAATGTATGGGGGCTGGTTTGTCCTGGGGGGTCTATACTAATGTGGGGGAGTGGTTTGTCCTGGGGGGTCTATACTAATGGGGGGTGGTTTGTCCTGGGGGGTCTATACTAATGTGGGGGGTGGTTCGGCCTGGGGGGTCTATACTAATGGGGGGTGGTTTGTCCTGGGGGGGTCTATACTAATGTGGGGGGTGGTTCGGCCTGGGGGTCTATACTAATGTGGGGGGGGGTGGTTTGTCCTGGGGGGGGGGGGGTCTATACTAATTTGGGGTGTTCGTCCTGGGGGGGGGGTCTATACTAATTTGGGGTGTTCGGCCTGGGGGGTCTATACTAATGTGGGGGGGGGGGGTGGTTTGTCCTGGGGGGGTCTATACTAATGTGGGGGGGTGGTTTGTCCTGAGGGGGTCTATACTAATGTGGGGGGGGTTTGTCCTGGGGGTCTATACTAATGTGGGTGGCGGGCTGGTTTGTCCTGGGGGGTTTATACTAATGTAGGGGGGTTTGTCCTGGGGGGGTCTATATTAATGTTGGGGGGGTTGTCCTGGGGGGTCTATACTAATGTGGGGGGGGTGGTTTGTCCTGAGGGGGTCTATACTAATGTGGGGGGGGTGGTTCGGCCTGGGGGGGTCTATACTAAAGTGGGGGGGGTGGGGGGGGGGGGTCTATACTAATGTGGGGGGGTTGTTTGTCCTGGGGGGGTCTATACTAATGTGGGGGGGTGGTTTGTCCTGAGGGGGTCTATACTAATGTGGGGGGGTAGTTTGTCCTGGGGGTCTATACTAATGTGGGTGGCGGGCTGGTTTGTCCTGGGGATTTATACTAATGTAGGGGGGTTTGTCCTGGGGGGGTCTATACTAATGGGGGGGTTTGTCCTGGGGGGGGCTATACTAATGTGGGGGGGGGGTCTGTACTAATGTGGGGGGGGGGGTTGTCCTGGGGGGTCTATACTAATGGAGGGGGTGGTTTGTCCTGGGGGTCTGTACTAATGGAGGGGGTGGTTTGTTCTGGGGGGTCTGTACTAATGGAGGGGGGGTGGTTTGTTCTGGGGGGTTTGTACTAATGTAGGGGGGAAAGGTTTGTCCTGAGGGGGGTCTATACTGATAAAGGGGGGTGTTTTGTCCTGGGGGTCTATACTAATGGGGGGGGGTCTGTCCTGACGGAGGTATTTATACTTAGTGAAGGGTCTGCACTGACGGAGGGGGGGTCTATACTTAATGGAGTGGGGTCTGTACTGAGGGACGACTATAGTTGGTGGAGGGGGTGATACCATGTTTTACTGCACCAGGTGACACCAACCCTAGTGATGCCACTGCAGCTGCGGGCTCTTATTTCCCCTCTCCCTCACCTCCTCGTGCGCTGCTGTACTAGTGAGCGGCGCACTATGTTTCTTCCCCCGCCTTCATAACGGCCAGGGAAGAAAAAACAAAGGAGCAAAGAAAAGGATTGTGGAACATGTGGTCCCAAGGACTGGCAGCCCCACTGTAACACGGAAACTGCAGCCCAAACAGCATGCTCAGCTGAATGGGAGAGAGAAAGCCAGGAGCCCGGGAAGGCTTTCAGGGAAGGGCACCCAGGACTCCAGAGGGAGAGGGCAGTGCTGAGAGAACACCATCAGAGAGAGAGAAAGCCACACAGCCTGGCGCCATCCCTGGTGGAGGAAGGAATAGAGTCATTGCAGGAATACAGATATGGGCTCTACCCAGCGGAGTCGCCACGGGCAATTCAGAGTGAGCTGACTCCTGATCAGAGGAACCGTTGTTGCTGTATCGCTGGGTCAGGTGAGAGGGCCGATCGGCCATTATTTACTACCATCTCTTGTAACATGTCTGCAGTCTCTGACCATCTCTTGTAACATGTCTGCAGTCTCTGACCATCTCCTGTATTGTGTGCAGCCTGACCGTCTCCTGTACTATGATTGCAGTCTCTGACCGTCTCTAGTATCATGTCTACAGTCTCTGACCATCTCCTGTACTATGTCTGGGGGGTCTTTCTAATAGACTCTCTAACAGAAGCCCCCTCTGTGTGCATCAGAGAGACTCCCCTCCAGGTCTCATTATTGTACGCTCTTCCTGTATTTTCTTTATTGGTAAAAGATCATGGGAGGATCCCAGGGTAACGAAGACTTCTTACGGGTACATCTCTGTGTTGAAGTCGTTGTCATAGAAACATTTGTAAAGGGGAGGAGTTGGTAAGATGACCACGCCCACGTGGGGGCGCCAGAAATATTTCTGCACCCAGGCGTCTGTGACCCTAGGATCGGCCCTGGGGAGGGGGATAGGCAGTAAACACAGAGAGCCCTCTTCTCATTGATAACAGGGATGGCGGTGGCACAGTCTCTCCTCCCCTGATCCGCTCCTGCGTAACTACCAACTTTTAAAGTTGAGAATGAGGGACATTCTGGGGAGAGAGAGTGACATGTGGCATGCGCAGCTTATATCAAAGTGCCCATCAGAGCCCCCACAGCAGGTGTCCCCCATCAGAGCCCCCTCCAGCAGATGTCCCCCATCAGAGCCCCCTCCAGCAGGTGTCCCCCATCAGAGCCCCCCCTGCAGCAGGTGTCCCCCCATCAGAGCTTCCACTGCAGCAGGTGTCCCCCCATCAGATTCCACTGCAGCAGGTGTCCCCCCATCAGAGCTTCCACTGCAGCAGGTGTCCCCCCATCAGAGCTTCCACTGCAGCAGGTGTCCCCCCATCAGAGCTTCCACTGCAGCAGGTGTCCCCCATCAGAGCTCCCCCCGCAGCAGGTGTCCCCCATCAGAGCCCCCCTCCAGCAGGTGTCCCCCATCAGAGCCCCCCTCCAGCAGGTGGTGTCCCCCATCAGAGCCCCCCTCCAGCAGGTGGTGTCCCCCATCAGAGCCCCCCTCCAGCAGGTGGTGTCCCCCATCAGAGCCCCCCTCCAGCAGGTGGTGTCCCCCATCAGAGCCCCCCTCCAGCAGGTGGTGTCCCCCATCAGAGCCCCCCTCCAGCAGGTGGTGTCCCCCATCAGAGCCCCCCTCCAGCAGGTGTCCCCCATCAGAGCCCCCCCCCCCAGCAGGTGTCCCCCTTTAGAGCCCCCCCAGCAGGTGTCCCCCTTTAGAGCCCCCCCAGCAGGTGTCCCCCTTTAGAGCCCCCCCACAGCAGGTGTCCCCCATCAGAGCCCCCCACCCCCCCACAGCCCCCCACAGCAGGTGTTCCCCCATCAGAGCCCCCCACAGCAGGTGTTCCCCATCAGAGCCCCCCACAGCAGGTGTTCCCCCATCAGAGCCCCCCACAGCAGGTGTTCCCCCATCAGAGCCCCCCACAGCAGGTGTTCCCCCATCAGAGCCCCCCACAGCAGGTGGTCCCCCATCAGAGCCCCCCACAGCAGGTGTTCCCCCATCAGAGCCCCCCACAGCAGGTGTTCCCCCATCAGAGCCCCCCACAGCAGGTGTTCCCCCATCAGAGCCCCCCACAGCAGGTGTTCCCCCATCAGAGCCCCCCACAGCAGGTGTCCCCCATCAGAGCCCCCCCCACAGCAGGTGTCCCCCATCAGAGCCCCCCACAGCAGGTGTCCTCATAGATCAGTACCTGTCCAATAAATCCCTGTAGCTAGGGCGGGCTGGGAGCAGAAGCACCGTGCACATTGCAGGGGGGCGGGGCATACGTGGCATCTTTGGTTACTAGGAGGGCGGCACTCAAACAGCATTTCTAGGAGTGCACTGGATGATTGGCAGCAGCTCCAGCCAACCCAGAAGAGAAGAGCCGACACGCAGAGAGGGCAGGGCAGACAGGAGACTGCTCCACGCACAATGGACAGAAAGATTAGTGGAGTCTAGTACTGGAACACGTTCCGGTACTAGGCTCCACAGCAGTACTCAGACAGCACGGATTCCGGGGACAGCGGGATCGGTATGCGCTCTTGTCAGTTGCCGGCAGGTTGGGGAACTGCAGCAACTGCTACATGCACTTCACCTCTGCCTCTGGACACAGACAAGGAGGAGGGAGGTGAGCAGCACTCTGGAGCTTCGGCGCCCCCACCTCTGCGGCGCCACCCCGCGCACCCTGCCTAGGATCGGCCCTGTGTTATACTTACCTCCACTGTGCAGCTCGTTTTGCACAGAGTGGCCCCGAACCTGGTCTTCTGGGGTCCCTCGGCAGCTGTCTCGGCTCCCCCCCCACAAGTACTTCTCACCTTAATGCGAGCTCCCTCGCATAGTGTGGAGTACTTGCGGGCGCGCTCCCGTGATAAAGCCGGCGGCTATAGTCGCTCGCTGTATCACTCGGCCCCCTCCCCCGGCTCGGCCCCGCCATTGGCTGCGCTGCTTTCAATCCATCCACTCTAGCCAAACAACGGCCAGGGTGAGCGGCGAAGAGGATGTCGGGGGCGAGCGCGGGACTTTTGAGGGGTCAGGTAAGTAAAAACGGGGGGCTGGGGGCGGTATGGTCATTGGCATTGTCATTAAGGTGAAACAATGTTTACCTTTACAACCCCTTTGGTTTAAAAAGGTGTTAGGCCCCATTCACACTATGACATGTGATACAGGGCATTGCATTTATGCGCATTTTTGCACACTACACTCATAGGACAACCTATTAATTTCAAAGGGCTGCCTGACATGTAGCAAATATGTCAGAATAGCTCATGTAGTTTCTTGAGTGTTGAGCTTTGTGCGTTCCCTCCCCCACCCCAATGGAGGGAAACCACACATGTGTTTGCAGCATTTGGCATGCCATTAAAGCAGTAGTAAAGTTAAATTAAAAAATAAAAGTCCGGTCTGTCTGCAAGATAATAAAATGTGCTAGTATGCATCACATACTAGCACATTATGAAAGACTTGCCTTTCAACGAAGCTCTGCGGTGGCCCGTTGTCACCGTTGCTGGGGCCTCCATGTTCTCCCATTTAAATGGCCGAGCCACTATGATGTCACTCCTGCACATGGAGTCACAGCCGCGGCACAGAGCTCTTAAGGGATGGCATGAGTATGCCGCTCTTTCAGAGCGCATTCGCTGGTGACGTCAGTGGCTGCCAAACAAGCAAATATATCTCCTAAACAGTGCTAGGAGGAGATATTACTTTTATCTGCGGTTATCACCAGTAGATAAAAGTCACAAAGCTGAGTCACAAAGCTTTATCAGTGAATGGCATGGCTATTGTGACAGACGATTTTCCGGCATTTGAACAGGCACATAACTTGTGATTGTGCGCATATTAACAAACTGCTCAGATATAAATGGGGCCTAGGGCTTGTTCTCTTTTTTTTAATACTTTGACCACAAGGGTGGAGATCAGCTTGAAGATTTCAGATTTTGTAACACACAGGCAAAATAAATATTGACATACATTTTTCTCCTGTCGAATCCTGTGGGTTGTTAATAGACACTATATCGCCATCTTCTGGCATGTTAGAGTTACTACCAATTTATGAAAGGTACTGGGGTAAAAAAAAAATAATAATAAATATATTTATATATATACATGCATATACACACATACATACACAGTATCTCACAAAAGTGAGTACACCCCTCACATTTTTGGAAATATTTTATTATATCTTTTGATGTGACAAAACTAAAGAAATGACACTTTGCTACAATGTAAAGTAGTGAGTCTACAGCAAGGGTGCCCAACCTTTTGAAGAGCGAGGGCCACTTAAGCGACTTGGTAACAATAAGTGGAGCGGGTGGATGGCATGTCCATGTCTGCTCTGCATATGCAGAGTGCACACCGACACAGCCCACTATACTATTTAGCGGATCATATTGGAGGCAGGACACAAGTCGGTGGTTCATGTCTGCCACTTCTTAGAGGTGAATGGAGGGTCCAATTGGTCAGACTGACCGTGTGAAAGGGGCCTAAGGCTGCTTTCACACTGATGCACTGCGGTTTACCTGCACCGCGGGTGCAACGCAGGGTACCTTTTGGCTTTTCTGCACTTTGCAATAGACTTTTATTTGTTTCTGCAGGTTTGGTGCACTTTCAGAAAACTCACCAAACTCGCAGGTAATAACAGAAGTCTATGGCTCAGTGCAGGTAAACTGCTCTGCTCCTGCGAATCAGTTTTGTAGCAGCCCAGTAACCACTGCAGAAAAGATATGCCCATATATACCCTGATTTTGGTAATAAACTGACCTTTAATAACAGTATTCTATTCCATCCCAGTGCATGAGGTTGCGGGCCACATCAGAGGGCTCCGCGGGCCACATGTGGCTCCCGGGCCACTGGTTGGGCACCCCTGGTCTACAGCTTGTCTAACAGTGTAAATTTGCTGTCCCCTCAAAATAACTCAACACACAGCCATTAATGTCTAAACTGCTTGTAACAAAAGTGAGTACACCCCTAAGTGAAAATGTCCAAATTGGGTCCAATTAACCATCCCCCCCCCCGGTGTCATGTGACTCGTTAGTGTTACAAGGTCTCAGGTGTGAATGGGGAGCAGGTGTGATAAATTAGTTTAAACGTGAGTGTTCCATTGTTACTCTTTTTAAATAAATTTAATGTTTAAACAATATCACACTATGTGGAACCTTTCTTTGATTTTTGGTTTCAACGTGTGAGCATAAGGCCCCTTTCACACTGGGGCGTTTTTCAGACGCTTTATCGTTAAAAAAAGCGACTGTAAAGCGCTTGAAAGAAGCCTCATCTGCAATCCCAATGTGAAAGCCCAAGTGCTTTCACACTGAGGCGCTGTGCTGGCAGGGCATCAAAAAAAGTCCTGCAAGCAGCTTCTTTCTTTTTTTAACGATAAAGCGCCTGAAAAACGCCCCAGTGTGAAAGGGGCCTAAGGATATCCTCTGGCCTTTCCTCCTTCCATTTGAGCCCCATGTGCCTGTATGCTTTGGATTGGGCGTTGATCAACATAATTTAAAGCTCTGTCCAGGATCCCTGATGGTTTTTCATACACAGTGTGTCATGGTTATGCAGTAATCTTTCCCTGTTTGCTTACCTCTCCTCATGTGTTCAGACTAAAGGGCCAGCCACTCTCACCTGGTGTTTTTTATAACCTCTCCTCTAAGCATGGCTCCACCCCAGGCCCTATCAGGGAACCCTATATTAACCTGTGCACTGCAAGCCAGTGGTGCTGATCAACCATTGTGTATCTGGCTTCCTGGGTCCCGTGTGTGCTATGTTTGTCTCTGTTACAGACCTTGGTGTGTTCTCAATGATTCCTGTCTGCCTGTGCCCTTGATCCTTTGGCATGTCCCCGACCATCCCTGTCTGCCTGTGACCCTGAACCTTTGGCATGTACTCTGTTGTTCCTGTCTGCTAGTTGCCCTGACCTCTGCTTTATCCCCTTACTATCCTTGTCGTTCCAGCCTGCTGCTTCCTTCTCCTTGTAGTCTACGGTGAGCTGTGAGACCCTAGGGGCCGTGACCTGGAGCCAGACTGCAGCGAAGTCCATCCTCACCACTAGAGGCTCTGGCGAACACCTGCTGTCTTAGACTCCGTGCCCTGGGGAATCTATGCTCCAGCTCCCACTGGGATCTGTTAGTGATCCAGTATACCTGTGTCCTGAATCTCCCTGGGTACAATCTGCAGCAGTCAGTCCTAAGGTCCACTACCTAGCGGTGCACTTCCGACTCCTACAGAGTGCACCTGTCACCTGGTCTCAGGTGACCTGACAGTTTGATCAGCCATGGACCCAGCTGATGTGCTACTACCCGCAGATGATCCATTGCAGGGCTTAGTTCGCAGATTTGAGACACAAGAATCGCATCAGACCCAGGTGATGCGATTCCTTCAGGATTTGGCATCCTGTTTTGAACCGGTTCAGGCCTCATTAGGACCCCCAGTTCAGCAACCTCAACAGCTATCTGCTGCTGCACCTATCGCATCAGTCGCAGCCACACATTCATTACAACTACCAGCTCCGGCCTGTTTCTCTGGGTACTCCAAGGCTTGCAGGGGGTTCCTTAGCCAGTGCACAATTCATTTTGAACTTCAGCCCCAAAACTTCCTGTCCGATCGGGCGAAAGTAGCATATATTATATCCCTCCTGTTAGGCGAGGCGCTAGCTTGGGCTGCCTCTCTGTGGGAACTGAATGATCCAGTGGTTTCTAGCCTGTCTGATTTCTTGAAACTTTTTCGGAATATCTTTGAGGAACCGGGTCGTGTCTCCTCAGCGGCTAGCGCTCTTTTACGTCTCCGTCAAGAGTCCGCTTCTGTGGGACAGTATGCTCTTCAGTTCCGTATCCTCACAGCTGAATTGAGCTGGAATAATGAGGCCCTAGTTGCAACCTTTTAACATGGCCTTTCTGATAGAGTGAAGGATGAATTAGCAGGAAGATCCCTTCCTGTTGATCTGGACAGTGTCATCACCTTGTGTAACCAGATCGATATTCGCTTTCAGGAGAGGGCCCTGGAAAAAAGACTCCAGCACTCCCCGTTCTTTAGTCAGCCTGAGCTCCCAGTCCCTTCTCTTCGATCCGATGAGCACCCCCTGCCTGCTGAGGAACCTATGCAGTTGGGCTGGACCAAGTTGCCTCCTGAAGAACGCGCTAGGCGCAGAACTCTGGGCCTATGCCTCTATTGTGGGGCCAAAGGTCATTTCCGTGAAACTTGTTCTCTTCGTCCGGGAAAAACGCTCAGGGCTAATACATCTGGAAGGCGGAGTATTAGACCCTGAAATATCACCTTCACCTTCTCGTCTTCTCCTTTCTGTGTTGCTTCATGTCGGCACTTCCTCTCATTCGGTCTCCGCACATCTGGATTCCGGAGCCACTGCCAATTTCATGGATTGTGAAACTGCATCCTCCACGAGACTTACCCTTTTGCCCCTTACAACGCCATTGGTGGTCTTGGCGATTGATGGCACTGTTCTCCCAGGGGGCCCTATCCGCTTCCAGACCCTTCCTGTTAAGATGTCAGTAGGGACACTCCACCAGGAGTGGATATCCTTCCTTGTCTTACCTAAGGCTTCATCTCCTATCATATTAGGTCTTCCTTGGTTACGGCTCCATTCCCCACACGTTGACTGGACTGCTGGACAGATCCTGGCTTGGGGTTCCTCCTATTCCTGCCTACTAAAGGTTACCCCAAAGGAGAAACTTCCTGTTACCATCATCCCAGTAGCTTCTGCTCGTCCCGCTGTATATGGTGATCTCTGGGATGTGTCCTGCAATAGTCGCACTGATGCGATTGAGATGGTCACTACACCTGACAATACTATTCAGTCGGCCTCTGCACTAGTTATGCCAGTCCAGCCCATGCCCAGTGAGCTTTCTGCTTCTTGTTCAGGACCTTCTGTAACCTGGCCTTGAGGCGATTCAGTTCACATTGTTAGCGCTATACAAATTATTCATTCATGCATTCATTCATGGCCTCACCCTACTGCTACTATGCCCTTAACCATTTCTAAAAAGCCTTTAGTCCTCTACAAGTCCTCTCGTCCTTTCCTACCTCGGTTCCGGTCTCCGAGGATAATCTAAAATACGAGGTTAGTCAAGTTTTGGATTCCTGGCTCCGTAAAGGCATTCTTCAGTACCTCGTACATTGGAAAGGGTTTGGTCCTGAGAGGTCTTGGATCACTGCATCTGAGGTCCTTGCTCCTCATCTGTTGAGGAGGTTCCATATGGAGTTTCCCTTTAAGCCTGGACCCAGGTGGGGGAGGCCTCATAAGAGGGGGGGGGGGTTCTGTCATGGTTATGCAGTAATCTTTCCCTGTTTGCTTACCTCTCCTCATGTGTTCAGACTAAGGGGTCAGCCACTCTCACCTGGTGGTTTTTATAACCTCTCCTCTAAGCATGGCTCCACCCCAGGCCCTATCAGGGAACCCTATATTAACCTGTGCACTGCAAGCCAGTGGTGCTGATCAACCATTGTGTATCCATGGTGTATTCGGCTTACTGTTTCCTGCTTGCTGTGTTCTCTGTTTGGCTCTGTTACGGACCTTGGCGTGTTCTCAACGATTCCTGTCTGCTTGTGACCTTGACCCTTTGGCATGTCCCCGACCATCCCTGTCTGCCTGTGACCCTGAACCTTTGGCGTGTACTCTGTTGTTCCTGTCTGCTAGTTGCCCTGACCTCTGCCTTATCCCCTTACTATCCTTGTCATTCCAGCCTGCTGCTTCCTTCTCCTGTAGTCTATGGTGAGCGTGAGCTGTGACACCCTAGGGGCCGTGACCTGGAGCCAGACTGCAGCGAAGTCCATCCTCACCACTAGAGGCTCTGGCGAACACCTGCTGGCTCTTAGACTCCGCACCCTGGGGAATCTATGCTCCAGCTCCCACTGGGATCTGTGTTAGTGATCCAGTATACCTGTGCCCTGCATCTCCCTGGGTACAACTCGCAGCAGTCAGTCCTAAGGTCCACTACCTAGCGGTGCACTTCCGACTTCTACAGAGTGCACCTGTCACCTGGTCTCAGGTGACCTGACAGTGTTTATCACCATAAGCCTGTTTTGACTTTGAGGTATAAGCCCCTTTATGTCTACCACTTCCGGTAAGCCTTCATATAATTGGTGGTGGTTTCTTCCACAAGCCTCTTTCCCTTTGCACTGATGTCATTTACCTTACCAATGTTTTTGAGATGTCCATCTTCTGACATTATTCACTGATGCCAGGACTTTCTTATATCATATCATTCATCATTCTTCTCACTTGGTGGACATTATTCATATGTTTATTTATTGTGTGGTACATTTGCAGGGCCGGATTAACATAGGGGCTATTGGAGCTGCAGCTCCAGGCCCCTTTCTCAAGATAGGCCCATTTGTCCCAAAAAAAAAAAAAAAAAAATCGACTTCGAGGGTTGTAGCTCAACGATCAGGAGTCACAGAGACCCCACAGTGCTGGAGTAGGTAGCTAAAGACCTACTCCAGCACTGGTTAAAATATGGGGCTGCTATCATCTATGGTTCTGGAGATATGGGGTTGCTTGCGCAGTCGATCAGAAGCTACATACAGAGTGGCCAGTATAAATACAAGCTGGAACACTCTGCCGAAGACTGAGAGGATGAACTCACAGTGCTTATAATAATTATTTGTATATTACTTATGATAATTAACCCCTTGCCACCCAGGCCAATTCTGACACTTCTCTCCTACATGTAAAAATCATAATTTTTTTGATAGAAAATTACTCAGAAGCCTCAAGCATTATATATGTTGTTTTAGCAGACACCCTATGGAATAAAATGGTGGTCTTTGCAACTTTTTATGTTACATATTTGTGCAGCAATTTTTCAAACGTTTTTTTTGGAAAGAAACTGTTTCATTCATAAAAAAAACACTAAAGTTAGCACGATATTTTTTGTGTACCAAGCGATGCTTTAATTTTTTTACAGGTTACATGTTTAGCGTTACAGAGGAAGTCTAAGGCTAGAATTATTGTTCTCACTCTAACGATCGTGGCATATGTAACCTGTGTGTATCTGGATCTGATACTAACCAGTGCCTACCCAGCCACTGACTAGTATCTCTCCCCAGCCTGTCCCCACACACCCTCTCACCTGCTGACCTGTGAATGGGGGAATCACTCCTGCAGTGTTATTGTGTTCTGCCAGTGAATACGATGATCAGTGTTGCTAACTATAGCTGGCAGCACTGATTGTTTTGGGGAAAACCTGACAGGCTGGTTGTACTCAAGTCGGTTAATAGGTTGACTTGTGTAAAACCAGGTAGCCCATACATAGATCGACTATGGCTGGTCTCTGCTTAATTGGTGCAATTTCAATCCATGTATGGCCCGCTTAACCACTACACAGTCCCTAAACAGCCTTCCACAAACCTTTACATTTTTCCTTCCCAGATTCCTTCATCCTCCTCTCCTATACATAGTGCCCACTGTCATACTCTCCACACTTCTCTCCTGTACATAGCGCCCACTGTCGTATCCTCCACACTCCTCTCCTGTACATACTGCTCACTGTCATACCCTCCACACTCCTCTGCTGTGCATACTGCCCACTGTCATACTCTTCACACTCCTCTCCTGTACATAGTGCCTTCTGCCATACCCTCCGCACTCCTCTCATGTACATAGTGCCCACTGTTAGACCCTCCATATTCCTCTCCCTCACCTGCACATACTTCCCACTTTTATACCATCCATTCTCCTCCCCTATGCCTCTTACCCACAAAAACAGTTCTTTAAAATTGCCCCATTATTAGTACTTATTTAATTTTGTAATTACTATTGTGATGTATAGAGGAACATGGGTGATGTCAGCTACTCTAAATATAGCACTTGTAAAAAAGTGTCCCTGAAAATATTTTTGAAATGTTGGCAACTATGCGGGTCAGTAGAGGGCCCCATGAGAGGCTCCTGGATTCCAATGATATTAAAGCGGTAGTAAACTTTTCTAACATTACTATTTTTTAGAGGCCCTTAGGTAGGTTATGCCATAATGTACAAGTATGCACAGCATATTAGCACATTAGGGTACACTTAAATTGTCAGACTGAGCCCTCCAGTGCTGTGCTGTGATCAATCCGACCCGGGCGCTTCCATCGTCTACCTTCCGGGTTCTGTGCCTTCGGTCACTTGCCTTGGCCGGGCTGTGTTGATGTCATTCCCACACATGCTCATGTGCATCCTCTTTCTCTCATCCCCCCATTCTCATCCTCTTTCCCTTACCCCTCACACCTCTTTCATCCCCTCTCTCTCTCTCTCTCTCTCTCTCTCTCTCTCTCATCCTCCCTCTCTTTTTAATTTAATTTGTTAAAACAAAAAATTGTTTGCATTTTTATTTATTAATTTATTGTTTATAAAAGGCCCCACCAAAATCCTCAGCACCAGGCCCATGATGTTCTTAATCTGGCCCTGTACATTTGAACACAATGTATATTATCAGTTTGTCAAGTGCGCTGCATTTTATTTTCACATTATTCAGACTGGACTATGGCTTCCCAGCAGGGTTGATGGCTGCAGGTGTCTAGACCAAGAGTGCCTGTTACACTCACTTTCAGGCTGCCCAAAGCCAGCGCTAACAATCCCCCCAACCCACACACACACTCAGATGGGAGAGAAGAGAGGGCTGGATCTGCTCCTCTTCCTCCTGCCCCTATCCCTCTGTGTCTGCCCACACTCCTCAGAAAAGGAAAGTGCGGGTTGGAAATTTGAAGTACAGCAGGCTCCGATACATCTGGATGAGAGGTGCTGACTGCCAAGGGGTCCCTGTTTGTGACTTAAGTCTCCTCCTTCTCTCTCCTGCCTCTGAGTGAGTACACTAAGGTAAATCAGGGTTCTCAGAGCACCCCTTACTTCAGTGTTCCCCTTTACACCAGAGGCCACAGTGTTCCCCCTTACATCAGAGTCCTCTCCATACATCAGAGTGCTCAGTGTTTCCCCTTTAAATCAGGGTTCCCAGAGCATCCCTTATGTTAGAGTCCCCAGAGTTCTCCCTTACAGCAGTCAACACAGTCTTATGCCGCGTACACACGGGAAATGTTGGATGTGAGCTTGTCGGAAAGTCCGACCGTGTGTATGCTTCATCGAACACTTGCTGTCGGACTTTCCACCAACAAATGTTTGCTAGCAGGTTCTCAAATTTTCCGCCAAAAAAACGTTGTTGTCGTAAAGTCCAAACGTGTGTACACAAGTCCGTCGCACAAAAGTTCACGCATGCTCGGAATCAAGCAGAAGGAGCCGCATTGGCTATCGAACTTCCTTTTTCTCGGCTTGTCGTACGTCTTGTACATCGCCGCGTTCCCACGTTTGTATTTGTTGGCCAACATTTGTGTGACCATGTGTATGCATAACAAGTTTGAGCCAATAACCTTCGAACAAAAATCCAGTTTTGTTGGCGGAAAGTCAGATCGTGTGTACATGGAATTACAGTGTAAGGGAACTCTGCGAGTTCAGATGTAAAAGGGGAACTCTGTGAACTCTGATGTAAAGGGGGACTCTTATGATTAACTTCATACGATTAGAAATGTTATTTAATTGAAAAATATCTGTAACGTGTATTTATACTATAAAAAAAATTGCTTATATTCTTCAGAGTGGGTTGTAAGGCATAGTGGGTGTAATGCCAGATAGATTCATGGGCGCCAGACACTTCTTGAACAGAACTGTGGGAGAGGGTTTAGGGCCAGGACACCCTTAGGTAGTGTTAATTGGCAGACTCAGAGACGTCTACAGGTAGACAGCCATGCAGGGAAAGGCATCCAGCAAGATACCACATCTGCATGTGTAGGAATGCTGTCTCCTATGGCAACAGTCTTTGAACATTTCCTAACCCAAGTTATAAGGAACTCCTTTACTTTCTCTACAGTCACTTCTTGTAGGTTCTCAACCCACTGAGCTCCCAGTCTCTCACTAGAGTTGCTGATCCACTTCCACTGAATCCCTTGAGCTCTTCCAATCTTCTTTAGTATCTTCCTCAAGCGTCACCCCCGCTTCTCTGTTGCGTCCCTAGCTTGGCACTCCAGATACTTCTCAAGCTTCACCCCACTGGCCTGCTCGGTCCCTGGCTTGACACACAAGGCTGCTCTGCAACCGTCACCTCCGCTGGCTGGGTCCCTGGCTTGACACCTGCTGAAGTTTCCCAATTCTTCACCGTCCCTGGTTGTTGAGAATACTGCTCTGGTACTTGCTTCAGCTACTCACTGTGGTCCCTGGTAAAAAGGCGTTTGTTCCCTTAGTGGCAACAGCTTCCCCTCTACCTCCGACTACGACAGGTTCTCCGGCTGGCAGAACAGTCACTTCTGGTTGGACTTCAAGCCGCAATCCCAACTCTACACTGCTCTTTTGCTTCTGTATAGGCTCTCAGACAGCCTAGCAGCCAGATGTGCCCAATATAGGCCCAAACTCCGGTTTAGCAGCCTGGGCAATACAACACACGTCCACCCAGACAGCCGTCCAGGTGGCACAGAACATCGATCACCCGACTCCACCCAAATATATAGGTTCTCCCAGCAGGATTTAAGAAAACCCCTGCCCATTGGCTGAGATACCCCATATACTCCTAATCTGTCCTTGCTTTGCCCTTGTCTTATCTAATGTCACCAGATACCTGGCCACCTAGCGGCAGAAGAGAGAAGTCCAGCAATTCTATACTTAGGGTGAATCAATTGATCCCTAACAATGAGCCAAGGTAACTACACCTGGCAGGTAAATTTAAGAGCAACCCTGCCTAAACTTCAGGGTGCTACACTGTTAATATCTTTGAAGAAGTTTTGGGGGGTTTTGTCCTACTGTTTTGCAACTTGACATTCATTTTCACTTTTGCAGCTTGATTTCCTTTTTACATATTCTTGTTATGTAACAGTTAAAATGATAGTGTTCCTTGATATTTTTTAAATGCTTATTTATTTTTATAATTATTTTAACTTTGGACATAGCTAGGTTGTACCCCAATAATAAAAAGTCAGCCCAGTGCTCTAGAATCCCAAATCCTTCCCTCTTAAACCAGGTCTTTAGCCAAGCATTCAGTTCTCTAATTCCCCCCTGTCTTTTCTGTGTTGTGCTTTGGCATGGGCAATGTTCCAGGGAATATCACCTTGGAGTCCTTCCCTTCAACTTGCATCCTAGTTCTTTAAAATGATTCTTAAGGATCCTTCATCCTCCATATACCGTAAATGAGCGTGACCTAACACACACACTATGTGAAGCACAAGGCGGCCTCCATCCCTGATTTGGTAGGTAAAAAGGAAGAGTTTGTGGTACTTTAAATGAGGGAATGCCATGTTAAGAGAGAATAACAGCATAAAAATGAAATTACAATACATGATTTATTTATTACAATCTAGAATACATATCAGAGATTTTTTATCAAATAGATAGTTATTCACCAGACTTAAACTAAATACGCTGCTCATAGCATGCAATACAGATAAAAAATAGACATGGCAAATATACATGGTAAAATAAATCAATTGAAAAACATGTAATAGAACCAAGTAACTGTTGGCATCTAGTGGCACTTTATGCGTTTCCTGGCATTACAGCCATTCATCAGGAGTGTTATGAAGTATATACTAGGAAGGAAATGAACAGGGGTTAATGATAATGCCCTTAGAATAAGGGAGGACAGAGGGATTATATCCCAACAAGGTGGAGATAAATTGGGATACTTACTACACAATCTCAATGCCAGGTCCGGTATCCACAAAGGAAGATGGGGGTAAGAGGCATGATGTCTCCCCCAGGGTTAATTAAGTGTGTAAAGGTAATGTGCCAAAAATGTGTTCCCATTTTTGCCACATTGCCTTTAAACTTTTACACACTTAATCCCTTTTTGACACATTTTTTGTAGGAGCACTATGCACTTTCTGTGTACACATAGTCTCTTTGGTCATGCTGTGACCACTGTGTTGGGCTCCGGGCACTGTTCTCCGTCCTTGGAGGGTTCCCCCGTCTCAACCCCGGGGGAGTAGCTTTTATCCCGCTTCCTGGATTTTGTTAGACAAGGAAACTTTGTGTGCTAAAGTAAGAATACCTTCACAATGCTAGAATTTTAATCTAGTTGCTGGGTCATTACCAGAAACGTTAAAGTGATTGTAAAGTCTTTTTTTTTTTCCTATAAAAATAACAAACATGTGATACTTACCTGCTCTGTTGCAGTGTATTTGCACAGAGCAGCCCCCAGATCTTCCTCTTCTCTGGTCCCTCTTCGGGCGCTCCTGGCCCCTCCCTTCTGTTCAGTGCCCCCACAGCAAGCAGCTTGCTATGGTGGCACCTGAGCCGAGTAACAACTCCCTATATCCATTCAGACACAGAGCCCCCTGCCCCAGCAGCAGTAAAAAAAAGGACAAGCGTGCCCCATGGCAACCTGTAGAGGATGCACCATGTCCACGACCAGCACTGTTGACTGTAGACACAGAGCCTGCTTGCCCTCTTTTTAGTGGCCTATGAGCATCTGCCTCTCCATGGTGACCTTTCGGACATTATGGGGATTTTGTTTTGCAACACCACACTACACTGTATTGTGTACACTACCAGAAGTGTAGTAGCAACTGTACTACGGCTGCACTGTATTGTGTACACCACCAGAAAAGTAGTAGAAACAGTACACCACGGAATGCACTGTAGATATAGGCTACACTGGATGCTGCAGAGTCATTTTGAAAGAAAAGGAAGGATGTATAAATGTCCTGTATTGAAGTGGTTAAATCCCATTTCTTCCCCATTCTGATGTTCGGTTGCTGCCATGTGATTGGCTGATCACCAATTTGTGTTACCAAGCAATTGAACAGGTGTACCTAATAAAGTGGCTGGTGAGTGTATGTGCTCCTACTATGGAGGCTCTCAAAATTTATAGCGTTGGGGCTCTTTCACATGGACGTGTCCGTGTACGGAGCCCGCTCTGCTCAGCGCAGGGATCGCTCCGTTAATCCCCGCTGAGCAGGAAGATGACAGGTCTGTCTCTGCAGGGGGATCGGATGACGATGGACCGCAGAGTCCATCGTCACTCGATCCGATCCGCAGGCGGATGGAAAAATAGGGTTTTCCTCCGTCACACTTTTTTGGATCGGAGCGGGTTGGATGTCAGCGGACATGTCACCGCTGACATCCGAAGCTCCATAGAGGTCTATGGAGTGTCCGTTCAGGTCCGCCTAAAAAAACTGACAGGCGGACCTGAATGGACCGTCCGTGTTAAAGGGGCCTAAGGACTGTAGATAATACAGGGGTGCCTTGTCCGCGGCCTCTACAAATTCGGGACAAGCACAAAAAGATTTTTGTGTAATTAGTATGGTATTTGTACAAAAGAAACTGTGACCAAGACCACGCATGCTCGGAAATTAAAGAATACCTTACTTCCTAAGTTGTACGCTATCGTACGAGAATTTTCGTAACTATAATAACCTATTGGTTTTCGATATGAGGCTAGCATGCAAAAAAAAAAAAAAAGTATGATCATTCGTCCAATATTCTTATCGTGTGTACAAGGCTTAAATCGTGAATCCACTTTTGTTGAGAAAAAAACATTCCCCTCTGGGTGATCTTTGTTCATTGCAAGGATTGTAACAACCTTTGTTGCAAATTCCTTCTGTTATTCTGAAATCGATGTATGTTCCTCTGTGCTTAGTGGGTCTAATGGGAGTGGTTTCATAATTATCTATCAGCTGTGCACCTGCAGGGCACTCATGAGGAAATTTGCTGGGCCTTCATCCCTTTAGACGTGTTCCTACTGGGAGTATCTCACCAAAAATGACATTTTTGTTGCAGGGTATGCCTAAAACCTGACTTGTATCTTAGGCAGACTTCTGGGAAAATTGGTGAGCCAATCGCACAAACGGGAAATTTTGTCTCTGTGGAATGGTCAGTACACACTCTGTGTACAGAAAACTCCAAGTAGCCATATTGCTTTGCATTTAGAGCAGGGATATGCTATTAGCGGACCTCCAGCTGTTGCAGAACTACAAGTCCCATGAGGCATAGTAAGACTCAAGCATGACACCCAGAGGCAGAGGCATGATGGGATTTGTAGTTTTGCAACAGTTGGAGGTCCGCTAATTGCATATCCCTGATTTAGAGCAAATTACAGAGGCTGCAGATTGAAAAGGAAAGGTAATTTTTAATAACATTCAATTAGAATATGACTTGTGTCGCAAGTGTATACACTATATTATTTTTTTCTTTATTTGCTATTTTTTTCCCCCCACGAAAGTGGAGTTACCCTTTAAGGGCTTTTTTGTGAATTGGTCTGATATTCACTTGTAATTGTGTATAGGAGAAGTCAGAACACTAGAGGGCAGCAAACAACAAGGTAGCTGGCCGGGGTTCCAGTGTAATGCAGTTTCTAGATTATGACAATAATTATGACATTAGCGGGCGTGGCGAACGGACTCCAAGATGGCCGCTTAGCCCTGGAGCTCCGCTCGTCCAGCTGAGACAATTACCGAGTCTCCACATTTCCCGGCGGTGATTTCATCCCAAAGTGGGTCTGCAGCCTCCAGAGTCTCCCAGGAACGCTCCGGTGATGGCCAGGAACCGCAAAAATCCACAGCAACCGCGGAAGTTACCTGGGTCTTATGCTGCGAATGGCACCTCACAAAATGGCGGCGGCAGATCCTGTGACGGAGCGCTCCCACAGGGACAAGGCTCGGCTCTCAAGGGACATCCCTCCACCAATACTCACCCTCAGAAGGCCCCCAGCGACTCCTCATCCGGCCCTAATACTCCCACCACAAGAAGCCCTGCTAAATCCAGGCCGAGGAGGGACTCACCATATAGGCCGCATTCAGCTGCTGCAATGGAGGTAAGCGGTTCACACACAGCCACCGCTGGTCAGTTCAGTCAGAGAGGAGACCCCATTTCTGAATTTCCCACATCTGACAGGCCTGTTTCTGACACTGTTTTAAAAGACATGTTACTTTCTCTATGGTCATCCCTTCAGGCTGAAATGGTCAGAGGAATTAATGAATACAGGAGGGAAGTTAACTCACTGGGCCTAAGGGTGGACAGAGTAGAACACAAAATGGAGGAATTTACCTCATCATACAATATAATGGTGGAATCAAATGCAGCTCAGGGGGAAGATATTGGATGGATTAAAGATAAATTATCAGACCTTGAGGACCGCTCCAGGAGAAATAACCTGAAATTAAGGGGTGTCCCTGAAGATGTACCCCCAAATCAGTTATTGCCATTTGCCCAAGCCCTTTTCTCAACTTTTTTACCTCAGGCGACTGCACAAGACCTCATTGTGGACAGGATTCATAGAATGCCCAAACCCTCCTTTCTACCAGCTGAAGTCCCTAGGGATGTTCCTCCTGAGAATACATTTTTTCCATATTAAGGATCAGATTTTACAAGCATCTAGAAAACAAGAAAATATTCCTCCACAATATGCCAATATTAGATTGCTTCCTGATCTGTCCAGGCACACTTTACAGCAACGTCGCAATCTCCTCACAATCACCAAAGCACTGAGGAACCATAACATACCTCACAAGTGGAAATATCCAGCCACGTTATCTATTACTCATAATGGTGCCACCTCCATGATCTCCTCTCTAGATGATGGTTTAAAATTACTACGTAAATGGAATATACTACCTGACAGCAATATCCAATATCCTTCAGCAGATGGGCCGTCGTTTATTCAAAATGAATGGCAAGTTGTCACATATAAGAAATCGCACAAAAAAAACGCAGAGGGAAACTATACCACGAATAAGCCTACCATATAATTGCATTCTTAGGATGAGTGACTTATACTCTTTATCCTATTCACCCCTGGTTACCAGTAGCAGATTGCTCTGCTCTTGGATCGATTATTTGATCCTTTTCTTATGATATTATTGATTTTGTTGAAATTTTTTTGTTATTTTTGTCTTCTGTATTTTTTCCTTGATATGCACAGATCTTCTGCGAGCAACTTAATGCCCTCTGTCAACCTCAGAAACCCGTGTGATGCCTGCCAGCAGCTGGAAACGTTCTTGCCGGTCGCAGTGAGTACACTTTCGTCTGCCCTCCATATTTCTTACACTGAGGGTCAATGACGATCTCTTGCTTATCAATCAACGCTCATGATTTGAATCACCCGGCCAAACGATTTTCCCTATGGAAAGAAGCCTATAAACATAAGGCGGATATTTTATGTGTACAGGAAACACACTCAACTTGATAAGGTCTCGTCATGTTCCCACAAGGTCTTTCCACATGTCTACTTAGCGTGTAATCCTCATAAAAAAGCTGGAGGTGTCCTTTTGGTCCTGAAGAATTCACTTTCCTTTCAACACAGGGATTCGTTTCTTGATGCTGCTGGCAGGTTTATCATTGTTTCAGGTGACATCAATTCCCAACCCTTCACTCTGGTTAATCTATATTCTTCAAATACCCATCAAATTCGTTTCTTCAATAAAATCCTTCGCAAACTCAAGTCTATGCAATATGGTAAGGTTCTGATTTGCGGAGACTTTAACATTACCTCAGACCCTCAAATGGACACATCTTCAGCCAAAGTCCGCTCAACGCCAGCCCTGCAAACCATTCTTCATAAAGAGGAACTGTTTGATGCGTGGAGATGTCTCCATGCTGGTGAAAAAGACTTTACTTTTTTTTTCCAATAGGCATCGCTCATATTCCCGTATTGACATGTATTTGACTGATAAATGGTTGTTACAGGATATAGCCACGGCTGCCATTCACGACATTACGTGGTCTGACCACGAGGCGATTTCCTTAACCATTATAGAAAAGGGTGTCTCCTCTTCCAAATATTGGTATTTCCGCGCTAATATGTGGATGGTGACTACGTTAGGGGGGAGGTAGGGGAAGGTATGCGGCAACACCGAAGGGTCAAACTGTACCCGAGAAGTAAATGGAATAAGTCAATGTGTGGTGTTGCGCTCCCACTGAGGTGTACTGAATGGTTAAAAAATAGCAATGGTAAACAATATAAAATGGTGAAGGTTCTACCAGAATAAATGAATACACATGTAAAGTTATATACAATATATAGGCAGTGAAAACAAAATGTGACTGATGTGCATAAAATTGCTAAAATCAGGTAAATAGGTTTAAATGAAGTGGAATGTGATAAAACGTGCAAAAGTGTGCTATAAAATCGCAATGAATGGTGCACGATTGCTCCGAAATCGCATAACCACTAAGCAGTGTTCAAGTGAAGGAAAACGGAATAAAAGTATCTGGATTAATTCGAAGTGCAAAAAATTAAATATTAAGACAGATAAATGCATACAAAATCGCATAAAATTTTAAAGTCGCATAAAATTTCAAAATCGCAGAAATTCCATAGTCGATTAAAAGTTCAAAATCGCATTCAAGTTCATAATCGCATTCAAGTTCATAAAACGCATAAATGTGAAGTGACTATAAGGGAAGCAAATAGATAGAGTAGTGATGCTGCGATACAATGCAGTGATGCTGCTATGTAATAATTCTGCGACTCTTGAGGGGGCAGATGCAGCGTGAAGAAATTGTTGGTGCTAGTTGATTTTACATATGATAACGCTGTGACTGTAAATGTGACTGCTTGGTGCTCTGTGCTGTGGTTCTTCGGTGTATAAAAGACACCCGTGGGTGCCCTAAATGATTACCTTGCTGCTGCAAGGTAAGCAGCATTAAACAGATACCAGGGAGGTGTATGGCCACTCCAGGGGGGGATAAAAGTCTGGTCAGTAGCTCTTCCTTCTCTGTCAGATGGGGGCTTGATACCGCTTCATTGCAGTGTTGCCAACCGCCCGTAGATTTACGGGCAGCCTGTTAAAACAAGGTATTTTTACGGTGCCCGTTAATGTCCGTGGTAAGGGCAAAGTGCCAGTAAAAATGGCGTTGATCCGCTCCGGTAAGAACTGCGCATGCGCCGCCGGAAATCCCCGAGAGGAAGTTGCGAATCGATTCGCCGAGTCGCCGACGCCGCCTCCGAGTCTCAGCCTGCCCCACCTACCACGTGCAGCCAGCCAGCCAATCTTCTAGGCGCATTTTCGCGCCACACCGCCGCCAAGCCAATAAAGAGCCTGGACGCGAGCGGGCTGACTGAGAGAGGAGCCTCGTGGGAGAGAGAGAGAGACCTGAGCGGCGGCGGGCCGGGGGAGAGTGTCACGTTTGTCACGGCCGGGGGGGAACCGACCGGACCGAGCCGACCGAACCACACAGAAACAACACCGGACCTAGGCCTGGCTGGCACCACCACGGCACCACCACCACCACTCGCCCACCCCCCGAGCAAGTGACGGACCAGCAGCACCGACCTCACCAACCCAGCCCTGCCGTCGCTGTGCCCGGTGTCTCTCACTCAGTGGTGAGTGACGTGACGTGTTATGTTACTAATTTAATTTACCCTAGGTGAGGTGAGGTCTGACAGTCAGACAGTGACTGGGGTGAACTGGCCTGGGGAATGTGTGTGGGGCTGTGGGCCTGTGGTGTGGGGCAGTGTGTGGGCCTGTGGGCCCTGGGGAATGTGTGTGAGCTTGTGGGGCAGTTACTGTGGGCCTGTGGGGGCCTGGGGGGAGCGAACTGGCCTGGGGAATGTGTGTGGGCCTGTGGGGCAGTGTGTGGGCCTGTGGGTCCTGGGGAATGTGTGTGAGCTTGTGGGGCAGTTACTGTGGGCCTGTGGGGGCCTGGGGGGAGCAAACTGGCCTGGGGAATGTGTGTGGGCCTGTGGGGCAGTGTGTGGGCCTGTGGGGGGGCTGGGGAATGTGTGTGAGCTTGTGGGGCAGTTACTGTGGGGGCCTGGGGGCTGGGGGGGAGCGAACTGGCCTGGGGAATGTGTGTGGGCCTGTGGGGCAGTGTGTGGGCCTGTGGGGGGCTGGGGAATGTGTGTGAGCCTGTGGGGCAGTCACCGTGGGCCTGCCCTGTGGGGGCCTGGAGGGGGAGCGAACTGGCCTGGGGAATTTAACTTGTGTGTACTTGTCCCAGCCCCAGACAAAAGCCCCCCTCTGTGTTTCAACTTGCCCTGAGTCTCTGACTGACCCTGACTGTGCTGCTGCTGTGCTTGTGCCCTCCACACTGTTGACTGGTCTGGTGGTGGTAGTAGATGCATGCCATTGCCTGCACCCTGCAGCAGAGCAGACTGCACTGTAGTACAGTAGAGTAGTGTAGTAAGGGGGACCTTGGAGACACTGGTCTGACTGGTGGGTGCACTTGGTGGGGTGGTGCTGTCTGACAGTACACTGGGGGACTCTGTGGCAGTGGGGGGGGGGGGGTGTTGGGGGGGAAGCAGTCTCTCTGTGGTTTGCTTTGGGGACAGCCTTTCTGTTTCATGTAGATTTTCCTCCTCTCCAGTCTCCACCCCAGTGAGTGACCCCACTGTGACCAGCCTGCCTGCTCCTTCCATCCAACCGCCTTGGACCAGCCAGCTCCATCCAGCCGGCAGCCGCCTTGGACCAGCCTGCTCAATCCAGCTGCCTTGGACCAGCCTGCTACTTCCAGCCTGCTCCTTCCAGCCGCCTTGGACCAGCCTGCCCTGCTCCTTCCAGTCTTCTTGGGCAAAGTTTTACTTCCCTGGGGAAAGGGCTGCCTGCAAATACCACAGCTACAGATTACGGTAAGTATGCAACTTTATTTGTGAGGGGGGGGGGTTTAATCACTTAGCTGTTCTCATTTTAGGTTTCCTCCCTGTTTTATGTATGTAGATTTTACCAGTCTTCTTGGACCAGTCTGCTCCTTCCAGTGACAGTCTTCTTGGACCAGCCTGCTCCTTCCAGTGACAGTCTTCTTGGACCAGCCTGCTCCTTCCAGTGACAGTCTTCTTGGACCAGCCTGCTCCTTCCAGTCTTTTTGGACCAGCCTGCTCCTTCCAGTCTTTTTGGACCAGCCTGCTCCTTCCAGTCTTCTTGGACCAGCCTGCTCCTTCCAGTCTTCTTGGACCAGCCTGCTCCTTCCAGTCTTCTTGGACAAAGTTTTACTGCCCTGGGGAAAGGGCTGCCTGCAAATACCACAGCTACAGATTACGGTAAGTATGCAACTTTATTTGTGAGGGGGGGGGGGGGGGGTTAATCACTTAGCTGTTCTCATTTTAGGTTTCCTCCCTGTTTTATGTATGTAGATTTTACCAGTCTTCTTGGACCAGCCTGCTCCTTCCAGTGACAGTCTTCTTGGACCAGCCTGCTCCTTCCAGTGACAGTCTTCTTGGACCAGCCTGCTCCTTCCAGTGACAGTCTTCTTGGACCAGCCTGCTCCTTCCAGTCTTCTTGGACCAGCCTGCTCCTTCCAGTCTTCTTGGACCAGCCTGCTCCTTCCAGTCTTCTTGGACAAAGTTTTACTGCCCTGGGGAAAGGGCTGCCTGCAAATACCACAGCTACAGATTACGGTAAGTATGCAACTTTATTTGTGAGGGGGGGGGGGGGTTTTAATCACTTAGCTGTTCTCATTTTAGGTTTCCTCCCTGTTTTATGTATGTAGATTTTACCAGTCTTCTTGGACCAGCCTGCTCCTTCCAGTGACAGTCTTCTTGGACCAGCCTGCTCCTTCCAGTGACAGTCTTCTTGGACCAGCCTGCTCCTTCCAGTCTTCTTGGACCAGCCTGCTCCTTCCAGTCTTCTTGGACCAGCCTGCTCCTTCCAGTCTTCTTGGACAAAGTTTTACTGCCCTGGGGAAAGGGCTGCCTGCAAATACCACAGCTACTGATTACGGTAAGTACACAATTTAATTTCTGGTGGAGGTTTTTAATCACTTAGCTGTTTTCTCATTTTATGTTTCCTCCCTTCTGTTTGTTGTTTTATATAGGTAGATTTTCCTGGACTTGGCTTTTTTTTGTTCTCTCAGATCAATTTTGATTTTGATGTTATTTCCTCCCATAGAAATCAACGTATTGAGTGAGAAGATAGCTAGCTGTATGGCTCTACAGCCAACACCGCCGCCACCACCAGATTAGAGAAAACGATCTACTAAACTGTAAGTATTTTTGTATTATACTAGCACCACACATTTCAAGGAAAATGGGCAACATAGACTACATTATTTCTTTTTGTTTTTTTGTAGACATCCACCTGCAGAACTTCACATGTGATGCCTCTCGGTGTTAATCTTTTAATAAATTCCTGTGATCAGTTTTCATAGCTATTGGGTTTTTCTGAGGCAGGCATCTGCAGCACACAAGGCAGTTTTCTATTAGTTCATGGCACATTCTTTTAAGATTTGTTCAAAGCAAGTTTGCACCTTGTAATACAACACATTTCTGGGCTTTAGTTTGCCATAGGTTGTGGTGTTGCGGTTGCGCTGTCTGTATTCTGCAGTGCAGTTCTGCTTTAGACATGATGGAAGAGGCACCACCACAACCTCGTGCAAAAAAAACTCACAAAGCTAGGCTTTGTTCTTTTGTTGCTGCTTGGCTGACAGATGTTGAGTTTAAATTCTGGTTAAGAGCAGATGCTGAATCAAAACACAATGCAAAGTGTGCGTGGTGCAAAAAAGTCTTCAGCATTGCATATGGTGGTGTTCGTGATGTACGCAGTCATTGCACAAGTTCTAAACACAAAGCAATTGCTGCAGCTAGGCAAGCCAGTGCTGGCATTGTTAGTTTTGCTAAGCAAACACTACCAGATCCAGTATTCTTGGCTCATAAGAAAAGGACTTTTGAAAGTGAGCTAGAAATGGTAAATTTTATTGCACAAAAAAATTTACCATTAAGCCTGTTAGATGATCTTAGCATTAATGTCTCTGACTGGTTTCCAGACTCCAAAATCGCAAAATCCATCAATTGTAAGCGAACTAAAGGTTCCATGTTGGTTAAGAATGTCATTGGCAAGTGTCTCAAAGAGGAGTTGTGCAAAAGACTTACATATTGTCACTTTTCCTTACTGATTGATGAAACTACTGACATATCAACAAGCAAAAAATTAGCTATGGTTGTTATTTATTTCGATGAAGAAGCTGGTAGAACCAAATACCAGTTCTACCGCCTCCTTGATCTTACTGAAGCAACTGCTGATGCTATTTTTGAGAAAATTAAACAGGCTTTTCTAGAAGATGGTATACCCCTAAGAAATGTAATGGCTCTTGGTACAGATGGTGCAAGTGTAATGGTTGGTCCTAGAAACTCTGTACTGTCCCGCTTCAAAGTAGAGCAACCTTATATTTTTCACATTCATTGTACCTGCCATGTTGCTGCCTTGTGTGCTGCAGATGCCTGTAAAGCCATACCAAAAACTATTGAGCAACTTTGCAGAGACATACATGGCCACTTTGCACATAGTTGTAAACGTTTACAGTTGTATCATGAATTTCAGGAATTTGTAGATGCAGATTCTACAGCTTTGTTCTACCAGATGGCTTTCAATGCTTGATTGTGTCAAACGCATTCTGAATCAATATGATGCCCTCTTAAGTTATTTTCAGTCAAGTGATGATTCAGATCGCTTGGTAACTGTTGACAGAATAAGCATTAGGCTACAGGATCCTATCACGAAGTGCTACTTTTTGTTTCTTCAAGCAGTTTTGCCAAATTTCACACAGTTCAATAAAATTTTCCAGAGTAATTCACCTATGTTACCTGACTTGTACTTCAAGTATTGCCAACTGCTGAAAAGTCTCATGGGCTACTTTATCAAGCCAGAGCTGTTAATTGCCATTCACAATGATGCACTGATTCGATTTGACCACACTAATAGTGCAAACTTCAAATCGACAGATGCCATTTTTATTGGATACCAAACAAAAGAACAGTTGTCTACAGTAGATGATTTGTCAGCTGTTCACCAGTTCATGGTGCAAGTAACGACATTTTACACAAAAGCTGTAACTGCAATTAAAAAACGAATGCCTATTGGTAACCGAATCATTCAGCTGTTGGCTTTACTAAAACCTTCAAACAGGTGTAGTGCAAGTTCTGGGTACATTTTAGAACTTGCCATGCATTTTCCTCAAATTGTTCCCCCATCTGAATTTGATCCTCTGCATACTGAATTTATAGAATACCAAGTGACAGATTTTAGTGATCCTGAAACTCACACTTATGATTCTTTTTGGCACATGGTAGGACAAAGCTTTACTATCGATCCGGACAATCATAAAGTACCTAACTTCCCACATCTGGTTAAATTTGCAAAAAATATGCTTTCCCTTCCCCATGGGACAGCTGAGGTAGAACGTGTGTTCTCTTCTGTAAAGTTAATGAAAACTGATCATAGGAATAAACTTTCAACTCCAATGTTGGAAGGACTGCTGTCAGTAAAGAGTGGCCCAGGAAAGATTACTCAGCACATGATTGAAAAGGTTGACGTTACAATGTATGACCACAAGGTTCAAACTTTATCAGACCGTAAACGTAAGCCACTGTGTGTGTCTTCTGCTGCTGGCAAGGACAAAGATGATCTGGTGGTGCTGGTGGAAGAAGAGGAATAACTGCAGAAATGTGATTCTTTTCTGATGTAACATGTAATTGTAGTTGTACAACACATTTTTAGACAGGAAGATTCTGTTACATTTAAATTTAAGCACATGGATTACTGTTATGAAAATGATGGGGGATAACCTTGTCTACACAAGCTGCTAAATGTGTCTTTACCAAAATGGTAATTTTGCTTCAGGTTTTTGGAAGCTGTTTGTCACTGTTAGGAAAGTGTTAAAAGGGACAAAAAATACATATTGACAAAATGGCAGTTGTCAGTGGAACTGGAGGGGGGGAGCCAATCCTTCACATGGGGACACCTGTTCCATTGTCCACTGCTGCAAGGTTGAAGTACAAAACATTTCTATTTTGCCTGTTATGTTGAAAAGACTATTTGTTATTGCTGTTTGTGACAGTTGGAGAGTGATTCTCTATTTTGTACTATTTACTTCTATCACCAAAGGAGAACTTGATTACATATTGGTACTAGGTAGGGTACTGGTCCTGCTGATAACCAGGGGGATGTAACTGGGTTTGTCCCCCATTGACAGCCAATGTAAGAGGGGTAATTGGGGTACTGGGGTTTCCCACTGACAGCCAATGTAACATTTCACATTACCCTCTAACATTGGCTGTCCATGGGAAAACCCCAGTACCACCATGACCCTTACATTGGCTGTCAGAGGGGGAATGTTGCTGGGATTTTCCCACTGACAGCCAATGTAAAATTTCACATTACCCTCTTACATTGGCTGTCAGTGGGAAAACACCAGTACCACCATCCCCTCTTACATGGGTTTTCCCACTCCTCTGCAAGGATGGATGCTTAAGTAAGTGGGATTTTTTTTCTCTTTTCACTTGTACGTTTACGTTGCACTAAGTAAATGCAGCTGGCTAAAACTGCATCGGTCTTCATTTCATTTGTTTAAGGGGGAGTGATTCTGAATCTATACCCACTGCAGGTGACAAAAAGATGGGTTATATTAACCCGCTCTTACTATTTAATAAATATTATTTTATTTTTGAGCTTGAAATCTCCTCTATATTATATTGTTTTATTTGTTTGTAGCATAAATACAATAATTTGCATTAAAATATGTAATTTTGTGAAGTTTTGTGCCAGTAAAAATTGGGTTTTGCCAGTAAAATTTGTGTGTTGTGTCAGTGAATTTTATTCTGGTGGGTTGGCAACACTGCTTCATTGGCAGGGAACACTCAGCAATCGTCACTCATAGTAATAGAAGGGGAGGGAAATGGAGGACTATATGGTGTAGTATTTTCTCAAAAAATCGTTTATTTTACAGTTGCATAAAAATAGTAGACTCACATTTAAAATCAGCTGGGGATCAGGGTAGGAAACGAGCGGCGGGCTCGCGTCTGAACGTCACTTCCGGTGTCCGTTTGTCCTATGCGTGTCGTCACCATCACGTGACTTCATCGTGTCTCCTCTTCACCTCCCATCTGGCGTTGCAACACTAGATTCATAGAGGAACCTTCCTCTGGCAAGCTACTGGCACAACACATCACTAATTTTTTTCTTAGATAACTATGGCTCAGTTACTGATCCACATATATTCTGTGGAACGCTCACAAGGCATACATGAGAGATATTCTCATACAAATGGGGGCTAGGGCCAAACGACAAAGATCTCAACAGCTTCAAACTGCACTCCATGATCTTAGAAATCTTGAAACACAAAATAAACCATCTCCTACTTTACTAATATCTCACAAATTATCTATCCTCAGGGAAAAGCTCAGGGAACTTTTATCCCAACAATATGACAGACATATCAGACGCTTAAAACTAAATTTATACCATAATGCTAATAAAGCAGGCAAACTGTTAGCCAATAGATTGAAAGCACTACGCACTTAGACAAGGATAGCACACCTTAGACACCCAACTTTAAACCACAAAATCATACATCCTCAGGCAATAGCTGATCAATTTGCCGAATATTACGGTTCACTTTATAATTTACATAGGGATCCTGCTACGAATCAACCTTCTAGGGAGAACATAAATGATTTCTTGCAGCATATTCATTTACCTTCTCTCTCTACAGAACAACTAGAATCTCTTAATGCTCCCTTTACCACTCAGGAAGTTGAGAAAACTATTGCTTCACTTCCTAATGGTAAGTCCCCTGGCCCTGACGGCTTCTCTAATGAATATCTTAAAGTATTTAAGCATTTTATTTCACCTCATCTTACACATTCTTTAAATAAAGCCGCTGAAAGTGCCAGTATGCCTCCAGATATGCTTAAAGCCTACATAATCACCCTGCCTAAACCTGGTAAGGAACCAGACACACCGGCCAATTTCAGGCCGATATCACTACTAAATTCTGATACCAAGGTGTATGCCAAATTGTTAGCCACTCGCTTATCGCACATTCTTCCTTTATTAGTAAAAAATTATCAGATGGGATTTGTGAAGGGGAGACAAACTTCCGATGCCACTAGAAGAGTTGTTAATATATTGTATCATGCTAAATTGCACCGAACGCCTTCTCTGCTGTTATCTATTGACGCAGAGAAGGCGTTCGATAGAGTCCATTGGACGTACATGGAAATGACGCTTATTAAGTTTGGATTCCAGGGTCGTATACTTCAAGCTATTTTGGCATTGTACTCTTGCCCCACTGCACAGGTATACTCGACGAATGCTTTGTCCTCGCCCTTTGATATTAGAAATGGAACTAGGCAGGGTTGCCCCCTGCCTCCTTCCATTTTTAACCTTATGATGGAGCCTTTTGCAGAAACCGTAAGGTCACATCCACTAATCTCGGGTTTCCAGTTTGGTAATACTAAACATTCCATCAACCTTTTTGCTGATGACGTCATCTTACTATTGACTAACCCAAGAATTTCTCTGTCACATGCTCATGATGTCCTCCAAGCCTTCGATAGGGTCTCATACTACAAGGTGAACTTTTCTAAATCTTTGATTCTTGCTCTTAAAATTTCACCCAAACTTAAACTTAATCTCCAATCACAATTTCCATATACGTGGAGTACTGACGGTGTTCCGTATCTGGGTATTGTTCTGAAGGCTAAATCCAATTTAAAGCCACTTATTGCCAAACTGGAAACCCAACTTAAAGATTTTTCAATGAAAGAAGTTTCATGGTTTGGTAGAATTGCAGCGTATAAAATGCTGATCTTACCTCAAATACTATGTTTTTCGCTCGCTGCCACTTCATATTCCACAACACTTTCTCAAAAAACGTACTACTATGTGCTGGAAGTATGTATTGAATGGTAAGAAAGCTTGATGCTCCAGGAACAATCTTATTTCACATAAGAGATTCGGCGGTGCAGGTTTACCTGACATCCATGACTATTACTGGGCAGTTAGATTGGACCAAATTAAGCATTGGTTTCAGACTAATGACCCGCCAGTTTGGGTAGATATTGAAATGTACATACTCCAATGTACATACTCTTTTACTGACTGATGGTTGGTCTGCCTGGGACTTACGTAAACTATCCCCCACAATTCAAATATCTTTAAAAGCATGGAGACACGTACTACCTACTACTCAAGATGACGTCACAGACTTACCCTACAACATACCACTTTCTATTCTTGAGACGAAACTTCCAACCTTATCCGTAACTGACCTCCATTAATAAAGGGATAACACTAGTATCTGACTTTTTCGATGGCACCCAACTTAAATCTGCAACGCAACTGACTTCGCAGTATAATCTCACTACTGACATGACATTTTGTACTCTCCAGATCATAGAGTTGCTCAAAACCTTACCTCCTCCATTACTTACCAATCCATGCAAACTATGGCAGTTTTACTCTCCAGGTAATAAAGACGTGAAAGGAATTTCCTATTTTTACAATCCTTTACATGATAAATTACAATTTATCAAGACACCTGCTATGCTCAAATGGGAAGCGGAACTCGGCTCTGACTTCTCGGAAGGTCAGTGGCGTCACGCCTTCTCTGAAATTCATTCTGCATCTCATTGTGCCAAACATTGGGAACTTACCATTAAATTATTCAATAGATGGCACTATACTCCTTGTCGATTGGCGACTTTTTTTCCAGGTTTTTCTCCGAATTGTTGGAGAGAGTGTGGCCAGTTGGGCAATCTATTGCATATGCTTTGGTACTGTCCTACGGTTAAATACTTATGGAATGGTGTTTTTCAACTTATATCTACTGTTATGGGTATGCTCACTAACCCAGATCCTGCCTTAGGAATTCTTCATTTAAATATCGATAAGTTTCCTAAATCATTTAGACCAGTTATATCCCATATTTTACTTGAAACCAGATTACTGATTCTATGTAATTGGAAGTCTACCATTGCTATCAATGTATCAGATGTTACTTCTGCGGTACGTAGAAACCATACTTTTGAATGTTTGATAGCAATAAATACTTTTAAGTGTGCACAGTTTGATAAATATTGGTCTATATGGCCTATGGATCCTTCTCAGGGTGACACCTAGCTCCGTCTCCTGCTTGGTACGATTGCTCTATATTCATTACTGAATATGTTTCTATTTTGTATGTATTGTATTTTTACTGGATATTGACATATATTCCACACAGTGCATATCTTATTGTTTATTTCTTTTAATGTTTATTTTCTGTATATTTTTCATGAAAATACTCAATAAAAATTGAATGATTCAAAAAAATAATTATGACATTGTCATATACTGCATATAGCAGAGACTTTTGAAAAATTAAAGACCGCAGCAGCAATTCACATCCTTTACTGTGTTTTCTTCTGCTGTTAAAAAAAAAAATGTTTGCAGTGTTTTTAATATCACTATCCTTGGCAAATGTTCACTTAATATCGCAGGTGTGCACATATATTCATATATATCTGTATATGAGTTAAATGTTTGTTCTGGAGTGCTGGAGTTGTGGTATCACTTATCTTGGCAAAGGTTTACCCTGAAAAGCATTGTAGAGATCAATTATATCACAGATCGGCACACAATTTTTGTATATGCAGTATTTGTTACTAATATTTTAGTAGTTTCTTTTTTGTATATTTCAAGCAGCGCAACACCATATACTGTGTTGTTATCGATGATTGATGTTGTAACACATTATAGGTGTTAGCAGCAGCTTGGTTGGGTTTCTGTTAATTAGTATAGTATTGCTGAATAACACTTTATTCACATTTTAGTGGTAGCACAGGACTAAAATGTGAAATATTTATATATGAATATATAGGGTGTGACATGACTCATTAACATTGCCAACAACTCATTTATGCATAAGTAAAACACAAATTGTTGCTATATTAATACATTAATTAGTACGTATGAGTAACTATGAAAGTGACAGTTTCAGTTTCGGCAACCTCATTTACTCCTGCAATCACTGGGCACCTGCCAGTGCTGGGGCATGTGACCAGTGCCACTGTAGTAGTCAAGTGGGGTCTGCCTAAAAGTCAGATGTTCAGGCAGAGCTGGCCCATCAGTAGTTCTGCTATTGCCCTAAGCACTCTCACCTCAATAGGCCAGCCATGTTAGCCTGATGCTCTTTATTTAACAAATCCTAAGCAGCCGTCTGCAATTTAAAGGGTTTGTAAACCCTTACATATACCCAGTGAGGTGACTGGTCTCAGGTGATACACAGAGATGAAACTAATGCTCCTACGTCAGCTGTACCTGTTTATTTACAGCCATCTGTCCCCTACATTCATTCAAAGTGCAGAATTTACACAGGATCTCTCAGCAATGAAAAGCAGGGGGTGGAGAGCTGAAGCTACATCAGTGAGGAGAGCTCTGAGAGCTGATTGGAGGAAAGGGACCAGTGATGTAAGTAACTGAGTTAAAATAAACTGAGTTACGTAACTCAGTTACTTTAGAGGGTAACTAGTAATCTAACTAATTACTTTTCCCCTCATGGTAACTCAGTTACCATTACTTTGGCTTAGTTACCCCAATTACATCTACCGTCACTAGATGGCAGTAGTGTAATTCCGGTGTCCTGCCGAAAAAGTTCCCCGCCTGATAAGGACCCCCTGTACTGCGCAGGCGCAGGGCTTGCACAGTACGAAGGACTACGGAGCTTCCGAAAATTGCCGAACCTAAACAGCTCTGAGTGAACTCTACACCGCTCAGGCGCAGTTAACATGTAATTGTACGAGGCGATGCCGCACGCTCCTGATGCTCGTGCTACTCTGCAAGGGGCGCCTATCGTGTAAGTAAGGGGCGGGTCTAGTATTACTGTAACCAAGGGGCGCATTTATTAATATTGTTATATATCGAGCTCTGCCCATTAATTTAACATTCGCCCTCTTCTGTAGCCATCCGCCCCTTACACGATATAATAATAATAGACCCGCCCCTTGCTTACACGTTATAACAGATCTGCCCCTTGGTTAGAGTAATAATAGAGCAGCCCCTTGGTTACACGATATATAACAATAATAATAAATGCGCCCCTTGCTTACAGTAATACTAGACCCACCCCTTAGTTACACGTATAGAATATTTAAAAAAAAAAGTCAGTTACTTTGCTGTGTAACTAATTACTTTTCCAATGTAGTAACTGAGTTACTAACGCAATTACTTTTTGGGAGAAGTAATTTGTAACTTAACTAATTACTTTTTTAAAGTAGGATGACCAACACTGAAAGGGACACACTCCCCTCCACACAGCTCAAAGGAACAGAGCTGAGGTTGTCAATCAGCCGGAGGCCCCTCCCAAGAAGTGACTCATGCTTATAGCAGAGGAAGGAGGCAGCTGACAGGAATGACATTTAGTGCTTTGGATGGAGACAAGTACACACTATGGAGGGATATGCTTTGTTGATATTTAATGTCTGAGGTTTACAACCACTTTAATGTAAGTGGGCAACTTTAGACTAACTGACGGAGACGGGAATTGGTTGGTAGTTATTTATTGCCACGCATAGACAGTTCAATGTAAACATTTGATGTACTTGTTGACAGGACATTTCACTGGCTGTCTGTAGATTCAAGTAGAACTCTTGTGACTCGACGCTTACTAATAGTGCCCGACATTCAAAATATGTCACGGTTAATCTTAAGTGATATAACAAAACAGACGATTCACTGTTAAAATTCCTTTCTGCTCAGAAATTTTATGAGATCTTAGTAACAGTTGAAAGATCACAATATTATACACTATATTGCCAAAAGTATTGGGACGCCTGTTACACACATATGAACTTTAAATGGCATCCCAGTCTTAGGCCCCTTTCAAACGATCGGACCGTTCAGATCCGCCTGTCAGTTTTGACGGCGGACCTGAACGGGGGCTCCATGTTAGTCTATGGAGCGTCAGATGTCAGCAGAGACATGTCCGCTGACATCCGACCCGGTCCGATCCGCCAAAAGCAGACGTCCAGATCCGTCGCTGGCAGATCGGGGGAGATCTGATGAAAACGGACACGCTGTCCGTTTTCATCCAATCTCTCCTTTGTGACCAGCGGCGCTCGCAAGCCCCTCCCCGCTCAGTGAGCAGAGAGGGACCTGTCATCCGCCGGTTCAGCGGAGATCAACGGAGAGATCTCCCGCTGAGCCGGCGGACTCCGTGGAAGCGGAGTCCGCCTCGTTCAATATTGCGTTGGCCCACTCTTTGCAGTTGTAACAGCTTTAACGTTTCTGGAAAGGCTGTCCACAATGTTTAGGAGTGTGTCTATGGGAATGTTTGACCATTCTTCCAGAAGCGCATTTGTGAGGTCAGGCACTGATGTGGACCTTGCTTTGTGCACAGTAATGTTGGAACAGGAAGGGACCATCCCCAAACTGTTCCCACAAAGTTGGGAGTATGAAATTGTCCAAAATGTCTTGGTATGCTGACGCCTTAGGAGTTCCCTTCACTGGAACTAAATGGCCAAGCCCAACCCATAAAAAACAACCCCTCACCATAATCCCCCCTTCACCAAATGATTTGGACGGATGACCCAATACTTTTGGCAATATAGTGTGGATGAACTTGACTGGCCTGCACAGGGTCCTGATCCCTACCCGATAGAACACCTTTGGGAGTATTAAGAGCTGAAACTGCGAGCCAGGCTGTCATGAAGATCCTGCCAGAAACCTGAACCCTGGCCGTCCTGGCCCACGGGCGCCACTGCGCATGCGCGCCGGTGCGCGTGCACGTGTGCGGCCGCGCACGGGTGCGCACACAGGTAGACAGGTGCGCGCTCTTGTTGGCGCCAGGTAGCCTGTTCATCCAGATCCAGCCTGCTCTGCTATCCAGTCTGCTGTGCTGATCACATTTACCCACCTTGTCCGCTGAGTTGACCCTGTGTCGCTCCACCAGTCTGTTGATCCTGCTAGGCACCCGTGCTCCTCCTCACTCTTGGGTCTCCTGTCACCCTACCAGGGAACCAGGAGTGGGAGACGCAAGGGAGGTCTCTCTCTTCAAATTCGGGCTCGCACCACCAGGTACGTGACACAGGCCATCTTGTCCACATCAGTCCCTAACCTCACAAATGCGCTTCTGGAGGAATGGCCAAACATTTCCATAGACACACTCCTAAATCTTGTGGACAGCCTACCCAGAAGAGTTGAAGCTGTTATAGCTGCAAAGGGTGGGTCAACTTAATATTGAACCTTAAGGACTAAGACTGGGATGCCATTAAAGTTCATGTGTGTGTAAAGGCAGATGTCCCAATACTTTTGGCAATACAGTGTACATTCATTTATCAGGTTTTGTAAAAAAAAATCCTTACCACACAGCGTATATATACAAAGCACACCACTATATTAAGGTTTTTATTGCTTCAGAACAACATATGTAGGGAGGTTCTGGGAACGTTCAAACTTGCTAGTGCAATCAGATGAAGGAAAACTTCAAACAAGCCCAATAACTCTGGCAAGGTGGCTCCCATGCAGAAAGGCTTCCTTCAACCTACCAGTAGCTCAAACCATAGAATAAAAGAAAGGAGATGAAAGGGTCTAAGATAATTTTTAATTGTTGGTAAATCAAAATTGTATAAAAATATCCAACATGTTTCGGGGGCAATACTACTACCCCTTCATCAGGGCTCAATACAGGATAAAATATGTATGGACTCAAGCCGCAATGAGCATCTAGTTGTCACATTATTACTCCATGAGGATAGTTTATTGCCATTCCTAATATAGATCTGTGAAGTTACTGTTTCCTCTAAACTCACCCTGTATTCAGCCCTGATGAAGGGGTAATTGTGTTGCCCCGAAACACGTTGGTCGTTTTTAACTTTATATACATTTTGGTCTGGCACTCCTTTCTGTACTTCTATGTTTCTTATCGTTGTCTGTGTCCCCATGGGGGAGTTCCCCCTCACTTCCTACCCAGAGATGACAAAGTTCTCACTAAGATAAAAAATGAGGGCAAATCTCCAGCAGGGCCCAAAACCGCAATAGAAGACTGACCAAAGGTATTCCTCTTCTCAACATGTTTTGTTAATGCATAGTGCCTTTTGTAGAGACTTTCCCTGACTTCCTGTTCTGGTGACAATGTTGACTTTGGGACAGAAAGTGAGGCTAAATCTCCACAAAGTGGTCACAGAAAGCTCTAAAGAATTGTTCTATACCTTCTCTGCTTTATTCAAAATAAAGGAAAGGACATTGCTTAAAAACACAGTTATTCTGAGACCCCTATAGTTGTAAAATGATTTATCCAGACATAGATAAAAAAAGATAAATAACTAGGCTAAAAATGTATAAATATATTTTAGACAGCTATGTCAAGTAACAAAGACTAAAACAAGGAGGCTACAGTCTTTGTAAGAGAATTGGTGATGAAGTTGACTTCACGTGATATATAGAGGACCAGAGGTCTCTGTAACAATTATCCTGGGGCCCAGGTCTACTTTATGATCAGTTCTTTCCAAGCTTCGTAGACGTAAGTTATATCCTTGAAAAAATACATTCATGAGGCTCGAAACTTTTATCTCCTCTCCTATGGCAGGATCCAGGAAACATTTTACAGAGCTAAAGACACATTAATTCTGAAGCTGATAGATCCTGAGTTTGGCCCTTGAGGTTGTTAAGTCTATAGCTGATACTTTCATATTTTTGGAATTCTAAAAAGTAAACATTATATACTTGTATGTCTGTAGCATTTTCCTTCATGTTCTGCTAAGATTCCACAAATGTTTATCGGAAATATAAAAACAGTATAAGTAAGCCGAGTGCCAAGGTAAGGACTATAAAGAAGACGGTGGCGATCCATACATCATAACTTTGCGTTATCGCGCTAGCCGGATCTTCAGAAGGGATCATGTTAGTTAGGTTCAGCATGTAGCCCAGTGTCCAGCCAATGTCTGTGTCTGCGGCAGTGTTGCCAACCTACCAGATTGAAATTTCCTGACACAACACCCAAAATTTCCTGACACGGCCAAGTTTTTACTGGCATTTCCAAAAGTTACAAAATTGCAGTTTTAAGTGCAAAGTTTAATATTTAGGCTACAAACAAGTAAAATATGCAATTAGCAATGTGATTTAAGATAGATATTAGGCCAAAAAACATATTTCTTATTTTATTTTCGATATAGTAAGTAAGTAGCTCAGGGACAGGATTCAGGAGGGCAAGAAATTAAGCCCCATACACACGCTCGGATTTTCCGATGACCAGTTCCGTCGGATCATTTCCGTCGGACTTTGTCCGATGTTGGTGTTGCGTACACACGGTCAAACAACGTTGTCAGAATTTCCGGTCTTCAAGAACGTCATGACGCAAGTCGTCTTCCACGAGACTAGAAAAGGGAAGTTCAGCACCACGTCCCGCACCCGTTGGGCTCCTTCTGCTGATTCCGTGTTTATCGCAAGTTAGTTGAAGTTTGGGGACTTACGATTCGCGCTTCTCAGTTTTGTGACTCAGATCGTTACTGCTCTTCAGTTTGTGCTTGTCGTGCGTATCTGTTTTATTAGTGCGTGTAGTCAGTTCGCATTTGTTGGTCATTGCGGCCTATATCTTGATATAGGACGCTTTGATTTTCACTGCTTATTGTCTGCTCGTTTCTGGTATTCATTTCGTTCTTTCAGGCCTTGCTGTTTATCGGTGCTTTCTGTTTGTCCGTTCTGACCAGCCGACCGTTTGTGAGCGATGTTTCCTGTACGTACTCGTCGTGTAGGTTCGTGCTGTACGCGGAATTGGTGTCGGGCTTTTAGCTTTGAGCCAAGACCCGTCCATGAACAGAGTGACAAGGAGTATGTGGACCAAGAATTGGTTGCTTCAGCGTGATCAGTTCTCGCACATGCCTTTGCTTCGTGAGATCCGGGAGAATAATCCTGATGATTTCAGGAACTTTCTCCGGATGACGGACCCCGTTTTTCACCGTCTTTTGGCTTTGCTGACCCCTTTTATCAGGCAGGATACCTGCATGAGACAAGCCATCACTCCGGAGCAGAGGCTTGTTGCCACGTTGAGGCGACAGGGAGAAGCCTTCGGGATCTGAAGTTCTCCTCAGGTATCTCTCCCCAGGCTCTGGGAATCATTATTCCAGAGACCTGTTCTGCCATCATCCAGGTCCTGCAGGAGGACAATATTAAGGTAACATTTCTCCTTTACTATTCCCTTCTATGTATGCTCTGTTTGCTAATGTCTTGTATTTTTGACCTCCTTCCCTAATTACCATGATTGCAATATGCTCTAATATGCTGTGCCCCTTTTCTCCTTCCTGCATTTTTCCCTTCACTTACCTCCCCAGCATGCTCTTCTGGCCCAATAGACACCTATGGCCTAGTCCCTTAAGCAATGTATTTTGTCTGCTGCATAGTATTGTTTTCCCCCAAACACCCACTAAAATATGCATAAATGTTTGCTGTGTGTTTTATTTCATGCAGAGCCCCTTTTGTTTCCCTTTTTGGGGGGGGGGGGGCAAACTCATTAGGAACCCCCTCCCCCTACTGCTCTGTCAGATGCTACCAATCCTCTATCTGCTGTCCTTTCCCAAGGTCAATACACACTATATACCTACCTCTTTATAGTGGGCATCTTTAGGGATGAATTCAGCAAAGCATGTAGTGCAAGGGGCTGGCTCCCTACTTTCCATTTCCTATTTTTTTGGGGTTCTTTCTTTTTTTTTTTTAAAATTTTTTTTTTATTTCAAGGAACAAGGCCCACGCGGACCAACGTGTTACATATTAACAAACAATACAGGTAGTGGTTCAACAATACATTTCACATTTTAGAAACGAGCCAGACAGTAGGCAGTAACCGTGCAGAACGGGTTCATAACCATTGTAGTGTACTGAAAATTGAATAGTCCTCTCCTGCCTAGTGGCAAGAATATGTATGTATAGGGTGAATCATGTTTGGGGTGTTCTTGTTGATCTCTGCATGCAGGGGGGTTGGTAAATAATCACCTCCCCATTACGTGTTGCATATAGTATACCTTATTGTATAGTCTAAGGAGTCTCGTGGTCCCGCGGGTCCAGTCCCCAGTTATTTTTCTTTTTTATTCAAGTAGCTGTCGTCGCCCCCCCCCACCCCAGCCCCCCATTTGTGGGGAGCTGCAGTGCAGGCAGGCGAAGCCAACCGAGAACCAGGCGAGCAAAAAAGAGAGATTAAGAAGAAAGGGGAGTAGGCAGAGAATAAGAGTTGGGGGGGGGGGTGGGGGGGTGGAATTAGTGGGAGGGGGAGGAGAGTGGGGGTGCGTCCCGTGGCCACGGAACGCCTCCAGATCTTGTGTTAAGTTGGGGACCAGTGTCCACCCGTCATCACGGGTAGACCTCTAAGATAGCATCCTATTTTTAGTGTTCACTCAGTGTCGTCTGATCCTAGGAGAGTTTGGCCTTCGTCAGAATATATAAATATACTCCATAATTGCCAGGTTTTGGTGTACGTCTCATGTCTTTCCTGTGCTGTTAAAATGAGATCTTCCATTTTTCTTATTTCTTCTACCTTTCGAAGCCATAGTTTAATGGTCGGGGGGGTGGCGGACTTCCAACATAGTGGGATACAGGCTTTAGCTGCATCTAATAAATGACGAAGTACTGATTTTTTATAGTGTCTGTCTGGAATGTCGGAGGCATGTAGGAGGAAGAAAGCTGGGTCATCTATAAGCGTCCTTTCAGTGAATTTCTGCATGGTCTCGCGTATCGCTGTCCAAAATTGTGTCAGTCTGGGGCAGGACCAGAAGATGTGCAACAGGGAACCCTCCTCTGTCTGGCAACGCCAACAGCGATCTGATGTCAGTGGGAATAGTTTATGTAGTAATGCAGGGGTTTTGTACCATCTGGAGAGTATTTTGTAGTTGGTTTCCTGGGTTTTTGCACATATGGAAGATTTATGTGTGTACTTAAGAATACGTTGTCTTTTGGTGTCATCGAATTGGATTCCCAGATCCCTTTCCCATTTGAGCAGTCCTGGGGGTGTAAAATCCTCTGGGGGTGCATTCAGGAGAGTGTAGGTCAAAGAGAGTGTATGTGGTATGGGACCCCTATCGTTGCATAAGTCCTCCAGTGACGTTAGTGTCTGGTCTATGTCTCTCGGGGGTGGCAAGGAGTTCAGGAAGTGACTTAATTGGAGAGCCCTCATAAAGTCTAGGCGGAACGGGCCTGTGGGGTCAGAAAGTTCCGCAGCCGTTTTCCACCGCCCACCCGAACTAAAATGGGAGGCCTGGTGGATGCCCGATTCCGAAAGGGTACGGAAGTGTCTGTCTGTTAGCCCTGGTGTAAATAGTGGGTTTCCCAAGATGGGTTGTAGAGGTGAGTTCTGGGAGGAGAGAGGTGTCCTGGTCACTATTCGGGCACATATCCTTGATGTATTGCCTATTAATGGGTGGGATTTAATTTCTGGTGATAGTCCCAAGTAACACCATGGGGTGCCTGGGAGGGGGATCTCACTTTGTGTCTGTTCTATGGAAGTCCATAGTTTGGTTTCTTGGTGTCGGCTCCAGTCTATGAGCCTCACCAAATGCGTGGCATGGTAATAGGCGCGAAGATTAGGGAGCGCTAGTCCTCCGTGTAGTTTGGGGAGTACTAGTAATTTGTTAGCTAGTCTAGGCTTTTTTTTTGGCCCATACGAATTCTGTAAAAAGTTTTTGCACTCGTTTGAAATATGTGATTGGGATGTGTATGGGCAAGGCTTGCATGAGATATAAAAACTTTGGGAGTATCATCATCTTTAAAATGTTGCAGCGTCCTAGCCAGGAGTGCAGTCCTGGGGTCCATTGAGTCAGCAAGGATTTGACTTGTTTTAAGAGTGGGGGGAAGTTGAGCTCATATATTTTTGAAAGTGAGCTAGGTATATGAGTTCCCAAGTATTTAAGGGCAGTTTTGGTCCATTTTAATTTAAAGCTAGATTGGAGGTGTGCGAGCTGAGAGTTGGGAATCTGTACTCCCATTGCCTCTGACTTGTCAAAGTTGATTTTTAGGTTGGAGAGTGTCCCGTATAAAGTAAATTCGCGGAGAAGGTTTGGTAGTGATATTAATGGGTTTGAGAGGGAAAATAACAAATCATCTGCATAAGCGGAGACTTTGTACTGGGTGCGGTTCATTGTAATACCTGATATGTTCGGGTTACTCCTTATGTGACATAGGAAAGGTTCAAGGGATAGGGCGAACAAAAGGGGTGACAGTGGGCAGCCCTGGCGTGTCCCGTTCGTAATTGGGAAAGGGTCTGAGAGTACTCCATTGGCTCTCACCCTAGCTGTCGGCGTCGTATACGCTGCCTTTATCCATTTCATCATATTATTGCCCAAACCTACATGTTTCAATGTGGCGAGCATGAACGTCCAATTCACCCTGTCAAATGCTTTCTCAGCATCTGTGCTGAGAAAGACGCAGGGTGTACCGGAGGTGGTGGCTTTGTGGATCAGGTTCAGTGCTTTGATGGTATTGTCTCTAGCCTCTCTGGTTGGGACAAAACCTACCTGGTCCAGGTGAATTAGACGGGGTATGTGGGTTTGCAATCTAGTGGCAATTATCTTAGTGAACAGTTTGAGGTCCGTGTTCAATAACGATATTGGGCGGTAGCTCCCACATTGGGATGGGTCCTTCCCTTCTTTAGGGATTACCGCTATCTGGGCCTGTAGTGTGGTGTCATGTAAATTACCCTCCCTACTGAGGTCGTTAAGCGTTTTAACCAGATGATTACCTAATGAGGGAAGTAGGGTCTTATAGTATTGGACCGTAAGTCCATCTGGCCCTGGGGCTTTGTTACGTTTCGTGTTTAATATTGCCATTTGCAGTTCTGTCAGTGTTATAGGTTCGTCCAGAAGGTCGCGCGTGTCTGTCGGTAAAGTGGGCATTGTTGACTTTTTGATGTATTCTGATACCTTCCCTACTGTAGGGGGGTTTACCGGTAGATTATACAGGGATTGATAAAACAATTTGAATTCTTGGGTTATTTGTCGGGGCAGGGTTTTTTTGTGGCCTGTCGTGGAGTATATGTGTGGGATGTAAGAGGCTGCTGTTTGGGATCGTAGGGATTGCGCAAGCAATTTACCGCATTTATTCCCTGATTCGTATACTTTCCTGCGGGAGATCTGCATTGCCGCCTTGGCCTTAAAGTGGAGTATGTCTGTTATTTGCTTACGTACTATGTCTAATTCGTTCCCCAGGAGTCTGGTCGGTGTCTGTTTATGTCTGGTTTCCAGTTTTTGGAGTTTGTCTATCAGTGTTGCAATTTGGGCTGTTCTCTGCTTCTTTAACCTTGCACCGTGTTTTATTAGCACTCCCCGTATGACCGCCTTGTGAGCTTCCCAGATAAGTCCCATATTACAATCTGCTGTTAGATTTGTCTGGAAATAGTGTGCGATTTCTTTTGTCACGTCTGATACCACCTCCGGGTCTTGCAACAGGCTCTCATTGAGTCTCCAAGGCTGTCTCTGTCTCCTATTGTGATCAGTTAGTGTATAATGCATGGAGACCGGGGCGTGGTCGGACCACGTAATTGATCCTATACTCGTGTCTCTTAGTGCCTGAAGCTGGTTGTGTGGGAGTAATAGGTGGTCAATACGGGAGTATACCTGGTGCGTGCGAGAGAAGAAGGTGTAGTCTCGTTCTCCGGGGTGGGAGAGTCGCCAGACGTCTATTAACTGCATATCATGTAAAGTCTTGTGAATTGTCTTACGGGTGCTACGGGAGGAGGATGATGTACCCGTGGAGGTATCTTCTGCTGGGATCAGGGGGACATTAAAGTCTCCCCCCACTATAAGTTGGCCTTCTGTGAAACCGCGGAGTGATAATAAGGTCCGTTTGAGAAAAGAGTCCTGTTGGCTGTTTGGGGCGTACAGATTGGCGATGGTCACCTTCTCGTCTCCTATTAGCCCTTTAATAAATAGAAATCTGCCTGCTGGGTCATTTCTTAGCTCTATTAACTTCCAGGGAACTCTAGCTGCAATTTGGATAGAAACGCCCCGAGATTTGGCTTCTAGATAGGTGGAGTGGTATACCGTCGGGTAACATCTGTTCTTCAGGATCGGATATTTATCCTCTCTGAAGTGAGTCTCCTGCAGAAGTACAATATCTGCTTTCATGCGTCTCATGTCGTTTAATAACATTTTCCTTTTTTCTGGGACATTCAGTCCTTTGACATTTAAGGTGACTATCTGTAGTGTATCCATGGCCACGGGAGGAAGGGGGGAGGGGCGAGGGAAAGTGTGTTGGGTATGAGGAGAGATATCAAGATGGATGAGGGTTTAGGGGTCGGTGAGGATGAGAGAGTTTGGGAAAGGAGAAGGAGAGAGCCGGTCTGTCCAGACCAGCCACAAGAAAGTATTTGCTCTCAGCAGGCACCGTCCAGCAGTGCAACTTCTAAAGGGACAGCAATTTGCTGTTTTTGCTACCTTGCCAGGACTAGCTGGGAAGGCGTCTACCTATGTAAGGGAGTGATCAGCAAGGGCAATCAGGAGAAACTCCCTGCCCTTCCCGGCCCCCGGACCACAAGTGAATATGAGAGTGTGAATAATTATTCATTTATCATGTGAGTGACAGTAGCATATGAACCAAGTACAAACCGTCTAAATTAAACAAAATAAATCAAAACATTGTTAACAGGTTGTTCAGAGTCTAAGCTTGGCAACCTTACCATTGTATCTCTGAGGAGCTTTAGCTGGCTGTAGTGAAGTGTTACAAAAGTGGATGCTAATTCTTGGTCACTAAGTAGCGCCCCCCCCCCCCCGACCGCATGCAGAGGCCCGTCGGATAGGAGTCTTGGACTCTCTCCTCCGTAGTCTCCGTGAGTGTATACGCAGCCAGGGTGGGAGGCGCGCCACAGCAGTGATTCGTAAGTGCACGTATTTTCTAGTGTCAGCCCCCCATCAACCTTAGTCCAGAGAGAACAAATCAACAGTACCCATGGCATCTGATCAATAGTTTCCAACAATTCCCCTTCCTTGGTACCCATATAACCTCCACATTAAGCATCAAGTCCCGTTGTGTGGCATAGATGGGAGTCTGAGATCACCCCTCCTCCCTCCACCCCCCTGAGAGCGACTCACATAGCCTTCCCCTGCATGGAGCTTGATAACCAGGGGCCGTTCATTCAAATCTCTTCTTCTTTCATATTGGTGCTGTCTTCCTTCTAAATGCGGGAGCGTTCAGGTAAGGTGTGTGTTGCAAGGGGAGGTGGAAGGCCGCCTTGCAGCAGCCTCCGTGTTTGTAACTAGGAGCCCGATCCTCTACTGGCATCCGTGCATTGCACTGGGAGAGCAAGGGGACTATCACCCATGAGTCTCGAGGTCTGTGTGGAGTGAATGGGGGCATGCCCACATGATGATAGTTTCAGCAGAATCTCTGGCGGGCAGGGCTGTGTATAAGTCCCTTCTATAGTGAAAAGATCGTCTCCTCAAACTCCAGGGCAGGGTTGCATGTCCAAGGCACGTAGTAAGTGAGGTTTGCGCCTGTGGGTAGAGTAGTGGATAACAGCTCGTATGTCTAGGGCTTTGCTTCTCTTTGGCTTATCAACAAAAAAAAAAAAAAAAAAATTTAAAAGAAAAAAAAAAAAATTAAAAAAAGAATAAATAATGGGGGGTGGCACACAAGGTTTTGCAGCGTGTAAGATCCAGCATCCAGCAAACATTATGACCATGTCACATACAGCACAGCCAAGCAAAAGAGAGAGGAACATTTAGGACTCGCGTGTACTGTCGTCGGGAGTAGTGCGGGACCTTCCCCGGGATCTCTGAGAGCGGGCAGGTAGATTCGGTCTCCCCGACAATGTGTTTGCGCGGCCAGTCGGTTTTGGGATTTTCTGCAGCCAATTCGGGACACGTACAGGATCCGTTTCTAGAAAGCTGAAGAATGCAGGTAGGTCAGTAGGTGCTCGTAGTGTAAAAGAGGAACGGTCCGAGCGGAAGATAACCGCTAGAGGGTATCCCCATCTGTAGGTGCATCCCCGGCTTCTGGCTACTTCCAGTGCTGGCTTCAGCATGGCGCGTCTTTGTAACGTGGCTCTGGAAAGGTCTGGTAGGATCTGTATATTGGCGCCATCGAAGTCAATGTCCCCGTGTTCCCACGCCTTGCGCAACAGGGTTTCTTTCTGGGTGTAGCGGTGTAGCCGACAGAGGACGTCTCGGGGCCGTGCCGGGTCTGTAGATTTGGGGCCCAGGGAGCGGTGTACCCGGTCCATCTCCAGATTGGCAGGTGGGTTCTCCCAGATCCTATGGAATATGGCTGTTACTGTCGTTGCCAGGTCTTCAGTACCGGTGGCCTCAGGTATGCCTCGCAGCCGTAGGTTGTTGCGGCGGCTGCGGTCTTCCATCTCTTCTAAATGGAGCTGCATTTCTTGTGAGTCCCTGGCATGTGTTTCCTGGGCCTGTTCTAGGGATCTTACCCTGGTTTCCAAAGAGGACAGTTGCGTCTCACCAGAGGAGACCCGTGTCTCTATAGAGTGCAGTTCCTCTCGGACCTCCTGTATCTCTTTGCTATGGGCTTCCTCTATGCGCATAATCAGGCCCTCTATGTCTGCTCTCGTGGGCAGGGCCTCAATGTCCGCCCGTGTTGGTAGTGCCCTGAGCATGTCTCGGAGGTCTTCATCTAGCCGTGACTGCGAGGGGCCCGCCATAGTTGGTCGGAACAAGTCCGGGGTCCCCGGGAGGTCCTCTAGGTCCGGTGGGGTTACGTAGGTGCCTGCTTGCTGTGTAGTGCTCGCCGTGTCTCTGCGAGTCGCACGGGGTGTATGTTCAATGGCGCCCGAGGACGGTCTCGGGGTGTTCCCAAAGAAGCTGGAGATGCTCGGTTGTGAGTTGTTTTGGCCAGTTCCACGGGTCGCCGATCTCGTCCGGTACTTTGTGGGGTCACTCATGCCGTTTTCACACTCATTTAAAGTAGCGTTTTGGTCCTCAGAGGCCGGGTCAGACCGGAAGCCCCCCTAGAGCATAGCTCTATTCGGCCATTGCTAAGCCACGTCCCCCGAGCAGGCTAAAAAAAAAAAAAAAAAAAAAAAAAAACAAGGGTTTCCGTGATGGGTGAGTCTGGAGCAGGAATGATGGGGAGGCAGCTAATAGGCCTGGGGTGTAGCAATATGGCCGCCTCTCTCCTGTGTCTTTCAACTGTAAGGTCACAGTGTGCCCTCTCCAGCGACCCTCTGGTATCTTGTGGATCGTCCTCTGTGGCTGGGGGGACCAACTGAAATGTAAGCAGATTTTCCTGGAAAAGCACTATAGACGGGCGCTGAGGGTGCTGAGTAGGCCGCAAGATGGCGGCGGCCGTGTTTGTGGAGGATTTGGAGGGCAGGGCACAGTCTCTGCAGCTTTTGGTAGTGTCCCAGGCCTTAGTCAGGGCCTGGGGGGCTTGTAAGGCAGGTGTGGTAATGTGGTGAGATAGCCTGCACCCCCGATGCACGCCGTACCGCCTGCGGTGACTTCCGGCGGGGAAGCAGCCCCAGGAAAGACCGGGGATCCACAGGCCCCGCTAGGCCGCACTAGGCCGGGCTGGGCCGCGGCTTCCTCGGAGCTCGGCGAGGCCTCTGTACTGTGCCAGGTAGGTCGCTGGGTGGGTATATTGCTAGCTGAGGGTCTCTTACCTCCAGGTCTATCCAGATCGAGATCCCCCTGGGAGGCCTCGGAGTAGCAAGATGGCGGCGGCCGCGGGGGTCCAGAGGAGTCTCCTTCTGCCGATTTCAGGCCGAATCTCCTGGGGATAGTAAACCAGAGCGCTGCAGGGGAGCCTAGGTGATTAGGCAAGCAGGTTTTTGGCACTTTGTGTGTTTTATGTTGCTCGGATGGCGGCGGATTAAAGTCAGGCACCCGGAGCTCTCTGTAAAGACGTCCGCCGCCGTTCTCGTCCGGACACGCCCTCCTTTTGGGGTTCTTTCCCTCCTATTAGCTTGCTAGGTAATTGCAGAATGTCAAAATGTGCTTCCATATTTTTTTGGGGTGGGGGGTGGTATTTGGAATGTTCTTTGATGTTTCCTGTGGGCTGCCAATAGTGTTAAGTTAAGGAGGGTCTGGCCAAACTAGCACACATTATTGAGCCATTTGGCAATCAATGAAGTGCAGAGGGCTACCTGTCCAAAGCCCCCCCCCCCCAAACCCCTAGTTATTGTCAATGGCCCATCAGAAGTGGGGGGATTGATTGGGGGTGATTAATCTGCTAGGGGGACCCTCTACTTTTGGGTGCAAATACTTTCCAGCTTACAATTTAAAAGTCTGATCTTGTTCCAAGATGTTAGTGTCTAATCTGCTTGCAATGTTTATGTGCAAAGTGACTAATTTTTTTTTCTTGTTTCACTCCACAGTTCCCTTCCACGCCACAGGAATGGCAGACTGTGGCCTCCCACTTTGCCAGCCGTTGGGACTTTCCTAACTGCGGAGGTGCAATTGATGGGAAACACGTCCGCATCGTCCCACCCCCCAACTCGGGGTCCTACTATTATAATTACAAGGGGTTTAATAGTGTAGTGATGTTGGCGGTGGTGTCGGCGACATACGAGTTTTTGTATGTGGACGTGGGGATGAACGGCCGGATCTCGGATGGTGGTGCCATTGCACACACGGAGTTCTATTGGCGTCTCCAGAGTGGCAGTCTGTGCTTGCCACCTCCAGAGGAGAATGCTGAAGGACTCCTCTTCGTCTTTGTCGCAGATGAAGCGTTTGCGCTGACTCCCCATCTGATGAGGCCCTTCCCGATGAGGACCCTCACCCCAGACCAGAGGGTCTTCAATTACAGGCTGTCGAGAGCCCGCAGAGTGGTGGAGAACACCTTCGGGATCCTGGCCAGCCGCTTCTGCCTGTTTTTGACGGCTATTAACTTGGCGGAATACAAACTCAACCACATAGTTCTTGCCTGCTGCATATTGCACAACTTTTTGAAAAGACACAACAGCAACTATGTGGTGGCCGTTGGCCCAGATGTGGACGGGCCTTCCAATGCCGACCTCACAGCCCTTCAAGCGGCACGTCCAGGCTTGCCCTCTCTAAATGCCCGCGAGCAATATATGGACTACTTTGTGGGTAGGGGGGCTATTGCTCTGCCTGACGATGTGTGAGAGGCATTTTTTAATAAATATATTTTTTAAACAAACCTATGATTTGTTGTCATTTCCTGCCTGTGTTTTTTGTCGGTGTATTCTAGCTTATTTGTGATGGAAATTTTTGCCCTTTAGCTTCAACAGTGGGAATGCACTTTCTGGGCAAAATGAGGTAACAGTCTATTCTTCCCAAAAAGAATCTTCTCATGTTGTGTGTGTGTGTGTGTGTGTGTGTGATACCTAATCTTTTGTCTAGAGAAGGTTTGTAGTGCATAACTGACACCCAAAATACTCCTTTTCATCACCATGACAGAAATGTGTGTATTCACAAAAATGTTGTGCTACGTGTTTTCAAACAAAGCACTGTGGGTGTCATTTACATAAGCCAAATCCACTATGCACTACAAGTGCACTGCAAAAGTGCCCTGGAAAATACACTTGCAGTGCAAACTGGAATAGCCTTATGTAAATAACACCCATTGCCCCCCAAATCCTTTAATTTTGACATAAATAATGCTTTGGTGTTTTTAAATAAGGAAGCCACACATTTTTTATATTAAAAAAGTTTACTTACAACGCATTCACAAGTGCCTTTCTAAACTTCTTGGCAAAACTGACAAGATCTTGGTTCTTTCGAACATTGTTTATTAACATTACGCATTTGTTAAAACCAGGCATGGAGCAAAACAGAACAGACTGACCATAGGAACTTGCAAAGTTCAACTTTCTAAAGTGAAGACAAGATCAGACATGACTATATGTTGAAAGTGTGTTTGATCTTGCCTTCATCACATGGGGGGGCACTCCTTGAAAAAGGAAATTTAGAACATGCACACAATTTGGGTCTCAAAATGGGCATTAGATGGTAAAACACATGGCTAGAATGTTCAAAAGTGCAATTTCCCATCATGGGGATCAATGGACGTGTTTTGGGGGTGCAACCCCTTCACCACACCCACTTTAGTAGTTAGTAAAGTGGTTGCACCCCCAAAACGTTGTCATTCATCCACCATGATGGGAGCTAGCACATGTTGACACAATGTGTGCATCTTCCAAATTTGCCACAGTTCTTAAGTTTCAAATGTTGTCACAAACATCCACAAATGTGTGTTAATTACTTGGTGCGTTTTCAGATTTTACCTAAAACATCAATGATGTTCTTCAATTTTTGTTGCACATCATTGATGTTTTTCTTTATCTCATCTAGATCTCGATTGCACACCATTATCTCCCCGATGAGTACATGTGCACTTTCAGTGGTAAAGTGCGATTCTTCTTCCACAACATCCACGTCACCTAAAAACACAAAAAAAAACAAAAAATGTCTCTTGGAAATGAGGCACGCATACATTGATTAGCTTACCAGTAGTATTAGTAGTTCGATGATCTCTCCTTCCTCCTCCTCTGCTTCTGGTCTTTCCCCTTCTTTGGGAGGTGTGGGTTTTCTGGTTTCCTCAGACGTCCCGAGTCTTCGCTCCCCTATGAGAATGTACAAAAGGAAGATTTAGCACAACAATCTATTGAGGGCAGAAATAGGAAATGTCAATCATTGCTTGAAAGTGAGGGACAATATTTTTGGTTGGCCAGTTTCAAATGACAACAACATGAATGTAGTCACTTTGTAAAGGTGCTAAACTTACTACCTTTTTGGTACACCCCTCTAGTATCCACTGGAGCACATGTGTGGAACAGCATAAAAAAAAGGGCGTTTGGGTGTCCCAGCACTAGTGCTGTAGAGTCCGTCCCAATGGGTAAACAGCTACTGAGTGACCTCTCCTTTACATTGAATAAATTTGCTTTACATTCTTGATGACATCTCTATTGAGAACAAACTTCCTTTCACTAAAAACGTCATCAAACCTTGTATTATAAGTGGCAGAAAGATCAAGGTTGAGTACGATCGAATGCACAGACGAACATGAAAGTGGCCATTTTCAAAGGTACAACATTATAAAAATCAAAACACATGGAGCAGTATGCAAGCAAGAAATCATACACAAAACACAACTACTTACTTTTTTGAAGAACTCGCTTGATCTTTCTGTACTGATCGGGCTCCCTCAGTTTCAGGTCTGACCAGCGTTTCCTCAGTTGCTCCTTGGATCGTTGTACCCCAAAATTATTGTACAGCCTCCTCACAACTTTAGACATGATCTTGGCCTTTCTGACATTTGGGTTAAGGGAAGGCCCATACTTCCCATCATAGTCGCTCCTCTTCAATATGTCCACCATCTCCAACATTTCTCCAAATGACATATTGGAGGCCTTAAATTTCAGCCTCCGGGATCGGGACGTTTCTGCCTCCGGCCTTTCCTCGTCCTCCTCCTCGTTGCTACAATATTTGGGGCGCACCTGCTGTGTCCCCGCCATGTGCTCTCCACACTACGCCGTAAAGAGAAGGGGTGGGGAATAGACGAGAAAGATCGTCGGGCGGGCGGAGTTTCACGCATGCGCACTGTATATAAAACGCCACACGCATGTGTCGTAGCGACGATCTGTGAGACGAGGGGAGAGAAAGCTCACGTACGAGATGATTGCTAGAACAAAGGTACAATTTTAACTTGGTACATAACTAGCCTAGACCGATTAGACCTTGAGGCTTATTTATGGAGAAGATTAGGAGAGTTTAGCCTGACATTATTTATAGTGTTTTGTGTGGTGTTGTGTCTTGCAGAGATTATGGAGGGCTTCAACCATGTGAGTTTTCTCCCCCTCTTCATTGATAAGTATAGGGAAATGCCCCTATTATGGCAGGCTAAACACCCAGATTACAGCAACAAATCAAAGAGGTACGCAGCCATGAAGAAACTTCTGGAATTTGTAAAGCCAAGGATGCCCACGGCAACCCTGGAGAAGTTAAGACTCAAAATTGTCAGCCTGAGGAGTACCTATTTCAGGGAGCGGAATAAGGTCCTGAAGTCCCAAGCATCTGGAGTTGCAGCAGATCAGGTCCATGTCCCCACGCTCTGGTACTATGACAGGCTCCATTTTCTCAAAGACCAGGCTAATGTCAGGGAGTCACTCTCGACTCTTCCTTGCACGTGTCCTTCCACGCAGGCCACCCCTTATGAGGCTTCCGAGGAGCAACCTGGGTCTTCCAGTCTGGAAGATGTGGAGGAGCCCAGCTTGAGCCAGGTATAGTAGTTTTGGAACCATTTTTGCGAAAAATGAATGATGTTCACTTAATTCAGGATCCACAATTGCTTAGTTCCTAACGTGTTTGACATATCAACAGACAGTAGTGTTGGAGACATTTGGGGCAAGAATATAAACTGCAGGGCTGAGAATTGTATGGTTTTCTATTTGTAAACATTTTGCAACAGTCACTAGATGAAAATTGTGTGTGTTTGATGAACAAATAACTCAAACTATGTCCCTTTTTCATACACAGGAAGACCTCAGCCAGGAGGTGGCTGTGGAATGTGGCAGTCAGGAGGAGGCAGGGGTTAGTGGCAGCCAAGAGGTGGGTAGTGGCAGCCAAGAGGGGGGTAGGCGTAGGAGCCTGACTGTCTCCCAAGTCCCTCCCCTCCGCCTTCCCTACAAAAGGGCGAGAAGGGGGGGTGAGGTGGGAGAGTGAGCGCTCCGGCTGATCAGAGAGGCTTCAGCCTCCCTACATGCCACACCCACCTACGAGGAGGCCTTTGGCTCCTTGGTTGCCACAAAAATAAAGGATATGGAGGCGGGGCAACGCAGCATGTGTGAGGATGTCATCCTCAAGGTCCTAAATAAGGGGATGGCTGGGGGGATGACAACACTCACACATGTTTGCGATAGTGACCATGCTCCGCCTCCTCCTCCTTCTGCCACCCCACCAGCACCACAGCCACAGTGTGCAAGGAAGCGTGGAAGGAAGACAAGAGAGTGACGACCTGGATTCAGTCTGGTCTGAGAGAAGATGGAGCCTCTCGTAGTACCAGAGCCTGGGGACCTAGATGGCATCTGCTGCATTTCCGGATGTTTTGGACCAGATAGCACTCCCTTATTAATTAAGATAGGTACTCCTCAGGCCACCAAGTTTTGAAGCTTAAAAAATTATGTTTGCCGTGGGTGTTCAAGGCTTTGCAAATTCCCCAAGTTTCTCCATCGCTGCGTTCCTCTTTGGTTTGTTGCTGAGACCTAAATAAAGGTATTTTTGAGTTCTAAAAATCATTGTCTATTGTGTTTTACTTTTCTACAATGACAGTTTGACAGTTTATTTTGTGAGTAGGCAGGTACATTTCAGAAATCATAAAGTCCAATTAACAAGGGGCACCAACAACAAACAACCTCCTAGTAAATTTAAGCAACAAATACAAATGATAAGAATGTTGTTTTGCTAAGTTGAGACACACAACCCCCCTCAAAAATCTAAATAAATTATCCTGAAAATATGTATTACAAACCAAAAATAAAAAATGACAAATCATCCCAAAAATATAACAAACATTCTTTTACGATCTGACGAAAAATAAACATCTAGCCAAGAAATCGTGAAAAAGAATAAATAAATACGTTTGTGAGAAGTGAGTGTGAATAGGAGCAGCTAAAACACGTCATTCTTCTTGCATTGTAAAGAAAAAGAGAATGCGCTGCATTAAAGACATTTTAACATTGCAGCGTGACGAATGTGCCGTGTCGATTAGGAACGGTAGTTTTACCTGACCGAGCGCTTCCGTCACAGAATTTCTTCTGCGCATGCGTAGCACTTTGTCCGTCGGACTACGCTACAGACGATCGGAATTGGTGTGATCGGACTTTGTTGTCGGAAAATTTATAGAACGGGAGATACAACTTTGTCCGATGGAAAATGTCCGATGGTGCCTACACACGGTCGGAATTTCCGACAACATTGTCCGATAGGACAGAATCCATCGGAAAATCCGACCGTGTGTATGGGGCTTTAGAATAGGAAGGCACACACACACACATGAAGTTGACTATTGGTCTCTTCAGTCCACTCCAGTCTAAACAACACTAGCAGTCCCGCTCCCGACCTGCCCTGCTCCTATCCTGCAACCCGCACACCATGCTCTGGCCGCTCTGCTTGGCTCCCTTGCCCCATGACATCACATGACACACTCGGGCATTGCCTCCACCAGAGCTGTCCACACACACAGTAGCAGGGACTCGGATGGTCTCGGCCGGCTCTGGACTGAGCCGAACATCACAGCCATATTTTTTTTACTGGCATCTTTTTCCTTTTACTGGCATTTACTGACAGGAGAAAATTGCCTGTTTTTACTGGCTGCCAGTAAAAATACTGGCGGTTGGCAACACTGGTCTGCGGCCTGTGGGAGAAGACATCAAACATAGTTATGTATCTGTCCTGCAATTTACCACTCTTTGTCATTCTACCAGAGCTCTGGGCTTGAATTTGCATAAAGGCCATGTAGGCCGGAATCATCAGTACACAAGCATTTCATTAAAGTTCTAGGCTGGCTATAAATGTGGGGACAGGGGAGGGCTGGGAAACTTTTAGCCTAGGTAGGAACAATTTCCTGTGCACTAAAGAAGGTACACCACAGTGATTGGTGGTCATGGTAGAAGATGGCTGTTGCCTTAAAAGAGAAGTATGGAAATGTAAAATAAACAGTCATACTCACCTAGGTGGATGCAGCATCGGTCCAATGCTGCATCTGTCCCCCACCACCTTTAAGACCAAGAACTGAGTGATCAAAGACCGCTGACTGCTCAGTTCTCGGCCTTCAGTGAGCAGAGAGCCATTGACTGTCTCTCTGCTCTGCCCCAACATTGCTCACTGGGGTGCCAGCCTGTGTAGGGGTGGGAGTGGCTTGCTCAGGCTCTTAGCGGCATGCTAAAAGGCCAACATAGATGCTGGTCCAGCCATCTGGGTGAATCCCGACATCATAGTCATGTGACTATGGTTTTTGTTTGGGAAAAATCATACATCTTGTAATGAACACATTCTAGGCACAACATAAACCCGTTTAACTACTTGCGGTCCGCTCACAGTAGTTTTACTGAGGACGAGCGGCATGGGCAGGCCGGACAATGTACCTGTAAGTTGCCGCCTGTTTTACCACATTTGCGGGCCCCCTGCTGACCCATGCCGTGATTGGACATTTGATCCCAAATACCTAGAAAAGGTGGTTCTGTAATAATTGTGAAAAGTCAAAAAGGAATAAGCATAACACCTGTTTCATAAAGCTGATGGAATTCCAGTTGTTTTGATTGAACTTGTAGGCATCCAGCAGTAGAGTGAGGACGTAGTTTGCATTGGCGCAGTAATCCCTCAAGCGATCTGTCTTCTCCTTCGGGAAACTTGCCTGAAGCTGAATATAATCGCCACAGATAGATTTACATGTGCATATAAATAGAAAAAAAATCAATTCTGCTGCAACTCTAGACAAAACCTTTTTCTTTAAGTTGTGTGCAGAGCTAAGTGTTAGAACCTATGTCAGATTTGCTGCCTGTGTGCCCATTGGGGAGATTTAAGCTTCCTTCCTGTTACCGGGACAGGAAGTGATAAGATGTCTATCGGATAGTGACAAAGACACCACACATAGCCCATTTGTTTGGCAGAGAATAGTTGCTAAGATTTAGAACAACTGTCGCGTTTCTATTGTTTATGTCTTCCTATACTGAAGACACCCATTCTACTTTTTTATTTGTGCTGCTTGGATGTCATTGGAACAGGAAGTAAAGGGAAATCTTCACAATAAACTCCCAAAAAATATTTCAGAAGTATGTACTCTTCTTTTTTGACTGGAATTGGGCTTTAAATAACAGCGCTTGAAGTGAAACTCCAACCAACATTTTGTATAGCTTTAGATAGGGTGTGAATGGTTAGAACCTCTTTACTGCTGCTTGTGCCACCCCTGGGAAGATTTCTCCTAACTTCCTTTCCCAGTGACACCATGACATAAGAAGTTAGGGGGGACAGATAGTAATAAAGACCCTCTTAGGGAAGAGATAGAACCTCTGTTGGGTTTTCATCTCTGTCCATGTCTCCACTGGGGACATTCTTTCTTGATTTTCCATCTCCATGGATGAACGGAAGAATGGCGAAATCTACCTATAGAGAAGCTCTGTGGCTACCAGTGATGTAAGTAACTGAGTTAAAATAAACTGAGTTACATAACGTGGTTACTTTAGAGGGTAACGAGTAATCTAACTGATTTACTTTTCCCCTCACGGTAACTCAGTTCCCATTACTTTGGCTTAGTTACACCAATTACATCTACCGCCACTAGATGGCAGTAGTGTAATTCCGGTGTCCTGCCGAAAAAGTTCCCCCGCCGGATAAGGACCCCCCTGTACTGCACAGGCGCAGCGCTTGCGCAGTACGAAGGACCACGGAGCTTCCGAAAATTGCTGAACCAAAACAGCTCTGAGTGAACTCTACACCGCGCAGGCGCAGTTAACATGTAATTGTAAGAGGCGATGACGCACGCTCCCGATGCTCGTGCTACTCTGCAAGGGGTGTCTATCGTGTAACTAAGGGGTGGGTCTAGTATTACTGTAACCAAGGGGCGCATTTATTATTATTGTTGTATATCGAGCTCTGCCCATTAATTTAACATTCGCCCTCTTCTGTAGAAATCCACCCCTTACATGATATAATAATAATAATAGACCCGCCCCTTGCTTACACGCTATAACAGATCTGCCCCTTGGTTAGAGTAATAATAGAGCAGTCCCTTGGTTACACGATATATTACAATAATAATAAATGCGTCCCTTGGTTACAGTAATACTAGACCCGCATAGAATATAAAAAAAAAAAGTCACAGTTACTTTGCTGTGTAACTAATTACTTTTCCAATGTAGTAACTGAGTTACTAACGCAATTACTTTTTGGGAGAAGTAATTTGTAACTTAACTAATTACTTTTTTAAAGTAAGATGACCAACACTGGTGGCTACTCCTATTGAAAACAGTGGATTTTTGGCTAAACCAAAACACCCCATCTACCATGAGGTCCCAGAGCCAGTAGGCCTACCTACCTCAGTCCAGTCTCGTGCACAGAATGTTTGGATTCTGCTCTTCACTGTTGGCAGATCTTGTCCAGATGTCAAGTTCAAAAAGTCAAATGTATAAAAGAAAGCTGAGAATGCCTAGTAAGGGAATAAAAAAAAACGTTCTAAATGACATAACACAGGACACTTCCTGGGGGAATATTAATTATGTCTCCTGCAAAGATAAAGACCAATTTTAATGAATTGACTTACAAAAAAATTCCCAACAACAGGAGGCTGATAAATTCCATCAAAAGAACAGAATTCCTTGCCGGTACAGCTGTTGAAGTCATAGATGGTTTTGAGCAGATCTTGGCACTGTACGGAGTTCCCGGTACCGGTGATGTTGATATTCTGCACTAGAGAAGATGACGGGGTGGACTTAACAGTACACGGGCTGTTATAGAGCGAAGCTTGGGCAATGGTGGATGTGTATCCTGCAGGGGACGTTTATAGACCTACTTAGATCTTTTCCCTGCAAATAAAAGATTAAATTAGTGTTGTTGGAATTATAATAGGAACACGAGGGAAGACACTGGATAATTTTGTGAACTAAATTCAATTTTGATTTGTCATTTATTTGCTACCTGTCACCATCTTGGTTATTACTATTATCATTTATATATCCATTCCCAAGTATTCCAATAGAGATACAAAATACATTATTTTTGTGCTATATTGATCACTGGGATTCAGAGGAATCAGCATTTGCCTATTCATTGCAACTGGCAGACTGGAAGCTCAACTTTTTAATTTGCGATATCATGGGTAAAAGTCAAACCCTCATTTTTTTTGCTGCCTATCACTGTGACACAAGGAAAATAAATGTAATGTGTGGTATTGAAGTAATTATACTCATGTGGTAGGTGCTTTTTCCAATGAGTTGCACCTGTACAAACTGTACTTTAGGACATGGCAACCCACATTTACTGAACAAAATGGAAAGTTTGCATAAACATCAGTTGCCCAAACAGGGATTTTCACCTTCAACATTAACTCAACAGTCAACTGAAAATGCCTAGCCACCTGGCTCCCTTGTCAGCAGCACTGCTGCACTTCTTACGACTGCCTCTGACTTTATTGTCCAGTTCTTCTGGTTAACTTGGCTCACTTAGCCTTTAGTCGCAATGCCCTGCTGCATGATCCACTCCTGACTTCTAGGTAGGGGTTCTCCTGACACCTCAATAAGAGCCCACTTGGCTCCTGTGACAAGACCTCCAGTCTCTTGGCTGGGGCACCTCCAACCCCTGGGTGAGACCTGCTGGCTCCCAACTGGGAGCCCTGAACTATCCTGAGGCTTGATTATATAACGAACCTGCACGCCTGTGTACTCACACAGGTTGTCTGCATCCAGTATAATACGGTCACAGGATTGAAGGTTCCATCCCATCCCAGACACTTTGGAACTTTCAAGCTCCAGGCCCCAATTCAGGTTTACAGAATCTAGAGCGAGCTAAAAACACAGCTTTCTCTGCTCAGAAGCCATAGTCTGGAAAATTGTATTAAGCCTTAATGCAAATCCTGTGTCATTTTCTTCTACATTTTCACAGTGGCAGGGCTAAAACTAAACTAAAGACCACCCCTCCACCACACGTTTTTGGATAAATACATTATTTTATTTATTTCCCTACCTTTTAAGAAGTACAAAAGGTGTACTTCCGTCCCAGCTGGGCCGCGGCAAAGTACGTAATTTCCTCTTCTGCACCAAGCCCTCCTCCTTCTCCCCTGCTGCCTTCTGGGACCTGTGAGTTTCCCAGAAGACAAGGTGGCTATTCAGAAAGTGCCGCACGACTCGCGCATGTGCAGTCGGAAACCCGGCTTTGAAGCCTGAAGGATCCACTGCCGGTTTCCCTTAGTTGTAATGGCGGCTCCTGCACCCGAGCCGGTGGACGAATCGGCCTCGGGGGGCGACATTGAGGGCTCCCTGGACAGGTATGTGTCCTTATTTAAAGTCAGCAGCTACAGTACTTGTAAGTAAGAAAAAACTTTTTGGAGGCTGGAACACCGCTTTAAGCAGCAGAATTTTAGTGAATGCCTTTATTGTTTTTAAAGCTGAATACCAGATATGGCAATTTTTACATAGCTACATAGGTCCAGCTTGGACCAAAGTAAGTATGTATGTGCCCTACCTGTGAAAATACCCATGGAAGCTGAAAATCACTGTAGTAGGCACCACTACTCCAGTCATCTCCACTGGCTTCCAGGTGCCCTGCTGTTTACTAGACACAGGGGGTCGTGTTACTGAAGAAGGAAGACCTTTCATTCATACGCCCTTCCTCCAATCACGGAGGATCCAGAGTGGGCTTAACATTTGCTTGGGTAAGTGACAGGTGAACTTTAGGCCATCCGTAGGAGTCTATGGGCATTGAAAGTATGCAGGCATCCCAATTTCTCATAGTGAGGCTATTTCAATGTTTTTTTATAAATGTATGTCATTTCCCTTTTCATATGCATGATTCCTGACACTCCAAAAACAAGGACTATGAGATTCCTTTATATAGCTTAGCATGTTTGGTTGGTTGGCTCTGCATGGTTGCTCACCTCCACTGCTTTTACCAACATCTGTTTCAGGGCCTGGTTCTGCCCATAGCACAGGAAGCTGTGTGTGTAGATACTGTAGGGGAAGCCATAAAGTTTAAAGTCTGCCCTTTGCCCTGGGTCTGCGATTTCCACCTTTGGAATGAAGCTGATTTGTGTGGAAGCTCCACCGAGGTCCAGAGCGCCGTAAACCTTAGAGGACACTGGGCGAACCCAACGACCACCAAAGGAATACTGTAGAAAAACATTGTTATATAATACACAGAGAAAAACATATAGGACTATACTCTTTAATACAAACAACAATGTTACTAAACCACGCAATATCAACATCATATTTCAAATTGAAATGATAATTTCATCTGTTAGAAAACCCCACAACACACAATGCAATTTTCAAATGATCAGATTGAAAAAGTAAATTAAAATATTCACCCCACTATTACATGGGGAACTACAAGGTGTAATATTCCATCATTCAAAAGGTAATTTTAAAGTTTAATCAAGTTCTGTCATTAAGGCATGACCAATACCTAAAGAGGATGGTAAAAAACTCTGGTTCCATACAGTGTATATAAAACCTAAATTATTCTACACTATGTTTGGCATAATGCCTTGCTGTGAAGAGTTTTCCTAAAGCAGTATTAAACCCAAAAGCAAACAGTTATTATATTGCAGCTTACCAATTTTTGTTGTTTTTTGAACAGAATAAGCTGTCCTGCAGATGTGACAGTTAGAGGGTTGAGGCAAACCATTTAACACGGACAGGGGTGCTTATACTGCAATACTGCAATACTGCTGTCCAAAGGTGCCCCCTGTGCTCCTTCATCCAGAGTGGGGACACTTTAATACAGGAGGTATGTTACTGGCCAGATTACCAGGTGAAAACAGAGGGGGGAAAGCCAAAAAAAAAAAAAAAAAAAGAGAACCTAATGCAGCCACCACATGTAATAATTGGTAAGCTGCAATATATTACATTTTTGGTTTTGGGTTTAATACTGCTTTAAGGTAGAACTATACCCACCTTCACTCCAGCTATGTGGAGTGCATGAGCACCCTCAATGGCTGCTGACATCTTTGACCGGTCTTCTTCCTGGGTAACTACTACTTGCTAAATGTTTCTTACCTTAACGCAAGGAATGCGTTAAGGTAAAAAATGTTTAGACTTTACAACTACAGGGACACTTTTTTACAAGTGCTATATTCAGAGTAGCTGATGTCCCCTATGTTCCTCTATACATCACAATAGTAATTACGACTGAGATTTCCTTTAGTTGAACTAACAAAAGTGTGCCCATTATAGAGCTGGTAACATTGAGGATATTCAGTATAATTTTAAAGAACTGTTTTTGTGGGTAGGAGGCATAGGGGCGGAGAATGGATGGTATAAAAGTGGGAAGTATGTGCAGGTGAGGGAGAGGAATGTGGAGGGTCTAACAGTGGGCACTATTTACATGAGAGGAGTGCAGAGGGTATGACAGAAGGCACTATGTACAGGAGAGGAGTGTGAAGAGTATGACAGTGGGCAGTATGCACAGCAGAGGAGTGTGGAGGGTATGACAGTGAGCAGTATGTACAGGAGAGGAGTGTGGAGGGTACGACAGTGGGCACTATGTACAGGAGAGGAGTGTGTAGGATATGACAGTGGGTGCCAAGTAAGAACTGTTTTTGTGGGTAAGAGGCATAGGGGAGGAGAATGGATGGTATAAAAATGGGAAGTATGTGCAGGTGAGGGAGAGGAATGTGGAGGGTCTAACAGTGGGCACTATGTACATGAGAGGAGTGCGGAGGGTATGACAGTGAGCAGTATGTACAGGAGAGGAGTGTGGAAGGTACGACAGGGGGCACTATGTACAGGAGAGAAGTGTATGACAGCTGGCACTATGTACAGGAGAGGAGTGTGTAGGATATGACAGCGGGCGCTATGTATAGGAGAGAAGTGTGGAGCGTATGACAGTGAGCAGTATGTACAGGAGAGAAGTGTGGAGAGTATGACAGTGGGCACTATGTATAGGAGAGGAGGATGAAGGAATCTGGGAAGGAAAAATGTAAAGGTTTGTGGAAGGATGTTTAGGGACTGTGTAGTGGTTAAGCGGGCCATACATGGATTGAAATGACACTAATTAAGCAGAGACCAGCCATAGTCGATCTATGTATGGGCTAGCTGGTTTTACACAAGTCAACCTATTAACCGACTTGAGTACAACCAGCCTGTCAGGTTTCCCCAAAACAATCAGTGCTGCCAGCTATAGTTAGCAACACTGATCACTGATTCACTGGCAGAACACAATAACACTGCAGGAGTGATTCCCCCATCCACAGGTCAGCAGGTGAGAGGGTGTGTGGGGGACAGGCTGGGGAGAGATACTAGTCAGTGGCTGGGTAGGCACTGGCTAGTATCAGAGCCAGATACACACAGATACATGCCGCGATCGTTAGTGCGAAAGCAATAATTCTAGCACTAGACCTCCTCTGTAACTCTAAACATGTAACCTGTAAAAAAATTGAAAGCATCGCCTGGTACACAAAAAAAATTGTGCTAACTTTAGTGGTTTTTTTTTTTATGAATGAAACAGTTTCTTTCCAAAAAAAAACATTTAAAAAATTGCAGCGCAAATATCGTGTAACATAAAAAGTTGCAAAGACCACCATTTTATTCCATAGGGTGTCTGCTAAACAACATATATAATGCTTGAGGCTTCTGAGTAATTTTCTATCAAAAAAAATGATGATTTTTACATGTAGGAGAGAAGTGTCAGAATTGGCCTGGGTGGCAAGGGGTTAATTATCATAAGTAATATACAAATAATTATTATAAGCACTGTGAGTTCATCCTCTCAGTCTGCTGCAGAGTGTTCCAGCTTGTATTTAAACTGGCCGCTCTGTATGTAGCTTCTGACAGGCTGCACAAGCAGCTCTGTATCTCTGGAACCATAGATGAAAGCAGCCCCATATTTTAACCAGTGCTGGAGTAGGTCTTTAGCTACCCACCCCTCAAATGTGGGGGCCTCTGTGACTCCTGATCACTGAGCTACAACCCTCAAAGTTTTTTGGGGGCAAATGGGCATATCTTGAGAAAGGGGCCTGGAGCTGCTGTTAATCTGGCCCTGCAGCCAATGATCAGCTCCAGGGTGATGAAAGAAGGTCTAAAGTTACCTTCAAGTATTGTAACAATTAGAAGACACCTATGTGAAGCCAAACGATTGTTAGGAAGCCCCTGTAAAGTCCCATTGTTGAAAAAACTACGTACTAAAGAGGTTACAAAGAACACATTGACTGGCCTAAAGAGAAATGGTGCAGCATTTTGTGGACTGATGAAAGAAAGATTGTTCTTTTTGGGTCTAGGGGCTGCAGACAGTTTGCCAGACAACCTCCAAACACTGAATTCAAGCAACAGTACACTGTGAAGCATGGTGGCGGAAGCATCATTATATGAGGATGTTTCTCATACTAGGTTATTGAGCCCATTTATCGCTTACCAGAGATCATGGATCAGTTTGAATACATCAAAATACTTGAAGAGGTCATGTTGCCTAATGCCGAAGAAGAAATGCCATTGAAATGGGTGTTTCAACAAGACAACGACCCTAAACACACCAGGAAGCGAGCAGCATCTTGGTTTAGACCAACAAGAGTAACATTATGGAGTGGCCAGCCCAATCCCTGGACCTTAATTCAATAGAAAACTTGTGGAGTGACTTAAAAAAAATTAGTTTCTGAGGTAAAACCAAGAAATGCAGGGAAATTGTGGAATGTAGTGCAATTGTCCTGGGCTGGAATATCCTCCATGCAACACAGATGTGAAGCAGTTCTCAGAAACAGTAGTTACACAACTAAATATTAGTTCAGTGATTCACAGGAAAGCTAAATCTTCAAGCATTTTTATTTGGAAAATCCTAATATTCCCTTTCTTCACTTTCTGTACAGTAACAACAAATTTGAAAAATTTTTCTTCAACTTTTGGATTTGGAATAGACGGCACAGTGTTCCCAATGTGTTTGCGTGTATGAAAATAAAAACTATTAGGCCTCATGCACATGGACGTTTTTACAGCCGCTTTTTTGAGCGTTTTTTGCAGCTTAAACACGCCTGTCCATGTTAGTCTATGGCTTCCTGCCCACCTAGGCGTTTTTGAGCTGCAAATGGCATAGGCGTTTTTAAGCTGTAAAAAAAAAACAGGACCAGTGCGTTCTGAGGCTCCAGCGTTAGAGCTGTAAAAACGTCAGACGCCAGCAAAAGGTGTTAAAAGGCAATTAACGAGGCTTAACGCTGTGTTAAGCCTCGTCCGGCGTTTCTGTCTCTATTCAAACTAAATGGTTCCCTATGGGAGCCATTGATTTGAATAGAAGTCATACCAGAAGTCGCATCAAGATGATCCGACTTGCGGTGCGACTTGTGTGCTGAGGATCTTGAAGGGGAACCCCGCAAAAATGAAAAAAACATTTTTGCGTGAGGTTCCCCCAAGACGATACCAAGGGCCTCTTCCTGACAACCCTTGCCCAGTGGTTGTTGGGGTCTGCGGGCGGGGGCTTATCGGAATCTGGGAGCCCCCTTCAATAAGGGGGCCCCCAGATCCCGGCACCCCACCCTATGTGAACGAGTAAGGGGTACATCGTACCCCTTCCTATTCACCTGGGGTAAAAGTGTCAATAAAAAAAAACACACTACACAGGTTTTTAACCACTTCCCGCCCGGTCAATAGCGTATTGACGTCCGGGAAGTGGTTGAGTTATCCTGACTGGGCGTCATATGACGTCCTCAGGATAACATGCCGGCGCGCGCCCGCGGGGGCGCGTGTCCCTTGGACACACCGCTTCCCCGATCACGGTAAACAGCCAAAGTAATTGGCTGTTTACCACTCGATCGGCTGTGTCAAAGTCACAGCCGATCGCCGGTAACGTAAATCCAAGCGGCGAGTTCCGTGCGCGCCGCCAGGGGCGCGCAGAGCGGGGATCGGGGAAAGCGTGTGTCCCTTGGACACAGCGCTTCCCCGATCAGGGTAAACAGCCAATGAAATTGGCTGTTTACCACGTGACCGGCTGTGTCCAATCACAGCCGGTCACAAATGTAAACAAAACACAAGTTACTATGTGATCCCTGCTCTCTCCTCACACACACCGATCGTGTGAGGAGAGAGCAGGGATCAGTAAGTGAGATTAGTTTTCTTAATTTTTTTTACTGTATTACTGTGCACAACACGGCCGGCCCCCCCCCCCCCCCCCCCAATAAAGAGCACCTGTCACACAGCCCAGCCAATCAGCCCATATGTCAATCAGCCCATCTGTCAATCAGCCCATCTGCCAATCAGCCCATCTGTCACAGGCCCACCGCCATCGGTACTGCCACACAGGCTACCACTACCGCCACTAGTACCGCCATCAGGCCCACCATCTATACTGCCAGTATCGCCACTAGTGCCGCCATTGGTACCACCACCTGTACCGCCATCACCACCTGTACCACCACCGCCCGTACCGCCATCGGTACCACCACCACCCGTACCGCCATCGGTACCACCACCACCTGTACCGCCATCGGTACCACCACCACCTGTACCGCCATCAGTACCACCACCACCCATACCGCCATCACCACCTGTACCGGCACCACCACCACCCGTATTGCCATCAGTACCACCACCACCTGTACCGCCATCGACACCACCACCACCCGTACCGCCATCAGTACCACCACCACACGTACTGCCATCAGTACCACCGCCACCTGTAACACCACCACCCGTACCGCCACCAGTACCACCACCACCACCCATACCGCCACCAGTACCACCACACAGGCTTGCCACTAATACCTCCATCGGTACCACTACCACCAGCCGTACCATTACACAGGCCCGCCAAAAAGCACTGCCATAATGTCCCAAAGGAATTATACACCTGAGGAGGCATATGAAATTCTTGCCATGTCGGATGATGAGAGTAGCGGGGAGCTCCCATTATCCGATTCTGGCTCGGAATACGAGCCAGTGGAGGGTAGTGGATCAGATTCCGAGTCCGCAGAGGAAACCGTCCCTCCCAAAAGAATGAGATTGGGACCAAGATCGGGACCAAGATCGGGACCAAGTTCGGGACCAAGTTCGGGACCAAGATCGGGACCAAGATCGGGACCAAGATCGGGACCAAGTTCGGGACCAAGTTCGGGACCAAGTTCGGGACCAAGTTCGGGACCAAGATCGGGACCAAGATCGGGACCAAGATCAGGAGATCTGCCCACCACCAGCAGCGCCAGACCCCAGGAAGAGGAGCCCAGTACAAGACTGTACAGTACAATGTACAGTACTGCAAATATACGCCCAACCCAAAGAATCCAGTCCTACCTTCCCGATGCCCTGGCAAACCCCTTATGGTTGCCTGCCAACTCAGGATCCGCTATCATCCCCCCTTTCACCGCACAGCCAGGTGTGCAGCCTGACACCACCAATTTTTCTAAATTTGATTATTTTTCTTTATTTTTCCCTGAAGATTTTCTGCAGAATATAGTAGATCAAACGAATCTGTACGCATCCCAATTTATTGCTGCCAACCCCAATTCTTCCTACGCCCGCATGTTCCAGTGGCGACGTGTCACACTGGAGGAATTTAAATTGTTTTTGGGACTTACTTTCAATATGGGGCTTACAAAAAAGAACGAAGTCCATGCATATTGGTCCACCAACCCCATCCAACACATGCCCATATATTCCTCTGTCATGTCCAGGACAAGATACGACATGATTATGCGTTTTCTCCACTTCAATGATAATTTACAGTGCCCTCCCCGAGATCATCAAAACCACGACAAATTATACAAGATACGCCCCGTAATCGATTCCTTTTCCCAGCGATTTAGAGAAGTTTTCATCCCAGACCAAAAAATTTGTGTGGACGAGTCCCTCATACATTTCACTGGCCGACTGCACTTCAAGCAGTATATACCAAACAAGAGAGCCAGGTATGGGCTGAAATTAAATAAATTATGTGACCGAGCCACTGGATACGTCTTCACATTCCGGATCTACGAAGGCAAAGACTCCCAGCTCCAGCCCCGTGATTGCCCCACATATATTGGAACCAGTGGGAAAATTGTCTGGGAGCTGGCATACCCCCTGTTTGAAAAAGGATACCATGTATATGTCGACAACTACTATACCAGTCTGCCCCTTTTTCGTCATCTTTATAGTAAAAAAACCCCAGCCTGCGGTACCTTCAAAAAAAAACGTAAGGGATTCCCACAAAATCTGCTGACAAAAAAATTGCAAAATGGAGAATCGGCATTCATGAGGAACGAGGAGGTGTTGGCCATGAAGTGGAGGGACAAGAAAGATGTCCACATCCTCTCTACCATCCACAATGACACCATGGTGGAGATCCAAAGAAGACACGGCCCCATTGTAAAGCCCGAATGTGTCCACGACTACAACATGTACATGGGGGGGGTGGATTTAAATGATCAGATGCTACAGCCCTATTTATCAACCAGAAAGTCCCGTTATTGGTTCAAGAAAGTTGCGTTTCACCTGTTTCACATGGCCCTTTTTAATTCGTTTGTCTGCTACCAAACAGCAACTCAAAATCAACACATCACCTATCTCAAGTATATTGAAGACATCATCACTGCCCTCATTTACCAAGATGGTCCCGTCCCAGAAAGCATTCGCTCTGATAGTGTCAGTCGACTTCACGAGCCACACTATCCCTTTAGCCTTCCCCCCACAGAATCTGGAAGAAGACGCCAGAAGAAATGCCGTGTATGCAGCAGAGGAGGAGTAAGAAGAGATACCAGCTATTATTGTCCAGATTGTCCCTCCCAACCCGGCCTGTGCATCGGCAATTGCTTCAAAAATTATCATACATCCATCCAATATTAGTTCCCCTAAATTATTAACAGACTGCCATTTCCCCATTTGCCTGCTACCCTGTTACTACCTTCCATGTTAATTAACTGACCCTGGCCTGTTTACCGACAATGTCTTTGCTTGCCGATTTAAACCCCGTTTCTGACTTCCACGTGCACCAACCTCAGCCTGATTACCGACGATGCCTCTGCCTGCCGATTTAAACCATGTTTCTGACATCCACGTGCACCGACCTTGGCCTGTTAATGGACTATGTTTTTGCCTGCCACTTGGACTGATCTTTTGGCCATCTACTTTAGGACACAGGGGTCTCACATATGTGAGGGGCTTCAGAATAGCGTTCTGAGTAGAGAAAACCAGTTTTTCGTTTTCTGTGCTCCCAGAACAGGGTCTGGTTGCCCAGAGGCTTCAAAGCGATTTGGGTGGGAGAAGCCTCTACCCCTGTCCCCCTGGCCCTAAGCTTGATGGTCCTTCCTGCTGCCTGGACCAACACTTGTGGCTGTGCTGACCATATTGCTGCCTGTAATGACCCATGACATTATGGACCATGTTTCTTCCTGCTGTTTGCACCAATACTTTGGCTGTGTTGACCATATATCTACCTGCTGCCTCTACTGACTTTGGACAGTATTTCTGCCAGGACACCTCTGCCTGCTACCTGGACCTGTGCTTTGGCTGTGCTCTGGCTGTGCTCTGGCTGTGCTCTGGCTGTGCTCTGGCTGTGCTCTGGCTGTGCTGACAGTATCTCTGCCTCTACGAACTATGGACAGTATTCCTGCCTGCTGCCTGGATGATTGCTTTTATGTCACTGACCTTATTCCTGCCTGCTGCCTGGACCGATGCTCTCCTCTGTGGACCACTGCACTTCTAAAACCACAGGTAATCTTTTGTTATTTGGCATGTACCTGCTATGTGTTAGAAATATGAAGGGCCTTCAAAAATGTGATCGGTAGTCAGAAAATCATATGTGTAATTTATGCTTGTAGAACGCCTGAAATTTTGGGCCTTTGTATGTGGCCAGGCTGTGTAAAAGTCTCACACATGTGGTATCGCCATACTCAGGAGGAGTAGAGGAATGCATTTTGGGGTGTCATTTTTGCTATGTACATGCTATGTGTTAGAAAAATCTTATAAATGGACAACTTTGTGTAAAAAAAATGCATTTTCATTTTTTTTTTCCACATTTTCCAAAGCCTTCTGGAAAAAAATGAACCATTCAAAAGACTCATTATGCCTCATAGATTATACGTTGGGGTGTTAGCTTTCCAAAATGGGGTCATTTTGTGGATAATTCCATTGTCCTGGTGCTCCAGGGCCTTCAAAAGTGTAATAGGTGGTTGAGAAAGGATATGTGTAATTTATGCTTGTAGAACGCCTGAAAGTGCTACTTCAATTTTGGGCCTTTGTATGTGGCCAGGCTGTGTAAAAGTCTCACACATGTGGTATCGCCATACTCAGGAGGAGTAGAGGAATGCATTTTGGGGTGTCATTTTTGCTATGTACATGCTATGTGTTAGAAATATCTTATAAATGGACAACTTTGTGTAAAAAAAATGCATTTTCATTTTTTTTTTTTTCCACATTTTCCAAAGCCTTCTGGAAAAAAATGAACCATTCAAAAGACTCATTATGCCTCATAGATTATACGTTGGGGTGTTAGCTTTCCAAAATGGGGTCATTTTGTGGATAATTCCATTGTCCTGGTGCTCCAGGGCCTTCAAAAGTGTAATAGGTGGTTGAGAAAGGATATGTGTAATTTATGCTTGTAGAACGCCTGAAAGTGCTACTTCAATGTTGGGCCTCTGTATGTGGCCAGGCTGTGTAAAAGTCTCACACATGGGGTATCGCCATACTCAGGAGGAGTAGAGGAATGCATTTTGGGGTGTCATTTTTGCTATGTACATGCTATGTGTTAGAAATGTCTTATAAATGGACAACTTTGTGTAAAAAAAATGCATTTTCATTTTTTTTCCACATTTTCCAAAGCCTTCTGGAAAAAAATGAACCATTCAAAAGACTCATTATGCCTCATAGATTATACGTTGGGGTGTTAGCTTTCCAAAATGGGGTCATTTTGTGGATAATTCCATTGTCCTGGTGCTCCAGGGCCTTCAAAAGTGTAATAGGTGGTTGAGAAAGGATATGTGTAATTTATGCTTGTAGAACGCCTGAAAGTGCTACTTCAATGTTGGGCCTTTGTATGTGGCCAGGCTGTGTAAAAGTCTCACACATGTGGTATCGCCATACTCAGGAGGAGTAGAGGAATGCATTTTGGGGTGTCATTTTTGCTATGTACATGCTATGTGTTAGAAATATCTTATAAATGGACAACTTTGTGTAAAAAAAATGCATTTTCATTTTTTTTCCACATTTTCCAAAGCCTTCTGGAAAAAAATGAACCATTCAAAAGACTCATTATGCCTCATAGATTATACGTTGGGGTGTTAGCTTTCCAAAATGGGGTAATTTTGTGGATAATTCCATTGTCCTGGTGCTCCAGGGCCTTCAAAAGTGTAATAGGTGGTTGAGAAAGGATATGTGTAATTTATGCTTGTAGAACGCCTGAAAGTGCTACTTCAATTTTGGGCCTTTGTACGTGGGCAGGCTGTGTAAAAGTCTCACACATGTGGTATCGCCATACTCAGGAGGAGTAGAGGAATGTATTTTGGGGTGTAGTTGCAATTATGCATATGCTGTGTGAGAGAAATAACCTGTTAATATGACCAGTTGGTGTAAAAAAAAAAAAAAAAAAAAAAAAAATATCTTAATTTTCCCAAGAATTGTGGGAAAAAATTACAACTTAAAAAAACTCATCATGCCTCTTAGTAAATACCTTTGACTGTCTACTTTCCAAAAAGGGGTCATTTGGGGGGTATTTGTACTTTCCTGGCTTGTTAGTGTCTCAAGAAATGAGATAGGCCTTCAGTACATCAGGTGTGATCAGATGTGATCAATTTTCAGTGATTGGCACCATAGTTTGTAGACTCTATAACTTTCACAAAGATCAAATAATATACACAAATTTTGATTATTTTTACCAAAGATATATAGCAGTATAAATTCTGGCACAAATTTATGAAGAAAAATGACTTATTTGAAAAATTTTATGCTAGAAACCAAAAAAAAGTGTTTTTTTCAAAATTTTCGCTGTTTTATCGCTTATAGCGCAAAAAATAAAAAACCCAGTGGTGATTAAATACCACCAAAAGAAAGCTCTATTTGTGAGAAGAAAATGATAAACATTTTGTTTGGATACAGTGTAGCATGACTGAGTAATTGTCATTCAAAGTGTGAGAGTGCTGAAAGCTAAAAATTGGTCTGGGCGGGAAGGTGCATAAGTGCCTGGTATTGAAGTGGTTAAAGTAATTTATTAAGCTGCTCCGGTTGTCTTCTTCTGACTTCGGGGGTCTCTTACGACTTCTCTGGCCTCTTCCCCCGCTCTCTGGTGCCTTCTGCCGGGCTCCAACGCTATCTTCTTTCAGCTCTTTTACTAGCGTTGGCCCGGTCTTCTCCTCTGCCACCACCGCCGCCGCCGTTGTCTTCTCTCTTCCGATGTTGACTCGACGCTCTCTCCCGCTGTAATGGGGTGTACGCGGTGCAATTTATATAGGCATGGGGGAGTGGTCACTGAATGATGTCACCCGGTGACCCTGCCCCTTATGACGTCATAGTCCCATCATGCCCGGGGCTGTGACATCATCCGGTGACCATGCCCCCATGCCTATATAAATCGCACCGCACCGCGTACACCGCATTACAGCGGGAGAGAGCATTGAGTCAACATCGGAAGAGAGAAGACAGAAGACAATGACGGCGGCAGCGGAGAAGACCGGGCCAACGCTAGTAAAAGAGCTGAAAGAAGATAGCGTTGGAGCCCAGCAGAAGGCACCAGAGAGCGGGAGAAGAGGCCGGAGAAGTCGGAAGAGACCCCCGAAGTCAGAAGAAGACCACCGGAGCTGCTTAATAAATTACTTTAAAAACCTGTGTAGTGTGTTTTTTTTTTTATGACACTTTTTCCCCAGGTGAATGGGTAGGTATGATATACCCCTTACTCGTTCAGATAGGGTGGGGTGCAGGGATCTGGGGGCCCCCTTATTGAAGGGGGCTCCCAGATTCCGATAAGCCCCCGCCCACAGACCCCGACAACCACCGGGCAAGGGTTGTCGGGAAGAGGCCCTTGTCCTCATCAACATGGGGACAATGTGTTTTGGGGTGGGGGGCGCAGGGCCCACCTGCCCCAAAGCACCAACCCCCCCATGTTGAGGGCATGCGGCCTGGTACGTTTCAGGAGGGGGGCGGTATTCGCCCCCTTTCCTTACCTACCTGGCTGCGTGCTCGGACAAGTGTTTGGTATGGATCTTTGGGGGGACCCCACGCCATTTTTTTGGTGAGGGGTTCCCCTTAAGATCCATACCAGACCGAAGGGCCTGGTATCATCTTGGGGGGGAACCTCACGGAAACATTTTTTTATTTTTGCGGGGTTCCCCTTAAAGATCCTCAGCACACAAGTCGCACCGCAAGTCGGATCATCTTGATCCGACTTCTGGTACGACTTCTATTCAAATCAATGGGCTCCCATAGGGAACCAATGATTTTGAATAGAGACAGAGAAACACGGCTGAAAGAGAGCGCGGCTTAACGTACATTGAATTCAATGCAAAACACAGAAAAAAAACTAGCGTCCGTGTGCATGAGGCCTTATAAGGATTTTCAGCTTTACTCACTTTTTTAAACACACTGCTATTATTTTTAACACAACTGTATATCAGCATGGAGAACCCCATCACCCTAAATCAAATCACTTTGGTGTAAAAGATTTGTTGTAAAGCATTTATTCCCTACTATACCCCTAGTAACAATAAAACAGGTTCATACACATTGAGTAGTCAGTTTATTTAGCTCTGAACCAACAGAGTACATTCTGCAGTATAATAGTTTTCCTGATGAATGTATTTATGATTACAGATCAAAATGCATTCACATAGAGTTTGACTGGTACAGAGGCTACCCAAATTTTCACAGCTTGTGTGCCATATTTGGATAGTAGCAAGTGGTGAAGAGCCATGCTTAAATATAAAAAATAGCACACAAAAATTTCTAATGTTAAATCCCTAGTTCATATTTTTAACGTAAGGGACCAGAATTTAAACCTACTCAGGTTTTCACTGTCATCCAGGTCCTAATGCAACCACAGCACAACTGTGAAAGGCTGAGCCTGGTCTTTTACTTCGCTAGAACATCCTTCCTCCCTCCTGTTGATCCCACTGGGGAGATTTTCCTTCACTTCTTGTCCTGTGATGCCCGCACAAGAAATAAGTGTACAGTCAGCAGGACGGGGAGGCACAGACACAATCATGTTTGGCTAAAGTTTGGCCATGGAAAACAGAAGGTCTGCTTTTTGCCAGACCCCTGTCCCATCAACACAAATGGCTTTAAAAAGCTATTGACCAAGAAACGGTTCTCCATATAAAAACACTTGCCTCAGCCCTGGCTCTAAGACCTCTTTCACACTGAGGGCGTTTTGCAGGCGATATAGCGTTAAAAATAGCGCCTGCAAAACGCCCTAAAACAGCTGCTCCATGCACTCCAGTGTGAAAGACTGAGAGCTTTCACACTGGAGCGGTGCGCTGGCAGGGCGTCAGAAAAAGTCCTGCCTGAAGGAACTCACCGCTCTTCCACCGCTGCTCCCATTGAAAGCAATGGGGCAGCGCTGCGATAACGTCGGCAAAAGCCGCTCCGGCTGCGTCTTGCGGGCGGATTTAACCCCTTTTCGGCCGCTAGCGGAGGGTTAAAACCGCCCCGCTAGTGGCCGAATAGCGCCGCTAAAACTACGGTAAAGAGGCGCTAAAAAAAACGCCACTTTACCGCTGACGCCTTATGCGGCGCAGTGTGAAAGGGGTTTAAGATGAGGTATTTTTGTGTTTTGGGAAACAGAGTTTGTTGACCAAAGACTTTTTAAAGCCATTTGTGGAGGTCACAGAGGGCTGGCAAAAAAACAGCCCTTCCATTTTCATAGAAAGTCTGCTTCAAAGGGTAACTCCATTCTTGTGAGAAAAAAAATTAGCAAATAAAAAAAAAAAATATATATATATAGCATGTACAATTGTGACTCAAGTCATATTGTAACTGAATGTTATTAAAAATTGCCTTTACTTTTACATCTGCAGCCTTGTAATTTTCTGTAAAATGCAATGCATTCTGTACACAGATGGTCTACAGAACTTCCCTAGAAATTAAATGTTCTGCTTGTGTGAATGGTTTGCTGATTTTTCCAGAAGTCTGCACTAAGATACAAGTGGGATGTTTAGCCTCCCCTTCAACAAAAATTCAATTTTTGGTGAGATCAATGGAAAATCATTTCTAAAGTGATGCATACCTTGCCAATTTTCTCATTCAAGCTCTGCAGGGGCAGCAGCTGATTGATAATTATAAAACCACTCCCATACAGATTCACTCTGTACACTGATACAGACAAACAGTTATCTCTTTAAAACAGAAGGTAGGAATTTTCAAAAAAAGTTTGTTAATAAAATCCTTGCAACGTACAGTACAGTACATACAGTATATCACCCAGAGGGGAATGTTTTTTCTTAACCAAAGTGAAGTTACTCTATATGGTGTGTAAATAAGGTGGGTGAGGCATTAGGTGCCCAAATAGATAAGCACAGATTACCCCCTGCTGGGAGATTGCCTTAGATCACCTTTCATCATAAGCATTAGATCACAGTCCAGCCCCATGAAATTTATCCAGTGAGCTTTAAAGTAAAAAGTCTTAATGGAACAGATCAAAATACACAAAGAAAAATAAGTTACCAGTGGGACAATTAGGGTAGGCACTATAAATTAATAATTTCCAGTTTTTTTTAGTCATGGTTATCCTGTGCGTCATCATGGCTGCACTGTGGCCTCATTTCCACCCCTCTTGGCCTGAGCAAGCATTCCGGAAGTAACAATGTAGCGGAGCAGCCACCAGTCCCGCTGCCACGCTCAGCACAATGAAGAAAACGGCAGCCACCCAGAGGTTGTAAATGTGAGCCTTCAGAAAACTGGGGCCCTCTGATGGGATCTTATTTGTCATGTTCAGCATGTAACCCAGAGTCCATCCGACGTCAGCATTGTTGGCCTGTGGACAACATCAAATTAAGATGTGTTTGCATAACCTGGGGTGTTTCAGGTCAAATACATACTGTAACAGAACACTTACTGTAAAGTTACCTATACACAAGTAGAAGAATTATAGCATAAAAATGTGTGATCATACCAGTGGGCTGTGAACAATTATGTGCTATGGGGACAACCCTAGTGCTGGGAAAATTATTGATCGGTCCTAAAAGTTTAGGATGTCTTCAGATGTCAGAAGCAGTTGATATATACATAAAATGGTTCCCTGATCTGTCTTTGTCTGAATTGAAAAACAGTCCATCATTCTCTTAGCTTGAAATTACACTGTTCAGTTTTGGTGTGTTAACATACAGGTTTTAAAGCACAAAATACCATGCAATTGTGTTTCTGCAGCCCATTCATGGATGAATAGGCTGTCAACACACCGCAGCGGCCATGAAAATGCACATAACCCTCTTAGCAGCATAGCAAACCACAATGTAAGTTGCAATGTTTTAGGGAGCACGCAGCAACACATGTTTTGACACTTTGTTCCACAACGCACACATCTTAATTAATGACCCCCAACCTTGAATTAGTTGATGGTTGTTGGGGTGGAGTAACAAAGTCAGATTGTGAAGAAAAACCATAAATGGTTACTTTTATTCTGAGAACTTATTAGAATGTTGGGAAGAGGCAATGAAAGAGGGCATTTGATCACTTTTTATAAATACTTCAATTATTTATATAAAGTACTAAGTGGAAAGGTGTTAAATAGACACAGGAGGAAAAAAAAAGTTTAGACCTTTGCATATGGAAAGATGTTCAGTAGAGAAGGGTGCTCTTAAAGGGGAGGAATAAAAAGCTGCCTAAAAACCCCACCAATTCCTCTTTGGGGGGACTTTTTCCTTTTTTGGAATAAAAAGTTTAGGACCTTTGCATATGGAAAGGGCCCTTTACTGGTATAGCTGGTTAGTTTTATAAAAAGGGCTGAGCATGTTTCTAAATGCACCAATATAAATTGCTCATAAACATTTTTGGGAAAACATTGCAGGATGTTGATCTAGGGAGTTGTCTAGTTGCCTTAGAACAGGGATGTCAAACTCAATTTCATTGTGGGCCGCATCAGCATTATGATTGCCCTCAAAAGGGCCGGTTGTATCAGTAAGATTAGATGTCCAGCGCATACCCTCCCCTTACATTAGATTTCAAGAGCCAGCCCACCATCAGAAGTTGAGTCCCCCACTCTCCCTTACATCACAGTGCACCCCCCTTTACTTATGATGCTGATGGGAAGAAGCTGGATGCATTGCTTGAAAGCAGAAAGTAAGGGTCTGGAGGAGGACCAGAGGAGGGCTGGAGCTCTCCTGCAGCTTCAGGAGAGGTGTGAGGGCCACATGAAATGGCCTGGAGTGCCGGATTTGGCCTGCGGGCCTTGTGTTTGACACCTGTGCCTTAGGAGATCAGGAATTTTCTCTGTTGCAGGGACTTTATAAGAGTTTTTGCCTTCTTTTCAATCAAATGCATTTTTTTAAATTCAAGTTTGAGGGACATGTGTAATCAATCTAAACAGGCAACTATGTAACAGTGTTGTCACTGAAATGTACTATATTTGCCACTAGGGGTCAGAAAGGAACTATCTCCCTGATAAAATAAACTCAAAGGGATTGTAAAGGTTTTTTTTCTCCTCTTATTCTTTTAATAAACATGATTTACTTACTTGCTTTGTGTAATGGTTTTGCACAGAACAGTCCTGATCCTCCTCTTCTGGAGGTCCCCCGCTAGCGTTCCTGGCTCCTCCTACCTTCCGAGTGTCACTCATGCAGGCTCGATTCTGAGTCGTACTTTGTGCATCTGCTGACACACATAGTGCAGCCCCGCCATGCTTCCTCATCACTGGATTTGATTGACAGTAGTAGGAACCCATGGCTTCCACTGCTCTCAGAGAGTCCAGTGAGGTTGGGAGAGTGGAGAGAGACACTGCTCCCAGGCACAGCGCTGGTTTGAGATCAGGCTCAGGTCAGTATTTAGGGGGGGCCGGGGAAGCCTCATGTAAAAGATTTTTTACCTTAATGCAGAGATTGCATTAAGGTAAAAAGAAAAAAAAAACAACAAACCTTTAGTCTTTATGACGACTTCAAGGCCAATGGCAATAATGTCACCAACAAACAGAAGTAGGATTATGCTTACATTTCATTTACATGCATAGCGTAGTATCTATATATAGATCCCCTAAGCTGACCTTGTTCTGCAATAAAAACTATAGGATGAAACAACCAGTGACTGATAATAGCTTATCACACTACACAGTAGATAGGATTCATAGAATTAATCATAGAATTGCATATCTGTAGGTACACGTATACGCACCTTGTTTGCAAAACGTATATTATTCCACGAGTCGCTGGTAAAGTTGTACCCGTCCACCAGCAGAGTCAGTATGTACATTGCTGAGGTACAGTACTCCAACAGTCGCTTCTTGTTCTCACCAGGGAAACTAGCACTGAGCTGGAGACAACAGGAACACATGGTTAGGACATAAAGGGTTAATCCAAAAGGGTTATGAAAGGTATCCCCCCTCCCCACTCAAATAATTTGTATAAATATAGACCTTTTTTTTCTTTACATTGTCTGAATATTCTAGGCCAGGTTAGGAGTCGTAAACTATAATGTTTTCAATAAAACAGGTGATCCTAGTGGAGGGGCATTCTTTGCACTTCATTGGTCTTAAGCCTATGGGCTCCAGTGATGGAAATACAGCCCTGCCTCTGAACCAATGTGCTATTCAATCAAATGTTACTGTACCTCTTGCCACTCGCGGGTGCAATAATTCCAGACAGAAGTGTTGACGATACTCAAGGGCTGCCCATAGGTCAGATTCAAGAAATTGAAGGTGTAATAGAAGGCGGAAAAAGCCTAAAGAAAATAACAGGGTGTGGTTAGACTTTCCTAGTAATATTAATACAAAAATAGTAGAAAACAAATTACAGAAAAAGTATAGTGTTTGCATTTTCCATTATGTAAGCGTCCTTTCATGTTTAAAAAAAAAAAAAGATCAGCTTGAAATATTTACTGACAAAAACACACTTGTACACTTACCGGTATATGATTTCCAGCAGCACCACCCTTCTATGTAAAAAAAAACGTAGCTAACAGGGAAAATTTGTTATTTTCTATGGAAATTCATATACCCGTACTCAACTGTAGTGAGTTTTCTTTAGGCGCTTTACAGGTGCTATAGCGCTAAAAATAGCGTCTGTAAAGTGCCTCTCCTGTCTCTCCAGTGTGAAAGCCAGAGTGCTTTCACACTGGAGCGGTGCGCTGGCAGGTCGCTAAAAAGAGCCCTGCAAGCAGCATCTTTGAATACCCCACACTTAAAGCACCCCTGGCCATTGAAATCAATGGGAAGCACCGCCGAAGTGAAGCTTTGCAGGCACTTTTAATCCTTTTTCGGCCGTTAGCCCACTAGCGGACGAAAAGGGCCGCAAAAACAAAGGTAAAGCGCTGCTAAAAATAGCAGCACTTTACTGCCGACGCCCCTAACACCCCAGTGTGAAAGTAGCCTTAAACAAGAAATTTTAATTTTCTAGTGTTAGTGCATGTTTTCGCCTACGTTGACAGGCTTTGGGCTTGTGCTGATGAGCAAATTCAGCTTTCAGATGTATTCTTACTGCCTTTGAGATAAAATTAACACAATTATGCTTTTAAAAACTCACAGTAGTACAAGTTGAAATTTGTCATTACACAAGGCAGGCGGTCTACTTTTTTGTCCTCTAGAAGTCTTCTACAGTTCCCATTGCCAATGACAAAGTTTATGTATAAACCTTTGCACACAAAGAACAGTGCTGGAATAAGCTCCTCTGGATCCCTAATGCCACGTACACACGACTGGTTTTCCCGTCGGAATAAACTCTGAAGGTTTTTCCGACGGAGTTCCGCTGAAACTGTCTTGCCTACACACGATCACACCAAAGTCTAGAACGTGGTGACATACAACGACGGGACTAGAAAAAGGAAGTTCAATAGCCAATAGCCAATAGCAGCCATCTTGTACTTGCTTCAGAGCATGCGTTGTTTTTGGTCCGTCGGAACAGCATACAGACGAGCGGTTTTCCCGATCGGAAATATTTAAAACATGTTCTATTTCTAGTTCCGTCAGAATTAAAAAAAAATAAAAAATCAGATGAGGCACACACATGATCGGAATATCCGAGGAAAAGATTCTGTCAGACTTTTTCTGCCGAAAAGTCAGACCGTGTGTACGCGGCATTAGTGTTTCCCCAACTCCAAAGCTGAGATGAATTGTGATTGGCTTGGCGTGCAGGAATAACAGGGAAGAAAGGGAGGAGGAGTTGAGAGTTAGAAAGGGGTTAAATAGAACAACATTTTTCATTTTTTTCTTTTATAAAACTGTGCATTTGCTGGAACTGACATATGGGCAGAATGAAGGAAGCCTGCAAGTTCTATTTCCAGGCTCTTTCGTAGGAGGACAGGCAAGTCCCCTGCATATGTATTGCCCTGGCTCCGCACTGTTTGCAAACTTGATATGACGCTCATAAGTTTTTTGATGACCAGAGCCTTCATGAAAATTCCACAGATTTTACTAAATAACTTTCTTGTATAACCATATATGTATAACCATATTGTATTACAATATTTTTGTCCCTTGAGTCCATATTATCAGCCTGACTCTTTTCACTGAGAACCCGCAAGTAAGCTAGCCCAGAGTTTGTTCTTTCTCCTCTAATTCGCTCACTTGGGGAACATTTCTCGGTTTGGTTGCTCACATTTAAATCTTTAGTCCTGCAGGTTGGGATAGTGGCTTAAAGTGGTTCTGTATTGTGTTATATTGTCTTGGCCTGTTGGTGTTTTGCCATTTGAAAGACTCAGCAAATTGTTTTCTTTTGCTTTTTTTGCCATGTCTGTGACATTAATAAAAGTTAAACATTTATATTATCAGTGTGCATGTGTTTATCCTTTGTGTGACAGCCAGGGAGTCACCTGACCAAGGTACAGGCATACCCCACTTTTAAGTACACAATGGGGTTTATTTACTAAAGCTGGAAAGTGCAAAATCATGACTAGGGTAGCCAGATGACTTACTGCCCTGACCCACACATGTACCATATGAATACTTATATGTTTCTATAATAATTATAATAAAGACACTGACACCTGCTGGATGAAAATGGCCTGTTCGGCCTTTTATTTAAAATTAACTCAAACAAACAAACTTTATTACTTTTTAAACCACTGAAAACTTTTTACCTTTTCTTATACTCCTCATCCAGCTAATCAGCTAATCAACTTATTATTTTCTGATCCCTGACGACCACTTGCAACTGAGCCTGTAATCCCGTTTGTTGGCAAGCTCCCCAGCCGCAGACTCGCCTCGGGGACTTGCCAACTGACCACAGACCCCCCAACAGATTTAACCCGTGAGTCTGGCCAACTGTCAGACCACTCGGGCGGACTCCATACCAGTGATGGGTCCTAACTTTTGAATAACACCTCTTAACTGAGTCACTTAACTGTCGTCAAGGAAAAAACCAACACGCCAACGCTGGCTTTTTTAAACCCAACGTACCAACTAACCCTACCAATAGGGCGGGCGGGCGGGAACGTTTCTCCTTGCCTGCTACCTCTGGACTGGTGACCTTTCCTTGCTCCCCACCACACCAATGACCTGTACTCCACCCACCACTGCTGAACTCCAATAAGGTAAGCCCCCCTAGGTAAATATACCAACCCCCTTTTGCTGACCTCTCGGTAAACCCCTTGCACCCTGTCATGTTTGCACTACGCTTACATTTCACTGCAGCTCCGTACATGTCTTGACTAGGGTAGCCAGATGACTTACTGCCCTGACCCACACATGTACCATATGAATACTTATATGTTTCTATAATAATTATAATAAAGACACTGACACCTGCTGGATGAAAATGGCCTGTTCGGCCTTTTATTTAAAATTAACTCAAACAAACAAACTTTATTACTTTTTAAACCACTGAAAACTTTTTACCTTTTCTTATACTCCTCATCCAGCTAATCAGCTAATCAACTTATTATTTTCTGATCCCTGACGACCACTTGCAACTGAGCCTGTAATCCCGTTTGTTGGCAAGCTCCCCAGCCGCAGACTCGCCTCGGGGACTTGCCAACTGACCACAGACCCCCCAACAGATTTAACCCGTGAGTCTGGCCAACTGTCAGACCACTCGGGCGGACTCCATACCAGTGATGGGTCCTAACTTTTGAATAACACCTCTTAACTGAGTCACTTAACTGTCGTCAAGGAAAAAACCAACACGCCACCGCGGGACAAGTGTGACACCTCACACTTGTGCCAGCCGCCACACCTGCATCGCTCTCCTGATGCCTTCTTCCAAGTCCAGAGACCACAAATCAATCCCAACCGGGTTGAGGTGAACTCCGTCTCCCCTAAGGTACCTCCACGTATCTACCTCTAGCTCCCGGTGTCTGACCACTATGCCTCCGTTTCTGGCTACAAACCTGCCAACCTCTTTATTGACCTTAATCCTGGTTTTGTTGATCTTTTCCCAGGAGCGGGCCCCTCTCCACGACATGCGGGCCACAATATCTGACCATACTATGATCATGCCGGGGAAAGAGGTGCTGAGCCTGATAAAGTCCCACTGTACATCCTTGATTATCTGACGCATGGGCCGGACCACCAAGTCATTCCCCCCCACATGCAGGACCAGAACGTCCGGATGTCGATCCATTCCTGCAAACCTGTGGACTTCTGGTAACACCCTGTTCCACCTCATGCCTGGGACCCCAATCCACCGAATCCTACCCTCCTCCCTAGACATCCTGAGCTGTCTGCCGTCCGGCCGTACATCTGCCCTTCTAGCGCCCCAGAACACAAACGAGTGTCCCAGGATCCATATGAGACACACAGGGGCTGAAAAACATAAAAATAGATATCTAATACAAATAACCGAAACATATCAAAAAACATGTACCACCCACACACTAACATCCCCAATCCCCCACATCGTTACACCAGGTGGGGGCGAACGTACACTTGATAACGTGCTGACTCCCATCTGCCAATTCTGCGTATAACTTCCCCCGGTAGACCCCACCTGGAAGCCTCCGTGGCCGCGCCAATCCTGAAAGAGTGACTCGCATACTCACCTGGGGGTAGGCCCCCCGCCTCCAAACATTTCCTAAATACCGCTGTGAACTGGTACCTGGATAAACACGAGCCATCCTCATGAATCAGTAAGGCCCCGTCCCCTACTGGGCGCGCCCTTAAAAATTGGTCTACTGCTGCTACCGGGCATACTTGTGGTTCTGAACCTGCAAAAAGCTCGATCCGTGCCCCTTTTCCCAGCTGGTCCGTCTTCGACCTCCTAACCCATAGGACTACTGCTGACTGTGACAGCGTAACGTCCCCAAACCTCAAACCACCTGGAATGGATTTTGATGGCGACACCAGCTCCCCAATTCTCAATGCCCCGAAAAACGCTAACAGGAAGGCAGCTCGGAAGAGTTTTTGTTCAAAAACTGTAGAACACACCTTCTTAACCTGTTCCAATACAATGTTCAACACCGCAAACGAAATGGGGCGTCTGGAGTCCCTCTGCGCTAGGCCCCTCCTATAACCCCTCAATGCTTTTTTAACCAAAAAATTCTTGGTCGCGTCAGGCAGCCCTTTATACTGGAACCTAAATGCCAGCGCTGATACCTTCTTACTAATTGCCGTGCCCGACACCCCCTTCACGTAGCTACCGCAAATGAAGCACAATACCCAATGTACCAATACCTCGGGGTCTTCCGACCCTCCTACCTCAGCCAACCGAGCGGACCATTCACTCCACACCCTGTGATACGCCGTCCTAGTGCTCTCGCTGAGCGACTGCATAATCAATCCATCGGCGATCCCAACGCAATCCTCCACAGATCCGGCGGGCACGGGTCCCCCGTCGCGTTTGCCTCTGGAGCCAGTCTGCGGAACTCCTCCCACTGGAAACGAGACAGAGCATCCGCTAACTTATTCTCGATCCCTGGGATGTGAACCGCATACATGTACACGTTCAATTTCAAACAACAAAGTACCAACTGCCGTAACAATCTAACTACCGGGGGGGATGAGGCTGAAATGTTATTAATGGCCACCACCACCCCCATGTTGTCACAATTGAACCGCACCTTCCTGTTTGTTAGCTTGTCCCCCCATAACCTCACCGCTACCAGTATGGGGAAGAGCTCCAGCAGTGCCAGGTTCTTCAAGAAACCCGCTGCTCTCCACTCCTCCGGCCAAGGACCTGCACTCCAACTCCCCTGGCAATAAGCCCCGTAACCCGCAGAACCCGCCGCGTCAGTAAACAGTTCCAAGTCAGCGTTGCTAACTGGTCCCTGCAACATCATTGATCGCCCATTAAACTCCACCAGGAACGAGTACCATACTCTCAAATCTTCCCTCAACCCTTCTGACAACCTGATAAAATGGTTGGGCATCCTAACCCCCGCCGTTGCTGCCGCCAGTCTCCTGCAAAACACCCGCCCCATCGGTATAATCCTGCAAGCAAAATTTAATTTGCCCAGGAGAGATTGCACTTCCTTCAACCTCAACTTCTTTTTTCCGTGCGCCTCCTTGACTTCCTGCCGCAATGCCACCACCTTGGTCTCCGGCAGCCTACACTCCATCGCCACGGAATCAATTGTAATTCCTAAGAACACCAGCTCCGAAATCGGGCCCTCTGTTTTGTCCGCCGCTAGGGGGATACCGAACCTATCCGCCAGGTACTGTAGCGTCCCCAATAATGTCCCGCATCCGCGGGATCCCGGGGGGCCTACGCAAAGGAAGTCGTCCAAATAATGGATAACCGAATTCACCCCCGCCGTCTCCCTAACTGCCCATTCAAAGAATGAACTGAAAGTTTCAAACAGGGCACATGAAATCGAACATCCCATGGGCAGACAGCGATCAACGAAGTACGCTCCTTCCCAATAACAACCCAGCAAATGCATACTCTGGGGGTGGACTGGCAACAGCCTAAACGCTGCCTCTACGTCCGTCTTTGCCATCAAGGCCCCCTGTCCATATTTTCTCACCCATGATACCGCTGCGTCAAACGATGTATAGGTTACCGCACAGGCTTGCGGGTCAATACCATCGTTAACAGAGCCCCCTTTTGGGTACGACAAGTGGTGAATCATCCTAAATTGCCCCGGTTCCTTCTTGGGTACTACTCCCAAAGGAGAAACTACCAAATTGGACACCGGAGGGGTAGCAAATGGACCGGCCATCCTGCCGAGCGCCACCTCCTTCCCCAATTTACCTGACACCACTTCCGTATGTTTTAACGCCGACCTCAGATTATCCGAAATTGGCGGAACCTCCCCCAACACGCTCGGAATCCTAAACCCCTCCCTAAAGCCCGCTTCCAGCAACTGGGCAGCCGCCCGGTCGGGGTATCTACTTAGGAAAGGCCGCATCCTTTCCAACTTCACCGGCGTCATCCCTTTTTCCAGTGGAATCGCCTGCGCGATTTTTCCGGAAACATCTGGAGAAAGGGTGTGCTGCACTGCAACCTGAACATTCATGTTTGTACCGACAAGAGTTCCCAAACTTACATGTTCCGTCATTAAATTGCCAGCACACCCCTTTCTTTTTTGGGGCCGGCGATCCTGCTGAGGAAGCTCCGCCGGCCCCCCCTTGAAAAACTGTCCCGCAGCCCTGGGAGAAGTCATCAACTTCATCCACAGGCTGATGTCCTTATGGTCCCATCTAATGGCCGGACGCACCGCTTTTCTCTGGCGAAATTGCTCGTCGTAGCGGAGCCATGCCAACCCCCCGTACACCCTATAGGCCTCGCTAATCGCCTCCAGGTAACAGAAGAGAGCCGAACAATGTTCCGGCGCTTTCTCCCCAATCACACTCGCCAGGATCGCGAATGCCTGCAGCCAGTTTGAGAAGGTGCGAGGAATCAGCCTATACCTACGCTTTTCCTCCTCCTCCTTTTTGCTCTCGTCAGGCTTGACCCTGTCCAAATTAAATTTTTCTAACGGGAGTAGGGAAAAAATTTCTACAAATTCATCCTTCCAGATCTTCTCCCTCACCTCTTTCTTCAAATGTGCCCCCAGCGGTCCCTCGAAACACACATAAACCTCGCAGCGGGCCGCATCGGCTAACCTAATTTTTTCAGCATCCTTATCCTTGTTAAGTTCCTTCTCCTTGTCACCCTCCTTGTGCTTTTCCTTGTCCCCTTCCTTGTCCGGTGCCGCTTCGGCCTTGTCCCTCGCTGCCTCCGTCTGAGTTTCCGCCGTGACCCCCACCCCCTGCCTGGGCCCTGTCTCCAGCGGTGCGGTGTTGGGGGGCATCCAGGGGTTGGTCGGGGCAGCTGCCTGTGTTGTCCCCCCTCCCAACCTCTGCAGCAAAGCCTTGAGCACGTCCACCACCCCCCCGGCCCCCCCCCCCCCGGTGACCTCCCACACCAGTGTCCGCTCCCCACACCCCTAAACCTGCACCCTCCCCCCTCCCCCCCGGATGCCCAGTGACACCCCGTGTCCTACCTGGCTGCCGTAGGTTGGATGGCCCACCAGCCGCACCGATCGCTGCTCCCGCCGGGACTTCTTCCTCCTCCAGCAGTTCTCCTTCCTCGCAGCTGCTGTCCTCGCGCCTTCCGGTCACCGTCCCAGGCCTCTGTGCCGCTCCGCCAGGCACCCCAGGCCGCCTCCGGTCTTCTTCTTGGCTGCTCCGATGGCGGCCGCCATCTTCTTCCGCCGACTTCCGGCCGTCGTCACTGACGTCAGTTCCGCTGGCGTCATCCATCCGCGCCGCCGTCGACGTGCTCGCGCACGCGCTGTAGCGGCCGTCCCTCCCAGACCCGGACTTGGGCCTGGAGGCATGGCCTCCCGACTGCTGCTGTAGCAATGGCGCTGGCCCTCCTCCAGGAGGCAAGATGGCGCCCACACGTGGCAGGTCACCGGCCGCTTCAACGACAAGGCCGGTACCCGAGGGCCGCATTCTCCCACGTCGGACGGCTGCCCCGACCGGAGCATCGCCAGCAGCAGCCGCCTGGTGTCCTTCTGGTTGGATGGTCCTGGAGGGGGCCGCGGATCCGGCTGGGTGAGTGCCCCCCCTCTCCTGGGACTCAGACGTTTTCGGGGATTCCTCCCAGGGCCCCTGCCCGCCGACCGTGGTGTCCGCTTGGCAGAGGGGCCTGGAGGGTCCCTAGTGGGGCTCCCAATGCGTCGTCGAGTCCGTGGGGTGTTGTCCGGGCTCAGGCGCACCGGAGGGTTAGACCTCCGAGGCCGCAACGGGGGGTCCCTACTTGTCTGGGGTCCCTGCCCTACCCCCTGCAAATTGGCTGCAATTTGGCTGTGAAGCCAGTCTGAGCCATGTAGTTCAGTTGCCTGCCTAAGCTGTTCCCACAGTTGATCTAATCCACTCATCTTTTTCAGGGTCCTGCTTCCCAACGTTTCTCCTTGCCTGCTACCTCTGGACTGGTGACCTTTCCTTGCTCCCCACCACACCAATGACCTGTACTCCACCCACCACTGCTGAACTCCAATAAGGTAAGCCCCCCTAGGTAAATATACCAACCCCCTTTTGCTGACCTCTCGGTAAACCCCTTGCACCCTGTCATGTTTGCACTACGCTTACATTTCACTGCAGCTCCGTACATGTCTGGCTCACTTCTGCATAGAAACCAATGAGCTTCCAGGTTTTATTACCAAAGCTTAATTGAACAAGCTGGGGTTAGAAGCGCATTGGTTTCTATGCAAAAATTAGCCTGATTTTGCACTTTCCCGCTTTAGTAAATAAACCCCATTGTGTACTTAAAAGTGGGGTATGCCTGTATTATGGTGGTGTCAGCAGGGGCAACACTCTGCTCAGGGCTCCGTAGTAAACAGGCTACCCAGAATACTCAGCGGTTCCTGAGGGGGTAGCGCTACACAGCTATGAAACCCTGACCAGACAAAAATTTTAGATCACTGCTCCACTGACTTCATTGAAGCCAAAAACGAATTCAGCCTAACAGCCTATAGAGGAGGGCACTAAAACAGTATATTTTCCTTTAGATTATACTTGTTCTAAAAAAAAAAATATATCAATAAAACCAAATTGAAATTGAATAATATCAGATATAATAGCAATATCAGCTTAAAAAGCATATATACAAAAAAAAATGTTACTTACATAGAACTTTCCATGTACAGATGGTTGGTAAATGCCATTAAAAGAACATGATTTATATAAACATCCAGAAAAGTTGAAAATGTTCTTTATGGCCATCTGACACACAGAAGGATCTCCTGTACCCTCCACGGTAACGTTGGCTCCTATGTGACCTGGAGCTGTTGACACACAGGGACTATTGTAGACGGAGGAAAGGGTGACGATGGCATTGTATCCTTTTGGGTAGCAAGGATGCTTAACATTCCCGCTGCTTGTGTTCTAAAGAATACAAAAAAATACACCATTTCAGCTTTTAATTTAGATGTAAAGGTCGACACCATCACCCTAACTTGTAAAAAACGCTTTTTAAAGCAAACATTCTACATTCAAGAAGGCCAAAGTAACAGGTTTCTTTAGTTATATGTCCAAAATTCAGTGGTGTACCTAAGATATCGAACACCCATGGGTGATAATTTCAGACACAATTCCACCCACCCTAAATATTTCCAGGTAATGAAGTGGTGTGCTACGTGGCGATTTGTGGGTGTGGCCAAATTATGTTACCAGTAGGAGGGGCTTAAAGGGCATGGTTAAACAAAACCTGAGCCTGCTTCCCCTATACCAGTGATGGTGAACCTTGGCACCCCAGATGTTTTGGAACTACATTTCCCATGATGCTCATCATGCACTCTGCAGTGTAGTTGAGCATCATGGGAAATTTAGTTCCAAAACACATGGGGTGCCAAGGTTCGCCATCACTGCCCTATACACAGCACACACATGCCACAGTCCTTATACCTCTCTTCCCAAAATCCATATCCCCCACTGTAAAGATCTCCCCTAACATCCCTAAACCCATTTTCCCAGCACAGATCTCTCAGTATAGAGTATAGATTGACTAACAGAAATGCAGTGACCTATCGACCTCCTGTGAATTAAACAAATATAAAACCATGATATCAGTTTTCTTAGGAAGCTTTGGTACTCTATAGAACACTTATGCAATATAGATGAGGACAAGGAGAGGCGTTTGTAGTCCAAATTAACAGAGCAGCCTAGGATGACAATGCTGCTCCTCCAAAGGTACAGTACAGCAAATGAGCATTGTTATTCTAGAACAGGAAGTTAGTTACTAGTGAGATCACCAAGTGAAAATTCAAGAAAGGCTGAAAAATTAAGACAAATTCAGCCATCACATTGAAAGGCAGGTAAGCTGTAATATATTACATTTTTGTTTTTCAGTTTATATACTGTTAACTGCAATTCTTGGCTTTTCCTGTAAAGTCAAGCTTCACTGACAATTGAGGAATCTCAGATCATCATAATGTTACTCAAGTATAAATGATATAATCATCCTATGATTTTAGAATATTGGACATATTTTACATGAATATATGCATTTCCCACCTCTATGAGGTACACAAGGAGTCTCTTCAATGCCTGATCCTGGCCATAGCAGAGGTAGCTGTGTGTGTAAATAGTATAATCAAAACCATAGAGTCTGAAGAACATCTCCGTGCTATTGTCTTCAATGTCACCGGATGGTTGAAAAGTCATTTGGGTAGAGGCTCCTCCAAGGTCCATGGCTCCAAACAGCTGGGCTTGCTGGGGATGTATCCAGCTGTTTACATATGAATGCTGGATCCAAAGGAACAAATGGCAATAAAAGTAAAGAGTAACAAAAATAAAAAGGTTAATTAATAGAGATTTTTTAAATACCTCCATTAAAATACGTTAAGACACAGAAAATTACTTTAGACAAACTTTTTATTAGTAACCCATAATATGTATATATTGAAAATTTGCAATATAATTTTAGCTTTTTTAATATTTTATTATGTATTGTTTTTTTTTTGTTTTACTTCTATTAAATTATATGATACACTGCATATTAATATTTTGTATTATCTTTTTCACCCAGCTGATGCCAAGTTCTACACAAGCTCTTTGCAAGTACTGGTTTTCTAATGTAAAATGACTTCCTGTTAGAGGGTGGCTACCGTACATTCATTCTCCATGATCCCACTGTATATAGAACGTAGCCACCCTCTATTGCTTACTCATGAGATGGAGGACAAACTATGGACTATAGGATATGGTGCACATGACCACAACACTAATGTGCACTGCTCATTACAAACAAACAGAAGTAAGGGGGGGGGGGATAGATACAGGATTGTTAAAGTATAATTAAAATGCACATTTTTTTTTTTGGATAGAGTAGGGAAGGATTAGAACACTTGTCAATTTTTTTTGCCTTATGTGCTTTTGTTAAGGAGATTCACCCTGATAGTCAGTGCAGCCCCAGCAGTGCCCACCAGTGACACCAAACAGTGCCCATCAGTGACACCAATCAATGCCCATCAGTGACACCAATAAATGCCTATCAGTGACACTTTTGGTGCCGATCAGTGCCGCCCATCCACGCCACCTATCATTGCCCATAAGTGCCGCCTATCAGTGCCACCTATCAGTGACGCCTATCAGTGCTCATCAGTGTGGCATATTAGTGCCTCCTCATCAGTGATGCCTCATCAGCACCCATAAGTGCTGCCTCATGGTGTCAATTTCATGGGTCAGTTGGTAACTGTACCAACAAGAAACAATGTGTTACTGGACCTACTGATTACTAACAATACAAACCTGATCGCAAATGTGGAAATACGGGGCAACTTAGGAAACAGTGACCACAGGTCAATTAGTTTCAGTATAAATCACAGAAATAGGAAGCACAAGGGTAATACAAAAGACACTGAATTTAAAAAAAAAAAAACAACTTCCCTAAACTGCACTCTGTGCTAGAAGATATTAAATGGAATACAATCCTAGGAATAAAGAGTCAGTGCATTCCAATCGGAAATAAATTTAAAAGAGCTAATAAAAATCCTGGGTGGCTCAAATTCAACGTAAAAATGCATATCAAAGCAAAGGAAAAGGCCTTCAAAAAATACTAAGCTGGGGGGGGGTCATTGTCAGCATTCCAACTTTACAAAGAATGCAATAAGAATTGTAAGGGTGCAATCAGGCCGGATAAGATAGAACACAAATGACACATAGCGGAGGAGAGTAAGAAAAAAAACCAAGAAATTCTTTAAATATATAAATAGAAAGAAAGGGAGGCCATAACATTTTGGCTCAATGGAATCTGGTTACAAAAGACAGAAAGATGGCAAAGGTTTTGAATATATTCTTCTCCTCAGTCTTCACAAGGGATGGGATACAGTAACCAAGACGATAATATTAATCTTCATTAACACGTCACAGGAAGCACCCTCATAAATAAGTCACTGGGACCAGATGGCTTGCACCCAAGGGTCCTTAAGGAACTCAGTCAAGTGATAGCCAGACCATTGTTCCTAATTTCTGTAAACAGTTTACTGACTGGAATGGTACCAACTGATTGGAGAAAAGCCAATGTGGCACCAATATTTAAAAAAGGGCAGAGATATATCCATGGGAACTACAGGCCAGTTGGCTTGTTAGCAAAAGTCTGCAAGCTCTTGGAGGGGATGATAAGGGACTATATACAAGATTTCAGGTATGAAAATGGTATCATTAGCAGTAATCAGCATGGATTAATGAAGAATTGTTCTTACCAGAACAATCTATTAACCTTCTATGAAGAAGTGAGCTTCCATCTAGCTAAAGGAAGGGCTGTGGATGTGGTGTATCTGGATTTTGCAAAGGCATTCTATACAGTTCCCCATAAACGATTACTGTACAAACTAAGAACTGTCGACAAGGACCATAGGGTGAGTACATGGATTGAAAACTGCCTACAGGGGCAAATTCAAAGGGTGGTGATAAATGGGGAATAATCGTAATGATCCGGTGTAGAAAGCGGGGTCCCCCAGGGTTCTGTCCTGGGACCAATTCTTTTTAAATTATTCATAAACGATCTGGAGGATGGGATAAAAAGCTCAATCTCAGTATTTGCGGACGATACAAAGCTAAGCAGGGCAATAACTTCTCTGCAGGATGTAGAAACCTTGCAAGAAGATCTAAACAAATTAATGGGGTGGGCAACTACATGGCAAATTAGGTTTAATGTTGAAAAAATGTAAAGTAATACATTTGGGTGCCAAAAATATGAATGCAATTTACTCGCTAGGGGGAGAATCTCTGGGGGAATCTAGGACGGAAAAGGACCTGGGGATCCTAGTAGATGACAGGCTCAGCAATGGCATGCAATGCTAAATGGCTGCAAGCAAAGCAAACTGAATATTGGCATGCATTAAAAAGAGGATTCACACCAGAGATAAAATGATAATTCTCCCACTCTACAAGAGTCTGGTCTGGCCACACCCAGAGTATGCCGTCCAGTTCTGGGCAACAGTCTTTAGGAGGGATGTGTTGGAACTGGAGAGAGTCCAGAGAAGGGCAACAAAGCTAATTAATTGACTGGAGGATCTCAGCTATGGGGAAAGACTACAAGCATTGAACTTATTCCCTCAGGAGAGGAGACGCTTGAGAGGGGATATGATATCAATGTACAAATACTGTACTGTGACCCCACAATAGGGATAAAACTTTTCAGTGAAAGGGAATTTTAAAATTAGAAGAGAAGCGGCTTTAACTTAAACTGCGTAGAGGGTTCTTTATGGTAAGAACGGTAAGGATGTGGAATTCTCTTCCACAAGCAGTGGTATCAGCGGGGGAGCATCGATAATTAAAAAAAAAACGATTAGATGGGTACCTTAACGACCACAACATACGTAGGACTGGATGGACTTGTGTCTTTTTTTAACCTCTCTGACTATGTAACTATGTAATCAGTGCCCATCAGTTCAGCCTATTAGTGCCGCCTCATCAGCGCACATCAGTGAAGGAAAACAATTACTTTTTTACAAAATTTTCTGACAGAAACTAAGAAAAATTTGTTGTTTTTCTAAATTTTCGGTCTTTATTTTTTTTAGCAAAACATACAAAAAAAACTGTGGGGAGTAAATACCACTAAAAGAAAGCTATATTTTTGGGAAAAGAATATAAAAATTGAATTTGGGTACAGAGTTGCATGACCACGCAATTGTCATTCAAAGTGTGACAGTGCAGAAAGCTGAAAACTGGCCTGGGCATGAAGGGGGTGAAAGTGCCCTATATTGAAGCGGTAAAAGTTAATTTAATTTGACAGCCACACATAGGCCTAAGCAAAGATGGAAGGAGCTGAAGACGTCTCTACTGACCTGTATGAAGGTATCCAGAAGGTAGTTCACAGTGATCCAGCCAAATGACCCTTCCTCCATGCCACTTAGTATCCTTGCTCCCTGGAAATCCACTGGATAAAGCCTGAGAGTTTTTGACACTGCATCAAGGATGAGATGAGTTTTGGTCTCATTCTGCAGACTGCAAAAATAGATTTAGGCCATACATGAACAACTTATCCAGGCTTGGGTTTTAGATCTTTGTAGGAAATCCTCAATTATAATGATTTCAAGCTCATGTTTTTACCCCATATTTACATGTTTGGATACCATTGTGATACCATTGACAGCCATAGACAGTTCGAATCTCAGCTGGTTCACAGGGACCAGGTGAGATTCCAACCATGTATGGACAGTAGTATGTGGGATAGGGGTAGCCCAAGTCCTACCCCACCACTGGTCAAAATGTATGGCTCCTCGGACTTATGGTTCCGGAGATACGGGGCTCTATGCGCAGCCTGTCAGAAGCTACATACAGCACAGCCAGTTTAAGTACAAGCTGGCACATGTCTGAGTGGGTGGCTTCTTGTCAGAGGCACTGAGCTCAATGGACAGCTTGGAGCCTTGGACCAATGGTAAAGCACCTTTGGTCCAAGCTGTCCAATGAAAATGCTCCAAACTTCAGTACTTAAAAATCTCCATAGGAGAAGTGGTAATTTTTTTATAGATTACATGTTTAGAGTTACAGAGGAGGTCTAGTGCTAGAATTATTGCTCTAACGATCCTGGCCATACCTCACATGTGTGGTTTGAACGCTGTTTACATATGCTAAAACAGTCCTAATGCTAGTTAAATAAGTAACTTGTGAATATATAATCTGCGTGTATCTGGCTCTGATACTAACCAGTGCCTCACAAGCCACTGACCTCACCGCACATCCCTGCTGTATATAACAGAGCTCAATAACGCAACAATACCTAAAGCAGAACTCCAGCCAAAAACAAGATAAATATGAATATCCCCTATGACAAAATCCACTTTTGCTGCAATATTCATATTTATTCCAGAGATTTCCACTGCATTACCTTTTTTCTGCCACCAAATGTCTTCAGTCTGATGGCCAATATCATACAACGCACTTCCTGTGAACCCAGGTCATCCTGGATCCCTTAAATTCTTAAACAACCCTTTACACACCGCTATACACCCTTTAAAGTGCAACTCCACTTTTGTTGAGAAAAACACATTCCCCCCTAGGTGATCTATGTAGAATCCTACCTTTTGTTATTCTGAAGAAATCCCTGATGGGAGTCGTTTCATAATTATCAACCAGCTGCAGTAGCTTCAGGGCACTAATGCGGAAAGCTCCTGGGCCTGCATCCCTTTAGATGTGTTCCTATTGGGAGTATCTCACCAAAAATGAAATTTTGTTGCAGGGGATGCCTGAAATCTGACTTGAATCTTAGTGCAGACTTCTGGAGAGATCGTTGAGCCAATCACACATGCAGGAAATTGTTTCTGGGGGGCGTTCTGTACACATTCACACATGTACAGAACACCTCCAGGTAGCCATATTACATTGCACTTTACAGAAAATTACAGTGGCTTAAGATTGAAAAGGAAAGGTAATTTTTAATAACATTCAATTATAATATGACCTGTGTAGCAATTGTATATTATTTTCTTCTTATTTTTTTTCCCCATGAAAGTGGAGTTACCCTTTAACTACTTGCCGACTGCCCACCGCAAAATTACTGCGGCAAGGTGGCACAGTTGCGCAAATCGAGTACCTGTAAGTTGTTTCGTGCACTAACCCATGTAGGGGCGCACGCACGGGTCTGGCAGATGCGATGTTCACCGGCCACCCGCGATCGTTTCCCACAGAGGCAGAACGGGGATCTGCCTATGTAAACAAGGAAAATCACCGCTCTTACAGGGGAGGACATACAGATCTTGTGTCCCTACTAAGCAGGAACACGGATCTCTGTGTTGTCCCAGTCAGTCCATCCCCCACACAGTTAGAAAACACTCCCAGGGAACACACTTAGCACCTTGATCGCCCCTGGTGTTAAACCCTTCCCTGCCAGTGTCATTAGTACAGTAATGCTGCGTACATATGATCGGAATTTCCGACAACAAATGTTCGATGTGAGCTTGTTGTAGAAAAATCTGACCGTGTGTATGCTCTATCGGACATTTGCTTGAACAAATGTTTGAGAGCTGATTCTCAAAATTCCGAGCGTGTGTACACAATTCCGACTCACGAAATTCCACGCATTCTCGGTATCAAGCAGAAGAGCCGCACTGGCTATTGAACTTCATTTTTCTCAGCTCGTCGTACGTGTTGTACGTCACAGCGTTCTTGACGTTCGGAATTTCCGACAACATTTGTGTGACCGTGTGTATGCAAGACAAGTTTGAGCCAACATCCGTCGGAAAAAAATCCACGGTTTTGTTGTCGGAATGTCCGATCGTCTGTACGCAGCATAACAGTGCATATTTTTAGCACTGATCACTGTAATAATGTCACTGGTTCCGAAAAAAGTGTCCGTTAGTGTTCGATTTGTCCGCCGCAATGGCACAGTCCCGTTAAAAAAAAAAAAAACGCTGATCGCCACCATTATTAGTAAAAAACATAATAAATGCAAGATTCTATAAAAATATTCCACAGTTTGTAGATGCTATAACTTTTGCGCAAACCAATCAATATAGACTTATTGGGATTTTTGTTTTACCAAAAAAAAAACATGTAGCAGTTTTTGGGTACAGCGTAAAACCACCATGCAATTGTCAGTTAAAGAGGAAGTAAAGCCTCTTAAAAAAAAAAACCCTGCAAGGCAAAGGCATAATGAGCTAGTATGCATAGCATACTAGCTCATTATGAATGACTTACCTGAAAACGAAGCTCCCGAAGCGGTCCTCATCCACGATCTTCTGCGCCGCCATCCAGTGCCGGAGTGACTTCCGGGTCTCCCTGATCCAGCCCTGTCATTCGCTGGAGCGGCGATGATATAACTCCCGCACATGCGCAGGAAAGTGGCATATCGCCTTTTGGCAAAAGTGGCATATGCCTTTTCTTTTCTAAATATCTCCTAAACCATGTAGGTTTAGGATATATTTATTGGACCTACAGGTAAGCCTTAATCTAGGCTTACCTGTAGGTCAAAGTGGTTTGTAAGGGTTTACAACCACTTTAAAGTAACGCAGTGCCATATCACAAAAAATGGCCTGGTCATGAAGAGGGTAAAACCTTTCGGTCCTTAAGTGGTTAAACGTATTTCTAGGAAACTTTTGCATAAAAAAACAGGGCTTTTTGGTCCACATATTGCAATACATGTTCCAGCTGGCCAACTGTGTTGAAAGTAATCCAACAGTTGGAGGAGAGCTATAAACCAGATCGGGTCACTGACCTGCCTGACTATGCAGTAGTACTACTACAAAAGTAATACTGTACGTATAACCATTTGAGATATATGGATTTGCGCACAGACATTTGTCCCCCATCTTTACTGCATCACTCCCCAGCCTGGGACCAGGTAGCAAAGAGAAGCAGCAAAGTGATGATCTCATTTGTCCCTCTACTGTCTCCTTCTGGCAGCATGCTCCTTGCACATAAACTGATTGGCTCTTGCACTGCTTCTGCCTCTCGCACTCCAGCCCTGCTGTACAGGGACAGCAAGAGGCTAAAACCAGTGCAAATTCAGGTACTAACATTGCTTGCACCGAACAAATACATTTAAAGCAGAACTAAGCTTATCAACATTAACCATTTAACCCGTATGCTGCCAGCTATAGAAAATATATAGGAATGTATATTAAATTGAATTGTTTAAACTTTTCTTTTTTTTTTTTCTTTGTAATCTTTTTTTTTTCCGTTGCTTCCTGGTTTCTGGCCTAGGCCAAAATGTCATATCACAGGAGATTTCATGGACATTTTGTTTTTCTTTCATCTGGCGAAAGGACTTTTGTCAGCTAAGCACATGCGTGAGATAAGGGCAGATGGATTTCAGGGAGAAAAATGCTACCCTGTTTCCCCGAAAATAAGACCTAGCGTGATTGTCGGTGATGGCTGCAATATAAGCCCTACACCCCAAATAAGCCCTAGTTAAAGTCCTTGTAGGTCTTATTTTCAGGGTAGGGCTTATTTTCGGGGAAACATGGTAGGGCTTATTTGGGGGGTAGGGCTTATATTGCAACCATCACCGACAATAACGCTAGGTCTTATTTTCGGGGAAACAGGGTACATGAACCTTACTCAAGATGGCCGCAGCTATAAATGCTAGGGGGGGGTTTCAAAGTGATTTCTCAAAAAAAAAAACATGGGGAAAATGAAGTAAGGTTGAGTCTTCTTTGAATATTAAATGGTATTTTCAGTTTGTGGTTCTCAGATACAGTTTAGTCCCACTTTAATGATGTATTAATGGCAGAGCTACATTAGTTTGTGTCTTTTATATCTGCCTGCTGTGCTTTATTTTAATTTTGTTTGTTTAGGATGGAGTAGGAAAGTATTAACCCGTGTTAAGTTATGTTTTGCTGTCTGCATATCAAAAAAAAAAAAGTTTTGCCTTGACATACACGTTAGGTCAGAAACTGATAATTCTGGTCTTAATGAAGAATGAAAAAAAAGAGTTGTTTTATTTATTTATTTTTTTTATTCTTTTTTTTTTTTAAGATAATTGATCTGCTTACAAGGTGGAAACACTAATCTGGGGTCAAATATGACTAATAATCCTAACAACAAATCACCAATGACATCACGGAAATCTCAACCCAAGTGCTCAGTATTTGCAAGGGAAATTGGGGACAAAGGTGATAATATTGATTATCCCATTACTGATGTTATGCATTCCAATTAAGATTAAAATGTGATTAACTAGTAGACTAAGCAACATATACAGCATGTATGTTTTCAGGTCAAGTGCATGCATGTTAAATGTTAAATAAAGTTAATCAATCTGGTCACTGGAGAGCAGACTGAGGAAATGCTCCCCTTGTCTGCAGCAAACTGATATCATCATCTTAGCAAAGGTACAGCTTTATTAACCTATATCACGATTTTCATTTTTAATATACACACACGCACTCTGTATCTGTAGCCAATCTCTATCACATCTAAAGGATGCAAGGATCTGAGCACCGAGCCTGGTGGATTTTCCTGTCCTGTCGTGGTCACCATTACCTCAGGGAGAGGACAGCAGCCATCTTTAACAATAAACAAAGCCGTCAGCCTCACCCGCAGTCACCATTACCTCAGAAAGAGCTCAGCAGCCATCTTTAATACACAAAGCAGTCAGCTTCAGCTACAGTTATCATTACCTCAGAAAGAGGACGGCAGCCACCTTTAATAAAGCAGTTAGTTTCAGCTACAGTTACCATAACTCAGAAAGAGGACGGCAGCCATCTTTAACGGTTCGTTATAATCCCAGAGTGAGTTGTCAGTCACACCCGTGGCCACCATTACCTCAGAAAGAGGATGGCAGTCATCTTTTAAAAGTCAGCCACATCTCAGAGAAACTGTCAGTTTCCACCTGCAGCCACCATTACTTGAGGGGACGGCAGCCATCTTTAACAGTCAAAGCTGTCGGTTTTATTTTTGGCCATCTCTACCTCAGAAAAAGGACGCAGGCCATCTTGAACGGTCAGTGAAATTCCCAGAGAGAACTGTCAGCTGCTATTGCAGCGAGGTGTGGTCGGTGGTCATTTCTAGAAGGGACTTTGATATTATATTTCTGCATGTGCCCCTCAGTGGTTTAGAGTGAGTACTCAAGCCAGATATTGTGACTTTTCAACGTGTCAAGGCAAATTTTGCCAACCTTCACTTGCAGTCTCTATGGCCCCTTTCACACGGACGCAGTCAGTTCAGGCACGTCAAAAACGTATCAGTTCTTATCCATTGGCTCATCCGTTTTCATCCGTCATCCGTTCCGTTAATGTCCGTTTTCATCCGTTTTTTGTCCGCTTACATCCGTAAATGCACACGTTTACGTCCGTTTTTTCATCCGTTTTTGTATACGTTTTGTTCCGTTTATATGTGTGCCTGTGCCTTTAAGAGGTTGAGTTCACAGATAAACACAAAACGGATCTTAACGGATCTTAACGGATCGGACGTTGACGGACGATGTCCGTCAACGTCAGTTAATATCCGTTTTGACGGATCTGAACGTAGCCTTGTACGTTTAAAAAAACGGATAAAAACGGAAGCGGAGGTTAACTGATGGTGACGGATGTTCATCCGTCTGCCCATAGGAATGCATTGTCGTCCGTCGACGGATGGAAGAAAAACGGATAGACGGTCCTTCCGTGTGAAAGGGGCCTACATCTCATGAATGGACCCCGTTGTCCCTTATCATACGTCAGGTCAGTCTATCTAGAGTTTGCGCTATTAAGCTAAACGAGATCCCTCGCTATTAAGACCAGTGAACAAGGAAAGGATTGGTGAGAGAGGGTTGTCAAACCCATTTTACACAAATTACAGAAACAGATATTGCTATATCACATGTTCTAGGACAGTGATGGTGAACCTTGGCACCCAAGATGTTTTGGAACTACATTTCCCATGATGCTCATGCACTCTGCATTGTAGTGGAGCATCATGGGAAATGTAGTTCCAAAACATCTGGGGTGCCAAGGTTCGCCATCACTGTTCTAGGACATCAAATATAATTAGAATTCTTCCTGCTCTCTCCTCCTGTTGGAGCTTGTTTCAGTCTATATTCACCTATTAGTGTTTCTATTTATTTTCTAAAGTATCACCTTACAAACACCTTTAAAAGGATCAGGGTGGATAAAAACCGACAATTTAAAAAAAAAAAAAACAATCGGATTTAAAAAAAATGCTTTTGGAGTAAAATCTAAAGATAGTTCTCTATTTAAGATACAGTAATAATTTTTTTAACATGAAATGGAGCTTAGTTATGTAGCAGGAGGCTGTATATTCTGCAATATTTACATTTTTGGTATATACATTCAATGAATCCAATCTCTGGAAGATAACATGCACTTTGCTTTTAATGACAATTGCGCGGTCGTGCAACGTTATACCGAAACAAAATTGATGTTCTTTTTTTCCAACAATAGAGCTTTCTTTTGGTGGTATTTGATCACCTCTGCGGTTTTAATTTTTTGTGCTATAAACCAAAAAAAAAAGAGCGACAATTTAAAAAAAAAAAAAAATATATATATTTTTTACTTTTTTCTGTAATAAATATCCCCAAAAAAAAAAAAAGAATTTCTTTCTCTGTTTAGGCCAAAATGTATTCTGCTACATATTTTTGGTAAAAAAAAAAAAATCCCATTTCTGGTTATTAATGATGAATGAGGACCATATGATAAAATGAGTTTGAAGTCGCTGCAACTTTAAGTAGCACAGATATGAATGGAACCCCGCACCTTGCATAAACCATATGAAGCCATTTTAAAATGGAACCCCGAAAAAAACAGTAAGTGTCTAACAGTTCGCCCAGCTGAATCCAGAGAGCTACACAGGGGCTTACACTGTGAATGCGCACTACCTCTGGGGGGGGGGGTAAGGCTATTTGAGCACAAGTCACTTTATGATTTAAAATAATGGACTCATTGTTGTTTATTTCATTAAATAACCAATTTATTTATTGTCCAACAATTTATTCTTTTTTATTTATTGTTTTTAAACTAACTTCATTAATTTCATTTGTCTATCAATCTAAATCTAAATGAATACATTTTGCTTATTACTGCAATTGTCACAGCGGTACACCATTTATTACTTGTTTTTTCCTTCTAATTGACTGTGTAATATGCAGCAAGCTTTTACAGCAGAGGGTCAAACACATATGTCGTTTACAACACAATAGGAGTTATTATTACTGCACTAAAAGTTAATTGAATGCTTCATAACCTCACTCACATTAAATATCACGTCAAGATCACATCACCATTACATCCCTGAGATTTTGGATTATACAGAGGGTGTAACACACTTTTAGCACACCATTTATTTTTGCTTCAATTTATTTTTGGTTTCATCCTTAACTTTCACCCTATCTGAATTGCATCAGGCAAAACACCTAGTGTTTCAAACACCCATTTTTCTACTGTAAACTTCATTACAGGCAGAGGGTGTAACACAGCAGCATTTAAATTAGCACTTTATTTTTGTTGATTTTTGTCACTTTAATTAGAAACATGGGAAAGGATTCTGCTGCAGGTGCAGGTCCTCACTACTTGGTCTCTATTCATTTAATACTCATTTTATCATATGGTCCTCATTAATAACCAGAGGAATAGCGCCACATCTACACCTTTCCATTCACTAGTGGTGATTAAGTCTTTAAATGTGTTCCCTGGGAGGTGTTTCTAACTGTATGGGGGCTGGGTTGAATGGAGGAGGAGAGAGATCGCTGTTCCTAATCACTAGGAATAAATAATCTCACTCTACTCTCCTGACAGAACGAGGATCTGTTTGTTTACACTGGCAGATCCTAGTTCTGCCTCTCTCTGGAGCGATCGCGGGTGGCTCGCAGACAGCGACTCCACCGGACCCGCTGGTTGGCTCCCCCGCTAACAAATGGGCACGTGCCTAACCTACAATGATGGCGATTCGCGTAGTCGAGTCAACCTGCCACAGTAAACTGCGGTGGCTGGTCGGCAAGCAGTTAAATAAATAAAAGAATTTGAATAGTTCAACTATGTGTGATTAACCTATTGACCTAAAATTGGTTCTGAAATCACTGTTTTAAGAATGTGAAAGCTTATTATTGTAAATAGGAAACCTTAATTTTGTTTGCAAATATTAAAGATTCTAACTACCAGCAAGAATGAACATTTAGGAACTTGCCGACCACCTTCTGCACATATAATGCGGCAGGGAGGCTCGACTCTGCACACCGGCATACCTGTAAGTCGGTCCGCCGGCTACCCGTGATCATGGTATAGAGCGACAGAATGGGGATCTGCCTATGTAAACAAGGCAGATCCCCGTTCTAAAAGGACAACATGAAGATCTTCTGTTCCTAGTGATCAGGAGCAGCGATCTCTGTGTTGTTTCAGTGAGCGCATCCCCCACACAGTTAGAACAGTTAACCCCTTGATCGCCCCTAGTGTTAACCCCTTCCCTGCCAGTGTCATTTATACATTGATCAGTGTGTTTTTTTTTAAGCACCGATCACTGTATTGACGTCACTGGTCCCCAAAAAGTGTCACTTAAAGTCAAACTTGTCCGCCACAATGTCGCAGTCCTGCTAAAAATCGCAGATCGCCACCATTAGCAGTAAAAACAATAAAAAAAAATTAAAGTCCCTAAATCTATTCCCTATTTTGTAGACGCTATAACTTTTGCGCAAACCAATCAATATACGCTTATTGGGATTTTTTTTTACCAAAAAAATTTAGCAGAATACATATTGGCCTAAACAGATAAAGAAATTATATATTTTTTTTTTTTAAATTTTGGATGTCTATTATAGCAGAAAGTTAAATATTTAGTATTTTCTCAAAATTGTCGCTCTTTCTTTATTTATAGCACAAAAAATAAAAACCCCAGAGGTAATCAAATACCACCAAAAGAAATCTCTATTGCTGGGGAAATAAAATTACATACATTTTGTTTGGGTACAACATCGCATGACCGCACAATTGCCAGTTAAAGCAACGCAGTGTCGTATCAAAAAAAATGGCCTGGTCATTAAGGGGGTAAATCCTTCTAGGGCTGAAGTGGTTAAAGAGCATCTGTCATTTCAGATCCATCATGGCAGCGCCTGCTAGCAGGCATCCACTCACCTGCTGCCGCCATGTCCCTTGCCTTGTGTCACTACTTCATCACCAACCATCCCATTAAAGTGAATGGGACTGTCGTGAGTCAACAGCGGGTCAGAGGAGGAGCTGCTGCGGGACAGAGATGACAGTTGCTCTTTAAAAATTGTGATTTAAATTGAGTTGATTTAAATTAAGCCTTTTTACTAGTGATTTAAATCATAATTTAAATCGTGATTTGAATTGACTTGATTTAAATAAAATCCACCATGAGAAGGATTAATGGACTTAACCAAGATTCACCACTTGTGTACCATCGAAGAAGGGTCCCAACTAAGCTAGCAAAAAACAAAAAGAAAAGTTACAGTTTGGGGACAATCTCTCCTTGTCTCACTATTTTATTAAAGATCATTTTTTATATATCAAAGCCCTGCAGGAAACTTTTTAGCAGGGCCATTCCCCAGTGTCAGAGGTAGCTTAGCTCCTTGAAGTTTTAACATAAGTATTCTGTTTGGAGGTCTTATAAACTTGCTGGAAACTGGGTCCAGTCACCTTAAGACCCCTTTCACACCACGCCGCCCATAGCGTCGGCGGTAAAACGCCGCTATTTTTAGCAGCGTTTTACTGTCGGATTTGCCGCACATTTCGGCCGCTAGCGAGAAAGGGTTAAAACCCCCGGCAATATGCCGCAATAGCGGCGTTTTGCAGACAGTATTACAGCGCTGCCCCATTGATTTCAATGGGGAGCAGCGGTGAAGGAGAGGTGCTGAATCGGTAAACACAACGCTCCTTCACTGCACCAAAGAAGCTGCTGACAGGACTTTTCCTGACATCCTGCCAGCGCACCGCTCCAGTGTGAAAGCCTTCGGGCTTTAACACTGCAGACAATGGAGCAGCAGTTTGAGGGCGGATTGCAGGCGCTATTTCTAACGCTATAGCGCCTGCAAAACGCCCTCGGTGTGAAAGGTGTCTAAGTGAAAAATCTCCATATTCAAGTCTGTTTTATGACTGTATTGCATAGTAGTAAATTTTTATAAGGTCATGATTATAGTTGTATAACCTTGTCTTTGTTGACTCACTTACCTTCAATATACTCAAGGTCATTTTAAACTGGTGTGGTTTGTTTGTGTAAAGGGTGTGTCAGAGTGGTCAAGGTATTACACCACTCAATTTAGTGAAAGCAGAATAACTCTAGAGAGATTACCAAACTAGGGGCTCCTGCCAGGGTGCACTACGTATATTGCCTTTTATGCCTTTATCAGTCAGTTTCCACCTGCAGCCACCATTACTTTAAGGAGAAGACATGTAAGAATGTCATAACAGGGTCACTAAACCTAATTTGTTATTTTAGATATGGATGGATGCTTTTTGCTCGATCACCTCAGGTTCGTTGACCACTGTCAACAGCAGACCCGTTTAAAAAAAAAAAAAAAAACACACCTGTGCCCTTCCCCAAAATATAGTGCTATGAACCGGACAAAGATGTGTGGTACCAGTCCATCCTGCTCTCTTCTGTCAGTAACCTGGTGATCCTGGAACACATCTGCTGGTGATAACTGAACACCCTTTTTGCTGTCTCTCACACACAGAATACCTGATATAAAAATAATGCTGGTACTAAAGTATTATGCACAGCCACCAATAATATTCAGACTTGTAGAATTCTTATAATTGGTGGCACAGGAAGCACAAGGAAGACACCACAGCTAGGAAGCACATACCTATTGCCCTCCCAATAATCCTTAAAATAGAGCTACCAATCGCAAAAAGAACCCCAAAAAACAAACACACAACAGCGGGTCGGCTTGTACCATTCCCCACAACAAAAATGGAGTTACACTTTAGCATTGCCCAAAACACGGAAAGACTTGAAAGAACATGTAACCATCCACAAATATGCCACAGAGTAGCATCCTTATTCAACATCAGCGACACATGCCGTCATTTTCCAGGTTGCTGCAGGATTCTGCTTTAAACTTAGCTGCCATTTATGCAGTGTAACTAAATATAATATCATACAGAAATAGCAGACTCACTTCAGTAACCTCATACCCGCTGTTGCTCCCAGTAACACTGTAGTCTCCTTGTGTTGTTGTGAGGGGATAATAGAAAGTGCCTCATCCATGCAGGACTTCAACGCTTCTCCGGCCTGGGCTGGATTATCAGCATACGAAGAAAGTCCTGAATCTGTTGAAATAGGACAATACATTGATAATAAAATGGTTTGCATTATGCAACATATGAAGTGTACCTGTCTTGCTCTACCAGTCTTTCAGAGATTGCAGCTTATTAATTAGTTTAGTGGAGGCGTATGAAACAACAAAATACAAAACATACTGCAGATGGTATGTAGAACCAGGGCTGGATTTATTATAATGGTACCTATGGCTGGCATTTCCCCAGAGTTATAGGAAATGGATAGTTTTGGCATGTTTGCCGGTCTGGTCTGTCTAGAACATTTTTTAGAGCACAAATGATTACTCAACACAGGTGCAGGCTGTGCCGATGTTCTGGGGCCTTTTTGGACACAGTGGTCCATTTACAGTATCTCACAAAAGTGAGTACACCCCTCACATGTTTGTAAATATTTTATTATATCTTTTCATGTGACAACACTGAAGAAATTACACTTTGCTACAATGTAAAGTAGTGAGTGTACAGCTTGTATAACAGTGTACATTTTCTTTCCCCTTTAAAATAAATCAACACACAGCCATTAATGTCTAAACCGCTGGCAACAAAACTGAGTACACCCCTAAGTGAAAATGTCCAAATTGGGTCCAAAGTGTCAATATTTTGTGTGGCCACCATTATTTTCCAGCACTGCCTTAACCCTCTTGGGCATGGAGTTCACCAGAGCTTCACAGGTTGCCACTGGAGTCCTCTTCCACTTCTCCATGACAACATCACGGAGCTGGTGGATGTTAGAGAGCTTGCGCTCTCCTCCACCTTCCGTTTGAGGATGCCCCACAGATGCTCAATAGGGTTTAGGTCTGGAGACATGCTTGGCTAGTCCATCACCTTTACCCCCAGCTTCTTTAGCAAGTCAGTGGTCCTCTTGGAGGTGTGTTTGAGGTCGTTATGTTGGAATACTGCCCTGCGGCCCAGTCTCTGATGGGAGGGGGATCGTGCTCTGCTTCAGTATGTCACAGTACATGTTGGCATTCATGGTTCCCTCAATGAACTGTAGCTCCCCAGTGCCGACAGCACTCATGCAGCCCCAGACCATGACACTCCCACAACCATGCTTGACTGTAGGCAAGACACACTTGTCTTTGTACTCCTCACCTGGTTGCCGTGACACACGCTTGACACCATCTGAACCAAATAAGTTTATCTTGGTCTCATCAGACCACAGGACATGGTTCTTAGTCTACTTGTCTTCAGCAAACTGTTTGCAGGCTTTCTTGTGCATCATCTTTAGAAGAGGTTTCCTTCTGGGATGACAGCCATGCAGACCAATTTGATGCAGTGTGCGGCGTATGGTCTGAGCACTGACAGGCTAACATCCCCACCCCTTCAACCTCTGCAGTAGGGATGAGCCGAACACCCCCAATTGCGCGGTCGTGCGACGTGGCTCCCAAACAAAATTGGGGTCATTTTTTTCCCACAAATAGAGCTTTCTTTTGGTGGTATTTGATCACCTCTGCGGTTTTTATTTTTTGTGCTATAAACAAAAAAAATTTTTTTTTCTCAGTTTAGGCCGATACGTATTCTTCTACATATATTTGGTAAAAAAAAATCGCATCGTATCACACAAATTTGATGCAAACGGCCCACAAAGTTCTGGTTTCGTCGAACGGCCAATGTTCAATTCGAACATGGGTTTGAATCGAACACCGGGCTCATCCCTACTCTGCAGAAATGCTGGCAGCACTCATACGTCTATTTCCCAAAGACAACCTCTGGATATGATGCTGAGCACATGCACCCAACTTCTTTGATTGACCATGGCGAGGCCTGTTCTGAGTGGAACCTGTCCTTTTAAACCACTGTATGGTCTTGGCCACCATGCTGCAGCTCATTTTTAGGGTCTTGGCAATCTACTTATAGCCTAGGCCAGTGATATGCAATTAGTGGACCTCCAGCTGTTGCAGAACTACAAGTCCCATCATGCCTCTGCCTCTGGGTGTCATGCTTGTGGCTGTCAGAGTCTTGCTATGCCTCATGGGACTTGTAGTTCTGCAACAGCTGGAGGTCCGCTAATTGCATATCCCTGGCCTAGGCCATCTTTATGTAGAGCAACAATTATTTTTATCAGATCCTCTGAGAGTTCTTTGCCATGAGGTGCCATGTTGAACTTCCAGTGACCAGTATGAGAAAGTGAGAGCAATAACACCAAATTTAACACACCTGCTCCCCATTCACACCTGAGAGCTTGTAACACTAACGAGTCACGTGACACTGGGGAGGGAAATGGCAAATTTGGCCCAATTTGGACATTTTCACTCAGGTCTGTACTCACTTTTATTGCCAGTGGTTTAGACATTAATGGCTGCGTGTTGAGTTATTTTGAGGGGACAGCAAATGTACATTCTTATACAAGCTGTACATTCACTACTTTACATTGTAGAAAAGTGTAATTTCTTCAGTGTTGTCACATTAAAAGATATAATAAAATATTTACAAAAATGTGAGGGGTGTACTCACTTTTGTGAGATACTGCATAATAGATGTTGGTTGTGCCTCAAGCTCTTCCTTCACTCCTTGCCTGTTTGGCATGGAGGCATGCAGAATTCCATTTGTCTTTACACTATTTGGATTGCAAGTAAGATTCAGTTATTTTATTGTAAGGACGTTTGTGTTTTTTCAACTTATGTAACTAGGTACTGTTTTAATTACTCTATGTAGCACAGTTAAGCCTTCTTGGAACATTAGATATTCACATATCATTCAATTACATTTCCTAAATGATGGAGCCAAATGCAAATCCAGAACCGTTAGCATATAGTGCAAAACTATAACCGAATTTGAGTTAATCCAAGCTGAATACAGCTGTTTCAGGCTGACCATAGTCAGTGCAGTGTATGGTAACCATGGATCTATGAATTAGGGCTTGGAACCCAACAAGACAATAACAGGTTATGGTGAAAAGGGACTAAAGCAGTGGTGCCCAAGGTCCAGCACACTGGTTCCACCACTTTGCTGAGTGGCAGCAAAGTGCCAGGTGCTGAAACTCTGATACAGCCCTCAGCATTAAAATATTGACAGTACTGACAGGTGGAGTTATCTAATTTATGCCTGACAGTACAACAAACGTGGACTCACACTGCACTAGTGGCCATCAATGCAGTGAGGGTTGTTATGATACTTGGGGGGGGGGGGGTAAAGTTTACTGCCACTGACTACCAATGCAGGGGGTGGATTGGGTTAAATTTCACTTCCATTGACCACCAATACTGGGTGGAGTTTCAATTTCACTGCCACTGACCACCAACACAGGTCAGGGAGTTTAGTTTCATTGCTGCTGCACTGACACTGACCACAAATTAATGGGATGTGTTAAATAGCACCACTACTGAGCACCAGTGCAGGATGGGGGTTAACAGCTCTGCTACTAACATCAATACTGGGTGATATTGTGGCCACTGACACCAATGTTTGGGATTACTGTGATCTCTGACATCAATCTAGAGAGATAATATTACAGTTATCGATAATATTTTTTTTTTGTTTTATGTTTTTTAATGCAGCAACTGACACCAATGATGACATCTATTGTGGTGCAAATAATGCAGCAGGGCCAACATTTCTGGGCTTTGAGGTGCGTTAAAGCCCATTCAGTGCGATGCACAAAAATACATTGCTATTGTGTAGTCTTCTGAAAGTTTTGGGGGCCAAATGTGAGGTCCTTTATTTTCAAGTTGACCACCATTGGACTACAGAAATCATAAAAGGCCCCCATCCGAATCACTCAGATGTAAAGTTCTGTAAACTATAGATAGGTATAATGCATACACTATATAGTTCACAATACTTTACATTACATGTTGTTGTTCTTCCAACACCCCTTCTCAACAGCATGTGCTTTGTCAAATTATATTCAGCTTATTCTGGAAATAATTATGACATTCCTTCAACAAAGGCTTGGTGAGTGCATCAGCAGTAATCTCCTCTGATGGGTAGTATTGAATGTCAATAACACCTTGCTCTTGATTGTCCCTTAGTAGGTGATACTTGACATTGATGTGGTGTCCTGGGATTGACCCTTTCTGATTGCGTAAGCTTTATACATCCCTGGTTGTCTTCAAAAATGGGAATTGGTTTTGACAATGTCACTGGCAGGGAAGGGGTTAAACACTAGGGGGAGATCAGGGGGTTAACTGTGTTCCCTCAATGTCAGAAACCATGAAATCAGACCGAGACAGAAGTACAGTTAAATCACACTTGTTTGCTGGCACTGGTGGTCGTGTAGGGCACTGATGATCCTGCCCTAATTACTTGTCTGGATGTCCCCTGCAAGGAAATGCCGCTGATCGGCTCTTCTCACCACACACTCTGTCAGTGTGAGGAGATGAGAGACGATTACCGGCATCTCCGTGTTTACATGTGTTTACATGTGACCGGCTGTGATTGGACACAGCTGATCACATGGTTAAAGAGCCACGGCCACGGTTCTTTACAGCGGGCACGTACAAGCATGGCCATTCTGGGACTTTGTCATAGAGCACATGGTAAATACAGAAACCACTTCTGTGATATGTAAAACAAGGAACATTTCCAACAATTTTAAGTCTACAGCACAAAAAAGACCTCTTCGTATAACGCTGTGAACACTGAAATGAGATGCAAACTTTGAGCATCAGGATCTAGGAAGTCTCTGTATCCCACATGACATTTTACTCAGTATAAATCAGTTAGCAAAAACAATGAAAGACCATAAAAGACCCTCAGGGCCTCTCGGCAAGAGAAAAGAGGGGGGAGAGAAAAAGAAAAAATGAGAAAAAGAGGGAGAAGGGGAAAAAGGGGAAGGAGTGAGGACGAAGGTACCCCCATCCAGACACTCCTTTCAAGCCTGGGGAGCCAGCAATATAGTCTCTGGCTCTCGGGGACTTAATTCACCAGTTCCACGTATTCCTCAGAGTAGACAAACTCGTGCCAATAAAAACATTTTTTAAGACATTTCTCTCGAAGGCCCATCTCTGTGGCCACCAAGTCCTCCATCACATTAATTTCAGCTATTATTTTCAGCCAGACGGCAACTGGCGGCAGCTGTGTCTGCTCCAGAACAACAGGATGCAGCTGTGAGCAAGAGCGGCAGGATAGATTTCCTATAAGCCCTGCTTAGAATATCGTGGTGATGCAGGAGGAAGGATGCAGAATCCCTCTGTAACTCCCGGTCGTTGAACTTTTGAACGATGCGGTGGACCTCCGTTCAATTGGACTGCAAAAAGGTGGCATGACCAGAAGACGTGAAGAAGAGAACCAGACTACTCCCCACATCTCCAACAAAGATCCAAGCATAGGGGAGACATTCTATGAATCCTTACCATTGTATGATACCACCGGGTCAACACCTTGAACCCAGCCTCCTGATGTTTAGCGCAGATCGACATTTTTAAGAGAACAGAAGAACTCTGCTCACTTCTTTCTATGTAAATTGGATCCCTAACTCCTGTTTCCATCTTGTGATATATGTAATTTTGTAGTCCTGTGATGGGGGAATGGAATACTTTTAACAGCTCTTGCAGGTAGTCTGTTCTGTAGGTAGGTTGCAGTCATGACTGCTTCTCCACAATACTTGTGAGGTAGGTTGGCATCTGACAACATGCACCTGGAGTGCGAGTGTATGGTGTGGTTGTCTGGTGTACTATTCCTTGTCTCTTCAGGTATGAGGCCACTTCTTTGCTTATATATTCTCCACCATTGTCAGTGCATATTATTCCTGGTTTGCATTGGAATTTGTTGCTAGACATGGCAACTAACACTTAAAGTTTCTCTAAAGTTTAATTCTTGTGTTTCATCAGATAAGTATTTGTGTGCCAGGAATAGTCATCAATGAAAGTCAGTAGATATCTGTTCCCCGCCTGATGTGGGAGTTTTCATTGGACCGCATACGCCACTGTGTAAGAGCTGTAGGGGGTGGGTAGTTTTTCTTTGAGATGCCTGTGGAAGGGGAGCACGTGTGGCTTTCGCTTCAATACAGCACTTGAATTTTATGAGAACTTTGCAAGGCATTATTGTCAAATCTTCTGATAAGCCTTTCTTTATAATGTCTTGTATAGTTTCTGGGCTTCTGTGCCCCAGCTGCCTGTGCCATAAGTGAATACATGTTCTGTGTAGGTCATTAAAGACTATATTGGCTTGCTGGTCTGTGGTGATGAGCTTGAATAGGTAATCATCCAGTTTTCCTTTTGCGAGGAATCACTTATTATGAATTGTGCATTCATCACCCTAGAACTTAACTGTGAGACCGTTGTTTGCAAGACTTTTCACTGATAGAAGGCTGCCTTCTAGTTCTGAAACATACAGCACTTTCTTTACAAGGATACTGTGCTTGCCTCCTTGTGGTATAATGCAGTTCAGGGATCCCTGGCCTTTACCTTCGAAGATGATGCTTTTCCCATTTGCTAGGAAAACTTTGTCTTTTGCACTGTAATGTTTGTGAAGAAGGTCTCGTCACTAATCATGTGGCTTCTCGCACCTGAGTCTATGCACCAGCCACGTGGCTTGCCGCTCTGTCACTTTAGGCCCCTTTCACACATGCGGACCGTACATTAGATCAGTTCAGTCACGTTTTTTTATCATCAGTTGTTGTCAGTAAACATCAGTTTTCATCCATTTTCATTTCTGTTTTTCGTCCGTTTACGTCCGTTTTTCATCCGATTACGTCCGTTTTTTATCCGTTTATGTCCGTTTTTTCATCCGTTTATGTCCGTTTTTTATCCGTTTAAAAAAAAAAAAAAAAAAACAGTTTTTCATGATTTATGGGAATTTTTTGATGAAAAACGGATGTCAGCGGATCGGATGTGAACGGATCGTCCGCTAACATCCGTTTTTCGTCCGTTCCGTTTTTTTTTTACGGAAGACAAAATAGGGTCTTCTTCCATTCAGAAAAACGGACCTTAACGGAGACGGATGTTAACGGACGTTAGCGGATGATCATCCGCTAACGTCCGCTATCCCATAGACAAACATTAATGTCCGTTTTCATCCGTAAACGGACGTATGAAAAAACGGACGAACGGTCCGCATGTGTGAAAGGGGCCTCAAAGGTGCCACTCCATGATGTGTCTGCAGTTTCCTTTGTGATTGCTTTGACTCTTTTTGCTGCTTGGCTTTCCAGACAGAACAGTCCTTTTTTTAAGTGACTGGTCCTTTTACAGCTTAAATAGGCACTGCTTTTTTGTTGTGCCTTGTGTCTTTGTGCATCTTAAGTGCATTGTCATCATGGATCGTATTTTCTTTCCTTCTTTCATATTCATCAATTAATTTGCCTTTGACATATTCCAGTGTCAGCTCCTGCTCAGGTCTGGTTTCTAAAGCATTAAAAAGAGCAGTATATGTCATTGGAAGGCTGCAGAGGAGCAGGGCAACAATATGGTTATTTTTGATGTCCTCTCCGATGGCACGCAGATGCTCTATGATTTCTAGCATAGACTTCATGTGGTCACACATTTGTTGGCCTTCTTCTAGTCTTATCTTGTGTAACTTTTGTAGCAAACACAGCTTACTGTTGAGACTTGAACGCTCATGCAGTTTCTGTAATGAAGTCCACATACCTTTGTGTCAGGTCACCTGAGACCAGGTGACAGGTGCACTCTGTAGGAGTCGGAAGTGCACCGAAGACTGACTGCTGCGGATTGTACCCAGGAAGATTCAGGACACAGGTCTACTGGATCACTAAAACAGATCCAAGTGGGAGCTAGAGCATAGATTCCCCAGGGCGCGGAGTCTAAGAGCCAGCAGGTGTTCGCCAGAGCCTCCAGTGGTGAGGATGGACTTCGCTGCAGTCTGGCTCCAGGTCGCGGCCCCTAGGGTCTCACAGCTAACGCTCACAGTAGACTACAGGAGAAGGAAGCAGCAGGCTGGAACGACAAGGATAGTAAGGGGATAAGGCAGAGGTCAGGGCAACTAGCAGACAGGAACAACAGAGTACACGCCAAAGGTTCAGGGTCACAGGCAGACAGGGATGGTCGGGGACATGCCAAAAGGTCAAGGTCACAAGCAGACAGGAATCGGTGCGAACACGCCAAGGTCGGTAACAGAGACAAACGTAGATCACACGGCAAGCAGGAAACAGGAAGCCAAATACACCATGGATACACAATGGTTGATCAGCACCACTGGCTTGCAGTGCACAGGATTATATACGGTTCCCTGATAGGGCCTGGGGTGGAGCCATGCTTAGAGGAGAGGTTATAAAAACCACCAGGTGGAAGTGGCTGGCCTCTTAGTCTGAACACATGAGGAGAGGTAAGCAAACAGAGGAAGATTACTGCATAACCATGACACTTTGGCTGTTTTCTCTGTTCTTATGTGGATAAACTGGTCATCTTCCACTAGGTAGCTTATAATTGCTTTTGCTTGTCTATCTTTCCTATCCCAGTCCTCTGTCTTAAACTTCCACAGCTTGTAATTGGCATTGTTCAGCTTTGCTATTGCAAACTTAACATCTGAACCGTTTGCCATCTTTCAGCAGTTTGCATACGGAACTCACAGAATTGTTTTTCCAGTGCCTGCTGGGTGCTGTCGAGTGCATGGGGTATACTCTCCAATGCATGGGTGTGCCTGGGCCCATAACCTGTTAGCTGAGTATTGAAATCATGCTTTGGAAGCTTCTTGGATGCAGCAAATGGCTTTACTTGTATGGAGGATTGCAATGCGTGTCTTACAGCATGAGAAACATGAACAGGAAACATACAACTACATATACTTAGAGAGATAACACTTCCTCTAAATACATTTTTATAGATACACACTACAGTGCCACCTGCTGGATAGATAGGTATATTCCATACACTATATATAGTTCACAGTACTTTACATTACATGTTGTTGATCTTCCAATACTTTACTGATTGCAGAGCCATATTTTCCCTTTAATTGGCTTTAGTTTCTTGCTGAAGGCATGCCTCAGGCTTTCCTCTGATAACTGTGCCAGATCAACAATGTTAATCAATAATGTTTAAAGGTCTGGGAAAGGCAAATATTGACATGGCCGGCTACACTGGGATGGCTGCCAGGCCTACTGTAAACTGCATGAGCTGGGTGCCCTGGGCATGCAGGAGAGGGTATCACTTCCCACACACAGGAGATATCCTAGAATAGTATATATCAGCTGGGAGATTCCCACTCCTTTGTTTACATTCTTGCTAATTCTGGACATGGTTCTGGCTGCTGCTAATATGCCCTATGACACAGCTCGGTGCAACGTGTAGGCGTCAGCTGGATGAACTGTAGATGTATTGCACAGAACACTGATAAGATACTATGATTAGGTTTTGTAAACTACATACCACTAATGTATAGTATGATCAGTGCTGGGAGCTGAACTATAAGGCTTCTTTTATATAGGCGCTGAGGCCTGTGCAGCATGAATGACAACTTTGTTTACATATTTGGAGGAGCTTGGAGCTGCGTGCAGTTAGCCTGTGTTGTCTAATGGAGATGCAGCAGCTGTACAGACACAGCCAGGTTTAACAGGTGTACAGGGGTAGGTGCGTAGCCCAGAGTGTGCACCTGTCCCTGCGTACTTGTCAAACTGTGCTTTGTCCATACAACCACTGCATCTCCAATCAATAACGCATTCATGCTGTTTGGGCACATATTAAAGTGGAAGTAAACCCTTCCACATGACTTTGGCCTACAGGTAAGCCTAGATTAAGGCTTACCTGTAGGTCCAATAAATATCTCCTAAACCTACATGGTTTAGGAGATATTTAGCAATGAAAAGGCATCGCTGTCTACGGCGCATGCGCCGTAGACAGCAGCGCGCAGGCGCACTGAGGGCGCACTGAGTATGCCGCTCTCACGGCAATATGCCGATCTCGTGCGCATGCGCGGGAGTGACGTCATCGCTGCTCCAGCGAATGATAGCGCTTGAGCGGCGAGACCCGGAAGTCACTCCGGCCCTGCATGGCGGCGAAGAAGTTTGAAGATAAGGACCGCTTCGGGGCCTTGTTTTCAGGTAAGTTTTTCATAATGAGCTAGTATGCTATGCATACTAGCTCATTATGCTTTTGCCTTGCAGGGTGTCTTTTTTTTTTTTTTTTTTTTACAGAGGCTTTACTTCCTCTTTAATGAAGCCTAAGGCTTACAGCTCCAAAACATTCAACATTCAAAATTCCATGTATTTCAATGGTGGCTGTTCACATATGAGAACTCAAGGGCCTACAGCTCAAAACTAATGCTCTAAAAGCTACATGAGCTACTTTTTAAGGCAGAAATGGTAATTTTTGGCCCCACAAATTTAAATGGGAATGCTTTTTTCAGGCGTTTAGCCTGTAATGCTTTCCGATGGCCAGAACAATCACACCTAAAGATTAAATACATATCTAAAGCACTTAGCACTAAAGTGTTTGTTACCCCAACATTTCATATTCCTGATATGTGCCCGTTGTACCATGTAATTGTGTAGCACCCTCTAGTGTGTGACAGAAGTAGGAGTAGGAAAAAACATAGTTCTGGCCAGAAGTCATAGAATTGGGTAAGGGTTATTAGAGGTCAGGGCTGGGTGACTCATCCTGGCAGCCCTCTGGTGCCTCCCCCTGGTCTGGAAGGTTGGAGAATCTTCTAGAATTAGAGGGCGGGGGTTAGGAGGAGCTGCTGCGCATATTTCTGAGGCCTCAGACAATCCCGGAGGTGGGCTGGCAGGAGGCAGAGAATACCTCATAAATAAACATGGGCCATGCCAGCAGGGGCAGTTGAGTGTAAAATGTAGATGAAGTATTGAGGAGGGTGTTGGTAGCCCTGAGAAGTACCCCCTAGTCTGGGGTGGGGGGGGGGTGACCTGCCTTGGGCTGGGGTTTGGGTGCTGGAGAGATCCTGCCAAAGACACAAGGAAGGAGTCTTTCCTGGAGGCACAGGAGCAAGGATAAGACAGAGTAGATCAACACTGGTGAGGGACAACAAAGGGGGAGACTGCCACATGTAGCCAGCCTCCCTTGAAGACAGCGGTGGGCTTAAGTCTTTAGTTCTCCCCCTGGGAGATCTCTGGAGAGTCAGTCGGATGGACTTGTACGAGAGCCAATCAGGAGGGCTGGTGAAAGAGGCAGCTGCAGCAAGGTGAGCTGGCAAGGCCTGAAGAGGTGGTGCTGGGATCAGTAAACACAAAGAAAGCAGAAGGGAAAGTTACAGGCAGGGTCACACCACGTGCGCTACTGTTAAGGGACTGCAAGTTCCTGCCTGTAATGGGCTGCTACTGAACTGTCAAGTTCCCCCAGGAGTGTACCAGCAGAGGCCAAGAGTGTGCAAGAGGATAGTGAAGAGCAAATGTATATAGGAAGTTGTCCCTGAAGTTTGTTGAAGTCAAATGGGTATCCCATAACTTCCCATCCCTATCCAAGTTGTTAACCCTCTAATAAACAACAAAAATAAAGCTACAGACTGTTTTCCTTACTTGTGCGCCTGTGAAGATTTGGTGTGCTTGGCTGTGAAGGAGTGGGGAATCCCTTTCATCTGCAGCTCCTACGTGGGGTGTTTTACACTTGTACAAAAAAAGTATCCTGTTCTCTTTGTATTGCTTCCTTTGTGTGAAATCACTGCCAGTCCCTCTGCTTTCCTATAAAAAAACTGACCACACTAAACAGAAAAGCACAGTGTGGTCAGTTCTCTAGCTAGGCTGGGAATTCAGCCTGCTCTCCTCCAATATTGAGACTTGTCCTGACACTCCTCCCCTGCACAGCCTTTCACTGGAAAGCTCAGTGTACAGCTGTGTCTCCTTTCCCAGCTCTTATGCAGCTAAGAATAGAGAGAATGTGATCACTCATAAAGTAGGGGAAAAAAGGTATTTATAATGTTTTTAAATCTATACATAAATGTTTAATCTGAATGGGTTATTTTACAAGGTGATTGTTTACATAGTTATAAGGTTGATTAAAGACACCAGTCCATCCAGTTCAACCTGTGTAGGTGTGCGTGTTCATTATCATTTCCCTGTATACTGTGCTCGCCAAGATGTCCAAGAGTTTTTTTAAACTCTCAATACTTCCTGCTGACATCACCGATTGTTGAAGTGAATTCCACATCTTTACCGCCCTGACAGTGAAACCCCCCACATAGTTTGAGTCACTTAAATTGTTTGTAAACTTTTTTTTTACTAAAATAAGCATGTCATACTTACCTGCTCTGTATAATGGTTTCGCACAAAGCAGCCCCGGTCCTTCTCTACTTGGGTCCCCTGCCGGCGCTCCTGGCCCTTCCTCCATCCAGTGCCCCCATAGGAAGCTCCCAAGCCCCACTGCTTGTGTCCATAGATCCAGACAGCGAGGCACGGCCCCGCCACAGAGTTTGATTGACAGCAGCAGGAGCCAATGGCTCCCACTGCTATCAATCTGCCCTGTGAGGAAGGACAAAGCTGGGAAAGCCACTGCTCTCATGCACAGAGCTGGATCGCAAAAGGGCTCTGGTAGGTATAAGGTTTTGGGGGAGGGGGGTTTCACCTTAATGCATTAAGGTAAAAAATTGTAAGGCTTTACAACCAATTTAAATAGACCACTTGTCTACATATGGAAAGACACAAAAAAAAAAAAAAATGAAGAGGAAAAAAATAATAATTGCTCTACTCAGGTGTCAATACAGCCTAAAGCTACCTGTAGGCTGTCCATAGAGAGGTCAGTTTTGGAATAAATATTTGATGATATACTTAAAGCTGAATTCCAAGGATCTGACAAAACTATCTTTGCAGTGAGGTTCTCCCTCACCGCCAGGTTTAACCCTTTCGCTGCCAGTGCTACTTTTGTATTTTTTGCAACCAGGTAATTTAGGCCAGAAAATTACATAAAACCCCCCAAAAGATGAGGCTGCCACAAGTAAATAGATAACCCAACATGTCAAGCTTTAAAATTATGTGTGCTCATGAAATATTGACAAACTACAGTACCCTATATTTTCCATAAGCAATGCTTTAAAATTCCCTACAGGCTATCAGTTTAGAGTTAACCATGAATAATGGGCCCAGTATGCACAGCAATATGTAACATGCATCGCAGACAACATTTTCATGCATGAACACCCCCGATGTGTGCATTTATGTTTGTATATGAATGTATGTGGGAGTGGAGGTACACACATTTTTTTTAGGTGATTTTAAGTGTTTGGGTGCCACAAATTTTAAGTTTTTTTCAATCACATAGGGGCCAAAAATTCTTCTGATGCATTTTTTGGTGACAGGTTCTCTTTAATGAGACATCAGGGTTCTAAAAGACCCCTAATTTCTCATTTGTCCATCAATGAATCTATTGGAGTACAGATCACCCTCCATTAGCTTCTACCCCAGCCATACAGGCTGGTGACAGTGACACCGGGACCCGGAAGTGACATTTTATGTTGTACAGCAGTGGAAGTAAAAGGGTTAAAGGAGTTGTAAAGGCAGAGTTTTTTTTTTATCTTAATGCGTTCTATGCATTAAGATAAAAAAAAACTTCTGTGTGTAGTAGCCTCCCCAGCACCCGCTAATTACTTACCTGAGCCCCATCTCTCTCCAGTGATGTCCACCAGTGTCTAAGACGTGCAGGACACTCCTCCAGATTGGTCGAGAGACAGCAGAGGTGCCATTGGCTCCTGCGGCTGTCAATCAAAGTCAGTCAGCCAATCAGGGGAGAGAGGGGGTGGGGCTATGTTGGCTCTCTGTGTCTGAATGGATACACGGAGCTCTGACTCGACCCGGGTGCCCCCATAGAGAGCTGCTGGCTGAGGGGGCACTCGATAGGAGGGAGGTCTCGAAATACCAACCTACTCGTTCTCTTCGTTCCTCTCAAGACCTCTTCCCTCTAGCTCCCTCTCAAGACCTCCCATGCTCGCCTCCAGGACTTTTCCAGAGCCTCTCCAATCCTATGGAATGCCTTACCCCAATCTGTCTGCCTATCTCCTACTTTATTAGCTTTTAGACAATCCCTGAAAACCCTTCTTTTCAGAGAAGCATATACTACCCACACCTAACAACTGTATTCTCATTTTCTCCATCAGCTCATCCCCCACAGTTATTACCTTTTGTTTCAACTTGACCCTCCCTTCTAGATTGTAAGCTCCAATGAGCAGGGCCCTCTGATCCCTCCTGTATTGATTTGTATTGTAAGTGTACTGTCTGCCCTCATGTTGTAAAGCGCTGCGCAAACTGTATATAAATCCTGTATAATAATAATAAGAATAATAATTCAGAGAGGCTGAACTCTCAAAGTGTAAAGCTTGTAACCTTAGAAATTAAAAATACATTTCTGTTTCTTTAAGGGGGTTCCTATTAAACTTTGTAATATTACTATTTTATTTGTGCTTGCATTACTTGGTTGATCTTGCCGGTTTCCTTTCGGCCTGGTAATAAACTGACCATGCCAAGCATAGAAGCCGATCCCGTCATTCCCCTGTTGGATACAGGCACGCTGTGCCAGCGCACAATGTCCCTTAGGTTCAGTCAGTGTAACCACATCCCCCTCCATCGGTCCTCCTTTGATTGATGTAGGCTTCCCCAGCCAGCCAATCCTCCTCCGTGAAGCTGCAATGATGTGATCCCCTGCTCTGTACACACCCACCCGCAGGTCCATGAACCGCTCTGGCATGAACAGTGATCACGTAACCTGCACTTTGCAAGCAGGATATAATAATTGGCAAGTAAAAAAAATAAAAATAAATTAAATATATATATATAAAAAGAACATTTTGATGTATACAAAAATGTGTGCGCGATAACTGAACGATACAACTACTTTAAAGCGGAGTTCCAGGCTTTTTTTGTTTATTAAAAGTCAGCAGCTACAAAAAGTATAACTGCTGACTTTTAATAAACAGACACTTACCTTTTCCATGGTCCAGCGATGCGGCCGCACGGAGCCTCGCTCCTCTCCCCTCCCCTCCTCGGCGCCTCCATTGAAACTGTGGGCACCCGGCCGTGACAGCTTGCGGCTTCACAGGAGAGCGTACACTGTGCATGCGCGAGTCGCGCAGCGCTCTCCCATTGGACAGGCAATCTTCTGGGACCTGTCCCAGAAGATTGCTGAGAGGGAGGGGCCGCCTAGGGGGAGAGGAGGAGTTGCCTAGGAGGCCTGTAGGCGGAAGCAGGAAGTGGGACAGGAAGTCCCACTCAAAACTAAGCACCCACTCCCCCCCAAAAAAAATGACATGCCAAATGTGGCATGTAAGGGGGCGAGGAGTGCTTAAAGTGGAAGGCTGGCTTAAGACCAGAGCACTTTTTGTGATTCGGCACTGCGTTGCTTTAACTGACAATTGCGCGGTCATGCGACGTGGCTCCCAAACAAAATTGACGCCCTTTTTTTCCCACAAATAGAGCTTTCTTTTGGTGGTATTTGATCACCTCTGCGGTTTTTATTTTTTGCGCTATAAATAAAAAAAAAGAGCGACAATTTTGAAAAAAAAAACATTATTTTTTATTTTTTGCTATAATAAGTATAATAAAATATATATAAAAAAAATGTTTTCCTCAGTTTAGGCCGATACGTATTCTTCTACATATTTTTGGTAAAAAAAAATCGCAATAAGCGATTATTGATTGGTTTGCGCAAAAGTTATAGTGTTTACAAAATAGGGGATAGTTGTATAGCATTTTTATTATAAATTTTTTTTTTTTTTTTACTAGTAATGGTGGCGATCAGCGATTTTTATTGTGACTGCGACATTATGGCGGACACATCGGACATTTTTGACACATTTTTGGGACCATTGTCAATTATACAGCAATCAGTGCTATACAAATGCACTGATTCCTGTGTAAATGACACTGGCAGTGAAGGGGTTAACCAGGGGGTGGCAGTGTAGGGGTTAAGTGTTTCCTAGGGGCGTGTTACTAACTGTGGGGGGCGAGGCTGTGTGTTAGTGATCACTGATCTCTGCTCCAATCACAGGAAGCAGAGATCAGTGTCACTTGTTGCTAGGCAGAACGGGGAGATGCTGTTTACTTCGTCCCCCCGTGATACGATCGCGGGTAACCCCGTGGCTATCGAGTCCGCGGGACCCGCGACCGGACTCACTCACGGGGTCCCGTCCGGTGCGCGCGCGATGGCACGGCGGTATATTCAAAGGGACGTACCTGTACGCCCTTATGCCTGTCCGTGCCATTCTGCCGACATACATCTGTGTGCGCCGGTCGGGAAGTGGTTAAGGCCCCGTTCACATCTAGCGATTTGTGATGGGCGGAATTGATGCAATTCTGCCCATGATTCCAAATTGCACTGCAATTATTATTATTATTACAGTGCCCTCAGGGGGTTAGCCAACGGTGCACAGCATGTAAAGGAATTGGGATACTCCAAATAGTGCGTTATCTTTCTGTTTACAGATTGAGTGTCATACAGTGGCAATTAACCCACTTCCCACTTAACCCACTTCCTCATGAGGAAGTGGGTTAATTGCCACTGTATGACACTCAATGGAGTATCCCAATTCCTTTACATGCTGTGCACCGTTGGCTAACCCCCTGAGGGAGATCCGGAGGTCCTTTAGGCCTAATGCCAGGAGTGTTTTGGAGGTCTATGGTCACTATCCATTTGGAGGTCGATATAGAGATAACCCAATCACACGCCTGTTTGACCCTCTGTAACGGGGGGTCGTATATCTTCGGTAAGCGGCCATTTTTTCCTTCGGTGGTGGTGTATATGAGTATTTACCTATCGTGTTGAAGGAATTTTGATGCAGGACGATTATAGTCTGAAATCTTCTGTGGAAGCAGGAGCACTTTAGCTCTTTTGACATCACTAAAAAACTTTTACTTTGGGACACTTTTGTGACCATATTGATCCATATATGAACTTTTGCGATTGTTTTTCACATATATTTCATATCTTTTATATATTTACGTTTATATGTCACAAAATTCTATTCATATCACTGGGTGTTGATTTATGTCTTTACATTATACTGAGTAATGTTATACTGTGTAATGTTATACACATCTGATTCAGATTGATTCACTGTGACTCATAATTAGAGTCAGTTTCACTTATTTGGGTATTTTAGGTTTATTGGTATGCGCAGCTTTTTTACTTTTCCATTCCAACGCAATTACATGTTTCCCCTTAACCACTTGCCGACCAGCCGCTGTCATTATACTGCAGCAGGTCGGCACGATCCCGCTAACATAGCTGTACATCAGTCCCTTTAAGCGGGATAGCAGGTGCGCGCCCGCTGCACAGCGGGGGTGCCGATGCTTGTGACCGGCGGTCGCGATGACCGCCAACCACGAGCGATCGCGGGCACGAGAGGCAGAACAGGGGCGTGTGTGTGTAAACACACACATCCCAGTTCTGTGAGGAGAGAAAGACTGTGAGTTCCTACAAAGAGGGAACCACAATCTCTCATCTCCTATAGTCAGTCCCATCCCCCACAATTAGAACACACAAATAGGGAACACAGTTAACCGCTTGATTGGCCCCTAGTGTTAACTCCCCTGCCAGTGACATTTATACAGTAATCAGTGCATTTTTATAGCACTGATCGCTGTATAATTGTCAATCGATAAAAATCGCAGATTGCCGGCATTACTAGAAAAAAAATGACATAAATCTATCCCCTATTTTGTAGACGCTATAACTTTTGCACAAACCAATCAATATACGCTTTTTGCGATTTTTATTACCAAAAATATATAGAAGAATACATATCAGTCTAAACTGGGGAAAAAAATAGCTTTTTTTAAAAAAAGTGGGGCTATTTATTACAGCAAAAAGTACAAAATGTTGTGTTTTTTTCAAAATTGTTGCTCTTTTTTTGATTATAGTGCAAAAAATAAAAACGGCAGAGATGATCAAATACCATCAAAAGAAAGCTCTATTTGTAAGGGAAAAAGGGACGTCAATTTTGTTTGGGTACAGCGTCGCACGACCGCGTAATTGTCAGTTAAAGTGATGCAGTGCTGCATCGCAAAAAAGGGCCTGGTCATTGAGCAGCCAATTCTTCCAGGGCTGAAGTGGTTAAACCACTCAAGTGTTGCTTTAGCAGTGTGTTTGGGGTCATTGTCCTGCTGGAAGGTGAACCTCCGTCCTAACCTCAAATCACACACAAAGTGGTACAGGTTTTGCTCAAGAATATCCCTGTTTTTAGCACCATCCATCTTTCCCTCAACTCTGACCAGTTTCCCAGTCCCGACTGCTGAAAAACATCCCCACAGCATGATGCTGCCACCACCATGCTGTTCTTTGGGTGATGTGATGGGTTTGCGCCAGACATAGCGTTTTCTTTGATGGCCAAAAAGTTCAGTTTTAGTCTCATCAGACCAGAGCACCTTCCTCCATACATTTTGGGAGTCTCCCACATGCCTTTTCGCAAACTCAAAACGTGCCATTTAGTTTTTTGCTGAAAGTAATGGCTTTCTTCTGGCCACTCTTCCATAAAGCCCAACTCTATGGAGCGTACGGCTTATTGTCATCCTATGTACAGATACTCCAGTCTCTGCTGTGCAACACTGCAGCTCCTCCAGGGTTACCTTAGGTCTCGGTGCTGCCTCTCTGATTAATGCCCTCCTTGCCCGGTCCGTGAGTTTTGGTGTGCGGCCATCTCTTGGCAGGTTTGCTATTGTGCCATGTGCTTTCCATTTGGTTATGATACATTTGATGGTGCTCCTAGGGCTCATCAAAGATTTGGATATTTTTTTAAAACCTAACCCTGATTTGTACTTCTGAACAACATTGTCCCTTACTTGTTTGGAGAGTTCCTTGGTCTTCATGGCAGTGTTTGGTTAGTGGTGCCTCTTGCTTAGGTGTTTCAGCCTCTGAAGCCTTTCAAAAATGTGTGTATATGTAATGACAGATCATGTGACACTTAGATTGGACATCATTTCACTAATTATGTGACTTCTGAAGGTAATTGGTTGCACCAGAGCTTTTTATAGGCTTCATAACAAAGGGGGTGAATACATACGCACATGCCAATTATCATTTTTTTATTTCTGAAAAATAGTTTTAATGTATATATTTTCCTAATTTTACTTCACCAACTTAGACTATTATGTTCTGATCCATCACATTAAATTCAAATAAAAAAAAACCATTGAACTAAAGGCTGTAATGTAACAAAATAGGTAAAAAGCCAAGGGGGTGAATACTTATTCAAGGCACTGTATACAGGATTTATATAGTGCCAACAGTTTGTGCAGTGCCTAACAAAATGAAGGCAGACATTACAGTTACATTACAATTTGGTACAAGAGTAATCAGAGAGCCCTGCTCATTAGAGCTTACAATCTAAAAAGGAAGGGTCAATTTATACAAAAGTTAATAGCTGTGATGGATGAGCTGATGAAAAAAGTAAAACATTGTATTAGTTAGAAGCAGGATAGGCTTCTTTAAAGAGAAGGGTTTTCAGGGATCATCTAAAGATGGATAGATTAGGGGACAGTCAGACAGATTGGGGTAGGGAGTTCTAAAGGATGGGAAAAGCTCTGGAGAAACCCTGGAGGCAAGCATTGGAGGAGGTGACAAGGGAGCCAGAGAGCAGGAAGTCTTGGGAGGACCGAAGAGAGCGGCTTGAGTGGTATTTTGGGACTAGGTTAGTGATGTAGCTGGGGACAGAGTTATGGATGGCTTTGTAAATTATTGTTAGTTCTTTGAATTTTATACCTTCGGTGAGTGGAAGCCAGTGGAGGGATTGGCAGAGAGGGGTGGAGGACACTGAATGGTTGGTAAGGTGGATGAGTCTTGCAGCAGCATTCATTATGGACTGAAGAGGGGATAGTCTATGTAAAGGTAATTCAATGAGGAGGGAGTTTCAGTAGTGGAGGCAAGAGATAACCAGGGAATGAATTAGAAGCTTGGTGGTGTCATTCATTAAAAAGGGGCGTATTTTGGAAATGTTGCGGGGGCTAAGGTGGCATGATTTGGACAGGGATTGAATGTGGGCCTGAAAGGACAGTTTAGAGTCTAAGGTTACCCCTAGCACCCTGGCATGTGGGGACGGACTGATAGATGTGCCATTGATCTCGACAGAGAAGTCAGGGGAAGGGGCACGTGGGGCAGGAAATATTAAGAGCTCGGTTTTGGATAGATTCAGTTTGAAGAAGTGGTGTGACATCCAGGCTGATATTTCTGTTAGTAAATCAGTGATGCGTGAGGAAACTGATGGGGTGAGCTGAGGGGCAGAGAGATAGATTTGGGTGTCATCAGCATAGAAATGGTAGTGGAAGCCATGGGAGGCTATCAGCTGACCCAGGGAGGACGTGTAGATCGAGAATAGTAGAGGTCCAAGGACAGAACCTTGGGGGACCCCAACGGTAAGAGGAGTTGGAGAGGAGGAAGTAGAGTTGTAAGTGACACTGAAGGTGCGGTGAGATAGGTAAGATTTGAACCAACGGAGGGCGCAGCCATACAATGCTGGCAAATTGCTGCATGAATGTTCAGGTGGCATTCATTTTCAATGACACCAAAATGTGGTGCGGTTTTGCAGCGATAAATCGTGCTGCAATGGTGGCAAATCTGCATTGCACAAAGCTTGTCATCCAAAATGAGCCGGAGTTTCTTCTGAGTGACAAGCGTTGTGTGGTGTGACAATCGCGGCAAAACAGCACCGTGTTTAGATGTCATTGAAAATGAATGGCACCCAAACACGCATGCTGCATTCCTGGTGATACCAAATTGCTAGATGTGAACAGGGCCTAACTATGCAGTTATGATAACAGCACAGATCAGTATAACCAAATCATGATTTTGAGTTAAAAAAAATAAAAATAAGTACCTCTGCCTTGCAATGTGAAAAAAAATATTCTCCAGAACCTCAATCCTAGCCTAGACACCCTCATGATTTTATACTTTCCGAGCTGTAGGATTTCCCCACCACAGGTACATGCTGTGCTTAGGGAATGAAATGACCCTTTAAGGGTATGTAAACCCCAACCAAGAACTTCTCAGATTTTCTCCCTTTGGTCATGTTATCAGTTAGCATTGTTCTTAGTTCTGTGAACTACAGAGCATCTCCCCTGTGTTATGGAAATAGCAAGAGGGAAATGTGTTTCTGTCCTGTGATAATGTTGTTCCTCTCCATGGGATGGTGACCAAGTATTGTCACCCAAAGACAGAAGTGTGTTACAGGCAGGATCACTGGACGAAAATAAAAGGAAAAACCCTGAAAAATAAAAAATGAATGCAGCCGACACATCTAAGGATTGGTAGGCTGCAATATTACATTTCTTGTTCTTGAGTTTAGATAGGGTTTTTTGAAACCAAAGATGATAAGACAGAGCTACATAATCTCAGTTACTACTTATTATCTGTACTGAGAACACCCAGCAAAAAATTGCTTCTATCGATCTGCAGGCTGTAACAACACACAGATGTATAAGCTGCATCTGACATCTGTCCCATACATGAAATACAAGCTGACTTTAATAAAACGTAAACACAGATCTTCACTGAATCTGAGCACCATGAACCAAAAACCATATTTAATACATTTTTTACATTCAAAGCAAACTTCCCCATCCACCCATGTCTTTATTTTGCTGAGAAATCACTTTGAAAACACCCCACTAGCATTTCTGGCTGTGGCCATCTTGAGTAAGGGCAGATAATTCCTGTATTATTTACTTCCTGGAATCCATCTGCCCTTAGCTCAAGCATGCAGGCAAGAGGGTGTGCTTAGCTGAGAAAATCCCCCCTCCTTTTTACTGGCAACCTTTTCCTGTCACTGTTATTTACAGCCAGGAGAAATGACAGCTAGCCCACTAAGGCCTGTGACAAACTCCATTTATAACTGAACTTTGCCTTTTGTTGGGCTATCCTTTTAAACATGTGATAAATCTCAGAGGTAGGCAGCCACTGTTTTTTTTTTCCAAGGAATGACTTGTTATACTTGTTTTCTGCTTATCTTAGATTGGCACATTCCATCTGATAAATGATTGCAACAGGCAGGCCTTATAAAATATCGCAAATCAGTGAGTTTTGTGATAAATGTTTATTGCTGTTATGGGAAGTGGAACCCTCTGCCTGTTAAAGGCAATCCAGCAGAAGAAGGGTTATAGAAGAAGCCTATTTATAGAGCTGTTAATCACCATTGTATATAAAAGGGTGTGTTTTATTACAGACAGACAATTAAAAGACTTCCTTTTTCCTTGTAGTTAACCCTTACTGTCTGTTCATAAAAGTGAATCATACCGATATTGATGAGATGACTACAGATATGGCTGCTTGTTGTTGGGCAATTTTTACTGCAGCACACAATCTCATGGAGGCTTCCATTGCTGGAATTTCATTCTGCTCATTCTAGGTGCTTGGTCATCATGCTGACCCTCTGGCTTCAATATGCTGACTAACTAGAATTTTTCTTTCCTGACAAACCATGGCAGCATACTAGTGATAGAGCTCTGCCTCTTGACCACTCCCTCAGGACCAGTGAATAGCATAAATAAAGGCATAGTTAGCCACAACCCCATTCTTTGTAACAAGCCACATACCGAAACGCACATGGGTGGGCTCATATGCTGCCATGGTTTGGCATCAGGAAAGGAAAATTACTGTAAGTATTTGATACAATTTGGCAGCATACTAGTGATAAATAACTAGCTGAAAGGAGGGGTACTGCTTGACAAAACCAAATTTTAAATCATAACAGAAGACTGGATAGTCCTCCTTGTGAAATCTACAGACAACAAAGCTCCTGGGTCAATTCTATAATGTCTTAAGAAAGTATTTTGAGAAGACCAAGATGCTGCTCTACAGATGGTTTCCATGGACACATTCGAGAGAGATGCCCATGAGGCTGCCACTGCCCTGGTGGAGTGTACAGTCCAGTGGCGGCCCGTCCATAGGGGGCGCCCGGGCGCCGCCCCCCCCCCCCCTCCTTGCAGTTAAAAAAAAAGAAATAAAAAAAAAAAAAAATTTTCAAAAAAAAAAAAAATTATTTAACCATGTCCCTTTAAAAAAAAAAAAAATTTTTTTTTCCGTTTTTTATGTGGACGGTATCCTGGCGCCGGGCACAGTGCAGTATGGGAAACGCCACGTCAATGCAATCACAAGATTGCAGACGAGGCGCTCCATTTGCCAAAAAAAAAGATGCTCTGTGGCGCTCCCGAACGCGCCACAGCTTCCGGCACAATGGACTTGCCGTGGCCGGGCGATTCATTGCATAGATTTGCACTATGCGTGAGATGGGCGGGGCTTCCGACGTCTCTGAAGGAAGTGACGTTGCCAGTGCCACTGCTGGTCAGTACAACGTCCAGCCTGAGAGGAACAGGTAAGGCTGGAGTCATGTCCCCCCCCCCCTGGCTGCCAAAAACCTTGACATTCTTAAAATTTTATTTTACTGTCGGCGGCTCCCCTGCCTCAGCTCTCCCCCCTCAACTAGAATGGTAATGTTAATGCTTCATGATTCTCGGCGGCCCCCCCCCCCCCCCGCTCAACAAGATGCATGTAAAATCATGTGCCATATCTCGGCGGCACCCCCCCCCCCCCCCCTCAACAAGATGCATGTTAATGTCAGCTTTAATGTTAAAAGAATGGTAATGCACAGCACATGATTTTATATGCATCTTGTTGAGCGGGGGGGGGGGGGGGGGTGCCGCCGAGATATGGCACATGATTTTACATGCATCTTGTTCAGGGGGGGGGTGGGGTGCCGCCGAGATATGGCACAGCACATGATTTTATATGCATCTTGTTCAGCGGGGGGGGGGGTGCCGCCGAGATATGGCACACCACATGATTTTATATGCATCTTGTTGAGCGGGGGGGGGGGGGGGGGTGCCGCCGAGATATGGCACAGCACATGATTTTATATGCATCTTGTTGAGCGGGGGGGGGGGGGGTGCCGCCGAGATATGGCACAGCACATGATTTTATATGCATCTTGTTCAGCGGGGGGGGGGGGGTTTGGTGCCGCCGAGATTACTGATCTTTGCTTTACAATGTTGCTGGCTATTCTCATCAGTCCCCCCTCTCTCTCTTTCTCTCTCTCCCCCCCTCTCTCCCCCCCTCTCTCTCTTTTTCTCTCTCTATTTCTCATCCCCCCCTCTCTCTCTCGCTCTCCTCTCTCTCTCTCCCTCCCTCCTCCTCCTCCTCCTCCCTCCTGACCCACACCCCCCCACACCCTCCTTGCGACGCCACTGGAACGGACAGATTCCATTGGTGAAAGACTCTTTTATTTGGTGGGCGAATTTTGAGAACTGCTTTTAAGAATTGTCTGATTAACAGCGCCTCAGTCCATCTGAGCTTTGTTATTGCCGAGATTGAAGATGAAGGAAGTCTAATACTGCTGATAGAGGTGGGGCTGCAGGATCTAGGTCTCTTTCAGTTAGCAAGAGTGCGAATCTGTCCCAGATCTTGGCATAGACTTTATTATTAGTGGGTTTCCTGGCCTTCAGTACAGTGGCAATAACTCCAGAGGAGCATCCTTAGCTCTCCCGCCTCCCCCTCTCAACAGCCATGCCCGAAGTTCCAGCCTGCGTACGTTCGGGTGCAGGAACCTGCCCTGTACGAGCAGGTGTGGGAATGCTGATAGGGGGATTGGATGCTGTTTGCTGAGGTGTATCGCTAAGGGGAACCAAGGCCTCCGTGGCCAGAACGGGAGGATGGCTATGACTGTCACCTGTTCTTTCAATAGCTTCAGGAGTAACCTCATAATTAGAGCTGTTGGAGGAAAGACATAAGCCAGGTGGCAATTCCAGGGTTTAACCATCTGTTCCCTCTGCCTGGGGATGCGGAAATCTAGACAAGAATCTCTGAAGCTTGCTTTTGTTGTGGGATGCAAGAGGTCGATTTGACCAGTCAAGGCCCATTCCGTATGATCTGGGAATTTTCGTGACAGATGATCCGCCTGTGTATTCAACCTCCCAGATTCAATTAATTTTTTTTGGCCATCTATAGTGGGTTGCACTGTCTGCTCCTCCACAAGGACCCTCTCGTATTGGTAAAGCTACTCTTTCTCAACTCATCAGTTTTCCCTGTCTTATTATACAAATCCCAACTAAACTCAAAAACAAAAATGTCATATTGCAAAAGAAGGTCCTCATTAATCCAGGCCAGGGTATAGCTAGCAGTAATTAGTCATATGCAACTGGACTTGTTCTGTAACGTTGAAGACATTTCATAGTTTCTCCAGACTCCAAGCCATTTCTCCAGTTCCAGTAAGTGTAGGGAACATACCTCTGCATTTATTTTTCACACAGGTAGCACAAACACTTATATCCTGTCACCATCAGCATGAAATTTGTAGATGTTGGTTGTCCAAGAACAGGATGGGAGGTATGAAAGTTGCCCACTATGTTCCAGTTACATAATCCTATCCATGGTGTCAGGAAGTCTACATAGCTGTTCATTCTTTGATTTTATGGCTAAAAGGTATGAATTGTTATCATATTGCCAGGGTAAAGCATTGTAGTGAGGAGTGCAGAGACCTGTACTTTGGGGAAATAAACAATCCCTCAACAAATGCATGGCCCAACATAGGGGCAAACTCTACAGGCCAAGAGTTAAGTCTTCCTGCACCTTAAAGCGGAGTTCCAGTCATTTGTTTGTTTATTAAAAGTCAGCAGCTACAAAAAGTGTATCTGCTGACTTTTAATAAACAGCCACTCACCTGTCCCACGTTCCAGCGGTGGACTCACCACAGCTATGTACTCCCTGTGTCCTCCCTCGGCAGTGCCAGCATCTCTACTATGATCACCCAACTGTGACAGCTTGCGGCTTCACAGCCGGTGCCCACTGCGCATGTGCGAGCGACACTGCGGTCTGTGACTGGTCCCGAAGTCTTCTAGGACCTGTCATGTGTCCCCAGAAGACTTCGGGAAGGAGAAATTCTGCTTCCGATCGCCTAGGCGACCGGAACGGAAGTGGGAGCAGGTACCTGTCAACTTTGGGTACCTGCCCCCCCTCCTCCCCAATAACTCAGTTTCACAAACAGGAGGCCTTAAAGCGGAAGTTCCCCTTTTGGGTGTAACTCAGCTTTAAGAACATGAGACATTCTTTGAAGGACAGTGAGGTGCACATTTTGGACAGAGGACAACTAGTTTGCAAAGGTGTGAAAGAGGTTATCTACATAAAATTGAAACAACCATCCCTGAACAGGGACATCTGTCTTCCCCATATAATGCTGTTTAACACCTGTCCTGGAGATTTGCCAACAATTCACACCTTTAACCATGTACATTTATGTGTAAAAGGTAAATTGACACCTATGTGGACTTCCTGGCGTACATCTGTGGTTTCGCTTTAGCTATGCTTTAAATCAGGGGTGCCCAACCTTTTGAAGAGCGAAGGCCACTTAAGGGACTTGGTAACCGGTCGCGGGCCACAATGAGTGGAGCGGGCAGATGACAGGTCCATGTCCGCTCTGCATATGCAGAGCAGACACAGACACAACCCACTGTACTCTATGGGTCCTCCCATCCACCCAGATAGAAGGAGACTTTTTTTTTTTTTTTAGCGGATCAGATTGGAGATAGGCAGGTGTAAATGGACACATGTCCGTTTACATCTGCTGCTCCATAGAGGTGAATGGAGGGTCTGATTGGGTTGGACTTATCGTGCGAAAGGAGCTTAGGGCTGATTTCATATGGATGTGCTGCAGTTTACCGACACCATGGGTACAGTGCAGTGCAGTGCACCCGTGGCTTTCCTGAGGGTTAGCTGCACTTTGCCATAGACTTCTATTATATCCTGCAGATGTAGTGCACTTTCTAAAAGTGCACCAAACCCGCAGGTAATAACAGAAGTCTGTGGCTCAGTGCTGGTAACCCGCAGGTGCACCTGGGGATCAGTTTGAAAGCAGCCCGGTAACCACTGCAGAACGGATATGCCCAAATATACACTGTGATATTAGTAATAAACTTACCTTTAATAACAGTCATCCTTTCAGGTATTGCCAGCTGTTGATGTCCCAGGCAGAGTGCACTTGGTATCACTCCACCTGTGACAGGAGGCAGTGCTATACAGGAAGCATCAGCTTTTGCGGCTCTTCTCCCCAGCCGCTTGTTTCCTCTACTGCCGGCTTCATTCACAACACTGATGCTCTGGGATGGCAACCTGCGATCTGTGCTTGCCAACCTGTCATCCCAGAACAGGAGGTCCTGGGCCACATCAGAGGGCTCTGCAGGCCACATGTGGCCCCCGGGTCACTGGTTGATCACCCCTGCTTTAAATGCTGGCATACGTCAGAGGACAGGCAGGACACAGAGCCTAAAGGGAAGTATTGAGGACTTCTTTTTACCCATGTGTTGTTCTGATTCTGAATCAGGCCTAAGTGACAAGGCAAGGGGCAGTAGCATAACAAAAGGGTCTCTGCAGAGGTGTGGATAGTGTGTTCTGTGGGTCAACAGGGACCACACTGAATTACTGATAAATACACTTTTTCGGCCCTTGATCCTACAGTGGCTTAAGAGAACTTGCCTAATAACTGAGTGGTGTCTGTGGCAGGGCAGTGCTTACTGATCTAGGCTGTTGTAGTAGGGTGGGGCCCAGGAGTGGTGGGCTCGAGGAAGCTTCACCCCTTGCACTTGACATTAAAGGCTCGTTCACACTTGCTGAAAATACTATCGCTTATCAAGTGTGACTATAGCATTAATATGCGTTAATAGGTGTCCATTTAATGAGCATTAAAAACGCTCCCTCAGGGGGCATGGCCTAACACAACATGTGAGCGGACGTTTTTCTTAACAGCTCTAGGATATTATGTTGATGGGGACAAGGGCCTATTCCCCACAACCCTATGGGGCTTATTCAAATCTAACATTGACATGGGGGATAGGATCTGGGGATCCCCTTGTTAAAGGGGGCTTCCAGATTCCGATAAGGGTGAGCCCCCACAACCACAGCCCAGGGTTGTGGGGGAGAGGCCCTTGCCCCCATCAACATGGGTATAAGTTGCTTTAGGGTGGGGGGGGGGCAGAGCCCCTAGCTTGCTCTTGCAGCAGAAGAAGCTGGATGGCTTTCAGGAAGATTGCAGGGATTGTTCTACATTAGGGATCTCCAAACTACGGCCCTTCAGCTGTTGCATGTGACATGACTAGGCATAATGGGATTTGTAGTTCCTGAACAACATGATGATACAGTCAGCCAAGGAGTAAAGCACTAAAGTGCAGTGCCTTCTATCATCCAATCAGAATTCATTGCCTATTGGTTTGACCTCAGTGGAAAATATTTCCATTGGTTTCAAGGTGAAAACATACTTTCTGTATAGTAAAAGCTATAATTATCCTATACTTTTTCTTCACTACTGTTCCAGACCACCTGAGAAATACTCTATACTTCCAGGTATGAAGGAACACACAAGAAGCCTTTTGCATTCCTGGCCCACTTCATTTTCATGGCCAATTGGTTAAAACTCTTGGCAAGTAACCAGAAATCTGGTGCTGTCTAGCAATTGATCATGGTGGTGGAAAGTGAAGGGAAGGTAAATAGAGGATCCCTATAGTCCCTTCTGCAAAACTAAGCATGTTACTTCTGGGCAAAGTCCAGTTCCACTTTAAGTAAAATGTAAATTACGTACCTGGAACATTACACATGTGGATCTGAGAGACAATCCCTGTGTCATTCTCCTTGTGTGCCGGCCACTGATAGACGTAGAGTGAGGTGTGAGATGAGCCAGCATCAAACACTACACCAAACTGTAAGAAAGAGGAACACAGCTTAGAGCTGCACACTGTTTTTTTTTTACCTTAATGCAGAAAATTCATTAACTTAGGAAACCTTACGCCTTCAAAACAACTTTAAAAATGTCACTGTAATGCAGAATACTAAACTGTAATGCTTAATGCTGACCTCCAGACCGGTGTTGGTCGGGTCACAGGCACCACCCCCCCTGGTTGGTCGGTCCCCAGCCCCACACTAACCCCATTTCTCACTTAGGTCACGGGCAGGCGGCAGCTACCCCTGCATCTGCTCCCTCCTCTTCCCCCGTGCCAATCAGGACCCGCTTCCTGATTGGCTGGGGGGGAGTATCAGGAAGACAATAGAAAATATTAATAATTCGCTATTGTCACACAACAGGGTGGGCTCGGGCTACTAAAAAAAATAAAAAATAAAACCTATTGGAATCCATACATCCGGCACCCTGCATGTGGATTAGGAGGGCAGCGCCCCTGCACCCCGTATGGACGGCCCGCCACTGCTCTAGACCAACCTTTAGTCTTGCAGATGTACATGCTCCTCTCCTGTACTGAAACTGCTTTCTCTGATTGATTTCACTGCACACTGGGAGCTTCTAGGTGTTTCCAGAGAGATATTTGATCCAGGGCTCCCATGTTTTTCTTAAACAGTGGTCATTTTGTCATTCAAGATGGCCAAGAGTTTCTACTTAACCATTATACAGGAGAGTTTGGTCTTAACCATATCAAATGAGTTGGTGGAAGACTTCCAAGATCTGGCTATAGCAATACGTGCAACTATGAACACGAAGGTGATCAACCTCTTTACATGTCTCTGAGCCTCTAGAATTGGTTTGCCCAACAAATGCTTTTTAAGATTTGTTCCAGTCAGTGAGTATATAAAATCGTGCACACTGATACAAAATCTTCAAACTTTTGGGCAGTCCCACCAAACATGGAGGAATTAGCCTTCCTGTAAAGCACAGAGAAGAGGCTCCAGGAATGCAAGAGGCCAACTCGTCGGAACCAAGTACCATCTTAGTAAATCTTTGTAGTTAGCCTCTATGGTAGATGTATTGATTTACGATCTTGACGCATGTCCCCCTATCTTATACCAGTCGTCAAGTTCTAATTCAGATCACTTTCTCACTTGATCATGTACTGTTTGGAATTTGACATTAGTATAGTGTAGATTTCTGAAATTAAACCAGATCATTTATCACATGATCTACACAAGGCTTCTAAGGTGATCCAGCTAGTGGTCCAACTAGAGATATCTCCCTGACGTTGTAAAGAATTTATAAAATTAGTCAGCTGTGTATAATGGTGTAGTTCTGAATCTAGAAGTTGGTGGTTTTATAACAGAAACTGGAATAATGACCATTACATATAAAGTATCAGCGATCCGTTGAAATCCCTTGTTTGTCCACCATTTTAATGATGCAGGATTGAGACCCGGGGTAAAAGACAGATGTGCAGACTTAAGATTGTAGGATGCATTAGGGCTATTCCACAAGCTCAATGAAAAAGAGGGTGGGACACAAAACAGTTGGCCTTGGCTTGGTCGGCAACAACATCAGGTGGCTAATGGGCCTGGAGGCCGTGACCATAGACTATGGACATCCCAGGCAGTATAAAAGTGAACTAATTGAGCCAGTTGTGCTGCTTGAAAGTAATTTAGGAGGTCAGGGACCCCCCAAGCCCCCTCTGCTGTTAGGGTGAGCAGGTATTTATGACCACTGGGAGGGTCCTGAAATAGTACAGTATTCTAGGCAACACCCATTTTAATGAAGTACAACCTACTGAACCATGAAGGGGGTTCAACATTCCATCTATCGAGTTCGGCTGATAATTTTTTTGGTATAATTTATGTAAAACGGGGTTAGATGATGGCTTAAGTATGGTAAACTTCTGGTTGCCGTTTCAAATTGAAGTTCCTCTTCACGTTCGCTAAGGTATGACTGTTTAGAGTCAAAATTAATGGCCTGAAATTTTGAGCGGTTTGCGCAAGACCCGATAAGTTTGAAAAATGTTGTAAGGTAGCTAGCAGATTAGGAGGCGATAATGGAGAAGGATATAATCAGAAACATATCATTGGCGAACAAAGCACATTTGTGTGCTCAGTCTTCATAGGGGATTTCTTTTATATCTGGGTTAGTGCGTATGTTAATAGCTAGAGGCTCAATCACCAAAATAAATAATATGGGGGATGAAGGGTATGACCGTAAGGTCCCTTTATGCATTTGTAAACATTGGGATTTGTACCTTTTCACTGTTAAGGAGGCCATTGGGTCTTTATATAATGTATGTAAAATCATCAAAAATTGCGGACCGAAACCATATTTGTGTAACGTGAAAAAAGATGTATACCCAAGAAAGAGTTGAATGTCTTTTGTAGATCTAAAAACAAGAGCATGCCTCTTCTTGCCCCCTGATGCATACTGATTGGAATGAATGGCCAAGATTATATCTTTTATCCTTTAGTCCGATGCCTAACTGTGGGGAACAAACCCCACCCGGTCCGGGTTAATGTAGTATGAGAGGAAGGAGTTGAGTCTATTGGCTAATATTTTAGTCATAATTTTCAAATCAACATTGATTAAAGATATGGGTCTATAGTTGGCAGAGGTCTTTGCCCGGTTTTGGAATTATGTGTATGAAGGAAGGCCATGTTGCCATGATGGGGTAAATGATTGCCCTTTTGTAACTCATTGGAAAACAAACACAAGTGGGGGAGCCTTGTGAAGCAGCAGTAAGATGGAAGAGAGCGACTGCTGCTTCACACAGAGTGGCTCCGCAATTGAGCTGGCAGAGCTGCATATAATCAACGGCTGCCTTTGCGGCCCGGTAGAGGTTTTCATTGTCTGCATGCTTTTATCTGTCTGACATAAGTAGCTTTCTTAATTTTATTAAAACCATTGGAAGATTTTGGCAAGAGGTAGCTAGTACCATCAAGTATAAAAGGGCTCTTAACGTCATGCCAGCGCAGCGCACTCAGGTTTTCACACTGGGACTTGCAGATGAGGCATTTTCCAGGCGCTTTACAGGCGATATTTTTATCGCTAAAGCGCCTGAAAAAGCCTCCAGTGTGAAAGGGGTCTAAGTGGACACTTTTCATGTTTGTTTTGACTTTGCAACATTTTATATGTGTTCGGTATATATTTGATACATAATATCTTTGACCCTATTTTCAGGTTCATTATCCAGAGCGCTGGGCTTTTGTTGGGTGTTTCTTCACTGAAGATAATTATTACACATATTAGATCTTACACAATGGGCTGAAGGAGGCAATTTTGTGTGGAAAAAGAGACCACAAATGAGCGTTCACGTGCTAGATTTCCCAAAAATGAACGTCACCAAAAATGGTTGCAGAATGAACAATTTGCTGAACTTTTTGATATTTCTATTTTTAACTTTCTTAAGACAATTCAATGTTTGATGACAATATGTACTGTATGTAGGTGTAGACCCAGAGGTTGGGGAAGATCCAGGGGGTAGGCACCCGAAGGGAAGACTCGCATACATGATGGTTAAGGTGGTGAACTGTATTGTTAACCATTCCAGTCTTCAACAGTAATAACCGATCAGCAATACTCACAACAGGAGATGTAACTCACAGCCTGAGGGCGGCGGCATCTGTCACGAAGGAGGTAGGCAGGTAGGCAGATGCAGTAAGCACACGATCCCTATACTGTCCCTCCTCTGGAATCTTTCCTTGTGCTAGGTTACTCTCCCTGCCAAGCGGGTTCCTCTCCCTAACCTCACCACACGCAAAATGTGTGCCAGTCTCAGTAAGCTCTGCCCTTACCCAAGATGGCTGCAGGGTCAACCGGATGACAGCGTCCAATCGGACAACAGCACACCCAATAACTGTGCGGGGCCTTAAGAGTGATACACATTTCTCTTATCCTCCCCTCTGCCTGCAAGGCATACACAACAGTGCCACCCATGTAGGGAGGTCAACCTTCACCTGAATACATAGGTACTGTGACAGTAGGAGATGCTGTCAAGTTAAAATTGATAGTTTCGGGGACACAGGGTATGCGCATTTGCTTGGTGCAAGGCTACAGAGCATAAATGTGGACTGGAGAAAACTACTTTCTCCAGGTTTTGGTATTCGGTCATGGGGCTCTGTAGTTTGGAGATTCCATAGTGTCTTGGGTGGGACGGGGATCTCCAACCCTGTGTCCAGACTTTGTAAATTACCAGCAGGTGTGTGCTCAGGTGAGCACAGCCCTTATAATGAGGGTATGGGAAGACATCATGGCTCCCAGTTGGAGACTGCTCCACACCCAGAGAGACAGGAGGTCTCCAGGAGTCAGAGAGGTTGCAGGAGGCAGCCAGAACGTGCGACTGCAAAAGGCAGTGCATCCGCCTGAGGACTAAGGCCAGAGCGGAGCTGTGGGCGCTAAAGAGAAGCCATTCACATTGAGGAATCTTGTGGTCTGTGTGACCAGGATAACGAGCAGAGGTACTGCTAAAGAGCCAGGTGGGCTAGCATTTTCTGAGTGTTTATTTGCTGGAGAAGAACCCCTGTGTGGGAAACCTTTATGTTACAGACTTTTATTTCCCTTTTTAATAAAAATGGGCTACCATTCCCTTTAATATAGTTCCTGACTGGCTTGAATCACTAACAAACGCATCTGCCACGAGAGCTAATGGTCCCTCATGTTACAGTACATAAATCTTCTATATCTGTAGATATAATTTTGATGTAATCTGGCACTGCTGCTGGGTATTTTGTGGAAAATTTTGTTTTGGCACCAAAGATAGTTAACATAACATAGTTAACCAACACATTTATTATGGTTGCAAAAAATAAATAAAAATGTACTGTATATATTGCACTGCATACACACTTCCTCACTTCCAGCTCCAGCACATCACTTGATTACTGTTTATTACGGACCAGCTAGCACTGTAGTTTAGGCCTGACACTGGCTCAGCCAGGCCTGAGTAAATGCCCCTTGCAGGCAGGGACCGCAGGCCCCTTTGGTGTAGCAAAAAAATGGTGGTAGTCCTAGTGTCCAGCTGTCCATGCACCACACCCCCAGGCTCCACCAGCCCTCCTGGCTGCAGCTGCCTCCCTCCACAACCCACGCCACCCCACTGGCTCTGCACCCATCCCAGACCGCTCTCCCTCAGTCCTTCCAGGATTGCCCCCCAGTCCTTCCAACCGCACAAACACCCACCAGCCCTCCTGGCTGTCTCTGTGGAACTCCTGGAGACCTGCCCGGCAGTGCCCTCCCACTGACACCCCCCTCACCCCTGCGCCTCTCCTGTTCAGGACACCTCCGTGGGCCGTAAGGGTGCTACATGTAAATGTGAGATCTGAGAGCTTTTTAACCCCAGATCTCGCAATAAAGAATCTTGCAATAAAGAGGCCCTGTCATGTTTATTTCTATTGCAAGGGATGTTTACATTCCTTGTAATAGGAACAAAAGTGATGAAAAAATATTTTTTTTGAAAGGGACAGTGTAAAAAAAAAAAAATAGGTAAAAGCGCCCCATCCCTCCAAGGCAAACGCATACGCAAGCCACGTCCACACATGTAAATGGTGTTCAAACTACACATGTGAGGTATTGCCACGATCGTTAGAGCAAGAGCAATAATTCTAGCACTCTAGCACTAGACCCCCTCTGTAACTCTAAACATTGGAGCAAAACATGGCTCAGTGCAGCAGAGAAGGTTATTAAATACTCACTGTGCTTTGCTCTAACCTACCTGCAAAAATCTCTGAAACCTCAGATGGAGCAAGATAGGGAAGAAGCCACTGCTCTGGCTCATTGACTTGTGTGTGTGTGAATTTCAGATTTAGCTATTGAGCTCTGTAAGGCTGGGTTCATACTGAAGTACAGAGCGGCTCACAGCAGGGGTCCGGTGCGTCCCTGTTCACCTATTCAGATACGATTTCAGTCTGAATTTTTGTCTGAATTCGGACCTGAAACAGACTAGAAGATGCACAGGACTCCTGGGCAATTTGGACCAGAGCCGCTCTGGAGATGTGTGAACCGATTCCATAGAGAGCTCTACTGACATATTTTCACATTTTCACATTGTCACATTTTTTATCTGTATCCTTTTTCAGTCCTGACCATCATACATAAAAGAAAATACATCAATCAGCCATAAACTTTATGACCACCCACCTAATATTGAGTAGATCATCCTTTGCCGCCAAAATAGTCCTGACCCGTTGGAGGCATGGACACCACTAGACATCTGAAGGCGTGCTGTGGTATCTGGTTTCAAGCCATTAGTAGCAGATTCTTTAAGCACTGTAAGCTGTGGAACCTCCATGGATTGGACTTGTTTTTCTCATTACATACCACAGATGCTCAATTGAATTGAGATTTGGAGGCCAAGTAAACACCTCAAACTCATTGTCGCATTCCTCAAACCATTCTTGAACCATTTTTCTCAGTGTGGAAGGCTGCATTGCCCTGCTTAAAAGAGGCCACTGCATCCTGGTGCCATTTCTTCCCAGGTAAGCAACGCACATGCTCCCGGCCATCCACATGATGTAAAAAAAATAGACCAAGTCACCTTCTACCATTGCTCCATGGGCCAGTTCTGATGCTCATGTGCCCATTGTAGGCACTTTTGACTGTGGACACTGGTCAGCATGAGCATCCTGACTGGTCTGTGGCTACACTGCCCCATACACAAGAGTGATAACCATTTTTTCTGTTTCAACACATCAACTTCAGGGACAATATGTTTACCGGCTGCCTAATGTATCCCACCGACTTTCAGATACCATTGTAAAAGATATTCAATGTTATTCATTTAACCTGTCAGTGGTCCTAAAGTTATGGGTAATCTGTGTATATGCAAAACCACGAAAAACATTCTGTAAGGATTAATTTCAAATGGAGAGCCTTCCAGGAATTCAGACCACTAGCCAGCAACTTTAGGGCTTCCTGCTTAACAGGATTACTTTTACGGGGGCTTTTTTTCTTAGAATCACACAGATATAAAGTATATGTAAAGTATTCATCCTCTTGGTTATTTGGTCTACTTCAGCCCAGACAATTTCTCTTGGCCTTGTCCAAGTGTTTATCTGTAATGCCAGCCAGTCTGGACAAGAGCTCCTGGTGTATTTGCCCATGGTGGGTCTCTTGAGGGAGCACATATGCCTCGTTTCCACTGAGCGGATCGGTTCGGGTCGGTACAGTTTGGAAAGGTTAGAATGGTTCGGCCTATTCAGGTGAGCGTTTCCACTGCAAGTCGGACCACCAGGGTCCATACGGGGTTTAGAAAAAATGCCTAACGTGGCCTCACGCTGATTGGCAGACGTTTTTCTGTCCGCCAATCAGTGGAATGTATCGTAACTCCGCCCTAACCGAACCGTTCCATTTTCTATGGCCCCACATCTGAAGCAGGACCCTGAATGGTGCGGTATGGTTCAGTAGTATGGGCCGCTTTCATAATGGAAACACTGAAAATAGCGTACCGTACCAAACCGATCCGCTCAGTGGAAACGAGGCATTACTGATCGGAGACTACTCTCTGTTGTGAGTGAGCATCACCCACCTGTCTCCAGTCAGTCATTTCTGAAAGAGCCTCTTTCTCCTATTGCCATCTGCACCTTTACACAGTGGCAGACGTTGTGTCACAATTCCTTACTCTACTGGATTTATATCTACTTTTATCACCTTCTTTGATGAATATTACACATTATGCCCTCCCTATATTTCTGCTGCTATGTATAGCTGCAACTCCTGTCTTGCCTAGTAGGTTCTCTTACCCAGTGGCGGGACAAGGTCATTTAGAGCCCAGGGCGAACATGCCAAATTGCTCCCCCCCCCCCCAAGATGTATGGGCATTATGTGTCCCATCCCCACTCCCAACACAAATCCCCGCAAATCACAACTTCTAGAACACCCTCCCTAAATTTGCCCTCCTAAAACAATTCTTACCCCCTGAAGCCCCCCAAATTCCCCTTTTTAACACAAATTCCCTGCCCCCTAATCTCCTTGTGGTGCCCCCCCACCTCACATGATACCACAGTGCCCAGGGCAACCGCCCCTCCTGCCCACCCCTTGTCCCGGCCCTGCTCTTACCTTGTCAGGTGACGGCTGATACATGTTTCGGATGTCCACCAGGCTGAGTATAAGTGCGATTACACCAGACACGGTAGAGATAACAATTAGACATGCTACTGCCAGACCCTTACGATTTCTACACTGCATTGACCTGGGAGAGGATAGACAAGCATTAGAGGCACACACCGACGAGGAAAAAATATTGAGGTTACAAGCAGAGCAAATGGAAAATAATGCCTTTGCCCAAAGTTAAATTGATGTTACCTCCAAATGCTAACAGTTTAAAGTGATATTAAACTCTCAGTTCTTAAAGCACTTAAGATTTGCTTATGTTCCAGTTAAAAGTGGAGGGATATTACTAACCTTTCCAACGGTTCCTCGCCGGCATCTTCTTCTGTGATCTGTTTTTTAGCCATCTTCATTACATGCGCAGAAACCACTCATTCTGGCGATCAGGGATCTGGCTGGCTGCTGTTAGTGGAGCTGCGCATGCGCAGCTCTGTTTACAAACCAGGGATCACAGTTAGCAGACAGGTAGGTGTAGTTTATTGCAAAAGAGACATTGCATGTCTCTTCTGCAATAAAAAGCCTGCCTGCTCACAGTATGTAACAGCAGATATTCAGTTCCGCTTTAAGCTGGTGCCATGACCACTGCACCTTTGGTTTCCTGACTCAGGGTGGCTCCTTTCTCTCGCACTATCCTATGGAGCTATCCTTGCATGCAAGGACCAGAGTTGTGTCTCTCTACACTGTGCACATTAGAAACACACAGCCCCATAGCCTAGAATGGCAAGACATTCCCTGGCTCCTCCCTTTTACATTCCCTGGCCCCTCCCTTTTCAAAGCTTCTCAACAGACTGACTCCAGACTGCACTGTCCACTGTTAACTCTTTCCTGTGAAGACAGAAGTTCAGGAAAGCAGTATTGAGAGAGCAGGAGCCTGTAGCATTGAAAGTTGTAAGTGCAAGTGCTGAGGTTTGAATTTATTGTTAATTTTATGCTCAATGTCTTAAGTCCCAAGCACACTGGGTGTTAAATGCCAGCGTCCCACATGCCTGGGATAAAGTGCAGGTGGAAAAGGTAGGTGCAATGTCCAGCCCCACTACTAGCAACCTGTAAATCTGAGAGGCCAAAAGCCACTGTTAAAGTTAAAGTTAAGCCAGGACAGTGCACAGACTAAATGGTGTTAAAGTAACATTGAGCCTTTTTTAATTTTTTTATTAAAATAACAAACCATTCATTCATGTCATTCTTACCTGCTCTGTGCAATGGTTTTGCACAGAGCAGCCCCGATCCTCCTTTTCTAGGGTCCCCCACCAGTGCTCCAGGCTCCTCCTCTTCGAGGAGTTCCCCATGGAAAGCCACTTTCCATGGGGGCACATGTGCAGGCTCACTCCCGAGCCGCCCTGTTTGTGTCTGTTGACACAGACCGGGCAACTCGGCCCTGCCCCCTCGTCACAGCATTTTATTGACAGCAGTGGGAGCAAATGGTTCCAGCTGCTATTAATCTGCCCAATGAGGAGGGAGACAGCAGCGAGAGCCGCTGCTCTCATGGATCGGGCTCAGGTAAGGATTAGGGGGGCTGAAGCACAGAAGGTTTTTTACCTTAATCCATTAACCACTTAAGCCTCGGACCAATTTGCAGCCAAAGAACGAGGCCCCTTTTTGCGATTTGGCACTGCGTCACTTTAACTGACAATTGCGCGGTCGTGCGACATGGCTCCCAAACAAAATTGGCGTCCTTTTTTTCCCACAAATAGAGCTTTCTTTTGGTGGTATTTGATCGCCCCTGCGGTTTTTATTTTTTGCGCTATAAACAAAAATAGAGTGACAATTTTGAAAAAAATGCAATATTTTTAACTTTTTGCTATAATAAATATCCCCAAAAAATATATAAAAAAAAAAGTTTTTTCCTCAGTTTAGGCCGATACGTATTCTTCTACACATTTTTGGTAAAAAAAAAAAAAATCGCAATTAGCGATTATTGATTTGTTTGCACAAAAGTTATAGCGTTTACAAAATAGGGGATAGTTTTATAGCATTTTTATTAATATTATTTTTTTACTAGTAATGGCGGCGATCATCGATTTTTATTGTGACTGCGACATTATGGCGGACACATCGGACATTTTTGACAAATTTTTGGGACCATTGTCATTTATATAGAAATCAGTGCTATTTAAATGCATGATTCCTATGTAAATGACACTGGCAGTGAAGGAGTTAACCACTAGGGGGCGGGGAGGGGCTAAGTGTGACGTGTTGTGTTTTTTTTTTACAGTAGGGGAGCGTGGCTTTACGTCTGACGTCACTGATCGGCTTTCCCGATGACAGGGAACAGCCGATCAGTGACAGGCAGTGTAGGAAGCACGGGGAGAGGTTTGTTTACGCAGACCTCTCCCCGTTCTTCAGCTCTGTGACCTGATTGCGGGACACCAGCGGCGATCAGGTCCGCTGGTCCCGCGGTCACGGAGCTCAGGACCGGGTCGCGAGCGCGCCGCCGGCTGGGCTCTTAAAGGGCAATGTACCTGTATGTTGATTTGTCCAGCCGTGCCATTCTGCTGACGTAAATGTGCAGGAGGCGGTCCTGAAGTGGTTAAGGACCGCCCACCGCGCATCGTTTCGTGCATGAGATACCATGGGCGCATGCGCCCACTGCGCAGCCAGGGGGAGCCGATGCACGGGTCTGGCGGCTGTGATGTCCGCTGGACACCCGTGATCGCTCCTCAGAGCTTTGTTTACATAGGCAGATCCCCGTTCTGACAGGAGAGAACAGTGAGATCATCTGTTCCTATTGATCAGGAACAGCAATCTCTCTGTACTTCCTGTCAGTACACTCCCCACAGTTAGAAACACCTCCCTAGGACACACTTAACCCCTTGATCGCCCCCTAGTGTTAACCCCTTCCCTGTCAGTGTCGTTTATACAGTGATCAGTGGAGAATTTTTAGCTCTGATCACTGTAATAATTTCCCTGGTCCCAAAAAAAGTGTCAAAAGTGTACGATCTGTCCGCCGCAATGTCGCAGTTCCGCTAAAATCACCGCCATTGCTAGTAAAAATAAAAAATAATAATAAAAAAAAGCCATAAATCTATTTACTGTTTTTTTAGACGCTATAACTGGTGCACAAACCCATCAATATACTATTGCGATTTTTTTTGTTACCAAAAATGTGTAGAAGAATACATATTGGCCTAAACTGAAGAATAAATTAGTTTTTTTTGATATGTATTATAGCAGAAAGTAAAAAAATAGAGGTTTTTTTTTTTTCAAAATTGACAGTCTTTTTTTTGTTTATAGTGCAAAAAATTTAAAACTGCAAAGGTGATCATATACCACCAAAAGAAAGCTCTATTTGTGGGGAAAAAAGAACATCAATTTTATTTGGGTACAGTATCGCAAAATATGTCCTGGTCATGAAGGGGGTAAAACCTTTCCGATCCTTAAAGCAGAGTTGGGTGCCATATCACAATCAATGGCCTGGCCATGAAGGGGGTAAAACCTTCCGATCCTTAAAGCGGAATTCCATCCAAAAATGGAACTCTCGCTTATATGCTCCCCCCTTCTCAGGTGCCACATTTGGCACCTTTCAGGGGGGAGGTGGGAACGGGGACCTGTTTTTGCCACTTCCGGAGACAGGCTGCAGCCCGATCTCCCAGAATCCCCCCCTCCCTCCAGGCCAATTAGAAAGCACAGCACGCTTCGCAGTAGGGCACTAGGAGTGAAACTGCAAGTCTTCACTGCCTGGTTCCCATTCCAGGAATAGCAGCGGCAGCACCCGGGAGCTGATCTGAAGATCGGCTGGGGTGCCAACATCGTGGGCTCCCTGGACAGGTAAGTGCCCTAATATTAGAAATTAAAAAATTATTTACCCAGGCTGGACCTCCTCTTTAAGTCAGGGTGACCAGACATCCCCGGTTTCTGGGGACAGTCCCCGGATTGAGGCTGTGCCGGACTGGCCTACCGGGATACCGGGAAATTTCCCGGTAGGCCGCCTGCTCTCAGTGCCCTGGGGCCGCTTTTGTCTGGCAGTGTCAGCGCAGCAAAAAAAAAAAAAAAAACAGCAGCGGCGGCCGCCGCTCTTTGTAATGAAGCCTTGCTCTGGCTGTGTGTGCGGCGCGCTTGCTTGTATCTTTGATCCGCGCCGCCCCCACTGCTATCATATGCCTGTCTCTGTCTGTGAGGGGAGGCGCATGAGAAGGCTGGTTTCTGCATTCGGCCCGTGCGGCGCCACGCACTGCAGCGCAGCCCCTCCCATCGGACCGCCCACTATTCTGCACTGCACGAGGAGAATAGGAGAAGTGGACGGCCGCTCATTTCTTTAGAAGAATTAAGGTGCCTGCACTCTCCCTCTCCCCCTCTCCCCTCTCTCCCTCTCTCTCCCCCTCTCTCCCCCCCCCTCCCCCTCTCTCTCCCCCTCCCCCCTCCCTCCCTCTCTCCCCCCCCTCTCCCCCCCCCCTCTCTCTCTCCCCCTCCCCTCTCTCTCCCCCCCCTCTCTCTCCCTCTCTCTCTCTCTCTCCTCTCCCCCCCCTCTTTCTCTCCCTCTCTTCCTCTCTCTCTCCTCTCTCTCTCTCTCTCCTCTCTCTCTCTCCCTCTCTCTCTCCCCCTCTCTCCCCCCCCTCTCTCTCTCTCTCTCCAAAAATAGTGCATTTTTTGTAGAGCGTTGAAGTTTCTTGGGGGGGGGGGCGCAAACTTAATAAAATATCAATTGCATCACTGTGCCCCCAAACGCATGCCACTGTGCCCTCAAACGCAGCCACTGTGCCCCCAAACGCATGCCACTGTGCCCCCAAACGCAGCCACTGTGCCCCAAACGCAGCCACTGTGCCCCCAAACTCAGCCACTGTGCCCCCAAACGCTGCCACTGTGCCCATCAAACGCAGCCACTATGCCCATAATTTGCTACCACTGTGCCATCAAACGCAGCCATTGTGCCTATCAAACGCAGCCACTGTGCCCTTAAATGCATGCCACTGTGCCCATAATTTGCTACCACTGTGCCCATCAAACGCAGCCACTATGCCCATCAAACGCAGCCACTGTGCCCGTAATTTGCCACCACTGTGCCATCAAACGCAGCCATTGTGCCCATCAAACGCAGCCACTGTGCCCATAAATTGCCACCACTGTGCCCATTAAACGCTGCCACTGTGCCCTCAAATATATCACCATACAATAAGTGGACTGTTCTTGATGATTGCTCCACTTTTAACTGTAATTTGCTATATATATATATATATATATATATATATATATATATATATATATATATATATATATATATATATATATATATATATAAGCCCTATGTGCTTTTATATGTGTCTTATCTATATATAATGCACTCTTCAAATGTGCTTTAAAATGCATGGTTTTCCCTTTTATGAACAAGAAAATAATGACGTTATGCTGTTGGGCTGGTATAATAATGCTGTGGGGCTGGTATGAAATTTTTTCCAGGGCTGGTTTTCAGTCCCAGTCCGGCCCTGGATTGAGGACACTGTCCTCGAACCAAGTCTGTCCCCGGTTTTGTCCCCGGATTGGATTTGAACAGGGGCTGGGGCAATTTCAAAGACAGTCAGTGCAGAATTAAAAATAAAATCTGATTTACACCCTCTGCCGCTCCTACTAGCTTAGGGGGTGGGGGTGTATTTTTTTCATTATCTGTGCCCCTTTCTGATGATCATGTGCTGGTTGGAGTGGAGAGAATATTTCTTCAGTTTCGGGTGCATGTCCGTTCTGTTCCTGCTCGCATGTTCTTCTGCCTTGGCGCAAGTCCCGGCCAGCCACCTGCCCATCTCCTTGCCTTCCCTGGCAGAGTGATCTTCCTCCGCTTCTCACCCAGTAGTAGCTGGGGCCCGGAGAGTAAGACTTGACAGGCTGTGAGGCGGGCGGTGACGGGCAGGGAGTCGCTAATTGCCACCATTACTAGTAAAAAAAAATATGTCCCCGGATTTCATTTAAAAAATCTGGTCACCTTACTTTAAGCGGTTAGGGTAAAAAAAACTTGAGGCTTTAGACCTACTTAACATTTAGGGCAACATGCGCCCTGGGACAAGTTATGTATGTAAAAAAGGATATCTCCTTGTAGTAAAAATAAAAACCCCAAAAACGAATACATTTACTACCTACTAACTGATGTTACCTAACCTAGGAGAGAAGGATTAGGGCTGCTCTGTGCAAAACCAGGCAAGTACAACATGTTATTTAAAAAAAAAAAAAAATCCTTTACAATCACTTTAAAGTAGAATCTGAGCTAACAAGTTCTATTTCTGGGTAGAAGGGGGAACAGTTAGAACCTATTTCATTTTTTTTTGCTGTGCAAGACCCTGATGGGTAAATTCTCCCTGACTTTCTGTCCTGATAAGCTTTCATTGAAATGGTTCGGGTGTTGTACACAATATACAGCATGCCAGGCATACGTACTTCTGAGGAACAGCAGTCTGCTCACAACATTTTTGTAATAAAAACATCTTTGCCATTCTGAAGCTTCCCTCCAACCACTTTGCATATTATTTTATATATACTGTGGTTCTGTACTTGCCAAATATGCTGCAGAAATCTCCCTCCACTAAGTTTGGCTGCATCAATTTTAGCTGTGGGCAGCTGAAGCTGCTGCGTGTTCACTTCCTGGATTTACACAGGCACACAGAGGCACACCTCCATCTCTGCAGCTCTCATTGGCCCTCTTCTGACTCATCCCCCCACCCTTCCTGAGAGTAAGAGAGAGAGAGAAAGAGCTGTGCATGATGCATGATGTCATAAGCCTAGGCTGTTTACCAGACAAGAAACAGAAAGTGGGCTGTATAAGGTATTTACTGGCAGGAAAAAAAATGTTTTACTATCCAAAGTTAAAACGACAAGGGCAGAAGATTTAATAGATGGAAAGATGAAAAAATGAATGAAGTACCACTTTAACCTCCCTGGCGGTAATCCCGAGTGTGGCTCAGGGTTCATTTTCAGTACCAAAAGCGGTAACCCTGAGCCACACTCGGGATTGCATCGCAGTATCCTGGTACAGCTTACTTACCTTGTCCCCAGGATTCTGAGATTTTCCCCCGCTGTGTTCTCCGCCGGATCATCCGCCCAATGTATCACTGTTCCAGGCTCCGTTCCCGGCGGCAAATTCAAAAATGTACACAAAACATAACACACATAATACACATGTAGCACCCTGGAGTTTAGGCAGGGTTGCTTCTTACAAATTTACTTGCCAGGAATAGTTATCCTGGTTGATTAACCACTTCCCGCGGTGGTTTTGTTATCCCGACTGGGCGTCATATGACGTCCTTCAAGATAACATGCCGCTGCGCGTCTGTGGGGGTGCGCATCGCGTAGATTGGCGGAGGCTCTTTACCACGCGATCAGCCGTGTCCAATCACGGCTGATCGCAATGTCAACAGGAAAAGCCTGACAGATGCGAGTAGAGGAGAGACAATCGGCGGCTCTCCTGACAGGGGGGGTCTGCGCTGATTGTTTATCAGTGCAGCCCCCCTCAGATGCCCACACTGGACCACCAGGGACTCCACTAGGACCACCAGGGAAGTGGGCAACATGTGGATGGCCAGGTATGTACCCCCTGGCCATCCACATGTGCAAATGATGCCCAATCTGTGCCAGTCAGTGCCCACAAATGGGCACTGACTGGCACCATCATGTACAAATAAAAATCAGTGATGCCCAGCAATGCCACCCATCAGTGTCATCAGTGCCACCCATCAGTGTCCAGCAGTGCCACCTATCAGTGCCCATCCTTGCCCATCAGTGCCCACCAGTGCCCATCCATGCCACCTATCCGTGCCACCCATAAGTACCCATCAGTGCCACCCATAAGTGCCCATCAGTGCCGTCTATGAGTGCCCATTAGTGCTGCATACCAGTGCCACCTATCAGTGCCCGTCAGTGCAGCCATATCAGTGCCCGTCAAGAAGAAAACATACTTATTTACAAAATATTTTAACAGAAACAAAGAAAAACATGTTTTTTTTCAAAAATTTTTATTTGTTGCGCAAAAAATAGAAATCGCAGAGGTGATCAAATACCACCAAAATAAAGCTCTATTTGTGGGAACAAAATGATAAAAATTCTGTTTGGGTACAGTGTTGTATGACCACGCAATTGTCATTCAAAGTGCGACAGCGCTGAAAGCTGAAAATTGGTCTGGGCAGGAAGGTGTCTAAGTGCCTGGTATTGAAGTGGTTAATAGAGATCTATTGATTTCTCCCTAGATTTGACCTTGTTACACTTTTCTCTTCTACCACTAGGTGGCTGGATACTTGGTGGTACTATATATGAGAAGGGCAACGCAAGGTCAGATTATGGGTATATGGGGTATCTCAGCCAATGGGCAGGGGTTTTCTTAAATCCCTTGGCCTGCTGGAAGAACCTATATATTTGAGTGGAGTCAGGTGATCGATGTTCTGTGCCGTCTGGACGACTGTCTGGGTGGACGTGTGTTGTAATGGCCGGGCTGCTAGGCCAGAGATTGGGCGTATCCTGGGCACATCTGGCTGCTAGGCCATCTGAGGGCCTATCCAGAAGCAAGAGAGCAGCACAGGGTTGGGACTGCAGCTTGCAGTCCAACCAGAAGTGACAGTTCTATCGGCCGGAGAAACTGTTGTGGTCGGAGGTAGAGGGGAAGCTGCCGCCACTATGGGACCAACCACCTTATTACCAGGGACCACAGTGAGTAACTGAAGCAAGTACCGGAGCAGCATTCTCACCAACCGGGGACAGTGAAGAATCTGGAAACTTCAGTGGGAATCAAGCCAGGGACCCAGCCAGTGGAGGTGACACTTGCAGAGCTGCCTTGTGTGTCAAGCCAGGGACCGAGCAGGCCAGTGGGGTGAAGCTTGAAAGGTATCTTGAGTGCCAAGCTAGGAACCCAGCAGAGAGGTGGGGGTGACGCTTGAGGAAGATACTACCATGAAGATTGGAGGTGCTCAAGGGATTCAGTTGCAGTGAATCAGTGGGTCTAGTGAGAGACTGGGAGCTCAGTGAGCTGAAGAACTACAACTACAAGACTACTACGAGATTGTAGTGGAAGTGAAGAGGAACCATTAAGCTTTATGTGTTAAAGACTGTTGCCATAGGAGGCAGCATTTCTGCACATGCAGATGTGGTGTTTTGGATGACTTTCCCTGCATGGCTCTCCTCCTGTTAAAGTTTCAGAGTGTGCCAATTAATCTTGCAACTACCTAAGGGTGTTCTGGCCCTAACCCTCTCTCCCTCAAAAAAGTTTGTTAAGAGAAATAAACTCTTTTGCATTCAAGATGTGTCTGGTGCCCAATAACTTGAACTACTTTGCACCCACCATGCCTCACAACTCACCATATACAGAAGGATGTCAGCTATCTCTGGCCCTGGAAGTTCTCATTAGATCAAAAGAGGCCTAGGACTTTGCTACACACAGTAATCTGTAGATTAGATTACTGTGTTAAAATCATGTCACCTCCCTTTTGTCCCTAGTGCTTTGTCCAGTACCCGACCTGCACAGTTATATTATATATACTATTCTTTCTGCCTGGAAACGTAGGAATGTCCATGGCATCCAAAAAGTGTCTCTTTACATCAAAAGCGGTTTTAGACCAGCTAGAAAAAAGCGATAGTGAATTAAAATCTCTTGCAGAATTGAGTGATAGTGATTAGTGGGGGAAATTTGTCATCAGACACTGAAAGTGATGACAGCGACGATGCTGCAACTTTCTGTGATTTGATTACATTATTGAATAATTTTTCGTATTATTATTTTTTATAATTATTTATAGTTATTTATTATAGTTTATGATTTTGTGTTTCAAACTTTATCATACCCGGGATGTCTACTAGTTTGGACAGATTTAAGTGAGTTATTCCTAAGAATTACAGGCCTACAATATAAAACGTCAAATTTCTATGCAAAACAATGTACCGCTTTGGCATTCAAAAATCTGACATAATCATACCGCCAGGAAGGTTAATGAGCAACAAAGCCTTCACTGCAGATGTGTCCTTATACTATCAGTGTTTACTGGGGCTATTACGAAATCAACTTGTAATTGTACAATAGAAAAAATTATAAAAAAATACTTGCCTTTATTGACATAGTGAATTACACACAGCTGTGCATGATATTTTTCACATAAATATCTGTTAACTTGAACATGAAATAGTAAAAACAAACGTAACTACTTTGATACCAGAGATATTTTTCCACATTTTTGCACTCATGAAAAAAATGCACATTTTAGGCCTGAAGATTAGGTTAACCCCCCCAAACATTTTTGAACGCAGAGACCCTGAAGAATTAAATGGTGGTAGTTGCAATTTCTTGTCTATGTCACATTATATTAGAGCACATGTTTATCAAAGGCAAATTTGGCATACAGTAAGAAAATAGAGTAAGGTTATTTTAGGACAACCAAAAATTTTGTAATCTGGAGATGAGGCGTAAGTGGAGTAAAAAGATTCATGTCAAGCCTTAAAATAGCGCACACCTGTGAATTAGTGACAAACTGGTATCCAAAACTGTCCATATGTATCACTTTAAAAGCCTTAAAGTTAACTTACCAGTTTTAGAGATATGGTAACCATAAATGATGGTCCTATAATTATTTTCTCACTCAGAGGTTTGCAACGATATGTAATGCCGCATACACGCGGTCGGAATTTCCGATGGAAACAGTCCGATGGGAGCTCTTCATCGGATTTTCCGACCGTGTGAAAGCCCATCTGTCTTTTTCTGTCGGAATTTCCGACGGACTTTGGATTGAGAACCTGTTCTTAATTTTTCAGACGGAAAACCTTTCTATCGGATTTTCCGATCGTGTGTATGCAATTCCGACACGCAAAATTCCGACGCATGCTCGGAAACAATTCGACGCATGCTCAGAAGTATTAAACTTCCCTTTTAATAGTGCTGTCGAATGTGTTGTATGCCGCAGTGTTATTGACCATCGGAATTTGGTGTGACCGTATGTAGGCAAGACAGTTTGAGCGAAATTCCATCGGAATTCCAAAGGGAAAACCATCAGCTTTTTCCGATGAGAATTCCGACCGTGTGTACGCGGCATAACATGTCTTATGCAATTGTTTTCATATGCTGGTGCACAAGCGGCAAAAATTATACCCCTGCATGTTCAAGGGGTAGAGGAGACACATTCAAGTGAATGAGGCCACGCCACAACCTCCCTGCAACTATGTGTAATGTATGCAGTTATAGTACAGTGATGTGACAATATGTAGCCTCCCTCTTCACTGTCAAAATACACTGGAAAAAGGGATGGTGGCAATGTTTTATTTGGATATGAATATATAAAATATTAATAAATGTTGAATATAAGTGTATGTACACCAAATACTGGAGGTCAAATAAAGTGCAAATGTGCGTCCTATGATGTTGGATTAAATATGAATATAAATAAAAATAAATGCGTGACTAATGATAAATACACAGGTTAAAGGTGAAAATGAAGAGATAAGTGGCAATCAGAGAAATAAATGTGTTTGTCAAAAGAATTGATAATAAGGAAATTGTGACATCGGTGGTATACAAGGTAAAAAGATGAATAAAAAACTCCAATCAATAAATATTAAATAATAAATAATTTATAAATGATAAATGCAATTAATAAAAAGAACCGCAAACTTCAAAACAAATCCAAAAAGTGCAAGTTCAAAATAAATGTCCAAATAGTGATGGAAAAAATTGTGTTCAATAAAAAATGTATAGTAGAAAAAAAATATATATAAATAGTTCAATCCAAAATGACACAAAAGTCTGTGATATGGCAAAATTTAGTGCAAAAATTCAGCGATAGGTGAAACCAAGAATTGTTATCCTGTGCTCCCCTCCTTCATTCAATCCCCCTTATGTGCTTGCACCCACCGGAGCGCCTCACCCCTGCAGGGGTAACAGGCATAGTACTACAAATCCCAGCCGACCGCGTTCCTCCTAGTGGGAAGTGGAAGGTGTCCTCTATCCAGGTGGTTATCAGCTTCCAAACGCTATGTTCGTCTCAGCAAGGATTAAAAAGGTACCAACAGCGGCGAATATCACATGCATGGGAAAGGATGAGCCTCATTTTCCCATGCATGTGATATTCGCCACTGTTGGTACCTTTTTAACCCTTGCTGAGACGAACATAGCGTTTGGAAGCTGATAACAACCTGGATAGAGGACACCTTCCACTTCCCACTAGGCGAAACGCGGTCGGCTGGGATTGGTAGTACTTCGCCTGTTACCCCCGCAGGGGTGAGGCGCTCCGGTGCTACGGGGACACTCACTAGGGAGGTGGAGCCCAGAGCGCTGGTGGGGGACCCTAGAAAAGGAGGAACGGCGCTGCTTTGTGCAAAACCATTGCACAGAGCAGGTACGTATAACAGGTTTGTTTTTTTAAAAAAAAATTCAACTTTCTTGTTAAAAAAAATAAAAAAATCCACACACATACACGCTTTACAATCAGTACCTACCTAAACCTAGTATCTTTATACTACTTACATTCTAACTTGCATAGAACCTGAAGAATTTAGAAAATAGAGTTGAGGCTAGGTTCCTACCACGTGCGGTTGGACTGCCTTGGGCGGCTATTCCAGCACAGTCCCCCATATGTACAAGGTAAAACGTCTTGTCTCCTCATCATCACTGCGCTGATCTCGGCCCCATCGTACACCAGCCGCTGCGTTGCAATGCAGCGCCTGCTGTGAAGATGCCCTACTGTTCATCTCAAATGTTTTTATATCAATTATAACCAAATACATTTTGTTGCTTTGAGGACAATTGACCAATCCAATACTTATCTTTACTGCTCTGACATCATAAATTCATGAAAATAATGATTTATTTGCTGTACATTTCTGCAGGTTGCTAATTAAAAAATAAATAAAAATTACCCTATTTATTGTTCAGTCCACTAAACCCGATCATCCAGTTATAGGTGGAATTTGTTAATAAATAATAATAAAAAACACTAAAAGTTATTCAAGCCGTGGAATCCTCAGGAAATAAGGTCCTTAGATGTCCCAGCTATACTACTGTCTCCCTCCACCAGCTGTATTCTCCGTAATGTAAAATTTTAAAAAAGGCTAATGGGGAGAGCTATACCCATCTGTAAGGGCCACAACCGCTGGGTGGACTAGCACATTCCTATGCACAACCTTTCCTAATGCGGTCCCTACAAGATATTAAACATTAATGGGTGACTTAGCCTGCAGACAGCCACCTTAAGTTGAGATATCACATTTTGGTGGACTGATCCTTTAAATCAGCCTGTTTGTAAGACATCACAGTGACTGACAAATGATCTTACCCGTCCTGGTTAGTGTCAGCCACAGCCAAGAGAGGTTTCCTCTGCCAGTCTCTCTTCCTCGCAGGTCAAGGTGCATTGTGTGCTATGTCACTGTGTGCACAATGAAGAGTTCACAGCCCCTCCTCCTCTACAGGTGTCCAATCACCTGAGGGTGGAAGTATGCCAGACCTGGTCATTGGCACTCAACTATCTAAACACAACTCGCTACACAATCAGACATTTTTAATCTCAGCCTCAGATTCCACTGTGCTTACAGCTATTTTTGTGGGATGTTCAAGTAAATGTAGCCTGGAGTGAAATTAAATAAACTGTATGACATGACATATGGCAAATTGCAGTGTAGCAAACACCTATCCTATCCATTGATCCATCTTAGTGCTTTGCTTTCACTTTCTACGTTTTTACAAAAGTGGTAGATGGATATGGCAGCCACAAGTCACAGAACAGTTGGCACTTATCTTCTGTATTTTCTGCCACTGTATTGCTCAAGACACTATGGCAAGGTTAGAGTGTTTATTACCCCAACATTTCATATTTCCTATATGTGTCTGTTACCATGTACTTGTGTTAAAATGTTTCAAGTTTTCTTTGCATTGCTTTCTTTGTGATAAATTCCTGCTGATCTCAAACTGACCACGCTAGGCATAGGAGCACATCCATCCATGCACGGTCAGACTTCTAGCTGTGCTAGGAGCACATACAAGGTTACTTGTTTACTAACTGCTGCACTTAGACGGTGCTGCTCTTTTGTCCTTGTATCTTCTCCAGAGTTCCTTCTAGCTCTTCACAAGCTGAGAGCCACCAAGCCAAGCACCCCTTGATTTTTAAGGACTGTCATTTGGATTTCATGGACGTTTTTATCTCTGATCATTTAAAATCAGTGTTCTGACACAACCCACACCAGCCTCCCCTGGGTGTGCCAAATCCTGATTTTTGTGCTGGGAGCACATCCTGCCTGTCCTCCAATGCAGGGCCGGATTAACATAGGGGCTATTGGAGCTGCAGCTCCAGGCCCCTTTCTCAAGATAGGCCCATTTGCCTCAAAAAAAAAAGAAAAAAAAAAAAAAAAAGATTGACTTTGAGGGTTGTAGCGCGGCCTACTCCAGCACTGGTTAAAATATGGGGCTGCTTTCATCTATGGTTCCAGAGATACAGAGCTGCTTGCGCAGCCTGTCAGAAGCAACATACAGAGCGGCCAGTTTAAATACAAGCTGGAACACTCTGCAGCAGACTGAGAGGATGAACTCACAGTGCTTATAATAATTATTTGTATATTACTTATGATAATTAACCCCTTGCCACCCAGGCCAATTCTGACACTTCTCTCCTACATGTAAAAATCATCATTTTTTTTCCTAGAAAATTACTCAGAACCCTCAAGCATTATATATATTGTTTTAGCAGACACCCTATGGAATAAAATGGTGGTCTTTGCAACTTTTTATGTTATACGATATTTGCGCAGCAATTTTTCAAACTTTTTTTTCGGAAAGAAACTGTTTCAATCATAAAGAAAAAATAAATAAAGTTAGCACAATCTTTTTTGTGTACCAAGCGATGCTTTAAAGTTTTATTATAGGTTACATGTTTAGAGTTACAGAGGTCTAGTGCTAGAATTATTGCTCTCACTCTAACGATCGCGGCATATGTAACTTGTGTGTACCTGGCTCTGATACTAACCAGTGCCTACCCAGCCACTGACTAGTATCTCTCCCAGCCTGTCCCCACACACCCTCTCACCTGCTGACCTGTGAATGAGGGAATCACTCCCGCAGTGTTATTGTTCTGCCAGTGAATACAATTATTAGTGTTGCTAACTATAGCTGGCAGCACTAATTGGTTAATAGGTTGACTTGTGTAAAACCAGGTAGCCCATACATAGATCGACTATGGCTAGTCTCTGCTTAATTGGTGTAATTTCAATCCATGTATGGCCCGCTTAACCACTACGCAGTTTTTAAAAATCCTTCCACAAACCTTTACATTTTTCCTTCCCAGATTAATTCATCCTCCTCTCCTATACATAGTGCCCACTGTCATACTCTCCACACTTCTCTCCCGTACATACTGCTCACTGTCATACCCTCCACACTTCTCTCCTATACATAGCACCCGCTGTCATATCCTACACACTCCTCTCCTGTACATACTGCTCACTGTCATACCCTCCACACTCCTCTCCTATACATAGTGCCCACTGTCATACCCTCCACACTCCTCTCCTGTACATACTGCTCACTGTCATACCATCCACACTCCTCTCCTATACATAGTGCCCACCGTCATACCCTCCAAACTCCTCTCCTGTACATACTACTCACTGTCATATCCTCCATACTCCTCTCCTATACATAGTGCCCACCGTCATACCCTCCACACTCCTCTCCTGTAATTACTGCTTACTGTCCTACTCTCCACACTTCTCTCCTTTACATAGTGCCCATTGTCATACCAGCCACACTCCTCTTCTCTTATACATAGTCCCCACTGTCATACCCTCTACACTCCATTGCTGTGCATACTGCCCACTGTCATATCATTCACACTTCTCACCTGTACATAGTGCCTTCTGCCATACCCTCCGCACTCCTCTCCTGTACATAGTGCCCACTGTCATACCCTCCACACTCCTCTCCGGTACATACTACCCTCTGTCATACCCCCCATACTCCTCTCCTGTACATACTGCCTGCTGTCATACCCTTCACACTCCTCTCCTGTACATACTGCCCACTGGCATACCCTCCACACTCCTCTCTGGTACAAACTACCCTCTGTCATACCCCCCACACTCCTCTCCTGTACATACTGTCCACTGGCATACCCTCCACACTCCTCTGCTGTGCATACTGCCCACTGTCATACCCTTCACACTCCTCTGCTGTACATAGTACCTACTGTAATACCCTCCACACTTCTCTCCTATACATAGTGCCAACTGTCATACCCTCCACACTCCTCTCCTGTACATACTACTCACTGTCATACCCTCCATACTCCTCTCCTATACATTGTGCCCACCGTCATACCACGTCATTCCAACTCAGGTCTGATGTGCAAAGCCCCATTCACTGTTGAGGGGGGTCATTGATTTTATATGTACAAGGTGAGGGGCGCCCCCAGCCAGCGGTGGTAGTCTCAGTATCCCTCACCTCTCCCTCTCCTCAGCACCTCCATGTTATCAATGAGATGCACAGCCAGAGAACGTAGGGGCGGAGCCAGGAGAACACAGGACACGCTTCTGGTGAGAGGCGGGGCCGCGAACGGATAGCAGAAATGAAGGGCGGAGCCTGCTACAGAGACCGCTAATCAGGTGCGAGCGCGCGGCGAGAGGGCGTTACCTTAGTGCGTCACTCTGAGGGAGGCTCAGTCTGTGATTAGCCAGCTAGAGGAGCTTTGTCTGTTCTCCGTCACGCCTACCTTGATGTCATCCGAAAGGAACGCCTTTGGTCGGTAAGAGGGCGGAGATTGTAACTAGGGGACTTGGAGAGGTAGGGGGTGGGGATTTACTGAAGCTGAGTCGGACATTTTTATTACTGTAAAGGACTTAAATCATGGGCGGATCTAGACCGGCTGTGCCCCCTCATCCCAGATTTTAATTGCACCTCCCACCCACAACCCTTCTCCACTCCTGATGCTGCGGAGGCGGAATTTAATTGTACGCCGGTACACCAGTATTGGAGTAAAGGTGCCAATAGACGTCTCAGAGGAGGGGTGAAGTCGTGTAAGAGTCAGAGATGCCCCCGTGCTGTTGTCATGGTTACAGACGCCAGGTGTTGGGCCAACGGGTGCACCAAGATTGCCGCCGCTCTGGAGCTAGGCCGAAGCCGCGGCCTTTCCTAAGTTGCGGTAACGCCGCCCAAGTAATGGGAACGGCGTTACCATGAGGGGAAGAGTAATCAGTTAGATTACTCGTTACCCTCTAAAGTAACGACGTTAAGTAACGCCGTTTACTTTAACTCAGTTAGTTACATCACTGGTCAATAGTGCCCACTGTTAGACCCTCCACATTCCTCTCCCACACCTGCACATACTTCCCAGTTTTATACTATCCATACTCCTCCCCTTTGCCTCTTACCCACAAAAACAGTTCTTTAAAATTATACTGAATACCAGCTCTAGAATGGGCACACTTTTGTTAGTTCAACTAAAGGAAATCTCAGTCCTCATATTTGTTCTGCCCCATTATTAGTACTTATTTAATTTTGTAATTACTATTGTGATGTATAGAGGAACATAAGGGAAGTCAACTACTCTAAATATAGCACTTGTAAAAAAAAGTGTCCCTGAAAATATTTTTGAAATGTTGGCAACTATGCACTTAGGCACTGCCCAAGGGCCACAGGGTCAGTAGGGGGCCCCATGAAAGGCTCCTGTGATATTAAAGCAGTAGTAAACCTTTCTAACATTACTACTTTTTAGAGGCCCTGAGGTAGGTTATGCCATAATGTACAAGTATGCACAGCATATTAGGGTACACTTAAATTGTCAGACTGAGCCCTCCAGTGCTGTGTTGGGATCAATCCGGCGGGGCCCGGGCGCTTCCATCTTCACCCGGTCTTCCTTCCGGGTTCTGTGCCTTCGGTCACTTGCCTTGGCCAGGCTGTGTTGATGTCATTCCCACGCATGCTCATGTGCATCCTCTTTCTCTCATCCCCCCTTTCTCTCTCATCCTCCCTCCCTTACCACTCACACCTCTTTAATCCCCTTTCTCTCTCTCTCTCTCTCTCTCTCATACTCACTCTCCCTCTTTAATTTAATTTGTTTTAATTAATTTATTTATTGTTTACAAAAGGCCCCACCAAAATCCTCAGCACCAGGCCCATGATGTTCTTAATCTGGCCCTGCTCCAATGGTCAGACCAATGGCAGCTGCTCCGTTAGGGGCGCAGGGGCCGCCGCCCCCTAATCCATGCACCTGGCCCCTAATCTACATGCAGGGCACCAGACGAATGGATTCCAATGGGTTTTTTTTAAACTCTAATTGGCTTAAAAAAGGGTCGGCTTGGGGCGAATTAATATTCAATATTGTCTTCTTGATTCTCCTCCTGGTCAATCAGGAAGCAGGTCCTGAAACCCGATTGGGCAGGGAGTCTTAGGACTCCCAGACAATCGGGTCTCAGGACCCACTTTCTGTTTGGCCGGGAGGAGAAGCAACGCCTGTAACAAGAGGGGCTGTCTGGGAGGGAATACACAGAGCGGACGAGCGAGAGCCGGTGCAGAGAGCGGGAAGCCTGTGTGGACAAGCGGGAGCCAGTGCGGAGAGCGGGGAGCAGTGTAAGTACCTACCAAGGTCGACCTGTGCACCAGGGCAGGGGGGGGTTGTGGCGGTATGTGCAAGTGAGGGGGGCAGGTTTGTTTGCTGCCTTACAAAATATAAAATATTGAGCACCAGCCGCCACTCGGTCAGACTTGTGCTGACACGCCTCCCTGCACAGTCTCGCTCTGTAACCCACGACCCCACTAAGCTGGCCGCCGCAATGTTTTCCGGCCTGAAAGAGGGAGAGAGTAGCCTGTCATGTCTGCGGGGGATTTCTTCCCCCGTCCTTCTCCCTGTTTTACTGACTCACTGAATCTATTGTAATGCGAGCTGACTAACGCAGAGCTGTTTACTTTGCAGCCTCCCCTGTGTCCCTATTGGCATTAAGAAGAAAGCCAATCAGAGAGGAGCAGGTACAGGAGCCAATCAGAGAGACTTTAACAAGCTGCAGGAAGTAGCTGCAAAGGACTCTGGAATATGAAGTCTCAGCACAGAGCAGCCTTATTGACTTTTACAGAGGCAGGACTGCAAATCCCAGCATTCTCTGTGGGCAGGAAAGTAAATGACTTCATTTTAATGCCTGAAGAGAGTCAGTCACCATGAGGCATTGAAAGATATCAGACATAAAGGAGAGATGCTGTCTCTAAGATGATTTCCCTGCACGAATCAGGCCTCTGCTGCCACTCGGGACATCCAGCCTGAGAGAGAGGGATTCCAGGTGCATATCAAGGCGCACCTGCACCGACGGTGAAGCTTTCCAGTGTGTGAGGTGACTAGTCGGGTCACCAGAAAAGCCTGCTGTTTCAGAAGATTTGTTTGGGCATTGACCACAGGATTTAGTGAGAGGGCATTTTGCCTATCTGCAGGGAACAGAGACACTGCACCATAGAAGGAGTACGAACACTGTATACAGACATTGCTGGTAGTCATCTTCCTGACACATGTAGTGCCACAGGGATAAGGGATAAGGCCATCCATTTCTGGGACACTGTATACAGACAGTATTGTCCTCTCACCTTGCTGAGAAAGATCCTGCCTGTTTCACTTAATAATCTGGGTCAGTTGTGTTGTTTGGCCCTGCTATCCAGGAGTTCAAGTGCACCAAAAAAAGTGGCTAGCTGAAGACACCAAATCTTATCTTTTCTTCAAAAGGATTGAAGCTACTAGTGCCATATGAATTCATAAAGCCAACCTGAGTAAAGGTAACCAATCCGATTTAAAGTGTCATATTGTGCTTTATTTACCATTTAAGTGTGCCTCTGCTCTTGGGGACATTCTCAGGTTTGGAATCCCCTAAAAGCAGCTTGAATATAGGATTGAGAGCTATATTGCTCTTAAATCTCAGTTATTGCTCTCTAGTTGATAACTTGAATATGAACTGTTATGCCGCGTACACACGATCGGAATTCTCATCGGAAAAAACTCTGACGATTTTTTCGACGGAATTCCGACGGAATTCCACTCAAGCTGTGTTGCCTACACACGATCACACCAAATTCCAACGGTCAATAACACAGCGGCATAAAACACGTTCGACAGCACTATCAAAGGGAAGTTTAATGCTTCCGAGCATGCGTCGAATTGTTTCCGAGCATGCGTCGGAATTTTGCGTGTCGGAATTGCATACACACGATCGGAAAATCCGATAGAAAGGTTTTCCGTCGGAAAAATTGAGAACAGGTTCTCAATTCAAAGTCCGTCGGAAATTCCGACAGAAAAAGATCGTTGGGCATACACACGGTCGGAAAATCCGATGAAGAGCTCCCATCGGACTGTTTCCATCGGAAATTCCGACCGTGTGTACGCCGCATTACTGTGTGTTATTCTTACACAGAAATATTGCAGGATGTTTTATCCTGACGTGTGTGTTTCTCATTGGTCCTTGTACTTACACTATTGCCAGGTGTGCCAGAGGGGGCTGAGGCTGTTATTAGGGTTGAGAGGCAGAGTAACGGACTGAACAAACAAAAGCAGCTCCTTTGGGGGTATCGCTACATATAATATAAGCTATCGGAACATGATTTGCTTTTCAAAGGTGTGGCAATTTAGCCACACATGTACACTTAGCTGTACTAAAATGGTTGCCTCCACAGAATAACCCAAATCTCAGTAACTGGCCTTGTCCTCCTGACTGTATTTCTTCCAATCACAGAACAGGATCTTGCTGCTATACTAAGGCAGAGTATTGTCAACATTGGCGACCTCTCCGTCTAAAGAAGGCCAATTGCCAGTTAACATGCCGATACTTTAGATCCAGTACTCTGTGTCATCTGACTCAGATATAATGAACCCAGACAGCCGGGCATGTAGCATTTTTAGAAATATGATCAGCAATGGCATCCTCCATATGTTTCCTGTAATAGTGCATTATAATTTGGGGTAGAAAGTACTCTAACATAGGATATGCTACCTGCGGTTGTGAAATATGCTTGGTTGCCATAAATCTATCTAGGACAGTAACATTTTCTCCCTGAATGGGTTAAGATTTACTGACTACTGCAGAGTATAGATGAAACAATAGCCGAATTGTGACAGTATTATTATTGTACAAACAAAATGCCTTAGTTCCCAATACACCCGTCTGCAGCAGCAATTTCATGTTCCCTTCTTGTCCAGCCGCATTAGAAAGTTCATCTATCACGTTGGTATGTACTGAAAACACTGGGGCATATTATTCCTTAGAGTGGATATAAGCCGTACATAGTTACATAGTAGGCAAGGTTGAATAAAGACAATAGTCCATCCAGTTTAACCTGTGAAGGTGTACGAGTGTCAGTGGCGATAATCATTTCCCATATCCCTGTATGATGTGTTGCTTAAGATACACATTCAAGAGTCTTTTAAAAATAGTAATACTCCCCGATTGTGGAAGAGAGTTCTGCATCCTTATCGCCCTGACACTGAAAAACCCCCTGCACAGCTTAAGGTTAAACCTCTTCTCCTCAAATTTCATTGTGTGTCGTCCCCGTGTCCTCTTACACTCCCTGAGACGTACTTTTTTCCTATGCTGGGATCACCATTGAGGTATTTGTAAATCGCTATCATGTCCCCTGTCAAATGTCTCTTCCCTAGAGAGAATAACTTTAGTGCTTGTAGTCATTCCTTGTAATTGAGGTCCTCCAGTCCCCTTATTAATTTAGTTTCCCTTCTTTTGCCCTTCTTTGGACTCTCTCCAGTTCCAGCACATCCCTTCTGAGGACTGGTGAGCAGAACTGGATGGAATACTCCAGTTGTGGCTTTGGTAAATGCAGCTTGACATTGCATGTTATTGCTCAGTCTGTCTTCTACTTGGACCTCCAGATCTTTCTCCATCCTTGATTCCCCCTATGGAGTAGTTTGCGTTTATGTTTTTAGCCCCCAAGCGCATTACCTTATATTTCTCCACAATAAACCTCATTTGCCACGTAGTTGCCCACTCCATTATTTTGTTCAGGTCTTTCTGTAAAATTTCTATATCCTGATGTGAAGTCATTGCCCTACTTATCTTTGTGCCATCTGTAAAAACTGAGATTTAACTATTTATCCCATCCTCTATATAATTTATGAATAAATTAAACAGAATTGGTCCCAGGACAGAGCCTTGGGGTACCCCACTTACCACTCCAGACCAGTCTGAGTACATGTTATTGAGCACTTCCCTTTGGACACGCCCCTGTAACTACTTTTCTATCCAAGAACGAACCTTATGGTCCATGCCTGCAGATTTCAGCTTGTAGATTAAGCATTTATGGGGAACTGTATCGAATGCTTTTGCAAAATCCAGATACATCACATCCACAGGCCTCTCCCTATCGAGATGGAAGCTCACTTCTTCGTAGAATGTTAACAGATTGGTCTGGCAGGAACGACCCTTCACAAACCCATGCTGATTACTACTAATGATACTGTTTTCTTCAGCAAATTCTTGGATATAGTCCCTTATCATTTCCTCCAATAAAAATCATACCTTGGTGACAATAAAGTTTTCTAAAGTACCGTGTTTCACAACAATTGCCATGTTTTTTTCCTATAAAATACTGTTTTCACCTTTGGTTTCAACCCTTTTCCACTCAGCATAATGCTGCTGATCTCCTCTACCTTTTTTGGCCACTTCTTATCTATACAATATGTACTCGCTCTAGTGTCTGCAAAACTACTGTAGAGCACTACCCATTCCAACAGATGGTAATTGTGTTAATACACAGGCATATGTATGTGGCCATGTATAGGAGAATACACAGGCTGTTGGGGCAATATATTGGCAGCACACATGCAGTTATCTCAATACATTGACAACAAATTTCGGCAGCATGCTGGTAACGGTGACCAGGGCTGGCATTAGAAATCATGGGGGGCCCCATACAGCCTACCTGACAGGGCCCTTGCAAATTACAAAAAGTACAATTTAAAAAAAAATTTTTTTTCCAATTTTTAAAAATGTTTTTTTTTACAACACTGTTGGGGGTTGGGAGGTGGATCTTGGATGAAATATCAGGGGTCTTAACAGACCCCTGACATCTCTCGTTAGAGACAGGGAAAGGAGTTGAGGACACAGATTCTTTAGTTCCTTTCTCTGTAGCCTCAACTGCACTGAAGATGAATGAACAGAGGACAGAGGCTCCTGTACATTCATAAACTGAAGCATAGTAAACCCAGTTTACTCAATTATGAATGGACACAGAAGTGATCCATACCGATCGCTCACTGTGTCCAATTCAGAACAGGAAGGGGCCGGTAAATGACATACGTTATTTAATGGCCCCTTCCCCCACTCTTCATCCGGGGGGATGGGAACAGATGTGGGCAGCCCAGGGCGAGCAGTTTGGTGGGGCAGGGGGACAATTACACTCCTTCTGTGTCTCTCCCTCCAGCAGCAAAAAGTGTGCCTGGGCCCCCTACAAGAGGATCGGTGTTACCCACCTATTGGCAGCCCTGACGGTGACAGTGTGTGGGCAAGACTAAATCTAGCCCTACAATTACAAGAACGTTCATTTGAAGGAGTAGGATGGAAATTTTTTCTGGAACAAACAAATTTCCAACAGTGAATATGGGTTTCATTCAGAAAGCCCATTAACTCCAAAATTTAATGCTAAAAACAAAACAAATTTTTGAGGTTTTTTTTGTATGTCTGTGGTCATCAAGTCATCCAATGTACTGAGGATTTTTATAAAAATTCTATGTTAGAAAATCCACTAGTGTATGGTCAGCTTTAGGCTGTTCATACACCTTTTTGTTGAAAGAACCCTCATTCAATTTTCAATCATTAGTGGGGTCAAATTGATATTTGTTTTTGACCATAGCAGCAAGGTGGTTTGAAGGAGGAGGATGGAAAACCTCTCGAGCCAAACAAATTTCTAACAGTGTAGGTTTTCTATTCGGAAACTTGTATCCATTCTAAAATGTTATGTGAAATTAAACAGAATTTTGAAGTACTTGTTGTAGATGTTGAGATTTGTTGAGTTACTGAATCCACTAAGAATTTTCGTATGACTATTCATATGAGCGTTCATTTGAAAATCTATTAGTGTATGGCCAGCTTAACAGCCATGACAGTACATGGGCAACATGCTAGCAATCATGGCAATTTATGGGATACAAATATTGTCAGTTGTGGGAACAAATGTGGGCTGTGCTCTGCCAATCATGGCACTGCATGGGCAATACATTGACATGCAGGACATTACATAGGGCATTATGGTAACGCATTGGCTATGAGGATAACTCATGGGTAGCAAACATAAGTAATACTTATAAGCTACTTGTTATAGTAGCAATACATGGGCAACACAATGCCAATAGTTAAATATGTAGACAGCAATACAGGCAATGGGGAATGGGGAAAAGGCCTACACTCATGGTTCGGGAGGTGCAACCTTCTTAAAATGTGCATCCTCCCGAAATTCCTGTATTTGTTCCAAGCACTGCCGATCAGAATACCTTCCCTATATTTCAAACAAGTACACTCAATGTTCATAAAATGTATTTGGTCACACTCGAAACCTCGACTGCGTAGACGTTACCTGACGTTACCGAAGCATCAAGGAGGTCTAGCCCTCCCTGACGTGAAACACTACCACCAAGCAGTACATCTACGGAGGATGATTGACTGGAACAGACACGGACAAACTAAACTATGGGTTCAAGTAGAGCGCACCCAGGCAGGGGTCCTGTTGAAAGGGGCAATCTGGTGCTATGAAAGACTCCCTCCAGACATGACGAAACATCCGATCATAGGCGCCACACTATACATAAGCTCACTAATAATAAAGTACACACCCTTGACCTCCAAACAGTCCCCTCTATTCCCTATCCTGGGAAATCCAGCGTTTGCACCAGGTCTGGATCACTCGGAGTACGACACATTATGGACAAAGATTGCGCACTACATTACATAGAAGGAGAACACTGGGCCTCAGTCCAATCATTGACAAGTGACACTGGGGGTTTTGGAAAGCGATCCGTCTACACCACTTCATCCACTCAATTCCAGACCCTACACATTTTAAACGTGAGCTGACAACTCTAGAGGACTATTGTAGAGATGAAGGTACATTATCCCAGGTACTTTTCAAAACATATACGTTACTCAACACCCCAGCAGAACAACCTGATTTACTGTTCATGCAGAAATGGGAAAATTACTTATGCCGCGTACACACAAGAGGACTTTTCGACAGCAAAGGTCCGACGGAACGAATCCGTCGGACAATTCGATCGTGTGTGGGCTTCATCGGACTTTTGCTGTTGAAAAATCCTGGACTCAGTTCCTATCGAAAAAAACACTCGTCTGTGTGCTAGTCCGACGGACAAACAACGACGCTAGGGCAGCTATTGGCTACTGGCTATGAACTTCCTTATTCTAGTCCGGTCATACGTCATCACGTTCGAATCCGTCAGAATTTAGTGTGATTGTGTGTGGCCAAGTGCATTCATTCGAAAAGTCAGTCGGTACTCCGTCGAAAGTCCGTCGGAAAGACCGTCGGACCTAGTCCGTTGAAAAGTCCACTCTTGTGTACGCGGCATTACAATGTACTTTCACAGCCATACAAAAACGAAATATTCTCCAATTCTCCCTGAAGTCATCTATCTGCACAAAAATCCAGGAGACAAACTATAAAATCTTAACTAGGTGGTACTATACAACTCAGTTACTACATATATTTTTCCCCAATACTTCAGATAAGTGCTGGAGGTGTCAGACAGACAAAGGGACACTTCTACATATCTTCTGGACTTGCCCATTATTACAACATTTTTGGACGACAATTGAAAAAGTAATTCAGAAGCTGACAGATCGCATAATTCAGAAGGACCCCGGGTTCTTTCTGCTGCATGCAACCGCAATTCCGGCACAGTCGTACAAGAAATCTGTAATCAGACATTTGCTTAATGCCGCAAAGTCGTGTATTCCAGCTACATGGAAGCAAAACGTGCCTCCGTCAGTGGGATTGTGGTTGCGCAAATTAGAAGATATTAAATCTTGGAAGACTTGGTGCTCACAGCCCAACACAAACAAGACAAACACTCCAAAACTTGGTCATTATGGAATATGTTCATTTTTTCTGACGAAGGACAGACCGTACTAAACTCGATATAACACGATATAGTCCAGTGGCGTGACAACTCCCTTGTCATGTCCATCGTGCTTGTGTTGAACAGATACCCACCCCCTACCCATTTCCCCCTTACCTTCTCTATACTGCACCCCCCCCTTTTCTTTAACTAAGGGTCTTATCTTCAATGGGTCTTCCTTTGCCTCCAATGTTCTAAAGCCGCAGAGCAGTTAGTAGACAGATTGCGTACACCAACCATTACTTATAGTAAGAATATATAGATCTATACATCTATATAAATGGTACGGTTTGACTCACGGTCTAGACGATATATGCATACGAGGACTTATCTCGTCTTTTACTCTGGCTGACAGATGTTATGCTATCCTTCTCAGGGACTGAATGTGAATCTCTATTGACGACCCACATATACGCTGGAAAGACAAATTCTACCATTGTTGTACTGTACTTTTCTGTATTCCTTGTCTATACAATTTTCAATAAAAAAAAATATTTTAAAAAAAACATAGCCAGAGTTCAGGAACCGGAATTGATAGTCAGACAAGCCAAAACATCAGGGAGGCAGAGATGAGTGTAGTAGAACAGCAAGCAGGAGCTGGAGCCAGAAGGAATGTCAGCCAAGCAAGTCTTTAACAGGGGAGCGTCTCTAGAGATGTGACCAAGGCAAAGGCAGAGATCATCTGGACTGGACGGCTTAAGTAGGCAGGACTGACAAGCAGGATATCATCAACAGGTGGGTCACTATGGAGAGATAGGAGCTGGCAATTAGCTGACAGCTAAACAGCCAGCTTTGAGAAGGAAAGGCTGAGCCCAGCCCTGACAAAACCATCATAAAAACACAGTTGTGTGTTTAACATATGGCACATGTCCTAAGGTACTTGTTCCTAATCAACAAGGAAATTCTTGAGCATAGACTTGTCCACTGCGTTTTGCAGAGCTTGATCCTCCCACCTTCAGGGAAACTCACTATGCACCAATTTCATCAAACAGTAGTCGTGCATAATTTCCAACCCTATGTTCCATGGTGTCAGAACTTATAGGAACAGTCTGGCAGACAATGGACCACACCTCAGATGGATTTGCTGCCAAGCACCGCCCAGCGTCACCAAACAGCCGCAGGAGAAGACAGCTGTTGATTAGGAACAAGTACCTTAGGCCATGTGCCATATGTTAACCACACAACTATGTGTTTTTATGATGGTTTTATTGATGTTTATATTATAATATAATTAACTTTTGAATACAATTTGTGTCTTGGTACTCAACTCAGTGACAACCTCATATCCTTTTAAATCCTTTCCAACAGATGGGAGGGACGGGAATTCCCACCCAATATTTTGATTTTACTAAAGTACTGGGATGTGGATGTGATTGGCTGTCCCTAGAACTAGTTAAGTCTTAATTCGAATTTCCATGTTAAAACTGAAGTTTAATCTGTTGGAATTTCACCTTCACTTCCTTGTCAACATACTAATGACATTTTAAAATAAACCTCTCCATTTACAGTACATACCTTATTTTGGATACAGCATCACTAGGTCTCTGTGCTTCTCTGTGCAATTCAGGCAGATCATGGCTGTTCACAGCTTCCTCATTTTACTGACTCGTGGAAGGAGTTATACAAACATACACCGTGATGGGTGGATGTCAGTCTGGAGAGGTGGTAATTTTTAAGACAGGCTACATTTGCATGTAGATCACCCTAGGCTATGCCTACATATAATGCAGAGCCTCCATGATTGAAAAAACTGAAGTCCAATGAATGAAAGAGGTGGGCCAGAGATGGGAGGTCAGGCTGGGGAGGAAAGAACCAGATGATGCTGGATGTCACTGAGAGAAGTTCATAGTGTGCAGTGAAATCAGAGTAAGCGTTTTCAGTACAAGAGGGGAGTCTGTACAGCTGTGCAAAACTAAGGGCCTGTTAATACTAGAATGCTGTGCAGGAAACCTGCGTTCTGTGCCAGTTTCCCACACTGCATTCCAATCTCACTGCCCTTATGATCTGCAGCAGGTGTCAGTGCAAAGATAACGACAGCCCAAATGCACATCGCAAACGCAGGGTCCAAACGCAGTGTGTTTGCCCACACCAGATCGCAATAAATTAAAATGAATGGGTGGAAATCACACAGCACAGGAACACGCAGCGCAATCCTGAGAGATTAATTCAGTTCCTAGTGTGATTGGGCCCTAAAAGTAAGGCTGGAGTTCAGTTTAAAGGGGTTGTAAAGGAGATTAAATAATTTTTTTTTAAATAACAAACTTGTTATACTTACCTTCACTGTGCAGCTCGTTTTGCACAGAGGGGCCCCGAACCTGGTCTTCTGGGGTCCCTCGGCAGCTGTCTCGGCTCCCCCCCACAAGTACTGCTCACCTTAATGCGAGCTCCCTCGCATAGTGTGGAGTACTTGCGGGCACGCTCCTGTAATACAGCCGGCGGCTATAGTCGCTCGCTGTATCACTCGGCCCCGCCCCCCGGCGCGCTGCGTCATTGGTTGTGATTGACAGCAGCGCAAGCCAATGGCTGCGCTGCTTTCAATCCATCCACTCTAGCCAATCAACCACCAGGGTGAGCGACGAAGAGGATGTCGGGGGCGAGCGCGGGACTTTTGAGGGGTCAGATGTAAGTAAAACGGGGGGCGGTATTGTCATTAATTTCAAAGGGCTGCCTGACACGTGGCAAATATGTCAAACTAGCTCATGTCGTTTGAGTGTTGAGCTTTGTGCGTTCCCTCCCCCACCCCAATGGAGGGAAACCACACATGTGTTTGCAGCATTTGGCATGCCATTAAAGCAGTAGTAAAACGGAAAATTGAATACTCACCTTTCCCTAATTTTCCTTTCCTGGTGCCTACCCATGGCAGCATACCAATGGTTAATGGCTCCGCCCCGATTAACCCACAGGACCACGTAACTCTATAAAAGAAAGAGTTACTCCCCTCCTCAGGTATTCTTGTAACTAGTCTTCAGAACATTAAGGATTATTGAAGGGAGGGTGTATGCTGCCATGGGTAGGCACCAGGAAAGGAAAATTACGGAAAGGTGAGTATTCAATTTTCCGTTTTCCTGGTGCCTCCATGGCAGCATACCAATGGTAAATAACTCGCTTACAGGGAGGGTACTGCAATAATAATTTTTTTAAAGACTTTACAGAGTTGATATTTCTAAGGTCTTTCTCCCAAAGTCTCGGGAGGTGAGGACTGCTGGATCTAGGCTATAGTGCGACATGAAGGTGTTGAAGGATGACCAACAAATTGTCTCAGGGGAGACCCGCGCCAAAGCTGCCCAGGAAGAGGCCATTCCCCGCGTCGAGTGAGCATTCACCGCAACTGGGACTGGGAGACCACTAGCCCGATAAGCCCTCTGAATTAGATTCACGATCCAGCTGGCCATTCCTTTCCTTGCCCCCTTGGGAATAACGAACAGACGTTGATCCTTGCGTAAATGCTGTGTCAACTCCAAATAACGCCTCAGGGACCTGGCCACATCCATTTAATGTAGTTTAGAAGAGGTTGGATCTTCTCCGAAGGCCGGGAGAACCCATTCTTGATTAAGATGTTAAACTGATGGTACCTTCAGGACAAACTGGTGAATAGGCTTCAGAACCACCCTGTCTGGGAAAAACGTGACGTAAGGTTCTCTAGCTCCCAGTGCTTGAATTTCTGATACTCTGCATCCTGATGTGATGGCGATCAAAAAGTCGTTTTCCAGGCAATATCCTCCAATGCACATTCTTCAGTGGGTGCAAAGGGTGGACTGGCTAAGACGTTGAGGACAACTGTCAGATCCCACTTGGGGTAAAGAGTTCTCCTGGGAGGACATAACTTTAGCATTGCTTTTAGGAAACGGTCTACTAGGGGCTCCAGTGCCCAGCGTGTGTCTGATAAGGCCGAAACCTAAACTTTCAGCGTGTTAAGACCTAAGCCTAGGTCCAGGCCCGACTGCAAGAAGAGTAGAATATTGTGAACTCCAGGATCCAGCGGATTGAACTGGCTGGATTCAGCAAGCTGGGTGAATTTCTTCCATACCCTGTAGTAGGTGGCATTGGTAGATGACTTCCTGGCTTGCAATAAGGTCTGTACAACTTTATGTGAGCACCCTAGGCTGCCCAGTCTCTTCTGCTCAAGTCCAGGATCTCCGGATGCGGGTGGAAGAAGTCGCCTTGAGATAGGAGGTTGTCTGAGTGGGGAAGCGGGAGTGGATTGCGCAAAGTCATCTTGATTAGAAGCGGAAACCATGGTTTCCTCGGCCAGTATGGGATGACCGCCAGGATAGTGACTTTTTCTAATGTCAGCCGCTGAAGGAACCTCAGTATCAGGGGAACCGGAAGAAATGCATACCCCTTCTGGAAGTTCCAGGGCTGGATCAGGGCATCCACCCCTGCTGACCTTGGAGATGGGAACCTCGTAAAAAAACAGAGGAGTCTTGCCGTTAAGCAGGGAGGTGAAAAGATCTATCTAGGGAGTAGCCCACTGTTGGCATATCCAGCGGAAGACTTGTGGATTCAGTGACCACTCGATGTTGTTGTTGAAGGACCTTAAGAGGCGATCGGCTAGCTGATTCTCGGGGGCTGGGATGTAAGCGGCCCGGAAATCGATCAAGTTGTTCTCGGCCCAGGATATAATTGGGGCTACCTCGCTGGCTAGGAACCTGCGCATTCCCCCTGGGTTCAGAACATAGGCCACTACCGCTCTGTTTTCCATCTGGAGCAATATGGACCTGCCCTTGAGCAGTGGGGCCAGATGTAAGATTGCCATCCATGCTGCCCTTAACTCTAGGATGTTGGAAATCATCCCTTCTGCATTGAATCGCCACCTCCCTTGCACTAGCTGGTTTTGGAAGTGTGCCCCCCATCCTAGCTGACTTGTATCCGAAGTAAGGACGGACCATGAGATGGGCCACAGGGAACGGTGAACAAGAAGGTTGGGTGGTCTTGTCCACCACCAGGGGCTGGACTTCATTGAAAAGGTGATGAATATTAATTGTCCCAGGTGCTTCCTTCTCAACTGCGCCAGAAACCCCGCCTGGAAGTCTCGCAGGTGCCACCTGGCCCACTTCACCATTGGTATACAGGATGAAAGGGACCCTAGGAGGCTCAGACAATCTGATGCTGACATGGAGTGACTTCCTTACGCCTGCTTCACCTTCTGGATCAAAGTCGGGATCTTTTCTGGTGGAAGAGACACAGCCTTCTCTGGGGTATTGAATAGAGATCCCAGGTATGTCATCTTCTGGGTAGGCCTCAACTGACTCTTTGCATAGTTGATAAGCCACCCGAAACTGGACAAAGTGTTCAGGACTAGCTACACCTGTGCCTCCAGAGTTTCTCTGTGTTGAGACAGGATTAGGATGTCGTCCAGGTAATGCAGGACCCTGACCCCTTTGTCCTGGAGGGGGGCCAGGATGGACACTAAAACCTTGGTGAAAGTCCTGGGAGCTGATGAAATTCCAAATGGGAGACATTGGAACTGGAGGCGCAGACTGCCCACTTTGAACCGGAGAAAAGGCTGAAAATGATGGTGGATGGGGATATGAAGATACGCATCCTGAAGGTCTATAGAGACCATCCAATCCCCTGGCTGTACTGACAGATCTACTGTGCTCAGGGATTCCATCTTGAAATGCTCTACCTGTATGTAACGGTTTAGCCTCTTCAGGTCCAGAACAGGCCTCCAACCTCCTCATTTCTTGGGGACTAAAAAGATTGGGGAATAGAACCCAGAGTGACTCTCCGAGTCGGGAACTGGCAGAACTGCCCGTTGGTGAAGGAGTATTTGGATATACTGAAAGAGGACCTGTCTCTTTTCTCGGGAGGTCAGATTCTTAGTGGGCTGGAAAGAAAAAAAGGTGGATCTCCAGAAGTGTCCTTGCTGGACCGTGGAGGTTGCCCATGGGTCCGTGCGACCAAACCTGGGCAAAATACCTGAGTCTTGCTCCTACTGGAATGGTTTGGGTGGGAAAGGAGTCAAGAAGACTTCTGGCGCTCAACCGTTAAAGTTGAGGCCTTAGGTTTTCCCAATTTAAGGAAAGTGGCTTGTGAGCCCTCCAGCCCCTTCTGTACTCCTTACCGGGACGGTATGATCTGGCATCCCTAGATCTTTGCTGAGTGGCTGGTCGCGAAGTGAATCTCCTTTTCCTACTCCTATCCTGAGGGATAAGGCCACTTGTGACCCGAGTAATGGCAGTGTCCATCTTTTCGCCAAACAGGGCCTTACTATCGTATGGGATGCGACACCATGACTGCTTTGAAGATGGGTCTGCTGACCATGGCTTTAGCCATAATGCTCTTCTGGCTGTGATGGAGCACCTCAGGATATCGATGGCCGCTTCCGCCATAAAATCAGAGGCCAGTTTTAATTCATCTAGTGCTTTGATGATTCTGTCTGGGTCTAGGCCCCGCCTGAGGGCCGTCTCGATATTTTCCGCCCTGAGGTGATTCAGTTCGCATAGATAGCGCTATACAAGTCATTCATTCATTCATTCATATTTTAGTGGCTCTGGAGACCAAGGATAGTGCCACTGCTGGTTTGCATGCTCCCCCTGTTGCTTTTTTAAGATCTGAGTCGATCCTGCGATACAGGGGGTCCCTGAGAGACTGCATCCTCTAACGGCAGCGTTGTGTTCCTGGCTAAACGCATGACGAATGCGTCCGCAGTTGGTACGGAGTCAAAGAGTTGGGCATCTGCCTCTGCCAGCGGATAAAGCTTGAGAAGCCGGTTGTAGGCGACGGGTCTCTTGTCCACCTTCCACCACTCATCTGTCACCACTTCCTTAATTTCATCCATCAGAGGGAAATTTGCAACCTTTTTGGTCAGGTGAGAAAAAAAAAAATTTTTGTTTTGGAGGGAGACTCCGGGTCTTCCTCCCACTGAATCGCATCTTTTACTGCGGTAATAAATGGATTCACTAAGGCAAAATCAAATACTGATGAGTTTTCCTCAGCTGTACCTTTGAAACATGTTGGGGTGATCTCAGACTGCTGCGGGAAGCATGCGCAGAGGATGAGTGCGAGTGACCTCTTGACCTATCGGCAGAGTCTCTGTGGGAAGATCTTCGAGATGATTCTCGGTGCGGGCTGTGGAAATAAAAGCACAGAGATATTTCCAAAAAGCCCAGAGAAAGCTCTTTTTAAAACTTACCTTTGTTGCAGCCCTTACCTAGTGGAGTGTTGAGGATCTTTTTTATTATGCGGCATAATGACCTCTGGGGCAGCTAAGGATGGGAAAATAAATATATATATATATACACACACACACACACACATATACTACCCCCTCAGAGCTCTACCTTGGTCAGGCTCCATACTAGAGAGAGAGAGGCAGAGGGTGGAGAAGACACTAGCAGGTGTTTTCCAAATGGCAGCCTGATTAAAATTATTTTTCAGGCTGTTTAAATAGGAAGTCTCGGTTTGGGTGTACCAAGATGGCCGCTGTTTGGCTTCAAAGTGCTACTGCACATGTGCATCCCGCTGTACCCCTGTCCCCCGAGAAGACAAAATTGTGCACAGGGACGCGTGCGAAGCGTCCAGACACGCCGGGGCGGGGGGGGGGGGGGGGGAAGCAGGAAGAGACTGTGCGGCTGCTGGCCATCCCTGGGAGCCAGCATGAGGAGGGAATCACAGCATGTCAGTCTGGCTGGAGCAGAAACAGGTATGCACTAAAGGATCCAGACAGGAGCTCTGGGATAGGCAGCCAGGAGACTGAGGAGAGGATATGCTCCTGAGTCTCTGCACCCCAAAAAAGATCCACAGAAAAACGGGCTCCCATACTTATCTGGTGCATTTAGCAACCCAAGTAATGGGACTCCATACTGCAGGAGAGCATGAACCTGCAATGGTCGCACCATATGACGGTGATGTAGGGCTGGACTGTGATCCTGCAGGGATGAGGACAGGAAAAAGAATACCTGAGGAGGGGAGTAACTCTTTCTTTTATAGAGTTACGTGGTCCTGTGGGTTAATCGGGGCGGAGCCATTAACCATTGGTATGCTGCCATGGAGGCACCAGGAAAGTCAAATTAAAAAATGCCTGCAAGATAATATAATGTGCTAGTATGCATCACATACTAGCACATTATGAAAGACTTACCTTTCAACGAAGCTCTGCGGTGCCCCGTTGTCACCGTTGCTGTGGCCTCCATGTTCTCAAATTTAAATGGCCGAGCCACTATGATGTCACTCCTGCACATGCACATGGAGTCACAGCCGCGGCACAGAGCTCTTAAGGGATGGCATGAGTATGCCTCTCTTTCAGAGCGCATTCGCTGGTGACGTCAGCGGCTGCCAAACAAGCAAATATATCTCCTAAACAGTGCTAGGAGGATATATTACTTTTATCTGTGGTTATTACCAGTAGATAAAAGTCACAAAGCTGAGTGTACCACCACTTTATCAGTGAATGGCATGGCTATTGTGACAGACGATTTTCCGGCATTTGAACAGGCACATAACTTGTGATTGTGCGCATATTAACAAACTGCTCAGATATGAATGGGGCCTATGGCTGGTTCTCTTTTTTTTTTAATACTTTGACCACAAGGGTGGAGATCAGCTTGAAGATTTCAGATTTTGTAATAAACACACAGGCAAAATAAATATTGACATACATTTTTCTCCTGTCGAATCCTGTGGGTTGTTAATAGACACTATATCGCCATCTTCTGGCATGTTAGAGTTACTACCAATTTATGAAAGGTACTGGGGTAAAAAATAATAATAATAATAATAATAATAATAATAATAATAATAATATATATATATATATATATATATATATATATATATATATATATATATATATATATACATGCATATACACAGATACATACACACACACAGTATCTCACAAAAGTGAGTACACCCCTCACATTTTTGGAAATATTTTACTCTATCTTTTGATGTGACAAAACTAAAGAAATTACACTTTGCTACAATGTAAAGTAGTGAGTCTACAGCAGGGGTGCCCAACCTTTTGAAGAGCAAGGGCCACTTAAGTGACTTGGTAACCGGTCGCGGGCCACAATGAGTGGAGCGGGTGGATGGCATGTCCATGTCTGCTCTGCATATGCAGAGTGCACACTGACACAGCCCACTATACTTTTTAGCGGATCATATTGGAGGCAGGACACAAGTCGGTTCATGTCTGCCACTTCTTAGAGGTGAATGGAGGGTCCAATTGATTGGACTGACCGTGTGAAAGGGGCCTAAGGCTGCTTTCACACTGATGCACTGCGGTTTACCTGCACCGCGGGTGCAACGCAGGGTACCTTTGGCTTTTCTGCACTTTGCAATAGACTTTTATTTGTTTATGCAGGTTTGGTACACTTTCAGAAAACTCACCAAACTCGCAGGTAATAACAGAAGTCTATGCCTCAGTGCAGGTAACCTGCAGGTAAACTGCTCTGCTCCTGCGAATCAGTTTTAAAGCAGCCCAGTAACCACTGCAGAAAAGATATGCCTATATATACACTGATTTTGGTAATAAACTGACCTTTACTAACAGTATTCTATTCCATCCCAGTGCAGAAGATCGTGGGCCACATCAGAGGGCTCCGCGGGCCACATGTGGCTCCCGGGCCACTGGTTGGGCACCCCTGGTCTACAGCTTGTATCACAGTGTAAATTTGCTGTCCGCTCAAAATAACTCAACACAGAGCCATTAATGTCTAAACTGCTTGTAACAAAAGTGAGTACACCCCTAAGTGAAAATGTCCAAATTGGGTCCAATTAGCCATTCCCCCCGGTGTCATGTGACTCGTTAGTGTTACAAGATCTCAGGTGTGAATGGGGAGCAAGTGTGATAAATTAGTTGTTATCGCTCTCAATCTCTCATACATGGCACCGCGTGGCAAAGAACTCTCTGAGGATCTGAAAAAAATAATTGTTGCTCTACATAAAGACGGCCTAGGCTATAAGAAGATTGCCAAGACCCTAAAACTGAGCTGCAACACGGTTGCCAAGACCATACAGCGGTATAAAAGGACAGGTTCCACTCAGAACAGTCCTTGCCATGGTCAACCGAAGAAGTTGAGTGCACGTGCTCAGTGTCATATCCAGAGGTTGTGTCTTTGGTAAATAGACGTATGAGTGCTGCAAGCATTGCTGCAGAGGTTGAAGGGTTGGGGGGTCAGCCTGTTGGTGTTCAGACCATACACCACACACTGCATTAAATTGGTCTGCATGGCTGTCGTCCCAGAAGGAAGCCTCTTCTAAAGATGATGCACAAGAAAGCCCACAAACAGTTTGCTGAAGACAAGCAGACTAAGGACATGGATTACTGGAACCATGTCCTGTGGTCTGATGAGACCAAGATAAACTTATTTGGTTCTGATGGTGTGAAGCATGTGTGGCAGCAACCAGGTGAGGAGTACAAAGACAAGTGGGTCTTGCCTACAGTCAAGCATGGTGGTGGGAGTGTCATGGTCTGGGGCTGCATGAGTGCTGCGGGCACTGGGGACCTACAGTTCATTGAGGGAACCATGAATGCCAACATGTACTGTGACATACTGAAGCAGAGCATGATCCCCTCCCTTCAGAGGCTGGGCCGCAGGACAGTATTCCAACATGATAATGACCCCAAACACACCTCCAAGATGACCACTGGCTTGCTAAAGAAGCTGAGGGTAAAGGTGATGGACTGGCCAAGCATGTCTCCAGACCTAAACCCTATTGAGCATCTGTGGGGCATCTTCAAAGGAAGGTGGATGAACACAAGGTCTCTAACATCCACCATCTCCATTAAGTGGTCATGGAGGAGTGGAAGAGGACTCCAGTGGCAACCTGTGAAGCTCTAGTGAACTCCATGCCCAACAGGGTTAAGGCAGTGCTGGAAAATAATGGTGGCTACACAAAATATTGACACTTTGAGCCCAATTTGGACATTTTCACTTAGGTGTGTACTCACTTTGTTGCTGTGTGTTGAGTTATTTTGAGGGTACAGCAAATTCACACTGTTACACAAGCTGTACACTCACTACTTTACAATGTAGCAAAGTATCATTTCTTCAGTGTTGTCACATGAAAAGATATAATAAAATATTTACAAAAATGTGAGGGGTGTACTCACTTTTGTGAGATACTGTATATATGTAGCAAGGTCTCCGGCCCCAGTCTCCTTCAGTCCAATGAGAATCTCCAGGGCCAAAGATAGCTGACATCCTTCTGTATGTGGTGAGGCATAGTTGGTGCAAGGTGGATAAAGTTATTGGGCGCCAGACACTTCTTGAATGCAAAAGAGATATTTATTTCTCTTACAAACTTTTTGGGCGAAAGAGGGTTAGGGCCAGGACACCCTTGAGTAGCTGCAAGTTCAATTAGTAGACTCCGAGACTACAATAGGAGGACAGCCATGCAGGGAAAGGCATCCAGCAAGAAGCCACATCTGCACGTGCAGAAATGCTGTCTCCTATGGCAACAGTCTTTAACAGTTCCTAACACAAAGCGTAACAGTTATTTCGCCTTCACTACAACTTCTCCTTGTACTTCTTCAGCCCACTGAGCTCCCGGTCTCTCACTAGACCCTCTGATTCACTCACTGCCACTGAATCCTTTGAGCTCCTCCAATAATCACGGGGGTTTGGAATCATGCGCCCAGGTTTTAGACTGCCTGAAACCTGAACACATTATTCAGACCGCTTCAAAATGTCAAAAAGGAAATTACCGCATTGTGAAAAAATATTTATACAGCAGCCAGCACGGCTGGTGACAAACAGCAAAAGGTGAAAATAAAATAAAATGCAGCACTTATATATATATAAAACTAACAATATACATTGTGATCAAATGTACCACATGATACATATAAACATATGAATAATGTCCACCAAGTGAAAAGAATGATAAATGATATGGTTCAAAAAAAGTCCTGGCATCAGTGAATAATGTCAGAAGATGGACATCTCAAAAACATTGGTAAGGCAAATGACATCTGTGCAAAGGGAAAGAGGCTTGTGGAAGAAACCACCACCAATTATAAGTGGTAGACTTAAAGGGGCTTATACCTCTTAAGTCAAAACAGGCTTATGGTGATAAACACTGTGTATGGAAGACCATCAGGGATCCTGGACAGATCTTTAAAGGGTGTTGATCAACTCCCAATCCACAGCATACAGGCACATGGGGCTCAAATGGAAGGAGGAAAGGCCAGAGGATATCCTTATGCTTACACATTGAAACCAAAAATCAAAGAAAGGTTCCACATAGTGTGATATTGTTTAAACATTACATTTATTTAAAAAGAGTAACAATGGAACACTCACGTTTAAGAAGTGCATAAAAGGCTAATAAAAAGGCATGAAGAGGCGCAGTAATGTTGGCAGAGGTCATCTGGGGTATGACCTACTGCCAACAAATGTGACCCCAAATTAGAATAATTGATAACCGGAAGTTCCGGTTTAATCTAAAACGTGGTCAAATCCAAAAAGAAAATATGAAAGATCTTTAATTACTTATTATAAATTGCAAATATGCCCGAAAATATTGCTAAAAGAAACCATAAGAGCATACAATATAAATAGGACAGTGCGGTCCGCACCTTAGTATGATTCACAGAACTTCCGGCACCCAGCACCATATAATGTGCATACACTGGAAGTAAAGCAATAAACCAAGCCTTGCTCTGGAGTGTATCAACCCACATCACTTCTTGTTCAGCAGACCAGAGGATTTGTGCACGTCAAGCATTGTGTTTTTTTTTTTTTTTATTCTGTATTTTATTTTATTTTAAGCAATTGTATACAAACAAATATGATTCAATTGCATGCACATCATAAAGTACAGCATAAAACAGTTTGGTTCTATTTTAAGTAGGTATACAAAATCTTTAAAGTCACCATTTTTATTTTATATATTTTTATAGAAAGCGTAGACTTTGATTTCTGTCATCCTAGTTATTCACACCAACAACAAAAAAACACAAAAACTGGAAACGACTAAACCGGAAATGACACTAATCTATACCGGAACTTCCGGTTATCAATTATTCTAATTTGAGGCCAGATAGCCTATTTAAACGCGCGTTTGTTGGCAGTAGGTCATACCCCAGATGACGGCTAATCAGACAAAACCCGTCGGAACGACCTCTGCCAACATTACTGCGCCTCTTCATGACTTTTTATGAGCCCTTTATGCACTTCTAAAACGTGAGTGTTCCATTGTTACTCTTTTTAAATAAATTAAATTTTTAAACAATATCACACTATGTGGAACCTTTCTTTGATTTTTGGCTTCAACGTGTGAGCATAAGGATATCCTCTGGCCTTTCCTCCTTCCATTTGAGCCCCATGTGCCTGTATGCTTTGGATTGGGCGTTGATCAACACCCTTTAAAGATCTGTCCAGGATCCCTGATGGTCTTCCATACACAGTGTTTATCACCATAAGCCTGTTTTGACTTTGAGGTATAAGCCCCTTTAAGTCTACCACTTCCGGTAAGCCTTCATATAATTGGTGGTGGTTTCTTCCACAAACCTCTTTCCCTTTGCACTGATGTCATTTACCTTACCGATGTTTTTGAGATGTCCATCTTCTGACATTATTCACTGATGCCAGGACTTTCTTGAATCATATCATTCATCATTCTTTTCACTTGGTGGACATTATTCATACGTTTATATTTATCGTGTGGTACATTTGATCACAATGTATATTATCAGTTTGTCAAGTGCGCTGCATTTTATTTAATTTTCACATTATTCAGACTGGACTATGGCTTCCCAGCAGGTTTGATGGCTGCAGGTGTCTAGACCAAGAGTGCCTGTTACACTCACTTTCAGGCTGCCCAAAGCCAGCGCTAACAATCCCCCCCCCCCCCCACCCCACACACACACACACACACTCACTCAGACGGGAGGGAAGAGAGGGCTGGATCTGCTCCTCTTCCTCCCGCCCCTATCCCTCTGTGTCTGCCCACACTCCTCAGAAAAGAAAAGTGCGGGTTGGAAATTTAAAGTACAGCAGGCTCAGATACATCTGGATGAGAGGTGCTGACTGCCAAGGGGTCCCTGTTTGTGACTGAAGTCTCCCTCTTCTCTCTCCTGCCTCTGAGTGAGTACACTAAGGTAAATCAGGGTTCTCAGAACACCCCTTACTTCAGTGTTCCCCTTTACACCAGAGGTCACAGTGTCCCCCCTTACATCAGAGTCCTCTCCATACATCAGAGTTCTCAGTGTTTCCCCTTAAATCAGGGTTCCCAGAGCATCCCTTATGTTAGAGTCCCCAGAGTTCTCCCTTACTTCAGAGTCTGCACACTCAGTGGCGTCACTAGGGTTGGTGTCACCTGGTGCGGTATAACATGGTGTCACCCCCCCCCCCAATAATTTATTATCCATATATATCCATTATCCATATATATATCCATATATATCCATTATCCATTATCTATATATATCCATTATCCATATATATCCAATATCCATTATCCATGTATATCCATTATCCATATATATCCATTATCCATATATATTATCCATAGCTGTAGCAGACCACCTTGCACCCCCCCCCCCACCCCTATCATACTTGCATAGCCATAACAGGTCAGCCAGGGCGCCAGACACTGAGAGTCCTCCCTCCTCCCACCAGCTCTTTGGTGGTGTGTCTGTGTCGGTACCATGGAAACCATATGGGTACCATAGGAATCATGGGGCCCCGTACAGCCTACCCGACGGGGCCCCCTTTAACCCCTCCCTTGACCCCACCCCAGGCTCCTCCCCTGACCCAACCTTTGCAGATTTGTCACCGTTTACATATGCACACGCGTTCATGATTGTGCATGAGTACAGGGGTACAGGGGGGCAGAGGCAGTTTAAAAATGCTTTCAATTTTATTTTTAGACAAAAAAAAAATGTATACTGTATCTTTCATTTCATCTTGTATCTCTTTTATTGCTATCAGAAAGGATGAACAACATCCCTTCTGATAGCATGGGGCAGTGACAGGTCCTCTTTCTGGAGAGATCTGGGGTCTATTAGACCCCAAATCTCTCCTCTGGCCTCCAAAGCAGCTGATCAAACAAAGATCGATTTGATCAGATGTTTGTTTAGGCCAGTAATGGCTTGCTTACATGAGACCATGTAAGTAGGAGGAACATCATCAGTTTCTCTCACTTTGTCCCAGGAACTGGATGTTGCTGCCCACATGCTTAATGGGACCCCTAATTGCACGGGAGAGCAACGGTGGTGAAACCCCCTTCCACTGCCTGAAAAAGTAATCCATTGGCTTCTTAGCCACTAGGATTACTTTTTCTTTGTGCAGACTCATTGGGGCTAAAAAATAATATCTTGATCATTGCTGCAGCAATGACCAAGATATCACCCTTCCAATCCAATCCAGTACGTTGCTGGACACAGGAAGTGGTTAAAGGGGGGGGGGGGGGGGTTGGGGGGCCCATGTTTACTGCCCCCCCCCCCCCCAAAGGAAAGTGTAAAGTAGCATCTCACTGCGTCTTATGATTATCAGCATTATGGAAATTACACAGGTAGCACAGTCAGCATTTGCTCTGTCATGGATTTGTCAGTGTCACATGGCTTTTAGGTGCTGACTTTGTTAATTGATGGCTGTACTGTGTGTTACAAACTTTAACCCTGTACAGCCATAACAAAGTAAGCACCAAACAGCAATATGACACACTGACAGATCCATGACAGAGCACATGCTGACTGTGCTGCATGTGTGAGTATCATAATGCTGATATTAATGACCTGCTTTGCTGTGTGTAAAACTAATTGAGACAGTGAGCATTCTATCTGCTGTTCTCCACTCACTTTGCAGTGCAGGTGCAGCCACGCTGTCCTCCAGGTTCTTGCGCCCTCTCATCCACTGAGCCGCCTGTCATCTCACCTCAGTCTCGGCAGTTGGCACGGGAGGCGGAGCTAAGCGGAGCCTTGTAGTATCACTCCGCCAGGGAAGGCAGTGGGCAGTGGCAGCCGGGTCTAATTAACTAGCAGCCCAATATGCGGGACTGCTTAATGTATATGCGCCCGAAAATGGAGAAATAGTCCAAGCGCTGCGCTCACCCCCTGGGCTCCTCTGTAGACCAGATAGGGCCCAGCAAAATGTAATTACACCCCCCCCCCCCTTCTCTAAACAAGTATTTGCAGGGGTGAGGTTTAGAAAGATCTAGTTTTTAATATGCAGAAATGACTGTAAAACTTACAGGGCCCCCCTGTGCAGTGCCATCTTAAGAGCATTATAGGCCCCGGGGGAATACAGTGCACTGGGGCCCTTTCTACACAATCACCCGCGATTGCACATCAAAAGCAGCTTTACTGTGCCTGTGAATTCAGCCTCACTGTGCCCACCATTGCAGCCTCACTGTGCCCACCATTGCAGCCTCACTGTGCCCACCATTGCAGCCTCACTGTGCCCACCATTGCAGCCGCACTGTGCACAACCAATGCAGTCTCACTGTGCGCAACCAATGCAGTCTCACTGTGCGCAACCAATGCAGTCTCACTGTGCGCAACCAATGCAGTCTCACTGTGCGCAACCAATGCAGTCTCACTGTGCGCAACCAATGCAGTCTCACTGTGCCCACCAATGCAGTCTCACTGTGCCCACCAATGCAGTCTCACTGTGCCCACCAATGCAGTCTCACTGTTCCCACCAATGCAGTCTCACTGTGCCCACCAATGCAGTGTCATTGTGCCCAAAATTGCAACATCACTGTGCCAATTAATACAGACTCATCATCGCCTGGTAACACACACACATACAGCGGGCATCGCCTTATGTGTATCACAGAGCTGGCTGGGTCTGTGTTCGGCGGCCGCGCTGTAACAATGTCCCACCCCTGTCCCTTTGTGTGATAGGCGGAACCAGGGGCATTGCTAGGTGTGAAAAAGACCAGGGGCTTCAGCCGAAGTCCAAGGCCGGTGGTGGCGGCGGGGGAGGGGTGTTAGGCTCACTTGCTGGTTGCTGCCTGGCTCACCAGTGCCCATCCATGCTGACCACTAAACTGACCTACCAGACCCCTACATTACTGATCCCTCTCCTGACACATACACGGATCCCTCTCCTGACACATACATACACGGATCCCTCTCCTGACACATACATACACGGATCCCTCTCCTGACACATACATACACGGATCCCTCTCCTGACACATACATACACGGATCCCTCTCCTGACACATACATACACGGATCCCTCTCCTGACACATACATACACGGATCCCTCTCCTGACACATACATACACGGATCCCTCTCCTGACACATACATACACGGATCCCTCTCCTGACACATACATACACGGATCCCTCTCCTGACACATACATACACGGATCCCTCTCCTGACACATACATACACGGATCCCTCTCCTGACACATACATACACGGATCCCTCTCCTGACACATACATACACGGATCCCTCTCCTGGCACATACACGGATCCCTCTCCTGACACATACACGGATCCCTCTCCTGGCACATACACGGATCCCTCTCCTAACACATACATACACGGATCCCTCTCCTGACACATACATACACGGATCCCTCTCCTGACACATACACGGATCCCTCTCCTGACACATACATACACGGATCCCTCTCCTGACACATACATTGAATAGCGCAGCCATAAGATGGAATATTGCATAGGGGATTGTGTATGAGGGCCATCTGAACAATGTCCTCAGAGAGATGCTGCACATAAAGGTTTTGACAATGGCACAGAGAACCAGCCCAATGGCTCAGACCTGTAACAGCCAATGAAGGCTTAAATTATGCATTTGCTGCTGCAGCACCCCTACACAGAGACATACCGGGTACACAGGGAGGGTCACATAAATCAAAGAAAAGTACCCAGAGCACCAGCTGCAAGAAGGGAAATGAATAATGGCATGCCTACGTATACTTCAATAGATAGTGACTGTACCTACCTAAATTTATTGTATAAAAAAAAAAAAAAATGATGCTCAAAAATTGTCTACATACAGTCACTCCTCCTCACTATGCTTAGGTATAAGCAGCCTAGGAATTGAATAGAAGGTAAGTGGCTGCAGAGCAGTTAAGTGGCAGCAAGTGAAGAGTTAACATAACTTCTCTGCAGAGCACAGTATATGCAGCCTAGGCATGCTAACATACATTAGACTTATGGCAGAAGCAGGAAGTAAATCAACAGGCTTCATTGTGGGAAACAGCACATCATATACACACTCATATACACACAGACCCATGCAGACACATACAAATCCATACACACACACACACATACAGCACAGTAAACTGACCTGCTGAACTTCTGTGTAGACCCCTCACCCCTGGCATTCTCTGCCACACATGGGGGAGGGGGCGTGACTGAGCTGAGACTGAGTGAATGCAGCCAGCAGGAGCCAGGAGGAGAGATCAGTGAGTGAAATCACAGGGCAGCTCTAAAGGGCTCTGCAATCACTTGTGCTGCCGAAGGGACTGGACCGGAGCCTGGAGGTGTTAAAGGAAGCACAGCTCGATGTGCTCTAGACTGGCTACCATGTGACAGACACACCCCCCCCTTCTCACTCTGCCTCCACTGAACCTGTCTAGCCTTTGTCCCAGCCCTTACCTTACATTTTCAACTTGTAGCCATGAGAAGGGGGGCGGAGCTGGGAGAGAGAGACACTCTGATCAGCTGATGTGGGGCCCCGCCCATCCCCGATATCAGCACTTAGATTTGACAGCTCCGTCCACTCTCACTGCCCAGCGTGCCCATGCGAAAAGATGGCCCTGCCCCTGTGGAGCCGATGGGGGCTGGGCCCAGTACAACAGGGATGGCTCTACTGCCCTATTAGCGGCCCTGGGTGTCACCCCTCTAGCGGGTGTCACCCGGGCTGCGGCAGCAAAAAAAAAAAAATCCAAAAAAAAAAAAAAATCCCCCAAAAAAAAAAAAAAATCCAAAAAAAAAAAAAAAACAGGGAGGGTGTCACCCCTCTAGCGGGTGTCACCCGGGTGCGGACCGCACCCCCCGCACCCCCCTAGCAACGCCTCTGTGCACACTTATGCCACATACACACTGTCGGATTTTCCAACGGGAAATGTTGGATGTGAGCTTGTTGTCGGAAAGTCCGACTGTGTGTATGCTTCATCAAACATTTGCTGTCGGACTTTCCGCCAACAAATGTTTGCTAGCAGGTTCTCAAATTTTCCGCCAACAAAACTTTGTTGTCGTAAAGTCCAAACGTGTGTACACAAGTCCGTCGCACAAAAGTTCACGCATGCTCGGAATCAAGCAGAAGGAGCCGCATTGGCTATTGAACTTCGTATTTCTCGGCTTGTCGTACGTCTTGTACATCGCCGCGTTCCCACATTTGTATTTGTTGGCCAACATTTGTGTGACCATGTGTATGCATAACAAGTTTGAGCCAACAACCTTCGAACAAAAATCCACAGTTTTGTTGGCGGAAAGTCAGATCATGTGTACAGGGAATTACAGTGTAAGGGAACTCTGTGAGTTCAGATGTAAAAGTGTTAAAGGGGAACTCTACGGATTCAGATGTAAAAGGGGAACTCTGTGGACTCTGATGTAAAGGGGGACTCTTATGATTAACTTCATACGATTAGAAATGTTATTTAATTGAAAAATATATGTAAAGTGTATTTATACTATAAAAAAAATTGCTTATATTCTTCAGAGTGGGTTGTAAGCAGTGATGTAAGTAACTGAGTTAAAATAAACTGAGTTACCTAACGCAGTTACTTTAGAGGGTAACGAGTAATCTAACTGATTACTTTTCCCCTCATGGTAACTCAGTTCCCATTACTTTGGCTTTGGCTAGATGGCAGTAGTGTAATTCCGGTGTCCTGCCGAAAAAGTTCCCCCGCCGGATTAGGACCCCCTGTACTGCACAGTACGAAGGACTACGGAGCTTCCGAAAATTGCCGAACCTAAACAGCTCTTAGTGCACTCTACACCGCACAGGTGCAGTTAACATGTAATTGTACGAGGCGATGCCGCACGCTCCTGATGCTCGTGCTACTCTGCAAGGGGCGTCTATCGTGTAAGTAAGGGGCGGGTCTAGTATTACTGTAACTAAGGGGCGCATTTATTATTATTGTTATATATCGAGCTCTGCCCATTAATTTAACATTCACCCTCTTCTGTAGCCATCCGCCCCTTACACAATATAATAATAATAGACCCGCCCCTTGCTTACACGCTATAACAGAACTGCCCCTTGGTTAGAGTAATAATAGAGCAGCCCCTTGGTTACACGATATATAACAATAATAATAAATGTGCCCCTTGGTTACAGTAATACTAGACCCGCCCCTTAGTTACACGTATAGAATATTAAAAAAAAAAGTCAGTTACTTTGCTGCGTAACTAATTACTTTTCCAGTGTAGTAACTGAGTTACTAACGCAATTACTTTTTGGGAGAAGTAATTTGTAACTTAACTAATTACTTTTTTAAAGTAAGATGACCAACACTGGTTGTAAGGCATAGTGGGTATAATGCAAGATAGATTCATGGGCGCCAGACACTTCTTGAATGCAAAGAGATTTTATTTTTCTTGAACAGAACTGTGGGAGAGAGGGTTTAGGGCCAGGACACCCTTAGGTAGTGTTAATTGGCAGACTCCGAGACTTCTACAGGTAGACAGCCATGCAGGGAAAGGCATCCAGCAAGATACCACATCTGCATGTGTAGGAATGCTGTCTCCTATGGCAACAGTCTTAGAACATTTCCTAACCCAAGTTATAAGGAACTCCTTTACTTTCTCTACAGTCACTTCTTGTAGGTTCTCAACCCACTGAGCTCCCAGTCTCTCACTAGAGTTGCTGATTCACTTCCACTGAATCCCTTGAGCTCTTCCAAACTTCACTTTAGTATCTTTCTCAAGCGTCACCCCCGCTTCTCTGTTGCGTCCCTAGCTTGGCACTCCAGATACTTCTCAAGCTTCACCCCACTGGCCTGCTCGGTCCCTGGCTTGACACACAAGGCTGCTCTGCAACCGTCACCTCCGCTGGCTGGGTCCCTGGCTTGACACCTGCTGAAGTTTCCCAATTCTTCACCGTCCCTGGTTGGTGAGAATACTGCTCTGGTACTTGCTTCAGCTACTCACTGTGGTCCCTGGTAAAAAGGCGGTTGTTCCCTTAGTGGCGACAGCTTCCCCTCCGACTACGACAGGTTCTCCGGCTGGCAGAACAGTCACTTCTGGTTGGACTGCAAGCCGCAATCCCAACTCTACGCTGCTCTTTTGCTTCTGTATAGGCCCTCAGACAGCCTAGCAGCCAGATGTGCCCAGAATAGGCCCAAACTCCGGTTTAGCAGCCTGGGCAATACAACACACGTCCACCCAGACAGCCGTCCAGGTGGCACAGAACATCGATCACCTGACTCCACCCAAATATATAGGTTCTCCAAGCAGGATTTAAGAAAACCCCTGCCCATTGGCTGAGATACCCCATATACTCCTAATCTGTCCTTGCTTTGCCCTTGTCTTATCTAATGTCACCAGATACCCAGCCACCTAGCGGCAGAAGAGAGAAGTCCAGCAATTCTATACTTAGGGTGAATCAATTGATCCCTAACAATGAGCCAAGGTAACTACACCTGGCAGGTAAATTTAAGAGTAAAACTGCCTAAACATCAGGGTGCTACACTGTTAATATCTTTGAAAAAGTTTTGGGGGTTTTTGTCCTACTGTTTTGCAACTTGACATTCATTTTCACTTTTGCAGCTTGATTTCCTTTTTACATATTCTTGTTATGTAACAGTTAAAATGATAGTGTTCCTTGATATTTTTTAAATGCGTATTTCTTTTTATAATTATTTTAACTTTGGACATAGCTAGGTTGTACCCCAATAATAAAAAGTCAGCCCAGTGCTCTAGAATCCCAAATCCTTCCCTCTTAAACCAGGTCTTTAGCCAAGCATTCAGTTCTCTAATTCCCCCCTGTCTTTTCTGTGTTGTGCATGACATGGGCAATATTCCAGGGAATATCACCTTGGAGGTCCTTCCCTTCAACTTGCATCCTAGTTCTTTAAAATGATTCTTAAGGATCCTTCATCATCCATATACAGTAAATGAGCGTGACCTAACACACACACTATGTGAAGCACAAGGCGGCCTCCATCCCTGATTTGGTAGGTAAAAAGGAAGAGTTTGTGGTACTTTAAATGAGGGAACGCCATGTTAAGAGAGAATAACAGCATAAAAATGAAATTACAATACATGATTTATTTATTACAATCTAGAATACATATCAGATATTTTTTATCAAATAGATAGGTATTCACCAGACTTAAACTAAATACGCTGCTCATAGCATGCAATACAGATAAAAAATAGACATGGCAAATATACATGGTAAAATAAATCAATTGAAAAACATGTAATAGAACCAAGTAACTGTTGGCATCTAGTGGCACTTTATGCGTTTCCTGGCATTACAGCCATTTATCAGGAGTGTTATGAAGTATATACTAGGAAGGAAATGAACAGGGGTTAATGCTAATGCCCTTAGAATAAGGGAGGACAGAGGGATTATATCCCAACAAGGTGGAGATAAATTGGGATACTTACTACACAATCTCAAGGCCAGGTCCGGTATCCGCAAAGGAAGATGGGGGTAAGAGGCATGATGTCTCCCCCAGGGTTAATTAATAAAGTGTGTAAAGGTAATGTGCCAAAAATGTGTTCCCATTTTTGCCACATTGCCTTTAAACTTTTACACACTTAATCCCTTTTTGACACATTTTTTCTAGGAGCACTATGCACTTTCTGTGTACACATAGTCTCTTTGGTCATGCTGTGACCACCAGTGATGTAAGTAACTGAGTTAAAATAAACGGAGTTACTTAACGCAGTTACTTTAGAGGGTAACGAGTAATCTAACTGATTACTTTTCCCCTCATGGTAACGCAGTTACCATTACTTGGGCTGAGTTACCTCAATTACATCTACTGCCACTAGATGGCAGTAGTGTAATTCCGGTGTCCTGCCAAAAAAGTTCCCCCACCGGATAAGGACCCCCCTGTACTGCGCTGGTGCAGCGCTTGCGCAGTACCAAGGACTACGGAGCTTACGAAAATTGCCGAACCTAAACAGCTCTGAGTGAACTCTACACCGCGCAGGCGCAGTTAACATGTAATTGTATGAGGCGATGCCGCACGCTCCCGATGCTCATGCTACTCTGCAAGGGGCGTCTATCGTGTAACTAAGGGGAGGGTCTAGTATTACTGTAACCAAGGGGCGCATTTATTATTTTTATTGTTGTATATCGAGCTCTGCCCATTAATTTAACATTCGCCCTCTTCTGTAGCCATCCGCCCCTTACACAATATAATAATAATAGGCCCGCCCCTTGCTTACACGCTATAACAGATCTGCCCCTTGGCAAGAGTAATAATAGAGCAGCTCCTTGGTTACAGGATATATAACAATAATAATAAATGCGCCCCTTGGTTACAGTAATACTAGACCCGCCCCTTAGTTACACGTATAGAATATTAAAAAAAGTCAGTTACTTTGCTGCGTAACTAATTTCTTTTCCAATGTAGTAACTGAGTTACTAACGCAATTACTTTTTGGGAGAAGTAATTTGTAACTTAACTAATTACTTTTTTAAAGTAAGATGACCAACACTGGTGACCACTGTGCTGGGCTCCGGGCGCTGTTCTCCGTCCTTGGAGGATTCCCCCGTCTCAACCCCGGGGCAGTGGCTTTTATCCCGCTTCCTGGATTTTGTTAGACAAGGAAACTTTGTGTGCTAAAGTAAGAATACCTTCCCAATGCTAGAATTTTAATCTAGTTGCTGGGTCATTACCAGAATCGTTAAAGCGATTGTAAAGTCTTGTTTTTTTTTCCTATAAAAATAACAAACATGTTATACTTACCTGCTCTGTTGCAGTGGATTTGCACAGAGCAGCCCCCAGATCTTCCTCTTCTCTGGTCCCTCTTCGGGCGCTCCTGGCCCCTCCTCCTGTTCAGTGCCCCCACAGCAAGCAGCTTGCTATGGGGGCACCTGAGCCAAGTCACAACTCCCTGTATCCATTCAGACACAGAGCCCCCTGCCCCAGCAGCAGTAAAAAAAGGACAAGTGTGCCCCATGGCAACCTGTAGAGGATGCACCATGTCCACGACCAGCACTGTTGACTGTAGACACAGAGCCTGCTTGCCCTCTTTTAGTGGCCTATGAGCATCTGCCTCTCCTTGGTGGCCTTCCGGACATTATGGGGATTTTGTTTTGCAACACCACACTACACTGTATTGTGTACTGTGTACACTACCAGAAGTGTAGTAGCAACTGCACTACGGCTGCACTGTATTGTGTACACCACCAGAAAAGTAGTAGAAACAGTACACCACGGACTGGACCAAGGAAGGGTGTATAAATGTCCTGTATTGAAGTGGTTAAATCCCATTTCTTCCCCATTCTGATGCTCGGTTGCTGCCATGTGATTGGCTGATTACCAATTTGTGTTACCAAGCAATTGAACAGGTTTACCTAATAAAGTGGCTGGTGAGTGTATGTGCTCCTACTATGGAGGCTCTCAAAATGTATAGAGTTAGGGCTCTTTCACATGGACGTGTCCGTGTACGGAGCCCGCTCTGCTCAGCGGGGGATCGCTCCGCTGATCCCCGCTGAGCAGGAAGATGACAGGTCTGTCTCTGCAGAGGGATCGGATGACGATGGACCGTAGAGTCCGTCGTCACTCGATCCCATGACGGATAGAAAAATAGGGTTTTCCTCCGTCACACTTTTTCGGATCGGAGCGGGTTGGATGTCAGCGGACATGTCACCGCTGACATCCTACGCTCCATAGAGGTCTATGGAGTGTCCGTACAGGTCTGCCTAAAAAACTGCCAGGCGGACCTGAATGGACCGTCCGCGTTAAAGGGGCCTAAGGACTGCAGATAATACAGGGGTGCCTTGTCCGCAGCCTCTACAAATTTGGGACAAGCACAAAAAGATTTTTGTGTAATTAGTATGGTATTTGTACAAAAGAAACTGTGTGACCAAGACCACGCATGCTCGGAAATTAAAGAATACCTTACTTCCTAAGTTGTACGCTGTCGTACAAGAATTTTTTCGTAACTATAGTAACTTATGGTTTTCGATATGAGGCTAGCATGTAAAAAAAAAAATGTATGATCATTCGTCCAATATTCTTATCGTGTGTACAAGGCTTAAAGCGTGAATCCACTTTTGTTGAGAAAAAAACATTCCCCTCAATTAGCGGACCTCCAGCTGTTGCAGAACTACAAGTCCCATGAGGCATAGTAAGACTCAAGCATGACACCCAGAGGCAGAGGCATGATGGGATTTGTAGTTTTGCAACAGCTGGAGGTCCGCTAATTGCATATCCCTGATTTAGAGCAAATTACAGTGGCTGCAGATTGAAAAGGAAATTTCAATTACAATATGACTTGTGTCGCAAGTGTATACACTATATTATTTTTTTCTTTATTTGCTATTTTTTTCCCCCCCACAAAAGTGGAGTTACCCTTTAAGGGCTTTTTTGTGAATTGGTCTGATATTCACTTGTAATTGTGTATAGGAGAAGTCAGAACACTAGAGGGCAGCAAACAACAAGGTAGATGGCCGGGGTTCCAGTGTAATGCAGTTTCTAGATTACTAGAAAATGACATTGTCATATACTGCATATAACAGAGACTTTAGAAAAATTAAAGACCGCAGCAGCTATTCACATCCTTTACTGTGTTTTCTTCTGCTGTTAAAAAAAAAAAAAAAATGTTGTATAGGATCACAGATATGGAGCACATTTTACATGTTTGCAGTGTTTTTAATATCACTATCCTTGGCAAATTAATATCGCAGGTGTGCACATATATTCATATATATTCATATATATCTGTATATGTGTTAAATGTTTGTTCTGGAGTGCTGGAGTTGTGGTATCACTTACCTTGGCAAAGGTTTACCTTGAAAAGCATTGTAGGGATCAATTATATCACAGATCGGCACACAATTTTTGTATATGCAGTATTTGTTACTAATATTTTAGTAGTTTCTTTTTTGTATATTTCAAGCAGCGCAACACCATATACTGTGTTGTTATCGATGATTGATGTTGTAACACATTATAGGTGTTAGCAGCAGCATGGTTGGGTTTCTATTAATTAGTATAGTATTGCTGAATAACACTTTATTCACATTTTAGTGGTAGCACAGGACTAAAATGTGAAATATTTATATATGAATATATAGGGTGTGACATGACTCATTAACATTGCCAACAACTCATTTATGCATAAGTAAAACACAAATTTTTGCTATATTAATACATCAGGCGTGAGTAACTATGAAAGTGACAGTTTCAGTTTCGGCAACCTAATTTACTCCTGCAATCACTGGGCTCCTAAACTACTCACAAACGAGTACACGGTATAGGCAAAAACATGGATGGATGCACACGTCCACTGCTTTCAGTCACGATTCTTGAACACCGGGAGGACCTGATGGTTCCTCAGTGAATGGCTGACGCGTTTCAGGGGAGTACCCCTTTCATCAGAGCCTACAAGTGGGCAATGGTCTTGTCTCCTGAGACAAGACCATTGCCCACTTGTAGGCTCTGATGAAAGGGGTACTCCCCTGAAACGCGTCAGCCATTCACTGAGGAACCATCAGGTCCTCCCGGTGTTCAAGAATCGTGACTGAAAGCAGTGGACGTGTGCATCCATCCATGTTTTTGCCTATACCGTGTACTCGTTTGTGAGTAGTTTTTTTGCTGTTTTTATATATTTTAATAAAACCTTTTTAGTGGTAATGCACAAAGGTCGGTGCGCCCTTCTGTTTTTCTTGTTTCTGTAGTGTTGTGAACACCCATTGTTCAAAGGAGGGCTGCAAGATTTTGGACATTACCTTGAGGAATTGCACTTATATCCTTTTTTACGAAGCAAGAGACTAGACACCAGAGCGCAGGAGAATTTGTCGTATGATCACTGGGCTCCTGCCAGGGCTGGGGCATGTGACCAGTGCCACTGTAGTAGTCAAGTGGGGTCTGCCTAAAAGTCAGATGTTCAGGCAGAGCTGGCCCATCAGTAGTTCTGCTATTGCCCTAAGCACTCTCACCTCAATAGGCCAGCCATGTTAGCCTGATGCTCCTTATTTAACAAATCCTAAGCAGCCGTCTGCGATTTAAAGGGTTTGTAAACCCTTACATATACCCAGTGAGGTGACTGGTCTCAGGTGATACACAGAGATGAAACTAATGCTCCTACGTCAGCTGTACCTGTTTATCTACAGCCATCTGTCCCCTACATTCATTCAAAGTGCAGAATTTACACAGGATCTCTCAGCAATGAAAAGCAGGGGGTGGAGAGCTGAAGCTACATCAGTGAGGAGAGCTCTGAGAGCTGATTGGAGGAAAGGGACACACTCCCCTCCACACAGCTCAGAGGAACAGAGCTGAGGTTGTCAATCAGCTGGAGGTCCCTCCCAAGAAGTGACTCATGCTTATAGCAGAGGAAGGAGGCAGCTGACAGAAATGACATTTAGGCTGGTTTCACACTGGGGCGGTTTGCAGGCGCTATTGCGCTAAAAATAGCGCCTGCAAACCGACCCGAAACAGCTGTTGCTTTGTCTCCAGTGTGAAAGCCCTGAGGGCTTTCACACTGGAGCGGTGCGCTAGCAGGACGGTAAAAAAAGTCCTGCTAGCAGCATCTTTGGAGCGGTGAAGGAGCGGTGTGTTCACCACTCCTATACCGCTCCTACCCATTGAAATCAATGGGACACCGCAGGGATACCGCCGGCAAAGCGCCGGTTTTTAACCCTTTAACCCTTTTTCGGCTAGCGGCCGCATACCACGGGTAAAACGATGGTAAAGCAGCGCTAACTATAGCGCTGCTTTACCGTCGCCGCCCGCACCGCCCCAGTGTGAAGCCGGTCTTAGTGCTTTGGATGGAGACAAGTACACACTATGGAGGGATATGCTTTGTTGATAATTAATGTCTGAGGTTTACAACCACTTTAATGTAAGTGGGCAACTTTAGAGTAACTGACGGAGACGGGAATTGGTCGGTAGTTATTTATTGCCACGCATAGACAGTTCAATGTAAACATTTGATGTACTTGTTGACAGGACATTTCACTGGCTGTCTGTAGATTCAAGTAGAACTCTTGTGACGTGACGCTTACTAATAGTGCCCGACATTCAAAATATGTCACGCTTAATCTTAAGTGATATAACAAAACAGACGATTCACTGTTAAAATTCCTTTCTGCTCAGAAATTCTTAGTAACAGTTGAAAGATCACAACATTATACACTATATTGCCAAAAGTATTGGGACGCCTGTTTTCTCACACACATATGAACTTTAAATGGTATCCCAGTCTTAGTCCGTAGGGTTCAATATTGCGTTGGCCCACTCTTTGCAGCTATAACAGCTTCAACGTTTCTGGGAAGGCTGTCCACAAGGTTTAGGAGTGTGTCTATGGGAATGTTTGACCATTCTTCCAGAAGCGCATTTGTGAGGTCAGGCGCTGATGTGGACCTTGCTTTGTGCACTGGTGTGCAGTCATGGTGGAACAGGAAGGGACCATCCCCAAACTGTTGCCACAAAGTTGGGAGTATGAAATTGTCCAAAATGTCTTGGTATGCTGATGCCTTAGGAGTTCCCTTCACTGGAACTAAGGGGCCAAGCCCAACCCCTGAAAAACAACCCCTGTCCATAATCTCCCCTCCACCAAATGATTTGGACGGATGACCCAATACTTTTGGCAATATAGTGTGGATGAACTTGACTGGCCTGCACAGGGTCCTGATCTCTACCCGATAGAACACCTTTGGGAGTATTAAGTGTGGAAACTGCGAGCCAGGCCATCTCGTCCACATCAGTCCCTAACCTCACAAATGCGCTTCTGGAGGAATGGCCAAACATTTCCATAGACACACTCCTAAACCTTGTGGACAGCCTTCCCAGAAGAGTTGAAGCTGTTATAGCTGCAAAGGTTGGGCCTACTTAATATTGAACCTTACGGACTAAGACTAGGATGCCATTAAAGTTCATGTGTGTGTAAAGGCAGGTGTCCCAATACTTTTGACAATACAGTGTACATTCATTTATCAGGTGTTATCAGGTAAAATAAAATCCTTACCACACAGCGTATATATACAAAGCACACTACTACATAAAGTGTAATTCCAGCCCAAGCCTTTAATTTTAGTTTTCAGTAAAGCATGGAAGAGTTAGAACATCTGTCTGGTTTTTATTGCTTCAGAACAACATATGTAGGGAGGTGCTGGGAATGTTCAAACTTGCATGTGCAGCCAGATGAAGGAAAACTTCAAACAAGCCAAATAGCTCTGGCAAGGTGGCTCCCATGCAGAAAGGCTTCCATTAACCTGCCAGTGGCTCAAACCATAGAATAAAAGAAAGGAGATGAAAGGGTCCAAGATAATTTTTAATTGTTGGTAATTTAAAATTGTATAAAAATATCCAACATGTTTCGGGGGCAATACTACTACCCCTTCATCAGGGCTCAACACAGGATAAAATATGTATGGACTCAAGCAGCAATGAGCATCTAGTTGTCACATTATTACTCCATGAGGATAGTTTATTGCCATTTCTAATATAGATCTGTGAAGTTACTGTTTCCTCTAAACTCACCCTGTATTCAGCCCTGATGAAGGGGTAATTGTGTTGCCCCGAAACACGTTGGTCATTTTTGTACTTCTATGGTTCTTATCGTTGTCTGTGTCCCATGGGGGAGTTCCCCCTCACTTCCTACCCAGAGATGACAAAGTTCTCACTAAGATAAAAAATTAGGGCAAATCTCCAGCAGGGCCCAAAACCGCAATAGAAGACTGACAAAAGGTATTCCTCTTCTCAACATGTTTTGTTAATGCATAGTGCCTTTTGTAGAGACTTTCCCTGACTTCCTGTTCTGGTGACAATGTTGGCTTTGGGACAGAAAGTGAGGCTAAATCTCCACAAAGTGGTCACAGAAAGCTCTAAAGAATTGTTCTATACCTTCTCTGCTTTATTCAAAATAAAGGAAAGGATATTGCTTAAAAACACAGTTATTCTGAGACCCCTATAGTTGTAAAATGATTTATCCAGACATAGATAAAAAAAGACAAATAACTAGGCTAACAATGCATAAATATATTTTAGACAGCTATGTCAAGTGACAAAGACTAAAACAAGGAGGCTACAGTCTTTGTAAGAGAATCGGTGATGAAGTTGACTTCACGTGATATATAGAGGACCAGAGGTCTCTGTAACAATTATCCTGGGGCCCAAGTCTGCGGTTACTTTCTGATCAGTTCTTTCCAAGCTTCGTAGACGTAAGTTATATCCTTGAAAAAAAAACATTCATGAGGCTCTAAACTTTTATCTCCTCTCTTATGGCAGGATCCAGGAAACATTTTACAGAGCTAAAGACAAATTAATTCTGAAGCTGATAGGGTCTGTTCCAGCTCAGAGGAGACAATCTAGCCTTAAATCTAATCTTTTCATGCTAGGTTTTTCCTGATGTTCCATATTTGCAATGGAGAGGAAATTAGGAAGTTGGATTGCTGGCTGTACTCTGTTGGAGAAGGGTATTCCTGCTAGAAGATTTTTATAATATGCAGCCCTCATTCTGTGGGCCAAGACAAACACAACCTGAGATATATTCTGCTTGAGCCAAACCTTTGTTTTCCCGTAGCTTGGAAGAGATCCATATATACCCATTGCTTCTTCAAGATCAATGGTGGGGCCCCATAGGCGACCAAATGACAAGGGGATAGTTCACAGCCTGGTCAACGCACAATAAGAATCCTGAGTTTGGCCCTTGAGGTTGTTAAGTCTATAGCTGATACTTTCATATTTTTGGAATTCTAAAAAGTAAACATTATATACTTGTATGTCTGTAGCATTTTCCTTCATGTTCTGCTAAGATTCCACAAATGTTTATCGGAAATATAAAAACAGCATAAGTAAGCCGAGTGCCAAGGTAAGGACTATAAAGAAGACGGCGGCGATCCATACATCATAACTTTGCAATCTCACGCTAGCCGGACCTTCAGAAGGGATCATGTTAGTTAGGTTCAGCATGTAGCCCAGTGTCCAGCCAATGTCTGTGTCTGCGGCCTGTGGGAGAAGACATCAAACATAGTTATGTATCTGTCCTGCAGTTTACCAGTTTTCTACCCTTTGTCATTCTACCAGAGCTCTGGGCTTGAATTTGTATAGAGGCCATGTAGGCCGGAATCATGAGTACACAAGCATTTCATTATAGTTCTAGGCTGGCTATAAATGTGGGGACAGGGGAGGGCTGGGAAACGTTTAGCCTAGGTAGGAACAATTTCCTGTGCACTAAAGAAGGTACACCACAGTGATTGGTGGTCATGGTAGAAGATGGCTGTTGTCTTAAAAGAGAAGTATGGAAATGTAAAATAACAGTCATACTCACCTAGGTGGATGCAGCATCGGTTAAATGCTGCATCTGTCCCCCACCACCTTTAAGACCAAGAACTGAGTGATCAAAGACCGCTGACCGCTCAGTTCTCGGCCTTCAGTGAGCAGAGAGCCAGTGACTGTCTCTCTGCTCTGCCCCAACATTGCTCACTGGGGTGCCAGCCTGTGTAGGGGTGGGAGTGGCTTGCTCAGGCTCTTAGCGGCATGCTGAAAGGCCAAGATAGATGCCGGTCCAGGCATCTGGGTGAATCCCGACATCAAAGTCATGTGACTATGGTTTTTGTTTGGGAAAAATCATACATCTTGTAATGAACACATTCTAGGCACAACATAAACCTGTTTAACTACTTGCGGTCCGCTCACAGTAATTTTACTGAGGGCGAGCGGCATGAGCAGACCGGACAATGTACCTGTATGTTGCCGCCTGTTTTACCGCATTTTCCCCCTTGCTGACCCATGCTGTGATTGGACATTTGATCCCAAATAACTAGAAAAGGTGGTTCTGTAATAATTGTGAAAAGTCAAAAAGGAATAAGCACAACACCTGTTTCATAAAGCTGATGGAATTCCAGTTGTTTTCATTGAACTTGTACGCATCCAGCAGTAGAGTGAGGACGTAGTTTGCATTGGCGCAGTAATCCCTCAAGCGATCCGTCTTCTCCTTCGGGAAACTTGCCTTAAGCTGAACATAATCGTCACAGATAGATTTACATGTGCTTTTAAATAGAAAGAAAATCTATTCTGCTGCAACTCTAGACAAAACCTTTTTCTTTAAGTTGTGCGCAGAGCTAAGTGTTAGATTTTTCCTGCTGCCTGTGTGCCCATTGGGGAGATTTAAACTCCCTTCCTGTTACCGGGACAGGAAGTGATAAGATGTCTATCGGATAGTGACAAAGACACCACCACATAGCCAATTTGTTTGGCAGAGAATAGTGGCTAAGATTTAGAACATCTGTCGCGTTTCTATTGTTTATGTCTTCCTATACTGGAGACACCCATTCTACTTTTCTATTTGTTCTATTTGGATGTCATTGGAACAGGAAGTAAAGGGAAATCTTCACAATAAACTCCCAAAAAATATTTCAGAAGTATGTACTTTTCTTTTTTGACTGGAATTGGGCTTTAAATAACAGCGCTTGAAGTGAAACTCCAACCAAAATTTTGTATAGCTTTAGATAGGGTGTGAATGGTTAGAACCTCTTTACTGCTGCTTGTGCCACCACTGGGAAGATTTCTCCTTACTTCCTTTCCCAGTGACACCATGACGTTATGGGGGAGGGGGCAGATAGTAATAAAGACCCTTCTTTCTAAAGATTAGGGAAGAGATAGAACCTCTGTTGGGTTTTCATCTCTGTCCATGTCTCCACTGGGGACATTCTCTCCTGATTTTCCATCTCCATGGATGAACGGAAGAATGGAGAAATCTACCTACGGAGAAGCTTTGTTGCTACTCCTATTGAAAACAATGGATTTTTGGCTAAACCAAAACACCCCATCTACCATGAGGTCCCAGAGCCAGTAGGCCTACCTACCTCAGTCCAGTCTCGTGCACAGAATGTTTGGATTCTGCTCTTCACTGTTGGCAGATCTTGTCCAGATGTCAAGTTCAAAAAGTCAAATGTATAAAAGAAAGCTGAGAATGCCTAGTAAGGAAATAAAAAATAACGTTCTAAATTACATAACACAGGACACTTCCTGGGGGAATATTAATTATGTTTTCTGCAAAGATACAGACCAATTTTAGTGAATTGACTTACAAAAAAATTCCCAACAACAGGAGGCTGATAAATTCCATCAAAAGAACAGAATTCCTTGCCGGTACAGCTGTTGAAGTCATAGATGGTTTTGAGCAGATCTTGGCACTGTGCGGAGTTCCCGGTACCGGTGATGTTGATATTCTGCACTAGAGAAGATGACGGGGCGGACTTAACAGTACACGGGCTGTTATAGAGAGAAGCTTGGGCAATGGTGGATGTGTATCCTGCAGGGTAGCAGGGGACGTTTATAGACCGACTTAGATCTTTTCCCTGCAAATAAAAGATTAATTTGTGTTTTTGGAATTATAATAGGAACACGAGGGAAGACACTGGATAATTTTGTGAACTAAATTAAACTTTGATTTGTCATTTATTTGCTACCTGTCACCATCTTTTTTTTTTTCCATAAAGATTTTTATTGAAAATTTTTCAACATAACAAAGCCAATACAGCAGCATATCAAAGAGGACTACAAATAAATGTATCACATGACGTGTCGTGTATTAAACGGTAGGGTCACAGTGACATCTACCAACATAAGCTGTCAATTCAAAAACATCATAACATGTGGTTTGGCAGTAGCAGTCCCTGAGTGGTTCTGTTATTCGGCCCTTCTTAGTAGTGTAACTTGGCGGGGGCCCGTCCGCTTTTTGTTCCATTCTCCCTGTTTCGGGGGGGGGGGGGCAATATGGTTCCATTTTACTGGACACAAGGAAGGAATGCCTTCATAATGGCTATCGCGTAAGTGGCTTCTGGGCCTAGTTGTAAAAATACTAATGCACGGGACATATATGCTCAGTGACCTGTGTCGCTTCCAGTTGTAGCGTCTAGTATTCAAAACATGGGAGCGACTAGGAAGATGGTCGACACTCTAATCTGGAGCGTATCGTGTTCATGGATAAGGCTGAAGATAAAGAAGAAGATGAGAATAGAAAAGAGAAAGACAGTGGGGGAAAGGAGGGGTAAAGAAGGGGGGGGGGGGTAAGAATGGGTAAAAGGAAGAGAGGGGGGGAGGGGAGGGATTGGGGGAAACTCCTATGATGTTTCAGCGACATCATAGGAGGGGGTGGGGCCGCCACCAACCTGTCACCATCTTGGTTATTACTATTATCATTTATATATCCATTCCCAAGTATTCCAATAGAGATACAAAAGACATTATTTTCACCTTCAACATTAACTCAACAGTCAACTGAAAAAGCCTAGCCACCTGGCTCCCTTGTCAGCAGCACTGCTGCACTTCTTACGACTGCCTCTGACTTTATTGTCCAGTTCTTCTGGTTAACTTGGCTCACTTAGCCTTTAGTCGCAATGCCCTGCTGCATGACCCACTCCTGACCTCTAGGTAGGGGTTCTCCTGACACCTCAATAAGAGCCCACTTGGCTCCTGTGACAAGACCTCCAGTCTCTTGGCTGGGGCACCTCCAACCCCTGGGTGAGACCTGCTGGCTCCAAACTGGGAGCCCTGAACTATCCTGAGGCTTGATTATATAACGAACCTGCACGCCTGTGTACTCACACAGGTTGTCTGCATCCAGTAAAATACGGTCACAGGATTGAAGGTTCCATCCCATCCAAAACACTTTGGAACTTTCAAGCTCCAGGCCCCAATTCAGGTTTACAGAATCTAGAGAGAGCTAAAAACACAGCTTTCCCTGCTCAGAAGCCATAGTCTGAAAAATTGTATTAAGCCTTAATGCAAATCCTGTGTCATTTTCTTCTACATTTTCACAGTGGCAGGGCTAAAACTAAACTAAAGACCACCCCTCCACCACACGTTTTTGGATAAATACATTATTTTATTTATTTCCCTACCTTTTAAGAAGTACAAAAGGTGTACTTCCGTCCCAGCTGGGCCGTGGCAAAGTACGTAATTTCCTCTTCTGCAGCAAGCCCTCCTCCTTCTCCCCTGCTGCTTTCTGGGACCTGTGAGTTTCCCAGAAGACAAGGTGGCCATTCAGAAAGTCCGCACGACTCGCGCATGTGCAGTCGGAAACCCGGCTTTGAAGCCTGAAGGCTCCACTGCCGGTTTCCCTTAGTTGTAATGGCGGCTCCTGCACCCGAGCCGGTGGACGAATCGGCCTCGGGGGGCGACATTGAGGGCTCCCTGGACAGGTATGTGTCCTTATTTAAAGTCAGCAGCTACAGTACTTGTAAGTAAGAAAAACATTTTTGAGGCTGGAACACCGATTTAAGCAGCAGAATTTTAGTGAATGCCTTTATTGTTTTTAAAGCTGAATACCAGATATGGCAATTTTTACATAGTTACATAGGTCCAGCTTGGACCAAAGTAAGTATGAATGTGCCCTACTTGTGAAATACCCGTGGAAGCTGAAAATCACTGTAGTAGGCACCACTACTCCAGTCATCTCCACTGGCTTCCAGGTGCCCTGCAGTTTACTAGACACAGGGGGTCGCTGTTACTGAAGAAGGAAGACCTTTCATTCATACGCCCTTCCTCCAATCACGGAGTATCCAGAGTGGGCTCAACATTTGCTTGGGTAAGTAGCAGGTGAACTTTAGGCCACCTGTAGGAGGCTATGGGCATTGCAAGTATGCAGGCATCCCAATTTCCCATACTGAGGCTATTTCAAAGTTTTTTTTATAAATGTATGTCATTTCCCTTTCATACGCATGATTCCTGACACTCCAAAAACAAGGACTATGAGATTCCTTTATATAGCTTAGCATGTTTGGTTGGTTGGCTCTGCATGGTTGCTCACCTCCACTGCTTTTACCAACATCTGTTTCAGGGCCTGGTTCTGCCCATAGCACAGGAAGCTGTGTGTGTAGATACTGTAGGGGAAGCCATAAAGTTTAAAGTCTGCCCTTTGCCCTGGGTCTTCGATTTCCACCTTTGGAATGAAGCTGATTTGTGTGGAAGCTCCACCGAGGTCCAGAGCGCCGTAAATCTTAGAGGACACTGGGCGAACCCAACGACCACCAAAGGAATACTGTAGAAAAACATTGTTATATAATACACCGAGAAAAACATATAGGACTATACTCTTTAATACAAACAAATATTTTACTAAACCACGCAATATCAACATCATATTTCAAATTGAAACGATAATTTCATCTGTTAGAAAACCCCACAACACACAATGCAATTTTCAAATGATCAGATTGAAAAAGTAAATTAAAATATTCACCCCACTATTACATGGGGAACTACAAGGTGTAATACTCCATCATTCAAAAGGTAATTTTAAAGTTTAATCAAGTTCTGTCATTAAGGCATGACCAATACCTAAAGAGGATGGTAAAAAAAACTCTGGTTCCATACAGTGTATATAAAACCTAAATTATTCAACACTATGTTTGGCATAATGCCTTGCTGTGAAGAGTTTTCCTAAAGCAGTATTAAACCCAAAAGCAAACAGTTATCATATTGCAGCTTACCATTTTTTTTGTTTTTTGAACAGAACAAGCTGTCCTGCAGATGTGGCAGTTAGAGGGTTGAGGCAACCCATTTAACACGGACAGGGGTGCTTACAATGATCAGCTTTTATTTATGGAAAACCTTTATCCCAAAAGGAACAAAAAACTGTCCCTGTAACTGCCTAAAAAATATGAGCTGTTAGGCTTCAATTTATTAGTGTATCCAAATCTGCTAGTACATCTAACACTCCCCTCCCCCTAGACTAACAATACTGCTGTCCAAAGGTGCCCCCTGTGCTCCTCCTTCATCCAGACTTTAATACAGGAGGTATGTTACTGGCCAGATTACCAGGTGAAAACAGAGGGGGAAAAGCCCCCCAAAAAAAAGAAGAAAACCTAATGCAGCCACCACATGTAATGATTGGTAAGCTGCAATATATTACATTTTTGGTTTTGGGTTTAATACTGCTTTAAGGTAGACCCATACCCACCTCCACTCCAGCTATGTGGAGTGCATGAGCACCCTCAATGGCTGCTGACATCTTTGACCGGTCTTCTACCTGGGTAACTACTACTAGCTAAATGTTTCTTACCTTAAAGCAAGGAATGCGTTAAGGTAAAAAAGGCCTTAGGCTTTACAACTACTTTATTGTTAGGGTTACAGGGACGAGTCATGTTAGGATTACGGGGGGGGGGGGGTAGCATGCAGGTTACAGGGATGTATATGTGAGTGTTGGGATCATAGGGAGGGCACTAAAGAGGAATAATGTAAATGGTTCAGAAAGGGTTAGTATTAGGGCTACATAAAGGTCAGGGTAAGAGCTTCAGCAAATATGAGTGTTACGGTTACAGAGAAGGGGTTAGTCTTGAGGTTACAGGGGGGTTAGTGTTAGGATTACAGAGACGGTAATTGCTAGGTTTAGGCTTACCAGTTGGGTAAGTGTTAGGATTACAAAGAAGGGGTTAGTCTTGAGCTTACAGGAGGGTTAGTGTTAGGATTACAGAGAAGGGGTTAGTCTTGAGGTTACAGGAGGTCTAGTGTTAGGGTTACAGAGAAGAGTTAGTCTTGAGGTTACAGGATGTCTAGTGTAAGGGTTACAGAGAAGGGGTTAGTCTTGAGGTTACAGGGGGGTTAGTGTTAGGATTACAGAGAGTGTAAATGCTAGGTTTAGGCTTACCAGTTGGGTAAGTGTAATGCCGCGTACACACAAAGGGACTATCCCGCGGGATTATCCGCTGGACCGAAGTCGAGCGGATAATCCCCTCGTGTGTGGGCGCCGGCGGACTTTTTTTGGCCAAAGTACGGCGGACTAAAGTTTTAAGTTTTGTTTTAAAATTATCCGCTGGACTTGGCAGTCCAGCGGACAATCCGGCCGTGTGTAGTATGGTCCGGCGGACCAAAAAGGACGCATGCTCAGTAGCAAGTATTTTTCTAGTATTTTTTGTTTTCTAGTCCCGTCGTACGTGCTGTACGTCATCGCGTGAACCGTCTGACTTTTTGCGTGATCGTGTGTGGTCAAGTCCGTTCGCTTTTTAGTCCAGCGGACCCAGCTGGAAAGTCCAGCGGATTGTCCGCTGGACTTAGGTCCGCCGGGAAAAGTCCCTTCGTGTGTACGCGGCATTAGGATTACAAAGAAGGGGTTAGTCTTGAGCTTACAGGAGGGTTAGTGTTAGGATTACAGAGAAGGGCTTAGTCTTGAGGTTACAGGAGGTCTAGTGTTAGGGTTACAGAGAACAGGGAAGTCATGAGGTTACAGGAGGGTTAATGTTAGGATTACAGAGAGGGTAAATGCTAGGTTTAGGCTTACCAGTTGGGTTAGTGTTAGGATTACAGCGAGGTTAGGATTACAGAGATGGTTAGTGTGTGTGGGCCACAGATTCCTGTGCTAGGAGCTCTACACCGAAAACTACCAGTGCGGATCTCCCAGTGCTGAAAGCTAATATATCACTAACATACAAGTAGAAGACATTTTGCATTCTACTATACTATTACATCTGAACATAATTAAATTAGAAAATATCGTAACATCGCAAAAGAAGAGCACTTGCCTTCATAAAGGACTCCAAGAGGTAATTAATGGTTATCCAGCCATATGACCCTTCCTCCTTCCCGCTGATGATACGAGCTCCCCGGAAATCAACAGGGTACCTGCTGATGGTCTTTGAGACTTCGGATAGCACCATGTCTGATGCGGTTTTATTCTCAAGGCTATAAAACCAGAAAGAAAGGGAAATCAAATATAAATGTTAAACATATTACCGTTTACATGCTACAGTTTATTGCACTTTACTGCTACTGGAAAAGGAAATCCAACCTGTTTGGTAAACAGAAAAACAAATATGGAAGATGCTTTGCCAACTTGCTTTTCAAGATGCCGACTTCTGGGGCTGTCATTCCCATCTTTAATTCACTATTTGTTGAGCCACTGGCTTTGAAAATGTTTACGGTCAATGGCTCCAGCATTGCTCTCGCACGTAGATTGCAATTTTACCCCAGACAATGTTCTTATCTCCTTTTCTCTCTAGAAGAATGGTGGCATCTTAGTTCAGGCATCATCCAGGATTAGTATTTAGGTCCAGGACTAAGATGCTGTTTTATAGCGGACACAATCATGTAAATCCTGGTGCCTGCACAGTCATTGGATGTATTCACAAATGTCTAACCCATATCATTTGTGAATACATCCTGGAGCCCCCTGGTAAAATCTCTCATCTTGCTACAAAGTTACTGTTTGGATCACTGGGGGACAAGAGACATTTTTCCTAATGCCTGAAGAATACTTATGACTTATACATAAAACAACATTATTTAGAGTTAGAAAAATGTTTACTTTAACCCCAAAACAACACAGTAACACATATATGTGCCCTGGGTCATTAGTTTTCTTTCTCTTCTGAATTGAGAGGAAGATACATTGTATCTTTGCTCGTGGCAAGAGAGGAAGGTGTTAACAAACAAAAGAGTGTAAAGAAATGAAATAATAATAATAAATAATAATAATAATAAAAAAAAAATTAAGAAAAAATAGGTAGATCAAGGTTTGATCTAGGTCAGTGTCAGGGTTAGTGTTAGGCTAAGGTCAGGGTCAAAGCTCAGAGTCAAAGGTCAGGGTCAGCATATTTAAGGTAGGGTTTTTAAAAAAAAATGCATTTTTAAAATTAGTACTGTATCAGTGTCAGTGTGCGTAGGATAAAAAAAAAAGCAAAATGTGCACTATTGTTTCTGGGCCTTACTACGGGTACATACAATAAATAAAATACACATATTAGGCATTTCCGCAATTGACAGAAGTCCAGTTTTCCTTTGATAATAAAATAAAAACAGGAGCTATCTGTTACCACTTACCATCAAATGAAAGCCTAATTTGTCCTTAAAAAAACAAGGTATAATCCACAAAGAAGTTGTGATCATATGTACAGTTTTACTAACACATGGACAAAGTTGCAAAATTGGGACTGGGCGTTAAAGTGATACTAAAGACTCTTTTTTTTTTTAAAACAACAAACATGTTATACTTACCTCCTCTGCAGTGGATTTGCACAGAGCAGCCCAGATCCTCCTCTTCTCAAGTCCCTCTTTGGTGCTCCTGGCCAGCTTGCTATAGGGGCACCAATACAGAGCCGTAGCGCCCTGTGTCCATTCAGACTGACTACCCCCTTTCTCTGCTCATTGGCTCATTGACAGCGGCGGGAGCCAATGGTGCCGCGCTGCTGTCTTAGCCAATGAGGAGGGGAGACCCAGACAGCCAAGTCTCTCTTGCAACATTGCTGGATCTAGATGGACCTCAGGTAAGTATTAGAGGGGCTAAGGGGGTCTGCTGCACACAGAAGGTTTTTTATCATAAAAAAAAAAGATTTAAAAAACCTTCTGCCTTTAGAACCACTTTAAGGTATGTTTCACCCTCAACGGGGTTAAAGTAATAGTAAAGCCTTTTTTTTATTTATTTTTTTAAATAACAAACAAGATATGCTTGCCTGCCCTTTGCAGTGGTTTTGCACAGAGCAGTCCAGATCCTCCCCTTCTCGGGTCCCCTGCCGGCACTTCTGCCTCCACCCTCCTGCCGAGTGACCCCAGAGCAAGCCACTTGGACTTGGCCCCGCCCCTCTTCTCCCTCCCCACTTGCTCTGATTGACAGCAGTGCAAGCCTATGGCTCCTGCATCTGAGCCAATCAGGAATGAGAGACCTGAGAGAGCCTTGACTCTCATGCACATCGCTGGATTGAGATCGGGCTCAGGTATGTATTTAGGGGCGGCTGCATGCAGAAGGTTTTTACCTACCACAGAATGCAGTAAGGTTAAAAAAAAAACTTCTGCCTTTACAACCACTTTAAACTTAAAGTGGTGGGACACCCTGAAAATGAAAACTTAAAAAAAATGTTAGTAACAATTTAAAATAAAAAATAAAAAAAAATTTTTTTTTTTACTTACCAGAAATGACTGTTGCTAGGCAGATTGTCCTAATCTGCCTCCTCCAGCGCCGCAGTGATCTTCTCTTCTTCCGTCTTCAGGTGAATGGGGCGCGGTGTGTTATGGGAACGGTGTCCCACAACACATTGCGTTCCCCATTCACAAATCCCACTCACGCATGCGCAGTAGGCCGCGCGTCAACTCGCGCATGCGCAGTAGGCCGCGCGCCGACTCGCGCATGCGCAGTAGGCCGCGCAAAGCCGTTTCCCTTACTGAGGATGGCGGCACTGGATCCGGAACGCCGAGGGACATCTCGGCCTCCACGAACGGCATCGCGGGCGCCCTGGGAGGGTAAGTGTACTTATTAAAAGTCAGCAGCGACTTTTTTTTTAGCTGCTGACTTTTAATTTTTTTTTTTTTTAAGCTGAAACACCGCTTTAAAAGTGGAACCAAGTGATTTTCAGGAGTGGGATTGAATACTTTCTAAGTCACTGACCTGGTAAAATCATAAAACCAAGGAATAACTACTCCTCGTTCAAGGTCTGTGGCTCAAAAGTATTGAACTCGGCCACAGCCAGGCAGCCAGGCAACTAACATGTTTGGAGGCAGACCAGCAATGGCGGCCCATATATTTCTCTTGTGAAAGAAGGCAGGGTCCCATATAAAAGGTTTTACATACTCTATAAAGCACAGCAGAATATTCTGCATCAATGAATACAATAAAGAATTACAGTTTAAATCTGATGGTTGGGAGGCAGAGGTTCCTGAGAAACAGCAATGTTAGGAAGTAATCTCTAGAGAGAGAATGAAATCAGAACTGGGCTGCAGGTAGAACAAGCTGACCATTGTTCCATAACAAGCTCCGACGGGCCCCACAGGTAATGAAAACCATAATCACATATTTATAACTATTCCTTGTGCTATGTGACAGGGTACATCTGGCTATAAAAGGGGTTAAACAGCTTAGTGTTTTCTGTAACTGTTTAACTTGTGTTCCCACACTCTGTGGAAGTCTATTCTTGGTCTTTAAGGTAAGCAGGGAAGCAGGCCAACCCTTCTCATGGCCCCATTCCAAAGTTGTATTTTAGTTTCCACAATTTAATGAAGACTCCCAGGGATGACCCCAAAAGGTCAGCATAGGAGAAGGTTATTCTTCGAGTCCTTGCATGACTAATGTGGAGTTTGTTGGATCCCACAAGGCTACAAAGTATATTGCCAAGATTGACTTTAGCTGGCCACTTACTCAAGCAGTCTCATCCCAGCTGTGGCTCCAAGATAAGCAGGGGCTCCTCGCTGTCCTTCTGGGGGTATAATATTCATCGCTTCTTCTAAACAGGCCACTAGGGACTTGCCTGCGGAAGGGGGGTCATTGGCATAACTGGATATCCCCGGGCCTGCACAAAAGAACATTCATCTTTAACAAAATGTTATACTAAAAAGTTCATAATGGTCACGTTCATGCAAATCCATTGTTAAATATTTTTGCAACGCATGAACACATTTAAATGTTTTGTTTGGAAAAGTACAGAAAAATACTTGTTAAACTGCCAGAAATATAGTGAGCTAATAATTTCTTGTAGTGAGGTGGTAACCCTGCCTCTGTTGGTCGGAAAAGCTAAGCAATGTTGTCAGCCCCACTTAAAGAGGAGGTCCAGCCTCCTTCAGAAAATAATAATAAAGTCAGCAGCTACAAATACTGCAGCTGCTGACTTTTAATATTAGGACACTTACCTGTCCAGGGATCCCGCAGTGTCTTCACTTCACAGCTGATTTTTCAATTGGCTCTCGGGTGCTCCTGCCGCCATTGCTTGTAAGGGAAACCAGCTTCACAGTCGGTTCCCTACTATGCATGCGCAAAGTGCACTGCACTTTGTGAATGGTCTGGCGGCAGTGAAAGGAAGCGAGGGTCTTAACTTCTGTGTTATCTCGCCGCGGCAAGATTACCCTAAAGTTGGAGTGGGTACTTGTCAAGAACAGGTACCTGCTCCCCCTCCCCCACCCCAAAAGGTGCCAAATGTGGCACTGGAGGGGGGCAGATAAGCAGAGCTTCCACTTTTGAGTGGAGCTCCGATTTAGGTTATCCCCTGGTGTACTACAGAACACATCCCCTTATGTTAAGAAATTAAGGTGAGAGTAAGTGTTCTGTAGTTCAGCAGGGGGAGAAAGAAGTAGGGATTGTGATGATCGGGCAAACTGGGCACCCCAAAAACTGTGCGAGAAGATGCAGGGGCAGCCATATTTTTCAAAATTCATAGGTTAGCCATGACATTTTGTGGAATAGAAGACACATAACAGCAATGATTCCCTTTCCATAATTCCAGGAGGGCATCTTCTACAATTCACATACATTTAGCTACATTCTAAACACCCTTATCAGTACATTAATAGGACACAGCAGAGCCTCTTAACCATATCAACTAACCCAAATCAAAGCATGGAAGACAAACTTCAGTGTATTTCATAACTCCTGAGCTGATAATAGTACATCCAGAATAGGGTTATCTTTACTTTTATTAATATATTAACAGCATTTTAAGCCCAAACACCACTATATTAGAAGGAACAGAAGGTGGGTGGGACACATTAGATCTTTTAGGTGAAATAAGCATCTGATACCCATCATATTTGTATTCATTGAAAAGGTAATTTCATGATGGACAATAAGTTACCAGACTGTGACCTCTAGGTATTCAAATCTATTAATACCTATAGAAAACTGGATCTGAGGGAAGGCAGCTGCATAGTTATAAACACTGTGACATCCCATTGACCAACCCCTCGGATATCTTGATTGGTCAGATCATTTCTGTCAACAGGAACCAGAAAAGGACTGCATCAGATGTCTAGAGCTCTCTTTTACCATCAAACAAGGAACATCCACCAAAATCTATGAAAGTCACTGATCCATCTCATGCTCATGACTGGACTTTGCAGCAGAACCCACAGAACCAGGGCTTTAAGTATTCTAATTCCTAAAGCCCTTTTTGCTTTTCTGGTGCACAATTGTTTTGTTTTTGTTTGTAATACCTTTTTTCTGTAAATATTTAATTTGCAATGTTGTTACTTTTTCTTTTTTTTATTAAACATAGTTCAATAGTTACTTTTTTTTTATTTTATCTTTTTTTTATTAGAAAAATAGAGGCATCGCTGTCTACGGCGCATGCGCCATAGACAGACAGTGGTGCGCAGGCGCACTACGCATGCCGAGTTCACGCCGATATGCCGCTTTCCTGCGCATGTGCGGGAGTGACGTCATCGCCGCTCCAGCGAATGTAAACTCCCAAGGTTTTTCACCTTAATGCATTCATGCATTAAGGTGAAAACCCTTTTGTAGTGCAGCAGCCCCCCGGAGCCCCTCTTTTACTTACCTGAACCCGATCGTTCCAGCGACGGGGACGAGCAGAGCAGCTTCAGCCGATGTCATCGGTCCTCATTGGCTGGATTGATAGCAGCAGGAGCATTGGCTCCCGTTGCTGTCAATCAAAGTCAGTGACGTGGGGGGGTGGGGCCGAGTTCTGTTATCTGTGTCAATGGACGCAGCAGCATGACTCGGATTTCAGTGCAGTAGAGACATTATGTTGTCAGCTCAAATGGGAAGTTAGGAGCTCGTTGAATTTCTGGCAGATCAGCAGGCAATTTTCTTTGCTTGCCGCATTTGTAAAGGGATAAAACAAGGATAAATGTGTATGTAATGTATGTGTGTAATGAATATTTTCTTTTATTTCGCCCAGACATTTCCTTTATGTTGGCTATAAGCTGTTGTACAATCCTGTTTAGATATAAACTGAATGGATTGGTTAGTTAGGCCCAGACTACACATGGTTGGTTATAAATGTAGAGATGGTTGTGCAGAGAATGTACAATAAGGAAATGTGGAAATGTATATAAAAAACATTTTTTGTGGGTAGTTTGTAATCATACTTGTACATCGGGGAAATTACGTAAGTAGCAATTATGTAAGCAGGTTCTGCTCATAGTTGAGCCCTATTTTTCTTACAGAGAAGGTGTTTCGGAAACCCTAGCCTCTATCAGCCCCTAATGGTCTTCACATTTACAATTTACTGCAAGTCCAGAAAACCACATCACATATCACCTTTATCTAGGCAAATTGCATGACTTCACTGTGGCCTTTCTGATCTGAATACTTGTTTTAGCCTATTTACTCAGAAGTTATTAAAGACATTGGAGCTGCCATTATAAATCATGTGGCCCCATAGAGCCCCCAGCCCCCCGTGTCTCCCCATATACTTTAAAATCCCACCCCCATGTTCCTCTATTATCTAGACCCTCCATCCTTACATCACATCTCTCTAACCCAGTTTTCAGGCTGTGGAAACTTGGTACCCCCTCCATCTCATGATGCCCCTAACATGTCTGTGAAACCTCTATGCCTATAAATGTTGGCTTTTTTCCCTTTTTTTGTTCTGTTTTGTACCCTTGCTACTCCCATATATTCAATACATCAAAGGTGGATAATAGCAAACTGAGGCATATGGATGACTATTAGGAAGGCATTAAAAACTTTATAATATTCCTTATAAAATATTAGTGGCCCACGCGGTCTATATTGCTTTTAATTCGTATTTTTCATGGTCCTAGTAAATACTTTGTACTGTTTGTAGTAAAATGTTTGGATGGTACTTTTCATGACAGTCTGGGCCCCTTTTATGGTGTCATTTTGCTAATATATGCTGATAGGAAAGGTGGACTGTCACAGTAGTTGTGTCTGGTCTAACTTTTGTTATTCTATACAGTATGTATAAATCTAAAGGAGATTGTACAATCAGACTGTAAAGTGTATGCTCATCTTTAAAGCAGAGCTTCACCCAAAAGGGAAAGTTCTGCTTGTTTGCATCCCCCCCCCCCCTCCACTGCCACATTTGGCACTTTTTGGGGGGAGCCGGTACTTGTTTTGACAGAAACACGTTAAGTTGGGAGGAGAGTGGAATTTGTGATTGGGGAAAGGGGATGCTTTATGTACCCCTAACCCCTGCCCTCTAGGTGTTATGAACCTCTGACCTCTGCACCCTGTGCATTATATACTCCTGACCCCCATGCTCTGTGCGTTAATTACTCCTGCACTCTGTGCATTACATACTCCTCAACCCTCTGTATGTTACCTACTCCTGACTCCTGCACTCTAGGCATCATGTACCTCTATCCCATGCACTCTGTCCATTACAAACTCCTGACCCCTGCACTGTATCACATGCTCCTGACTCCTGCACTCTCTGCATCACATACTTCTGACTCATGACTACTTCACTCTGTATGTTACATGCTCCTGACTCCTGTGATCTGTGCAATACATACTGCTGCTCCACACTCCTAACCCTTAAATGCTGTATCTTACACACTCATGACCCCTGCACTCTATGTGTTACATGCATTTGACTCATGAACTGTGTACTTTTTCATACTTCTGACTCTTACTCCACATTCCTGACCACTGCACTCCATTGAAGGAAGTGTGTAAGGGAGTGTGTGACCAATTCACCCTGTGTGTTACATGCTTTTTACTCCTGCTCTCTGTGTGTTTTTTACTCCATGTGTTATATACTCCTAACCCCTGAACTCTATGTGTCATTACACACCCCTGACACCTGCACTCTGTGTTTTACATGCCCCACATCCCTGCACTTTGTATAACACAATCCTGACCTCTGCACTCTTTGCATTACACACTCCTTACTTAAGCACTATTTGTGCGTTACATGCTCCTGACACCTGCATTATGTGTTACATACTCTTGAATCCTACTCCACACTCCTGACCCCTTCACTCCATGTGTGTCACATGCTCCTGACTCCTGACCCATGCACTCTGTTACTTGCTTTTGACTCCTGAACTTTGTATGTTACATACCGTATATACTCGAATATAAGCCGAGATTTTCAGCCCTTTTTTTAGGGCTGAAAGTCCCCCCCTCGGCTTATATTCGAGTCACCGCCATCTGCTTACATGAACAGCGTGTCATGCAGACAGACCACAGTTTTCAAAAGCCGCGCCTCCTCCTCCCGCCCGTCCGTGATAGGCGGACACTAATTTTCCCAGCAGTAAGTCAGTGTGCAGTGTTCCGCCTATCACGGACGTCCTGTCATTCTCATCTCATGGATGAGGATGAGAGGACGTCCGTGATAGGCGGAACACTGCACACTGACTGCTGGGAAAACAGTGTTCCTCCTATCACGGACGAGGAGGAGGCGCGGCTTTTGTAATTTTAGAATGGCGCCTTACACGCTGTGGGGGGACAGAGCGAGACTGCATCAGCGGAAGACCGATGACACAGGACGGATGACAGATGACACAGGACGGATAACAGATGACACAGGACCCGCAGATCGGCAGATCGGCGCAGATCGGCACAGGTAGGCTGCAATGGGGACACAGGGGGGGTCTGTACAGGGGACTTGCAGCTGCAGATGGGCATTGCTGACCCTCTCTTCCACTTACAGTAGCTGCTGCATTTTTTACCCTTGGCTTATACACGGGTCAATGTGTTTTTCCCCATTTTTTTGTGGTGAATTAGGGGCCTCGGCTTATACTCGGGACGGCCTATACTCGAGTATATACGGTACTTCTGACTCCTACTCCACACTGCTGATCCATTCACTCTGTGTGTGTTACCTGCTTTTGACTTGGGTATTTGCGAGCACCACAAGTTTCTGTACTTCAGCACTGTTATTACATTAGAACTGTATTAGGCAAGGTCTGGTTCACCTAAAGTGTATGACAACCCTTACATGAACTCTTTTTGCTCCCTTTTGATCTGTTAAATTTACCATTAAAATAGTTTTCTTATATTGGTTCAATAAATGCACAAAATACCCTGTTGATAATGTCAGGATATCAGGTGTCCTGTGAAAACTTTCTGTGTTATCTCAAGGTATTGAATTATCCCTCCTAGTTCTTAGCTGGGACTACAGAATAATTAGGGTCTATGTTGTAGAAATGGAAGAGTTTGGAGGGTTTGAGTAGTTTATCAAAAGACAACTGGGCAGGGCTGACACCACTCAGTCCACAAAATGTGTGTGGGTTGCCAGCCCACAACAGCACTTCATTAAGGGCTGCATTTCTTTAACATCAACAGGTATTTTTTGGTACTTGCAAGGTTTTTAAAGGGAAAAACAGGGTGTAACCTCTACAGGTCCGCTCTGTAGCTACAGGGCGACACCTGTCCGCCGGATCACATGTGTGTGTGTAATAAATAAATAAATAAATAAATAATATATATATATATATATATATATATATATATATATATATATATATATATATATATATATATATATATATATATATATATATATATATGTGATCCGGCTCTTCCGGGCAGGGGGGGCAGGGGCACACATGCACGCTGCTGGCGGCCCGCTTTCGCTGTGATCGCACACAATTGGAGCCCAGCAGTGGGTACCATGGACTCTATGTCTGCCGGCACCCTCTGATTGTTCAGTACACAGGCAGAATGACGATCTGCCTATGTAATCAAGACAGATCGCCATTCTGTCAGTAGGGAAGGCATTGATCCTGTGTTCCTGCAAAGGGACTAGTATCCACGCTTTCCCCTAGTAAAAGCACCTTCCACAGTTTAGAGAAAAACTCTAAAGACTAGGAACACATTTAACTCTTTGATCGCCCCAGATGTTAACCACTTCCCAGCCAGTGTCATTAGTACAGTGGCATTACTGCAATAATGTCACTGGGTCCCAAAAAATGTAAAAAGTGTCAGGTGTCCAAATTGTCCGTCGCAATATCGCAGTCCCACTATAAGTCGCTGATTGCCAGGATTACTAGTAAAAAATAAAAAATTCTAAATTAAAATTAATAAAAAATATCCCATAGTTTGTATACGCTATAACTTTTGCACGACACAATCAATTCGATTTTTTTTAATTTTTTTATTGTGTATGTTTTATAGCAGAAAGTAAAAAATATTGTTTTAAAGTGGTTGTATACCCTAAGAATTAACTTGCACCTACAGGTAAGCCTAGATTAAGGCTTACCTGTAGGTACAAGAAATATCTCCTAAACCTGCACGGTTTAGGAGATATTTGAAAAGAACGTTTTACAACGTTGTCTACGGCGCATGCGCGCCGTAGACAACGGTGCATTTACAGGGTTAATCCCCATCTTCAACTGCGGCTCACCACAGTTGAAGTGTCCCGCGCGCATGCGCGGAGCGACGTCCTCGCCGCTCTGGCCAATCACAGCGCGGCAGCGGCGCTGTGATTGGCCGGAGCGGCGATACCCGGAAGGGTATCTGTTTTGAGATGGATGCGGCCGGAGGGGGAGAAGAACACGGCGTCGGGGGCCCCGATCTAACGTAAGTGATGCATAATGAGCTAGTATGCTAGTCATACTAGCTCATTATGACTTTGTCTTGCAGGTAGTTACCAAAAAAAAATTTTAAGAGGGTATACAACCGCTTTAATTTTTTTTTTTTAATAATCAGTCTTTTTTTGTTTATAGTGCAAAAAATAACGCAGATGTGATCAAATACCACCAAAAGAATTGTAAGCTCTTCCGAGCAGGGCCCCCTTAATCCTCTTGTATTTTATTGTATTATAACTGTATTGTCTCCCTTTTTATATTGTAAAGCGCTGCGTAAACTGTTGGCGCTATATAAATCCTGTAATAAATAAATAAAAAAAAATAAAAGAAAGCTCTATTTGTGGGGAAAAAGGACATTGTATTTGTGTACAGCGTTGCACGAACGCGTAATTGTCAGTTAAAGTAATGCAGTACCGTATCGCAAAAAAATGGCCGGGTCATAAAGGGGGGTAAATCTTCTGGAGGTCAAGTGGTTAATGTGCATGTATTGTAGAGATTTACTTCATATGTTTTTTGACCTGAGATATACAGGAAAATAGACCCAGATGTTCTCTTGGATAGGGGTTATTAGACACCTGAGTCTGCGCTGCCTTACTGCAGAGGAAGTCTGTTTATTATAAACTGGAGAGCTTCGCGCCCAGAAAGCCAGATGTGTAGATGAAGCGCAGACAGGATGATAGTAAAAAGCATGTGAGCAGTTTGAGGAAAGGTCCCAGCAACAACCTCTTAGGAGGCAGATGGTGGATCTCTCCAGACACACTCGATGACATGTTAAAACTAAATGTGATAATAAAGCAGTGTGAAATCACACATAAATGATCACCAATCTTTTTTTATAGTGGACTTGTCACTTCGCAATAAACATCATGCTAAAAAGGAAAGTTGGGTAATGCAGATACAAATCTTATTATTTTAATAAAGGTTTTGTCAATTTTTAAAGCTATAAAAAGGGATAAAAATTGAATTACACACGCCATGTGTTGTTGTCATCTGCAGCCCGAAAGCTGACCTCCACCATCAGGTGCTATAAACCTCTAATGCCCTGTACACGCGGTCGGATTTTCCGACGGGAAATGTTCATTTGGATCATGTTGTCGGAAAATCCGACCGTCTGTGGGCTCCATCGGACTTTTTCCATCTGAATTTCTGATGCACAAAGTTTGAGAGCTGGATCTCAATTTTTCCGACAACATGGTCCGATCGCGTCAATTCCGATCGTGTGTAACCTAGTCTGACGGACAAAGTGCCACGCATGCTCAGAAGAAATTTGGAGACAAAAGCTATTGGCTACTGGCCTCTACGTAGTCCCGTCGTAGGTGTTGTACGTCACCTCGTTCGGAATGATCGGATTTTCCGACAACTTTGTCCAACCGTGTGTGGGCAACACCAGTTTCGGACTAAATCCGTCGGAAAATATCCGACGGATTTTGTGGTCGGAATGTCCGACCGTGTGTACGGGGCATAAAGCTATAAAAGCAGTATTGATTTATTGCTGGGGTGTGAGAGTCCTTGTGATCAGAAAACTATTATGAACTTCTATTGCTAATAATTTTCTAGACATGCTAGTTCCATGCTGATCCTCTGGCTTCAGAAAATTGGGAGTTCTGACTTCAGCCTGACTTCACTTGTTGTGTGAGTGGGGTTGTCAGAAAACGATAGACAGTAGATTATTTTCCAAAGGATGTCAGCAATGGTGACCTGGCTACATATGTCTCTTATGACACGCTTCTTTAACCACTTCAGCCCCGGAAGATTTGGCTGCTGAACGACTGGGCCTTTTCTTTTGCAATTCGGCACTGCGTCGATTTAACTCACAATTGCGTGGTTGTGCAACATTGTACCCAAACAAAATTGACGTCCTTTTTTTCCCCCCACAAATAGAGATTTCTTTTGGTGGTATTTGATCACCTCTGTGGTTTTTATTTTTTGCGCTATAAACAAAAAAAGAGCGACAATTTTGAAAAAAAAAAAGCAATATTTTTTACTTTTTGCCATAATAAATATCCCCCAAAAATATATAAAAGTTTAGGCCGATATGTATTCTACTACATATACAACACTATATTTTGGGACCATTGTAATTTATACAGCAATCAGTGCTATAAAAATGCACTGATTACTGTGTAAACGACACTGGTAGTGAATGAGTTAACCACTAGGGGGCAATGAAGGGGTTAAGTGTGTCCTAGGGAGCGATTCTAACTGTGGGGGGGGGGGGCTACCTAGTATATGACAGCGATCACTGCTCCCGATCACAGGGAGTGGTAGATCTCTGTCATTACACAAGGCAGAACGGGGAAATGCATTGTTTACAAAGGCGTCTCTCCGTTCTACCTCTCCACACCGCAATCGCGGGCCGCCAGAGAACATCGAGTTCCTTGGAACCCGTGGCCACGCACCTGCGGTGGCAAATTTAAAGGGACGTACCTGTACGCCCATTTGCCTGCCTGTGCCATTCTGCTGAAGTACATCTGTGTGCGGTGGTCGGCAAGCTGTTAAAGCTGCCTGCCCAGCAACGTGCAGTAACTATGTGAAAACCACTAGAGAGCTTCATTACAGTGAGTAATAGCATGAAAACAGAATCCTGAAGGTACTGGTCATTACTGTGCTGGTCACTTACCTTCTACATCGCACACATGTGTCTGGCTTACCACGCCTGTGTTGTTTTCCTTATCTGTGGGCCATTGATAAATAAAAAGCGAGGTGTGTGAGGAGCCTGCATCAAATACCATCCCGTACTGTAAAATATAAATAATGACAAGCATTTTTAATACAGCTTCATTGTTAATATACGATTATAACAGTCTTACATTGTTACATAGAAGGTAAGGAAAAAAGAAAAATAGTCCATCCAGTTCAACCTGTGTAAGTGTACATGTGTCTTGCTGTTAAAGAGTAATGCCTTGTACACATGGTCGGACATTCCGACCACAAAATCGGTCAGATTTTTTCAGACGGATTTTGGCCGAAACTTGCCTTGCATACACACACACACAGTTGTCGGAAATCCGATCATTCCGAACGAGGTGACGTACAACATGTACGACAGGACTACATAGAGGCCAGTAGCCAATAGCTTTCGTCTCCAAATTTCTTCTGAGCATGTGTGGCACTTTGTGCGTCGGAATTCTCTACCGATCGGATTTTGTTGTTGGAAAATTTTAGACCCAGCACTCAAACTTTTTCCGTCGGAAATTCCGACGAAAAAAATCCGATAGAGCCCACACACACGATTGGATTTTCCGACAACATTAGCCGATCGGACTTTTTCCGTCAAAATTTCCGACTGCGTGTACGGGGCATTAGGCTACTTTCACACTGGGGCAGACGGGCGTCGGAGGTAAAGTGGCACTATTTTTAGGGGCGCTTTACTATTGTTTTAGTGACGCTATTCGGCCGCTAGCGTGGTGCTTTTAACCGAAAAAGGGTTTAAACTGCCCGGTTACTGGCGTTTCGGCGGCGCTGCCCCATTAATTTCAATGGGCAGAGGCACTTTAAGGCACGCTGCAAAGATGCTGCTTGCAGGACTTTTTTTTACCATCCTGCAAGCTCACCACACCAGTGTGAAAGCACTCGGGCTTTCACACTGGAGAGACAGGAGAGGCTCTTCACAGGCACTATTTTTAGTGCTGTAGCGCCTGTAAAGTGCCTCAGTGTGAAAGCAGTCTAATGCAAGGAATGAAAGACCTTTCCATGGTGAAAATGCTGCTTCAAGCTCTCTGCAGTGTTAATTACCAAGACCCTTTTCACACTGAGGCGCTTTACAGACGCTACAGCACTACAAATAGCGCCTGTAAAGAGTCTCTCCAGTCTGAACCCCCGAGGGCTTTCACACTTTTACACTGGAGCAGTGCGCTTGCAGGACGGTAAAAAAAGTCCTGCAAGCTGCATCTTTGCAATTTCAATGGGCAGGGGTGCATCTTTGCACCACTCCTAAAGCACCCCGGCCCATTGAAAACAATGGGGCAACGCACTATTGCAGCGTAGCTTTACGGGCAGTTTTAACCCTTTTTTGGCCGCTAGTGGTACGCTTGCAGGACGGCAAAAAAAAGTCCTGCAAGCCGCATCTTTGCTGCATCTGTAGGAGTGGAGTATACACCGCTCCTACAGCGCCCCTGCCCATTGAAAACAATAGGGCAGCGTCGCCAAACTGCTGGCAAGGCGGTTTTAACCCTTTTCCAGCCGCTAGCGGGGGTTAAAAACGCCCTGCTAGCGGCCGAATGGCACCGCTAAAATGACAATATAGCGGCGCTAAAAATACCGCCACTTTACCGCCGACCCCCGCCCGCCCCAGTGAGCCTGAAAAGCACCTCAGTGTGAAAGGGGTCTTAAGTATAGGTATATAAACAATATTTTTTTGCTGTCTGTGTCCCATTGAGTACCTTTATTCTTAGACCCCTTTCACAATGAAGCGCTTTTCAGGCGCTTTCATGTTAAAAGAAAAAAAAAAGCCCATGAAAAGCTCACGAAAAATTATTTCCATTAAAATCAATTAATGCTTTCACACTGGGGCAGTGCGCTGACGTGGTGGTGAAAAAACACCCCTCTCCATTGAAATGAATGAGAAACTCTTCAAAAGCACCTGAAAAGCTCTTCAAAAGCTCTCAGCGTTTTACTGGCAGTTTAGAAGCGCTTCAGTGTGAAAGGGGCCTTTCTTTCCTCTTGGAGATACAATAGGTATCACATGTGTGGCTAGAGAGACGCCACCCGGAGACCTTACCCCCTTGTGACGTCACCATCCAGGGCATGATGGGGCTATTACATCACAAGGGACGGAGTCTCCGGATGACATCACTGGAAGGCCACGGCCCATGGCTAAATAAGAAATGGCACACACTGGAGCCAACGTCAGGAGAAGACCTCAGTGGAGGGAGGAGAACCGGCAGAAGAACCAGAAAAAGAAGACATCAGCAGAGGTAGAAGACATCACCAGACAAAGAAGACATGTTAGAGCTACGACAGGGGACATTCTTCATTTTTAATAAAGGACTTTGTCAAAAACCTGTGTACTGTTTTTATTTATTTTTGACACTTTTTTGGGTGAATGAGTAGGTGTACAATGTGGTGCTCGCTTGTCCCCTCCCTTTCCTGACCTGCCAAGCTGCATTCTTGGATAAGGGTCTGGATGGTCTGGATTTGGGGGGGGGACACTGCGCTGTTTTTTTTGGCGTGGGGTTCCCCTCCGAATTCATACCAAACCTGAAGGGCCTGGTATGGATATGGGGGGACCTCAAGCTGTTTTTTTCCTGATTTTCTTTTGCCCACATTTCTGTTTTTTTTTGTACATTCAGCTGTCAGAGGGGACCCCTGCTGACAGGTGATTACACATCGGTTGTTAGGGACTCAGTGGCACTCCTTAGCAACCAGCTATATACAATGTGTTTGAAGAGAAAAAAAAAAAAAGAAAAACATATAATGCATGAAAACTGCATGCAAAAAACGGATTAAAAAAGTTTAAAAACGCAGCACACACCGCAAAATGCAACTGAAAACCGCATCAACCACAACCACATAGATATGCACCTAGACTAAACACACCTTGACGATTCTGAAGCCACATGGAAAAAGGTGTTATGGTCAGATGAGACAAACATTTTATGATTTGGCTGCATTTAAGTTGACCATACACTATACAATTTAATTGTACAATCCCCATTTAGATTTACCAAAGCTACTGTATGTAACATGAGGACAAATCTAAACAATCCATTCAATCAGTATTAAAGCGGTTCTGCACTGTGTGTTTTTTTTTTTAAATGTAATGCATAGGATTAGGAGGTCAATTCTGGGACTCACGTGTTCCATGTTCTTAACTGGTTGCTGGCGTTTTTTGTCCTAAAAAGATTTTTTAAAAAGTTATTCTTGCTGGGGGCCATCTTGCCTGTGGGCATGTGAAACCCCACAGGCACTTTAGATGGCCCAGCATGCACTGCCGTTACTGCGCCGAGCTCGCGCGTGCACAGTAATGGCAAAGTGCAGCTCACGTTCAGCTCTCGCAAGATTTCGGCACATCTGCCGACATCTCGCGAGATTTCGGAAGATGTGCCCGAAATCTCGCGAGATTTCGGAAGATGTCCGCACTGACTCCTGGGATCAATGACACCAGATCCCAGGAGACAGTGCGGCGTGACGACGATCGACGCAGAGACCCCGCCCACCGCCGCAGAGACAGAGGAAAGGAAGTCAGCGATTACAAGGTAAGTGAAAAAAAAAAAAAAATAACACACTTCATTTAGTACTCTTTGCCTGATTTGGAAGGCAAAGAGATTTACTAAATAAAAAGTGTGCAGAACCGCTTTAAATCAGACAGGCTCTTGTACTACAAAGTTGACAGTAGATCTAAGGGAGATTGTGCGTATACACGGTCGGACAAAGATTGTCATACGACGGGACTACGTAGAGGCTAGTAATGGTCCGCCGGGCTTTCCAGCGGAGGTCCGCCGGACTTTCCAGCAGGAGATAAGACTTTGTCCGGACTTGCCTACACACGGTCTGATTTTTCACCATTGTCCGATCGGACTTTTCTGGCAGACAATCCGCCAGAGTTTGGCGGAGGTCCGCCGGACTTTTACATGGAGTAAAGTCCGTTAATTTAGAACGTGACTCCAGGTAGACGGGACTAGCGAAGGAAGTCAATGTCGCCACCTCGATCAGCGAGATTGACACCTTGCTAGCCACGTCCCCTGGTATGGATTTAAAGGGGAATCCATACGCCGAAAAAAACGGCGTGGGGGTCCCCCCAAATCCATATCTGACCCTTATCCGAGCACGCGCGGTCAGGAAGGGGGGTGGGGACGAGCGCCCCCCCCTCCCTCCTGAGCCGTACCAGGCCACGTTCCCTCAACATGAGAGGGGTGCCTTGGGGAAAGGGGGGCCGCCCCAAAGCACCTTGTCCCCATGTTGATGAGGACAAGGGCCTCTTCCTGACAACCCTGGCCGTTGGTTGTCGGGGTCTGCGGGTGGGGGGCTTATCGGAATCCGGGAGCCCCCTTTAATAAGGGGGCCCCCAGATTCCGGCCCCCACCCTATGTGAATGAGTATGGGGTATGATGTACCCCTACCCATTCACCTGGGGAAAAAAGTGTAAATAAAAACACAACACAAGTTTTTAAAATTCCTTTTTACACAGCTCCGGGGGTCTTCTTCCGCCTTGGGGGGTCTTCTCGCCGGACTCCTCTGCTATCTTCCGCTAGCTCTTTTATTAGCGGAGGAGCCCGGCTTTCTCCTTCGTCGCAGCCGCCGTCTGGGGGTCTTGTCCCGCTGTTCTGTTCTTCTTGCCGCCGTCGCCTAAGTATTAACTAAGTATTTTAAAAACTTGTGTTTTTTCACCAGGTGAATGGGTAGGGGTACATCGTACCCCATACTCATTCACATAGGGTGGGGGGCCAGAATCTGGGGACCCCCTTATTAAAGGGGGCTCCCGGATTCCGATAAGCCCCCCGCCCGCAGACCCCGACAACCAACGGCCAGGGTTGTCGGGAAGAGGCCCTTGTCCTCATCAACATGGGGACAAGGTGCTTTGGGGTGGGGGGCTGCAGGGCGAATCTACTGTGATTCAGGGCGATTCTACTGCGATTCTACGACAAATATTGCATTGAATTTGCATCGCACACAGATCAAACTCGCACAGTACCCTTTTTTTCCGCAGCTTAGATTCGCAACGCATTGATGTGAACGCCACTAATGGAAAACTATGTTATTTAAATGACTTGCGAATTTGAGCGATCGTAACGGCTCAAATTCGCAATAGAATTTGCAGCAGTGTGAACTGGCCCTAAATGTCCCAAAAAAGTGTCCGAACTGTCCGCCGCAATGTCGCAGTCCCAATTAAAAAAAAAATAAAATAAAATCGCTGATCGCCGCCATTACTAGTAAAAAAAAAAAAAGCTATAACTTTTGCGCAAACCAATCAATATACACTCATTGCGATTTTTTTTTTAACAAAAATATGTAGAATACATATTGGCCTAAACTGATGAAGATTTTTAATTTTTTTTATTTTGGGATATTTATTATAGCAAAAAGTAAAAAATATTGTGTTTTTTTCAAAATTCACTCTTTTTTTTTTATAGCGCAAAAAATAAAAACCGCAGAGGTGATCAAATACCACCAAAAAGAAAGCTCTATTTGTGGGGAAAAAAAAGGACATCAATTTTGTTTGGGTACCACGTTGCATGACTGCGCAATTGTCAGTTAAAACAACGCAGTGCCGTATTGCAAAAAATGACATGGTCAGGAAGGGGGTAAATTCTCCTGGGGCTAAAGTGATTAAACCAGCTGGTTGAACTGAAAAAAAAAAATATTGATGCAGGCAAGCTTAAGGGTTAATTACTTCTAAAGAAAGGGATGCAGCTTGTCTCATTAGAACACAGAAAGTGCACCAGCTGATTATCATGAATTAGCCCCTCCCAGTCAGGAGCAATCTGCAATCAGTTTGGTGAAAGGAGCAGCTATTTCTTCCCAACAAAAGGTAGGAACCTGCTACTAAGTTTGTTCAAATTTCTGCAATGTACATTAATCAATGTTTTTTTTCTCAAAAAATGTGGAGTTAGGCTACATTTGCATGGGTGTTTAGCCATGCTGCAAGAATCTACTGAATTCTGTGGCTGAGATTGACAGCTGTGTGTGTCCAGCCAATGATCACTGCAGGTAACCACTGGCTGTGTGAACCGTCCTGAATAACTACGGTCGCTCACAGCCTGTCATTGGAATGTTTGGGCTCGACGGCTGCAGCTTTCTGCACACAGATGTCACCTCCTGCCACTAGGAGTCACTAAATGCTTGTGTGAATGTAGCGGGCCATACATTATACAATTTTATCATGCAATTTACTTTAGATTTATATAAGAAGGACAGAGAGGATCCGCTAGGTTATACAGCACCTCATCCCTTGGTATTAGAGTATAAACGAAGGGGGGTACTGTACTAAAAAGAAAGTTTTTTTTGAGCTTTGAACTGTGAGTCAACCCCGACTATTCTATATTATTTTCTCGCACCGCTGTAATCCCTATTCCACTACCCCCCTTCGTTTATACTTTAGATTTATCTTCAACTATGTGATGCAAAGACATGCCTGATTGCATACAAATTGAAAGTGTTTAGGTTTAACCTCCATATCATATGGTTTTGATAAATCTAAAATGAAATTGTCGAATGTATGCCCAGCCTGAGTCTTTGGCCCCATACACACTATTAGATTTTCTGCAGATTTTTGTCTTCAGATTTACCAAAACCATAAAATATGAGGTCAAACCTTTTAGTTTCAATATGTATGCAATCAGGCAGGCCCTTGCACTACATGGTTTTGGTAAATTTGAAGACAAAACTGCAGAAAATCTAATAGTGTGTATGGGGTCTATAAATGGAATATACTCAAAAAACGTAGACACCATCACATATAAATGTTTATAAATTTTTTTTTTTTTTTTTTTTTTTTTTTTTTTAAAAAGCTCAATATACTTGAAAGTCCTTGTGTTAAATCCTATAAGGATAAATACTTGTGAGCTTGACTATGTAAGAATTGGCAAAATATAATAGATATTCATACAACTGAAGTGTTGATCTGTGGACTGTTTTTGATATAGAAACCTATTAAGACTGGGTGCACACTATAGCGTGTCAGGAACGCATGCACAATCGCAAGAAATGTGCCACTCTTTAGCAGTCACGCTGGGTGCTGTTAAGAATTACTGTCATCCCTCTCATTGGCAAAATGCCTACGTCTTCGCAGTTGCTTCAGCACCGTGTGGTTCAATGGGGCGTCATTTAAAAAAGTGTCGGGGACTGTTTCCTCTGCGTTTTTCTGTGGGTAGTGAAACCTACTGAAATGAATGGGCTGCCACCTCATCCTTTTAAACCCGAACACCTATTAATTACACAGGTTCTGAGACTAATTTAATGCAGATAAGGCACCAAGTCAGTTTAATTATCACCTTAATTAGCCACAGAACCTGTTTAATATGTGTTCGGTTTTAAAGGGATGAGGTGGCAACTCTAGCTGCCCTACATACAGCCCGCAGTGATGTAAACCAAACCTTGCACACCCAAAAAGTGTTTTTTTTTTTTTTTTTTTTTTTTAATATATATATATACTTTTCTGGACATGGCTGTGTGTGTGTGTGTGTGTGTGTGTGTGTTTTTTTTTTTTTTTTTTTTTAATATAATTTGACATTTCTGTCTTGCTCTAGTTCTGTGCTCTTTAGGCATTTTAAAGTGTATAAAGTCTAGTTGCTTTTCTTTTTTCCTCCACCTGACATGTTGCCTACAATGCTGTCTTTTTATTATACTTTGTTTTAGATATACTCTACTGTACTTGGCTTCAGATATACACTATATTACCAAAGTTTTGGGACACCTGACTTGCACTTTACTGGCATCCCAGTCTTAGACCATTTTCACACTGAGGCGCTTTCACGCTAAAAACAGCACCTAAAAAGCTCATGAAAACATATTTCTATTAAAATCAATGAACGCTTTCACACTGCGGCAGTGTGCTGGCAGGGCTGTGAAAAACTCCCCTCCCCATTGAAATTAATGTAAAGCTCTTCAAAAGCGCTCAGTGTTTTTACTGGCAGTTTAGAAGCGCCTCAGTGTGAAAGTGGCCTCATGCCCGATTCACACGTTTTGCATATTGCAGGTGCATTTTGCATTTTTCAATACACGCTTTTGATCCATTGAAGTCTATGGAACCAGAAAAAAAGTCCCTCGTCCTTTCCATAAAATGCACAGATGTGAACTACATCCATAGGAAAACATGTTAAATGGACTGTTGTGCGTTTCTGCAAAACTGAAAATGCACAAAAAAATGCATCGGTGTAAACCAGGCCTTAGCCCGTAGGGTTCAATATTGAGTTGGCCCACCCTTTGCAGCTATAACGGCTTCAACTCTTCTGGAAGCGTAGTTGTGAGGTCAGGCACTGATGTTGGACGAGAAGACCTGGCTCGTAGTTTCTGCTCTAATTCATCCCAAAGGTGTTCTGTCGGGTTGAGGTCAGGACTCTGTGTAGACCAGTCAAGTTCCTCCACCCCAAACTCATTCATCCATGTCTTTCTGGACCTTTGTGTACTGATGCACAGTCCTGACATCAACCTAATAAAACACCTTTTGGATGAATTGGAGTAGAGACTGCGAGCCAGGCCTTCCCGTCCACATCAGTGCCTGACCTCACAAATGCACTTCTGGAAGAATGGTCAAACGTTCCCATAGACACACTCCTAAACTTTGTGGACAGCCTTCCTAGAAGAGTTGAAGCTGTTATAGCTGCAAAGGGTGGACCAACTCAATCTTGAACCCTACGAACTAAGACTGGGATGCCATTAAAGTTCTTGTAGGTGAAGGCCGGAATCCCAATACTTTTGGTAATATCATGTATTTCAACATTAAACTAGGACCTCCTATTAAACAATGTGCTGCAGCACTTAATTATAACAGAGTGTAACAACCTTGTTCATTAACACGCACAAAGTTTAATAGGAATGGACAATCTACATTCACATAGAGCCAGAAGTAATTGTGCCTATTAAGAGGCTGCAGTTGAGTGTATCTTTGTTCTGGCACAAGCTCATTGTGCTCTGTTCTCACCTTTCTTAATTTGCGTACTGTCCCAGCCTGTTTGGATACAGGCACCACATGATCATTTTATAAAGTACCTTGTTGGATTCATATAATTGCTGTGCAAATACCATTACTGTGAGAAGCACTAAAACACAAATCTGATTTTTTTTTTTTCTATTTGTTGAATAGAAAAAGTCCCACAAATACCTGTTTATTCTGCCAGTGAAGTCTGCCTAATGCTGTTTCCTGTGATGGGGTGGCAATGATGCTGCACTGATCTTGAGCTAAGAGCAGAGTTGCCCCACTCATGTAGGATGTGTCTGCTTGAACTGCAGTGGGATAAAATAAATTGTTGCTGGAGGCCTGACTATCAGATTTGTCACTGCTCATTCACAAACCTGTAGCTTGTCAGTTGGCACCTGGCCCTCCTAGTCCTGCCCCCTTTTTTGATTAACAGCACTGCTGATACTTTCCCATGAGCTGCAGTGTCTGGGAAGGGGAGCATATGAGATACAAACAAGAGGTGGGCAGCATAGTGACTTCGTAGGTAGCATTTCCACCTTTTCCACCAAGGAGCTTACAGGGGGTTTCCTTCTGCACTTCAAAGACATGCTGGTAGGTTAAAGTGGTAGTAAAGTTGATTTGTTTATGTTTTACTCACAGGTAAGCCTATAATTAGGCTTAGCTGTAGGTACAGTATATAGCTCCTAAAACGTGCACCATCTAGGAGATATTCACTTGTGTAGCCACAGGTTGTGTCACCGGTGCATGTGCATATGATGTGCTTGTATGTGATGCATACTAACACATTATAACGTTGCCTTGCAGGGGCAACGTTTTTTGTTTTTTTTTGAGTTTACTACTGCTTTAATTGGCTCCTGTATAAAATTGACCCTTGTATGTCATTTAGGGACCTTGGATTGTAAGCTCTTGAGGGCAGGTACTGATGTGAATGAACGTTATATGTAAAGTACTGTGTAAATTATCGTTGCTACATAAATATCTGTAAATAAAATAAAAAGGGACAGTAAAGGTAAAAGTTTGTTTGCTTTATAAATATTTCATGGCAAGGTTGGGGGGTGGGGGGGGGGGAAGGGGAAGATAAAAAGTATGTCTAAAATGATTTAAAGATATCATGAAATGTTATTATGGTGATGTATTTTGGAAAACAATTATAAATAAAGATTTAAAAAAGAAATATTTCATGGCAAAATAACCATCTTAGAGTGGGTGGGGGGGGGGGGGTTAGCATTGGGGGCCAATTGGTTGCACTGCAGTGAAAGCACATGCTAATAGGAGGAGAGAGCAGAGTGACAGCGATTGATGAGCTTATCAATGTGCTGCTTCTACAGTAAATCAGGTCTCCTCTTTACCAGACCATTTTGAAATACAAATCCTTTGGCATGTAAAACAGCCCCTGATATTTTATTTTATCCGTGTATTTCGCTTTTGGCCTACAGTTTAGCTTTAAAGTCTGACTACAGCTCCACTTAAATCATTTAAGACCGAACTTGTTCGGCTACAATCTACGTAAACGCATTGACTCGTGGCTGCGATTCAAATATCATTATGTTGCAATGACTCAGCTGTGCAAATATTAATCTTCAGCATCTTGGCAGAAAATACAAAACTTTAAAGGTGAGCTAAAGTGCATTTGGAAACAATACACGTTATTGTAATCTCAACTAGAGATGTTTTTGATGTTAAATGCTAATTTTTACATTCCTGTTGTGCCTTGATTTCATGATGAGATCATACATGCAGCTTGTGGAATCTCCTTTCCGGAGGTATCTGAATGACAGGCAGTGTGTCAGCATCCCTGCTGAACAGCTGCAAAAATAAAGTCAGTGTTACTTTTATTTTACACTTTGAGATGGATTCTTTTTTTTTTTTTGCTGTGTTCATAAACATCCCCAATGGTGGCTGCAAAGCTTAAACGGACAATAAAGTCCATTTGGGACCATCAAGGGTGTTGTTATCCTTTTTGACCTCTTACCCCTTTCCTTTCCCTTCCACCTTAGGAGGAGGTGGAAGTTTTTTGCATTACTTTAATATGAAGTGGAAGTAGGGATGCCATCTTTTGTTCAAGTCAAACCTGACCACTTTAGCGGCGCACAGCAATTCTTTTTTTTTTTATAGTATAAACTTTACATATATTTAGCTATTAAAAAACATTTCTAATCATATGAAGTTAATAACAAGAGTCCCCTTTTACATCAGAGTCCACAGAGTTCCCCTTTTACATCTGAACTCGTAGAGTTCCCTTTCACTGCAAGGTGGGACTCTGCAGACTCTGATGGAATGAATGAATGATTTGTATAGCGCTGCAAATGCGAACTGAATCGCCTCAAGGCGCTTATCTGCTCTTGTTGTGATGTCATATGTAAGGGGGATCTCTGGGGACTCTAACATAAGGGATGCTCTGGGAACCCTGAATTAAGGGGGAACACTGATTTACAGAGAGGACTCTGCTGTAAGGGGATAACACTGTGCCCTTTGGTGTAAAGGGGAACTCTGATGTAAGGGGTGCTCTGAGAACACTGATTTACCTTAGTGTACTTCAGAGGCAGGAGAGAGAAGGGGGAGACTTCAGTCACAGACAGGGATGGATGGTGAGCTCACTCACCCCTTGGCATTCAGGACTTCTCATCCAGATGTATCTGAGGCTGCTGGACTTCAAATTTCCAGCCCCCGATTTTCCTTTTCTGAGGCACAGCACCGGGGAATAGAGTGGGGGCAGACACAGAGGGGTGGAGGGGGAGTAAGAGGTGCAGATTGAGCCCTCTCTATTCTCCCATCTGCGTGTGTGTGTTGGTTAGTGCTGGGTTTGGTCAGTGTGAAAGAGAGTGTAACACACTCTCAGCTTAGACAGCTACCCTGCCATAGTCCAGTATGAATAATTTGTCCAGGTTTCAGACAGTCTGAAACCCGGACGCATGGTTCCAAACCCGAACTGTCCGGGTGAATCCCGGACAGGTGGCAACCCTAAGTGGAAGTTGGTGAGTAACCAGTCTTTCATCTGAGGAAGGGGGCCAGTTCCCTGAAACGCATCAGCTGGTTCTGTCATTCGGTTGGACCTATGAGGTTGGAGGGCTGACTTCTTCTTCTGTTTTTTAAATATTTTAAAACGCTACACTACACGCTACTTTGACACGCTACTTTCCCATTTTGGTTTCTGTGTATAATTTGTATCTTTTACCTTTTTAATAAAGTGTTGTGAATTCCCCTTATCTTACTCAAATGTGTGGATGGAGGGAATCCATCTATGGCCAGCTTAAGTGCAGCCATTACGAGCGCAGCACACACAGGCGTCACAAGAGGCATGTAGAGCCTCTGTCAATCACTGCTGGGGGAAGGAGGTGAGGTGTAGACTTTTGCTTTGTGCTCCTGATATCCTTGGTGTTCCTGGTGAATCGTGCAAAATGTGCTATGTTGGTGATTCTGTTACCAACATTTTTCAATTGAGAAATCGTAGTAGCCGGTTTGAAAATTGTCAGCCCAACAGCGGCTACATCCAATTAGATGCGACCACCATTCAGGTATTCTGCCAGCTGGTTGCTGGCTGTCAGAATACAATAGCTATAGTGGCAGATTCATCATTCTTCTGCATAGCATTAACAGGAATGGTTTCATTCAGCCTGCATGCGATACGAAAGAAATCATGCATGGGCAGCTTTACCATGGCTGCCTGGCAGTGTTGGTCATCTTACTTTAAAAAAGTAATTTAGTTAAGTTACAAATTACTTCTCCCAAAAAGTAATTGCGTTAGTAACTCAGTTACTACATTGGAAAAGTAATTAGTTACGTAGCAAAGTAACTGACTTTTTTTTTTTAATATTCTATACGTGTAACTAAGGGGCGGGTCTAGTATTACTGTAACCAAGGGGCGCATTTATTATTGTTGTATATCGTGTAACCAAGGGGCTGCTCTATTATTACTCTAACCAAGGGGCAGTTCTGTTATAGCGTGTAAGCAAGGGGGGGTCTATTATTATTATATCTTGTAAGGGGTGGATTTCTACAGAAGAGGGCGAATGTTAAATTAATGGGAAGAGCTCGATATATAACAATAATAATAAATGCGCCCCTTGGTTACAGTAATACTAGACCCGCCCCTTAGTTACACGATAGACGCCCCTTGCAGAGCAGCACGAGCATCATGAGGGTGCGGCATCGCCTCGTACAATTACATGTTAACTGCGCCTGCGCTGTGTAGAGTTCACTAAGCTGTTTAGGTTCGGCAATTTTCGGAAGCTCCGTAGTCCTTCGTACTGCGCAAGCGCTGCGCCTGCGCAGTACAGGGGGTCCTTATCCGGCGGGGGAACTTTTTTGGCAGGACACCGGAATTACACTACTGCCATCTAGTGACGGTAGATGTAATTGGGGTAACTAAGCCAAAGTAATGGGAACTGAGTTACCATGAGGGGAAAAGTAATCAGTTTGATTACTAGTTACCCTCTAAAGTAACTGAGTTACGTTTATTTTAACTCAGTTACTTACATCACTGCTGCCTGGCAACAGAAAAGCACCCAGTCATCAGCAAATAAACTTTTGACATTTTAGTATACAGTCAAATATATTATTTTCCTTTTTTAAAACCTTAATTTCCCCTTACTGTGTTTTAAAATAACTCATGTCCCCTTTTCTGATGAAGTGGCAGATCAACAGCAAAGAATAGAGGGCAGAGATGATTTTGCAAGAGCCATAAAAACAGGAACTGAAATTGGTTTGGCAGCAAATATTAGCACAGTGTTGAACCAAGCACACTTGTAATACATATATTTCCTTGTGCTATACCCTCTGAAGTTATCTGACTTCTGGTTCTTTTTGCTGATTTCCTAAACCAGCTCAGGGTCAGATTGGGGATGTACATATAACAGCAGGAAAGGTACGGGGAGATGAGGTAGAAGCTGGATGGACCACAGTCTCAAATGGCATTTTGATAACTGTATGCAGTGGATACATGTAATGGTATTCGGTATATGAATTTTATTATTAATCATAGGGGTGTGCCTGGGAACGGCCTAATCACTGTGTGTGATGCTGATTCCCCCTCACCGCACAGTGCTGCTGGCTTCCCTTCTCTCCCCCGACTCCTGCAGGGGATGTTTCAGAATGGAGAGTGGGGGAAGGGGCTAGTAGATATGTTGTTTACTGTGTTCATTTCGAAAACTCACTCGCTCACTGTGTTCATTCATAATACAAGCATAGTAGGCTGTGTTTACTATGCTTCAGTCTGTGAATGAACAGGAAGCCACGCAGCACAGAGCACTATCCCGTTCATTCCCTGTCCAGTGTAATGCAATCGGCTGCACACACCTATGATGATATGTATTTATTTTTTTTTACATTATTAATTTATGTGTTAATTTTATTTCACATGCCTTTATTTATATGTTTTCTCCCACACTGACATGCATGCTGACCTGCCTAGCCAAAGTGATGGTCACAGTGGTTGGGATAAACCATAGCACTGTCAAGGGAGCTGAGCAGTAGCAGCACGGGTTGTTTAAATAGACTCCGTCGCTAACCAAAAACAAAAATTCCAGAAAACAGTAAAGAAAAATCAATTACTTTAAATGCTCATTTGCAGTGCTTTTTCTTTTCTTTTCCATAAACAAGTTTTTAATTACTTGCAATGGGCTTTTGTACTTGCTAGCGAAATTTACTACTTCAGAAGCAATCACCAGCAAAGTCCCTATTTTTCTTCCAGCTCATAGCCCTCTTCTCTACTGGGAGTAATGTAATTACTGTCTGCGCTGACCCAACACCTCTACCTCTCCCTTCACCAGATTACTTAAAGTGGAGTTCCACCCACTTTTACAACTCTTCAGCATCCCTCACTAAACTGTGCACTGTAAACAAATTGGATATTTTTTTTATTTTTTTTTCAGCACAGACTGTATATCTGCTGTATTCATTTTTCACTTCCTCCTCCCTGGCCGCGGCCCATCGCATCATTTCCTGTTTGCAATGCCTCCTGGGAAGGGGCAGCAACTTCCTCTCAAACTGCCATTGCTATGGAAACCTGACCTGAAACCTATTACACTGCTTATGCTGCACTGAGCATGTACGAGATCTGCAAGGATGAGATCCAGGAAGAAATAAAGTCTGGCTTCAGATGCCCACACTTAAGATGGCCACGGCCTGCTGCAAGTTTATAAAATAACAAACTACTGCTAAAAACTAACAAAACAGACCTTAGTTTACAGACTAACTTTACTAGAATACATTAAGCTTGTGTATTATAGGGGTATTTTTATTTAAAAAGTATAATTTCGACCGGAACACCGCTTTAACCTTTGTAACAGCCAGAAGAGTAGCAAAGGTCGATACTATAGTGTCACTTGAAAGATAGCCCTGTCATCACAGGCAAGATGGCGCTGCTTAGCAGCGGTCTTGGGGCTTTTACATGTTTATAGAAGGAAGACTTTTTTACAGGTTAAAGTGGGATTATACCCTAAAGTGGAAGTCCCGCTTTTCGGAACCCTCCCCCCCCTCCGGTGTCACATTTGGCACCTTTCAGGGGGGAGGGGGGTGCAGATACCTGTCTAAGACAGGTATCTGCACCCACTTCCGGCATAAACTCCCGTGGGAGTTTACGCAAGTTCCTGTCCCGGCGCGCTGTCTGCTGGGACACACACGTGTCCCGGCAGACAGCGCTGAAGATTCTCATTGCGCCGCGCGACTCGCGCATGCGCAGTAGGGAATCGGGAAGTGAAGCCACTTCCTGATTCCCTCACCGAGAATGGCGCCGGCTACAGCAGAGAGCCGAGCGAGCGATCGGCCTCTGCTGCCGACACCGCTGGAACCAGGGACAGGTAAGTGTCCATTTTTTAAAAGTCAGCAGCTGCAGTATTTGTAGCTGCTGGCTTTTAATTTTTTTTTTTTCAGTACTGTCCCGCTTTAATAACATGTATAAAATATGTTAAATGCTCATGTACTCCTAAGGCCCCAGGCACACCAGGCATCTTACGCCAGTGCATTAGACTATAACGGGTAGAAGGCACAGGTTCACTGTCCAACCCCTCTGCCTGCAACTTGAATAATTCCTGCTGCAGCTGAACAGTGACTCAAATAGTACTAACAAGTAGGGCAGTATGTGCCAGGGGACGAATGCCCGGAACACAAGGTGTTTGCACTCTGGACACTCGTTCATGGGCAAATATTGCCCTAAATGTTACTACCATGCAGTGCTCCGTCCAGCTGCAGCAACTTCCAGCCCCTCATACAATTTTACAGGTTGCCAGTAGAGGAGCTGGATGGTGCACCTGGATGGCGCGCCTTTCACCTACACCTAAAATCCAGAGTCTCTTGCAACAGGGGTAATTGCCCATTGTGCATTAGGCCTAAGGTAAGATTGTTATTGATGTTAATGGTCTGGTGACAGGGTCTCTTTAAAAGCTGCCCTGGGAGTGTTGTTTGTCCCAACACTTGTCACTGTCACGTTTTCTGGACAGTTTGACCTGCATGTAAATATGAAAGGAATGGGCCATAAAAAGGAGATAATATACTGAATGCTATCCTTAAATATATTACTTTTTCTTGCCACTGTATGTGTATATTCCCCTTGGAATTAACTGGCTTTCTGCAGAAACTGGCCATTTTAAATGTGGTGTAATCTCATCTAAGTCACAACAATAGACAAACACAATATTCTTAAAGTGATACTAAAGGAATTATAGAAAGAATAACAAACGTTATACTCCTCTGCTCTGTTCAAATGTTTTGCACAGAGCAGCACCGATCCTCCTCTTCTCAGGTCCACTGGCACTCTGGGCTCCTCCCCTCTACTGAATGTGAATGCCCCCATAGCAAGCTTTCTGGGGGCTCTGGATCAGACATGCACAATGTTCAGGGGGAATTTTTGACCATTCCACTTTGTAAAACTGCTTCAGATCAGACATATTTTGGACAGCTAGGTCATTTCACAGCATCTCTATGGGGTTAAGGTGTGGGCTCTGACTGGGCCACTCCAAAAGGCATTTTTTTTTATTTATTTTTTTTTCTGAAGCCAGTCTGCAGAGGATTTACCTGGGTCCTTGTCATGCTTCATCGCCCAACTTCTAGGAAGCTTCAGATGGCGGGCAACCACCATGGCATTTTCTTGTAGGATAGTTTGGTAAACTTACAAATTCATTTTCTGTGATGACGGCAAGATGTCAAGGCCCTGAGGCAGCGAAGCAAGCCCAATTGGTGATGTTCCCTCCACCATACTTCACCATTGGGATGATGATTTAACCACATGCCGACCGCGCCATAGTCGAAAGACGTCTACAGCGCGGTCGGCTTGTTCTAAGTGGACGTCCTACGGATGTCCTCCCAGAAAATGCTCCCGCGCGCTCCCTGGGGTGCACACTCGGGAACATCCATGACCGCCGGGTCCCGAGGACCCGTCGCATCACAGATCACGGTAAACAGCCGCTGATAGCGGCCGTTTACCACGTGACAGCTCCGTCAAATGACGGAGCAATCACATGTACACAACGACGTGACGCCGGTTCCTCCCTCCCCTCTCTGTACCGATCGGTACAGTGAGAGGGGAGAAGCGGAAAGGGGGAGAGACGGGACCAGCGCTGTGGGCTGGATGTGTAGTGCCCACAGCGCTGGTCAGTGCCTGCAAAACTCTGCCACCACTGTGCAAAACTCTGCCACCACTGTGCAAAACTCTGCCACCACTGTGCAATGTACTGCCACCACTGTGCAAAGCTCTGCCACCACTGTGCAATACTCTACTCTGCCAATACTTGCCAATACTCTGCAATAATTTTTAATAGAAACAAATAATTTTTTTTTATTTTTTTACCGAATTTTCAGTATTTTTTGATTTATAGCGCAAAAAATAAAAAACCCAGCAGTGATTAAATACCACCAAAAGAAAGCTGTATTTGTGTGAAAAAAAGAACACAAAATTCATTTGGGTACAGTGTTGCATGACTGAGTAATTGTCATGCAAAGTGTGAGAGCACCGAAAGCTGAAAATTGGTCTGGTTAGAAAGGGGGTTTAACTGCCCAGTGGTCAAGTGGTTAATGTTGGTTAGCTGTGCCTTTTTTTTTTTTTTTTTGTGCCATACATAGTGCTGAGTATTCTTCCCGGACAATGCAACTTGTTTCATCAGTCCACAAAACATTTTCCCAGTAGCGTTGTGGTTTGCCAAGGTGCTCTTTGGTAAACCTCAGGCATGCAATAAATGTGTTTGTTTTTGAGAGGGAGAATCTGCTTCCTTTGTGGTGTTCTGCCATGGACGCCCTGCATTTTCAGAGGCATACATATGGTAGACTCGTGTACAGGGATATCAGTTCCAGTGATGTCTTCAAGCCTTTAGCTGTTACTCAAGGGTAGGGATGAGCTCGTGTTCGATTTGAACATCGGCCGTTCACTGGTTCGTTGAAGCCAGAACTTTGTGGGCCGTTCGCACCAAATTCATGTGACACGAACGGCCCCACGATGCACTGCGCCATCGCAGTGCATTGCTGGCTCATGATTGGCCAAGCATGCACTGTGACCCCCCGCATGTTTGGCCAATTACAGCGCCGGCAGCGAGGAGAGCCATAATTGGCCACAGGCAGGATGCCTGTGGCCAATTATAGCTCAGGGAGGTTTAGTACACGCCCCACACTATATAAGGCCGCCAACGCGGCGGCCTTGTGTAGAATGTTGGCGTGCAGGGAGAGAGCAGGATAGGCAGGGACAGTGTCAGTGTCAGCTGTGCTTTTCTTCTTAAGCTATATATTACAGTGGGTGTAGTGTGTTGGCGGTCAGGTAGAGAGCAGGATAGGCAGGGACAGTGTCAGCTTTGCTTCTTAACCTAGCGCTGTTACAGTGGGTGTAGTGTGCCTCCTGCACAGTATACACCTGAAGCTACCCCCTCATTGCTGGTGTTGTTGTGCAACACAGGCATCTGCATAATATTCAGTGGGTGTAGTGTGCCTCCTGCACTCCAACTAGAGTATCTGGGAGAGCTTGCAGTGTCGTGGCACCAGCACCAGTGCCTAAGGCCCAATTGTTCAACCCCTGTTTAACAGGGGCGTGTAATTACAATTCTTGATGTAATAATTCACAGCAGGGCCCATTCCTGCGCCCACCAAGAGTAACTGTGAGGGCTTACAGTGTTGTGGCAACACCAACATCTAAGGGGCAAATTTCTGCAGAGTATATGTGGCATCAAACAAAAAAAGGGGAATATTTGGGACTTTAAATGAGATGCAACGGGGAATATTACACCTCCATCCCTGGTTGCTTTTGCAAAAAAGAGGGGGGGGGGGTGGGACTTTAGATGAGGTGCGTGGGGTAGAGCCAGACACAACCATATACATATGTAACAAAAAATATTATTTATTAGACCAAAGATAGGGCATGGATCAACCCATATAAACGCATAATAGCACATTGGCATATAAAATACAAAGTATCAACATACATATTGAGGATAGTCACCAACATGACACAGAAAGTAAATATTGTACATCACAGTCCCCCAAATGGAGTAGGCATAACATTATATCAGGTTATATATGGCAGGCCCCTACTTTCAAACGTCCAACTTACAAACGACTCCTACTTGCAAACGAAAGGAGACAACAGGAAGTGAGAGGATATCTACCCCTAGGAAGGGAAATTCTCTCCTGTAAGAGTTAATATGGGGAAAAAGGTGTCTCCTCTCTACTGATGGTTTATCACCAGTCCTTGTTTCAATAAAAAAAAAACACTTTTCCAAAAACATTTTGTCATTGGGACGGAAAGTGAGGTGAAATGTTCTGAACCGGTGCACAGACAGCAAAACAAATGTTACAGGGGTGATAACCCTTCCCTATGTTCTCAAAAAGCTTAAAAATAGATTTTTAGGCTGGAGCTACACTTAAAAAAATTTACCTGTTCCAAATTACAAACAGATTCTACTTAAGAACAAACCTACAGTCCCTGTCTTGTTTGCACCGCCTGTATACTGCTGTTCAGAGTATATATATATATATATATATATATATATATATATATATATATATATATATATATATATATATATATATATATATATATATATAGGATTTTATTTTAGGTGCAGGGTTCCCCTTAATATCCATACAAGACCCAAAGGGGCTGGTAATGGGCTGGGGTAGGGGGGGGGGGGGATGATGGGGTAGCCATGCCATTTTTCTCAAAGATTTTCATCCATATTGCCGGGACCAGACATTACATTAAAGCCGCAAGCAATTTAAATGGCTTTTTTTCCTTTTAGAAATGTCATTTTGTACAGGGACAGTTCTAAACACGGGAAACACATGCCACTTCACAGGCATACTTTAGAGACCCCCCAGCTACCATATTTAACCGCTTCCCGACCGGCGCACGACGATATAAGTTGGTAGAATGGCACGGACAGGCATAAGGGCGTATATATATACATCCCCTTTAAGATGCCACCGTGCCATCGGGCTCGCGCCAGTCGGGTCCCCCGTGAGGCCGGTCGCGGGTCCCGCGGACTCGATCGCCACGGGGACACCCGCGATCGTCTCACAGGAAGGCTGAACGGGGAGATGCGTAAATAAACAGCATCTCCCCATTCTGCCTAGCAACTAGTGACGCCGATTTCTGCTCCCTGTGATTGGAGCAGAGATCAGCATTCACTAGCTGACAGCCACGCCCCCCACAGTAAGAAACACACCCCTAGGCATACTTAACCCCTACACTGCCACCTAGTGGTTAACCCCTTCACTGCCAGTGTCATTTATACAGGAATCAATGCATTTAAATAGCATTGATTGCTGTATAAATGACAATGGTCCCAAAAATGTCCGATGTGTCCGCCATAATGTCGCAGTCACAATAAAAATCGCTGATCGCCGCCATTACTAATAAAAATAAAAAAAATATTAATAAAAAGGCTATAAAACTATTCCCTATCTTGTAAACGCTATAACTTCTGCGCAAACCAATCAATCGCTTATTGCTCTGCGTTGTGCCTTTTTAGGAGTCATCTTGGCTGGGTGCCCACCTCAAGGAAGAGTAGCCACGGTACAAAAATGTCTCTATTCATAGACCATTTGTCTGGCCGTCGACTGATGGATGGCCAAATGCTATGGGGAAGATTTACTAAAACTGGTGCACACAGAATCTGGTGCCTCTGTGCATAGTAACCAATCAGCTTAAAACTTTAGCTTTGACAATAAAACCTAGAAGCCGGTTGGTTACTATGCACAGCTGCACCAAATTCTATGTTCTCCAGTTTTTGTAAATACCCCCCTATCAGACAAAGCATTGTATCTCTTTCCAGCCTTATGCAGATCAACTACTCTTGATTGTGTGTCTTCAGAGAGCTCCTTTTTTGCAAGACATAGTTCACAACAGCTGATGCTTCTTATGAACAGCATTCTTAAAATGTTTGAGTGGCTTTTGTCAATCAAAGTAGCTCTAAATGACACCTCCAAACTCATTAATTGGAATCTAGATGTTTAAACTAATGACTCCAATTAGCTTTCGTTGAAGTAGTCTATGGGTTCTCTTTTGTTTCCTTCAGTACTGTGAATGTTAATGGGTGTGGTCAATAAAGAAACGAGAAATTTGAATTGTTAGAGTGTCATCAGCTTAAAGGAGAAGTTCAGCCTAAGCTCGCTAGGCTGGGCTTCTCCTAAGGGTCACAGGAGTGCAATTCGTTTTGCAAGCCTGTGACCCGTTTTCAGCAGAGAGCGGTCTGAAGATGGCTCTCTGCTGACGTCACCAAGATCAATCCAGGCACTGCTTCATCACAACTCTGGGAGTCTGGACCCGCCAGGTGCCTGGACTGATGGGCATCTCAGAGCCTCTCAGCGAGCTGCTGAGACAGCCACTCCCTGCCCCTCCACAGCTCAGCGCTCCAATGAGCGTGGAGGAGCAGAGCAGGAGAGCTGCTGACTGACAGGCAGCAGCTCTCTGCTCGGAGAGGTGAGAGAATCGGCGGTGTTCGTTGCTCAGTTCTCAGTGAAGAGGCGGTGGGGGGACAGATGCAGCATCAGACCGATACTGCATCCACCTAGGTAAGTATGATTATGGGATAAAAAAAATCCCATACTTCTCTTTTAAGCACATTATGTTGGTCTATTGTGACTTAGATGAGGATCAGGTCACATTTTATGGCAAATTACTGCAGAAAACCAATGAATTCCAAGGGGTTCACATACCTTTTTGTTTTCACTGTACAGTAACCCCCCTCCATCGCTGGGGTTATGTTCTGGACCCACCCGCGAAAAGTGAAAGACCCTATTTAAATACACCCTAGGCATGTTTTGTTAATTTTTTAATAGCATTTAAAGGTCTTTAAACACACTTTTATGCAATAGAAACACATTAAAGATAGAGAGAGAGATCAAGAGGATTTTTAAAACACAAAAATATTGTCTTAACAGTACAGTATACTGTACAGTACAGTAAAAAATAGAGTACATAACTGCGAAAATGGCGAAATATTATCAGAATAACAGGTCCTAATTAAAATACTGCGCTATACCGGGACCGCAATAACTGAACCGCAATATAGCGGGGGTTTACTGTATATGCAGTTCTCGGAATGAAGCTCCGAAGCTGTCAGTCTTGTCTTTAACCGCTTCCCGACCGCCTCATGTAGATATACGTCAACAGAATGGCACGGGCAGGCAAAAGCACGTACCTGTACGTCCCCTTTAATTTGCCTGCCCGGGGGGCGCGCGCCGCCAGCGGCGCGCGCGCGACCCGGTCGGGAGCTCCGTGACCACGGCCGCGGGACCAGCGGACCCGATCGCCGCTGGTATCCCGCGATCGGGTTACGGAGCTGAAGAACGGGGAGAAGTTTGTGTAAACAAACCTCTCCCCGCGCTTCCTACACTGACTGTCAGTGATCGGCGGTTCCCTGTCATCGGGAACGCCGATCAATGACGTCAGACGTACAGCCACGCCCCCCTACTGTAAAAAAAAAACACAACACGTCACACTGACTCCTCCCCGCCCCCTAGTGGTTAACCCCTTCACTACAACTGTCATTTACATAGGAATCAGTGCTATTTAAATAGCATTGATTTCTGTATAAATGACAAATGTCCCAAAAATGTGTCAAAAATGTCCGATGTGTCCGCCATAATGTCGCAGTCACAAAAAAAAATCGCTGATCGCCGCCATTACTAATAAAAAAAAAAAAAAATATTAATAAAAATGCTATAAAACTATCCCCTATTTTGTAAACGCTATAACTTTTGCGCAAACTAATCAATAATCGCAATAATTTACCAAAAATATGTAGAAGAATACGTATCGGCCTAAACTGAGGAAAAAAAATGTTTTTTTATATATTTTTTGGGGATATTTATTATAGCAAAAAGTAAAAAATATTGCATTTTTTTTCAAAATTGTCGCTCTATTTTTGTTTATAGCGCAAAAAATAAAAACCGCAGGGGCGATCAAATACCACCGAAAGAAAGCTCTATTTGTGGGGAAAAAAAGGACGCCAATTTTGTTTGGGAGCCACGTCGCACGACCGCGCAATTGTCAGTTAAATCGACGCAGTGCCGAATCGCAAAAAGGGGCCTGGTCCTTTGGCTGCAAATTGGTCCGGGGCTGAAGTGGTTAAAAGGTCACTTCAATTAAAATTGATTTCCATTGTAGGTCGTGTCTGGCCAGGCATTTCTCCTGACAGCTTCATATATTGCTTAGTAACTCTATTGACTACCTGCCCTATTTGGAGTTTTAGATGTTTCTTTCTGTCTATTGGGTGTTGTTGTTGTTGTTGTTGTTGTTGTTGTTATTATTATATCTTCTATCACAGGGGTAGGCAGCCACTGGTGCCGCAATCGGCACGCAAAGCCTCTTTTGTCCACACCTCTCCATCAGCAGGGCAGGGAAGTGTCAGTGAGACACTAATGCATTCCAATTTCAGAATTCCCCACACCGCACCTGCACTGAGGGAGAGGCACTGTACCCCCACACATTGTAAAAGATGGGAAACATTTATTGGTTCTCTAATGTTGCTGTAGCTGCGATTGGCAGCTTTTGTGATGGGGAAGAGATTGGGTGCAGTTCTGCTAAAGGGGGGGTCCCTGTTTCCAGGAATAGGATTGTCATTGGCCACTGCTAAAGCCAATCACAGTCATGCTAGCCCTATCTACCCTCTGGAGGAAGATTGACTCCCTTGGTTTGGTTCGCACCAGAACCCGCGAACGGACCTAAAGTCCGTGCGAGCTTTAGAACCCTATTAGTTATAATGGATGCGAACGTTCGAAATTAAAAGTGCTCATTTTAAAGGCTAATATGCATGTTAATGTCATAAAAAGTGTTTGGGGACCTGGGTCCTGCCCCAGGGGACATGTATCAATGCAAAAATTTTTTTTAAAAACGGCCGTTTTTTTCAGGAGCAGTGATTTTAATAATGCTTAAATTGAAACAATAAAAGTGTAATATTCCTTTAAATTTCGTACCTGGGGGGTGTCTATAGTATGCCTGTAAAGGGGCGCATGTTTCCCGTGTTTAGAACTGTCTCTGCGCAAAGTGTCATTTTTGAAAGTAAAAAAGCTATTTAAAATCACTCGCGGCTAATGTTAATTCACGGCTCCCGTAACACAGAGAACAGTGATTCATTGAAACTCATTCATAAAAAAAAGTCATTGATAAAAAAAAAAAAAAATGAAAAAAAAAAAGCGTAGGGGTCCCCCCAAATTCAATAACCAGGCCCTTCAGGTCTGGGATGGATATTAAGGGGGATCCCAGCCAAAAAAAAAAAAAAAAAAAATGGCGTAGGGTCCCCCTCAAAATCCATACCAGACCCTTGAGGTCTGGTATGGATTTTAAGGGGAACCCTAGCCAAAAAAAATGGCGTGGGGTCCCCCTCAAAATCCAATACCAGACCCTTATCCGAGCACGCAACCTGGCAGGCCGCAGGAAAAAGAGGGGGGACGAGAGCGGCCCCCCTCTCGCCTGAACCGTACCAGGCCACATGCCCTCAACATTGGGAGGATGCTTTGGGGGTCTAAAACCCCTAAAGCACCTTGTCCCCATGTTGATTAGGACAAGGGCCTCTTCCCCACAACCCTGGCCGGTGGTTGTGGGGGGCTGCGGGCGGGGGGCTTATCGGAATCTGGAAGCCCCCTTTAACAAGGGGACCCCCAGATCCCGCCCCCCCCCTGTGTGAAATGGTAAGGGGTACAAAAGTACCCCTACCATTTCACCAAAAAAGTGGCAAAAAGGGTAAAAAGGACAGGAGACAGTCTTTGACAATTCCTTTATTAAAATCTTCTTTCTTCTTTCTTCATCCTTCGGATTCTTCATCTTCTCCTTCCTTCATCTTCTTCCATCTTCTTCTTCCATTTTCTTCTTCCTCCGATCCGCTTCTTCTTGCGCTGGTCTTCTCGTCCTTCTCGGCATCTTCTTCCGTCGGCGTCGGTGTCGGTGTCTTCTTGGGCCGCTCCGCGCAATGGGAGGCTCCCGCTGTGTGAGGCTCCGCTCCATCTGACAGGTCTTTTAAAACGGAGGGCACCTGGTGACCCCGCCCCCCTCTGACATCATGGGGAAAGCCATCATGGAATTCCCCATGAGGTCCCTGTGCGTCAGAGAAGGACGAGAAGACCAGCGCAAGAAGAAGCGGATCGGAGGAAGAAGAAAATGGAAGACGAAGATGGAAGAAGATGAAGGAAGGAGAAGATGAAGAAACCGAAGGATGAAGCCCAAGAAGAGACAGAGACACCGACGCCCATTTCACACAGGGGGGGGGCGGGATCTGGGGGTCCCCTTGTTAAAGGGGGCTTCCAGAAGACCAGCGCAAGAAGCAGCGGATCGGAGGAAGAAGCAGTTTTTTTTTTGTTTTTTTATTAAGAAGAAGATGGAAGAAAATGAAGGAAGGAGAAGATGAAGAAACCGAAGGATGAAGAAAGAAGTCAAGAAGATTTTAATAAAGGAAATTGTCAAAGACTGTCTCAATCTCAGAAGGGATTTCACTGTGATTGAGAAAACCACAATCAGGTGACAGTTTGTGGAATTACTGTTGAGCTTCTGGGAACTTTGTTGAAATTATTCCTGAACCTTTGCGTCACTTACTACTGAACCCCGGCACTCTGTGTCCCTTTAAGCCACAGCCAGTATTCAGCGCAATGAAAATCACACCCAACCACTTTTCCTAAGCTGCGGGGACCCAACTTATGATCCTGCACACAGGCCCACTGCTTTCAGAAAATGCCCCTGACCTGAGCTCATCATGTCACATACAAGCATCTGGAATGGATGTGCAATCACATACAAGCATGTGGGCTGGATGCAAAAGGCAGATCAGCAGAATGAGTGTGCCAGGACAGGTAGATGTGTCTCATCTCTGCATATCACACATATCATTAATGAGAAGAGGGTACAGCGGTGAAGCAGGTGAGCAGGAGGGGTTCAGAGGTGGGGCAGGTGTGCAAGGGGGTTCAGTGTTGGGGCAAAAAAAGCAGGGGGGTAGAGCAGTGGGGCAGATGTGAAAGGAGGTGTATTGGTGGGGCAGGAGAGCAGGGGGTACAGTGGTGGGGCAGAAGAGCAGGGGGGTACAGAGGTGGGACAGATGTGCAGGAGGTACATTGGTGGTGCAGAAAAAAAAGCTGGTTACAGTGATGGGGCAGATGAGCAGATGGGTTCAGTGTTAGGACAGATGAGAAGGTGATTTAGTAGTGAGACAGAAGAGCATGGGGATAAGGTGGTGAAGCAGATGAGCAGGGGGTTACAGTGGTGGGACAAGAGCAAGGGGGTACAGTGGTGGGGCAGATGTGCAGCAGGTACAGTGGTGGGAGGGATGAGAAGGGGGTTCAGCGGTGGGCCAGAAAAGCAGGGGGGTACAGTGATGGGGCAGATGAGAAGGGGGTTACAGTGGTGGGAAAGATGAGCAGGGGGGGGCAGTGATCTGGGGTGTGAAGGTGCTTGAATTGGGGCTGATCTGAGGCGTGAGAGTGCAGGATGTTAATTTCTCACTACTAAAGAAGTTTACAGCATTTACTTTATAAAAAATCCTTTTCGTGATTTGAGAATGTGAAGTGAATTTTTTTGTGGATTTTGTTATAAAATTGGCACGCTCAACTTTGAAAAAAAATGTCAGCACACTGTGCTCAAAAGGTTGCCCACCCGTGCTCTATCATATGAAATGCCAACAGGAAAGATGTTTCAATGGGCACCTTGCTAACCAGCGGGTCTCAATGAGGAGCCTTCTCTAGCTATAATTACCACTACATATTGTCCTTAAGGGGTGTCGGGGAGCACTGGAGGTAACTGAATATCTGATGAAATTTGCTGATAGTTTGGCCCTCATTTCCACCATGGACATCACCAGACTACAGTTATGATGTAAGTAAACATGCAGTAATCTCTTGATGAGCAGCAAACACCCATCTGCTGTAAATCTTTGCCACCTGTACCCACTTTCCCCATTAACTTCTCCTTCAGGGTTGGGTCACACTAGCTTGCATGGCAAACGCAGCATTTTACTGTGCGGGAGGCTGTCATTCTAAGCCCCAGCAGGGAGAAAGGCAATGCAGGTTTCAACGCATCACATGATTTATTTATTTTTTTACTATATTTGAAATGTCAGAGTGATACTTTGTTCTTGTGTCCACCCAGAAGCGCAATGCGTTGTGCTGCAGTACAATGACATGCAGTGCCATCCACCTGACTTGGTCGTGCTTTTATCCTCACTGTTCTATACCATGTCTTTAGAATGCCACAATTTTTAAAACGGTAGCAATCATACGTTGATCCAGCTTACTACATTGATTCACACTGATGGTATTTGGCATTGCTTGGTGAAATAGCAAAGATTACAAGTTGCAGTGCTGGAAGGATAATTAAAACCATAAGCATTTGCATCCTTTTCTGTTCTATAATGCAGTGTATGTTTGTGGGCTACGCGTGGTTATTTGGGCCATTGTTGCCTAAATCCTTTTTAATCTGTAGTGGTGGGTTTGTAATTTTTTGCTTTTTTAAATTTGTAATAGGTTTTGATACATTACCATACTTTTATATATATTTAAAAAAAATTATATAATAAAACTGTTGAAAGACATATATATTGCTACTATAAACCATTTCTGCTTTTGGTTATATTTATTAGTCTGCTACACCCATAAAGGTTTAAAATTATTTTTTATAAACAAAGGGATTATTTTTATTGGTATAGTGTAAAACATGGCAGTTTTAATTCTTGCTGCATGTTTCTTAAAGTGGTTGTAAACTCTCCAAATCAACTTTAGCACATTGTACTCCATAAATAAACCTATTGATTGCTGCCTGTGAAATTCTTCTTACTTGTTTTCAATTTCTAGCAGTCCGTCCCCTAAAGTTTGATTAAGTCACTGGCGCATGTGCTTTCCATCCACGCCATGTTAGCGAGTGTTCCACTGTCTACGGCACAGCTTTGCAGACTCGCGAGACTGGGCATTCATCTTTCTGATTCTCCCCTTTATGACTGTGTGACGTTACAGGGGGAGTAAACCGCCCTGGTAAACTGACTCCTATAGCGGCAATCATTTTGTGAAAGAGGCTTGGATAATAAACGATAGTGCACTCACGAGATTGTAGCAAGGTAATCAAGGAAGGGCAGAAATGACGTCCAAAGATCAGTCAGAAACAGAACTCAAGATGGCGCTGCCGAATCCCTGAAGATTTTTTATTTTATTTTTTAGAAACTACTAAAAAACAGTAAGTACAGTAAACCCCCCTCCATCGCTGGGGTTAGGTTCCGGACCCACCCGCGAAAAGTGAAAAACCGCGAAATAGAAAGACCCTATTTAAATACACCCTAGGCATGTTTTGTTAATTTTTTAATAGCATTTAAAGGTCTTTAAACACACTTTTATGCAATAGAAACACATTAAAGATAGAGAGAGAGATCAAGAGGATTTTTAAAACACAAAAATATTGTCTTAACTGTACAGTACAGTAAAAAATAGAGTACATAACTGCGAAAATGGCGAAATATTACCACAATATCAGTATAACAGGTCCTAATTAAAATACCGCGATATACCGGGACCGCAATAACTGAACCGCAATATAGCGGGGGTTTACTGTACCATATTTATCGTGCATAACACACACTTTTTTCCCCCTTAAAATTGTGGGTGCGTGTTATACACGGATCCCCCCGCCGATTTCCCCCACTGATTGTGAGCAGAGCAAGCGAGCCGCCGAGATCATAGCCGATTCACATTTATGCCCAGTCCCGCCCTATGTTGGACATAACACAGGGACTGGGCGTGACTGTGAGCGGGGCCGAGTACACTCGGCTATGATCTAGGCTCCTCTCGGCTCTGCTCAGTCCCGCCCAGTCCCGCCATTGGACCTGTGTTATGTCCATCATAGGGCGGGACTGGGCGGGACTGCGAGAGGAGCCGAGAGCCGTTGAGAGTTGCAGAGAGCTACTGAGCACCGCTGAGATGCACAGGACATCCGGCTCTGTATCTCGGCGGCGCCATTTTTAAACTGGAAAGCTGCAATGACACTGGAGCAATGACACTAGCGCAAGGCTACACTAACATGTCTGCAATGACACTGGGCATGGCTGCAGATGGACACTGATATACTGCATTGATGGGCATTTAAATGTAAGTTTATTTTTTATTTTATTTTTTTTTTTTCCTTAAACTTCCCTCCTAAACTTGGGGCATGTGTTATACGCCGATAAATACGGTAAACAGCGATTATGTATACAATTTTACTATGCAAGGATTGCAAATTCATTTTCATATCACATTAGCTAAAAATCGCTTTAACCACTACGCGCCCGCGCTATAGCCGAAAGACGGCTGCAGCGCGGACGCTCCCTGCTGGGAGGACGTCCCTGGACGTTCTCCTGTTTACTTCCCTAATGCACGCTCCTGAGAGCACGCATCGGGGAAGTTCTGTGCTGGCCGTGTCCGTCGGACACAGCTGGTCAGAGATCGCTGTAAACGGCCAATCACATCGGCCGTTTACAGCGAGATCGGGCTGTCCAATGAGAGATTATCTCATATGTTTGCATATGCAAACATATGAGATCATCTCTCAGCGCCGCTCTGCCTCCTCACACAGCGTGTCAGGAGGGAGAGAGGAACGGCGCCGGTGCGCTGTAAGTAAAAAATAAAAAAAAATAGTGATCTGTCCCCGCTGCCATCCTGTCCCCAGTACCACCTGTCCCCAGAGTGCCATCTGCCAGTGACACCTGTGCCCAGTACCACCTGTCCCCAGTGCCATCTGCCAGTGCCACCTGTCCCCCCAGTGCCACCTGTGCCACCTGTCCCCAGTGCCATCTGTCATCAGTGCCACATCAGTGCCACGTGTCATCAGTGCCATCTGTCAAAAGTGCCACCTGTCAGTGCCATCTGTTATCAGTGGCACGTGTCATCAGTGCCACGTATTAGTGCCATCTGTCAGCAGTGCCACATATTAGTGCCATCTGTCAGTGTCACGTGTCATCAGTGCCCCGTATTAGTGCCATCTGTCATCAGTGTCACGTGTCATCAGTGCCACGTCAGTGTCACGTGTCATTGTCCTGGTGCTCCAGGGCCTTCAAAGTGTAATAGGTAGTCAACAATTTAGATGTGTAATTTATGCTCCTAGAACACGTGATGGCGCTCCCTGCATTTTGGGCCTCTCTAAGTGGCCAGGCTGTGTAAAAGTCCCACATATGTGGTATCGTAATACTCAGGAGGAGTAGCAGAATTTATTTTGGGGTGTCATTTGTGGTATACACATGCCATGTGAGAGAAATAACCTATTACAATGACAATTTTGTGGAAAAAAATAAAAAATAAAAAAATTATTCATTTTGCAAAGAATTGTGGGGAAAAAATGAAAACATCAAAAAGCTCACCATGCCTCTTACTAAATACCTTGGAATGTCTACTTTCAAAAAAGGGGTCATTTGGGGGGTATTTGTACTTTCCTGGCTTGTTCGGGTCACAAGAAATGATAGGTCACCAGTACATCAGATGTGATCAATTTTGTATGATTTGCACCACAGTTTGTAGAGTCTGTAACTTTCACAAAGTCCAAATCATTTCCACTAATTTGGGTTATTTTTACCAAAGATATGTAGCAGTATAAATTGTGGCCAAAATTTATGAAGAAAAATTAATAATTTGCTAAATTTTATCACAGAAACAAAGAAAAATTTGTTTTTTTTCAAAATGTTCGGTCTTTTTTCAATTTATAGCGCAAAAAATAAAAAACCCAGAGGTGATCAAATACCACCAAAAGAAAGCTATATTGGTGGGAAAAAAAAGACAAACAAATCATTTGGGTTCAGTGTTGCATGACTGAGTAATTGTCATTCAAAGTGTGAGAGCACCGAAAGCTGAAAATTGGTCTGGGCAGGAAGGGTGTTTAAGTGCCCAGTAAGCAAGTGGTTAAGGAGTGCAGCGTTTACGTCTTTAACCACTTCAGCCCCGGAAGAATTTACTCCCTTCCTGACCAGAGCACTTTTTGCGATTCGGCACAGCGTCGCTTTAACTGACAATTGCGCGGTCGTGCGACATGGCTCCCAAACAAAATTTACGTCCTTTTTTTCCCACAAACAGAGCTGCTTTCTTTTGGTGGTATTTGATCACCCCTGCGGTTTTTATTTTTTTGTGCTATAAACAAAAAAAGAGCAACAATTTTGAAAAAAACACATTATTTTACTTTTTGCTATAATAAATATCCCCCAAAATTATATATAAAAAGTTTTTTTTTTTTCCTCAGTTTAGGCCGATACGTATTCTTCCACATATTCTTGGTAAAAAAAAAAATCGCAATAAGGGATTTATTGATTGGTTTGCGCAAAAGTTATAGCGTTTACAAAATAGGGGATAGTTTTATGGCATTTTTGGCATTATTAAATTATTTTTTTTTTTTAAAAGGCTTGCGATCAGTGATTTTTTTTTATCATGACTGCGACATAATGGCGGACACATCGGACATTTTTGACACATTTTTGGGACCATTGTCATTTATACAGCAATCAGTGCTATAAAAATGCACTGATTCCTGTGTAAATGACACTGGCAGTGAAGGGGTTAACCACCAGGTGGCAGTGTAGGGGTTAAGTGTGTCCTAGGGGCGTGTTGTTAACTGTGGGGGCGTGGTTGTGTTTTTACACATCACTGATCTCTGCTCCAATCACAGGGAGCAGAGATCAGTGACACTCTGTTGCTAGGCAGAAAACAATTTGATGCATGCTCAGAAGTATTAAACGTCCCTTTTTATAGTGCAGTTGAACGTTTCTTAAGGCGTGGTGTTATTGACCGTCGGAATTTGGTCTGACCGTGTGTAGGCAAGACAGTTTGAGCGAAATTCCGTCCGAATTCCGACGGGAAAACCATCAGAGCTTTTTCTGTTGAGAATTCCGACCGTGTGTACGATGTGTAGTGTCATTTCAGTCTGTTGCCTGGTTCCTCTGCTATCAGCATGAATTCCTTCTGACAGGTTTTCCTGACACCAAGAGAAAAAAGGTGACAGGGGAGGGAGCTCCTGCTGATTTTACTGTGTGCTGTGTGGAGAGGGTCCCTCCCCTCCACTCCAATCAGTTTTCCGACTCCTCACTGAGCTCTGCAGAGTAACTTCAGTCCCTCCGCCCTTTTTTTCCTGACAGCTCAGACCAGCTTTATACATTCTGCACTTTGAACGGCTGAAGAGAAGACTGCAAATAAACAAAGAGGTACTTATGTAGGAGAATTTTGCTTCATCTCTGTCTATCATCTGAGGCTTGCCACTTCACTGGATATATGTAAGGGTTTACAGCCACTTCAACTTTTGATTCAGTTATCTGGCATCCTTTGGACCACTTGGGTACAAGATTATAAAGTCTAAAAAATACATAATCTTTGTTATAGTTGACTTTTGTGTATGGGCCCCTTTTAAAAAGAACCTATCTTAACAGAAATATGGAAGATATCATAATAGGGGATGTTATCCTAATCCTTCTTCCATTCGTTTGAGAGTGATCTAACATCTCAAAATAAAAAAACTCAGCAATGGCAGCTTCCATATTTCTCTCTTGATATGCCCCCCTTTAATAAACACCTGCCATAGAAGAAAAACATGGCCTAACATTGCTCCCCTTCTTCTTTTAGAATTGTATCGCAGGCCAGCAGCAAGTATGCAGTCAGTGAAGGCAGATGTGCTGATCTCCATTTTCTTCCATGATAGGGTGGCAGCCAGGCAACTTTTTTCAGAAGGGGGGGAGGGGTCCGCAATAGAAGCTTACATTTTTCTCTTATGACGGATGCTCTAGAACACCGGGTCATGTGATCAATACATAGTGTCATCACTGCAGAAAACACAGTCGGGTATTACCTTGGTTCCAGGAGGAAGTGGGACAGCGCTGCTCTTCACCAAACTCAGAATTAGCGCAATTACCACCGATATTACTGAGGCCACCAGCAACACCAACAGCGCCACCTGCTTGGAGTCTAGACCCATTATGTTTCCTATATTGGATGAGAGAATATCAGAAGTACTTGGGTTAATAAAAAATAATGCACAACCAATCCTGTATTATATTGGTGCTTTACCCTGGCACTCTGGCTTACCTTTTTTTTTGTTCTGTGCTAAACATCTAGCACCAGGTCATGAAATATATATTTACTTAGGGCTACAGAGAGAGGAGGCAAAAAGATAGGAAGTATGTCAATCACACGGCTCCCTTTCTTTCTGGCTTTGGTGGGGAATGTAGCCGCTCCAATTTCCATCCTACAGTAGCAATGGCTTGATGTTCTAAGAACAAGAGTCCCACTGCACATACTACAGAAAACCGCAATTGGCAGCAGCATTTATTTTATAAATCGCTTCATCCTCAAAGTTCACAGCAGAAGCGCTGCAGTTACTGAAGTTGCTCTCTCCTCACCTTACCCTGCTGTTTATTCATATTAGAGAGTATAAGGCAGGAAGGTCATTGCTGGGAGGGGGGAGCAGAGCTAGCTCAGAGATGGGCACAAAAACAACTTAAATGCATCTGCTATGAAATTTCAGGATGAATTGTTCTATAGTACTTGCAGCTACAGTGGTCAGTGAGTCAGGGGCGTACCTACAGGAGTCATGGGGGTCGCAGTTGTGATCTGGCCCCATGCTGCAGGGGGCCCATGCAACCCCCCCTGAAGCCTGGATAGGAGGAGTGGCAGGAGCGGCTGCATATAGAGGAACCAAACTCTCCGTTTTCCTCCTGCAGATGCTGAATGCCTGTGGGAGGGAGAGAAGGAGAAGCGTGCCTTTAGTGCAGGAGGAAAATGGAGAGATTGGTTTCTCCTATATGCAGCTGCTGCTCCACTTATTTAGCTTCTTTCTACTGCACACTGTATGCTCTCCAGCCCCCCTGTGCTCCTTCCTGACCCCCTCATCCTCCATCTGTCAGGTTGGAGAGCAGGGAAGGGGCCGGTAAATGTGTGTTCCTTTTCTGACTTGAGAGTATGTGATCCGTATCGACCACTGACTGTCCATTTATGACGGAAACATAGTAAACTGTGTGTACTATGCTTCCCTTTGTGAATGAACGGGAAGCTTTGTACAGAGCTATTCATGTCCATTCATTCAGCGCAGCTGAGGCTGCAGAGCAGAATGTTGAGGGCTGTGTCCTCCATCTCTTTTCTCTGTTTTAAAGGTGAAACATTAGAGGTCTGTTTTTAGATGTTTCTCACACTTTTTTCAGTCGAGCCACCCTTTAAACTTATGGACAATCTTGAGGCACCCTTCAAAATAATGGACAGTCCATTCTAAATGGCACTCCATTCTAAAATGTAAAAACTATTCTAATAGTTTTACATAATGAGGCAACATCAATACACATAGGACACCCAACGTTAGGCTGGATTCACACCTATGCAGTTTTAGTGCCTTTTGCATTTTGCAGATTTGCACTGCAGTCCATTTAACATTGTTTCCTATGGAACACGTTCTGTAGAGCAAATCTGCAAAATGCAAAAAGCACAAAAAATGCATAGGTGTGAATCCAGACTTGGAGGTGATTTATTCTTCCAAAGCAAATACACTTGCAAACTGGTACTGACTAGTATTCCAATGTTTCTCTTCTCCCTCCAGTTTTTCCCCATCAGCTAACTTTACCCCAAAGCTGATGTTAAAAGGCAGGGGAGGGTCAACAAGGATGATATGCAAGCAGTAGACATCCTCCTTATTAACTGATGTCATTGGTCATTAGAAGGTTGTATTGGTGTACAATGAAAACCTGTGGTTTTGTGTAACTAAAAGGCAGGCTTCATCCACCTGCCGGCTTGGATACAATTTTTTTTGGGGGCAACTTTTAGGCATTTTGCCAGGGCACCCTGGTTGAAAAAGGCTGGTTTGAAAGGCTGAGTTAAAAAAAAATTGTAAAAGGCAAATGGTAAAACAATAACTTAAAAAAAGAAAAAAAAATACTGACATCAGAGTCAGAACTACCAGAGGGAGTCACAAAGGGCGCATTTGCGACCACCCATGGCATTCCGCCACCAGGCTCAGGGGGAAGGGCCCCAGCCTTTGTGGTTTCTTGCACCTGAGCCTTGAAGGTTTTAGTTATGCCACTGCAGTGAGGGCTAGTTTTTAAAGCTCATTTATTGCTTGTTAGGAACATGTAAATACTTAAATGTCCACAGTCTGGCTACAGGGTCACTTAAAAATAAACCAAAAGTCTGGTTTATCATGTACAGGCATACCCCACTATTAAGTACACAATGGGGTTTATTTACTAAAGCTGGAAAGTGCAAAATCAGGCTCACTTCTGCATAGAAACCAATGAGCTTCCAGGTTTTATTACCAAAGCTTAATTGAACAAGCTGTGGTTAGAAGCTCATTGGTTTCTATGCAGAAGTGAGCCTGATTTTGCACTTTCCAGCTTTAGTAAATAAACCCCATTGTGTACTTAAAAGTGGGGTATGCCTGTAGCTAACAGTGGAGGAGTTTAGCCCTAAAGTCAGACTATATGAGACCAGAGGCGTCTTTAATATTGATTGGACCCTGGGAAAAAAAATTGTGGGCCCCCTCCTCCATGCAGTTTTGCTCTCCACCTGCTCTAAAACATACAATAAATAGCAGCAAGACTCAAAATCGGTTTACTGAATCCGATCAGGCAGCAATTGCGATTGGTTACCAGAGGTTGCAGTGTATCTTTACCGTTTAGGCCCCTTTCACACTGGGGCGGTGAGCCGCGGTGACGGTAAAGCAGCGCTATATTTAGCGCTGCTTTACCGTCGTTTTCACCGCGGTTTTCGGCCGCTCGCGGTGCGGTTTTACCCCCCGCGAGCGGCCGAAAAAGGGTTAAACACCCCCCGCAGAGCGCCGCCGTAGCCGCGGTATTACCGCGGTAACCGCGGTATTGCCGCGGTTTTACGGCGGTCTCCCATTGTAATCAATGGGAAGGAGCGGTATAGGAGCGGTGAACACACCGCTCCTATCCCGCTCCAAAGATGCTGCTAGCAGGACTTTTTTTACCGTCCTGCTAGCGCACCGCTCCAGTGTGAAAGCCCGCCGGCTTTCACACTGGAGTGAATGGGCCGGATTTTTTCATGCGGTGAACAGGCGCTATTTTTAGCGCCGCACCGCATGAAAAACGCCCCAGTGTGAAAGGGGCCTTACTGACTGTTTGCTAGAGGTTACAGCACACATTACAGCTACATCTCCTCACTGCCTGCACACCATGGACTGGGGAGTTGAGGGGACCCATTAATAGACTGAAAACTCCTAGGGACTGGGATCAGTGGCAATTCTGGGGGGAGGGGATGGTTTGATAAATGGCAATGCTGATTTTTTTTTTAATTACATAATAATAAAAAATAAAAAAAATGATATAGATAGATGTGTGTGTGTGTGTGTGTGTGTGTGTATATATATATATAATATATATATAATATAATATAATATATATCTCTCTCTATCTATCTATCTCTATGGGCATTCAATACTTTGGAAGCAATAAAAAGGGTGTTTAAAAGGAAATAGTCCAAACACAGATGGTGATGATATAATTTGTCTGTTGGTTGTGCACCCTTCCACCAGATCACTCCCCTCTGGGGTTTAAACTCACCACAATTCAAAGGAAAATAAGCGTTGCTCAATCCTCCCAAAAGGCAGCTTCCATGTATCTCTCTCTCTCATCTGGGTTCTCAAAAGTTTTCAGCCGATGTAATCATATGAGGAAAAAAGGTTCCACATAGTCCAGTTCCGCTTAAAATCTTTTTATTTGAAAACTCCACACTTAAATACAACTTGTCCTCTTTGTGGAATACAACAATCCTTGCTATAGGCCAGATAATTGGTTGTCTAGCGTTATTCTATGGCCAAACACTGAGGAGATTGGGGACGTTTTGCCTGTGAGGTTTTGGGCATTTGAGAAAGTCGTGATGACGAAACGTGTCAGGGCGTGACCTAGCGACGACTGGAAGTGACGCTGACGCTCCTTGCGTTCCAGGAGACTGAGATAGAGAACCGGAAGTGGTGGGAGAGGCGCGCGTAGCGGTCAAGGTTTGTTCAAAACCCTCACAGGCAAAACGTCCCCAATCTACTCAGTGTTTGGCCATAGCAGATTGGAATCTAGTCAGCGGTCCGTCAATTTTCTTGATCTAACCATCAACATTGACAATTCAGGCCTCATCAGTACGTCCTTATTTAGAAAACCCACTGCTGGCAACACTATTTTACATGCCGAAAGCGCCCAACCCCAATCCTTACTTAACAGCATTCCCTATAGTCAGTATCTCAGGATCAGACGCAACTGCACCTCAGACACTGACTTCCATAAAGCATCCAATGAATTATATTCTAGACTAATTAATAGAGGCTACAGCCGTGCACTCCTCAAACGATCGTTCAATAAGGTCAAGAACCTTGATAGATTGCAATTGATCCACAATACCAGGAACCTGACTGACACTCAACATGTTAGACTCATCACTCGTTTCTCATCAATGCATACTCAAGTCCGTGAGGTCGTCAACAATTTCTGGCCCCTATTACTTGCTGACCCTACGGTCAGCAAATTTATAGGTACACGCCCTGACATTACCTATAAAAGGTGTCCCTCACTTCGAGATCGCCTTTACCAGAAGCCACCATGCTCCATTAACAACTCATATTCGTCTTGAGAATGGCACATACCCTTGTGGGTCATGTGACATGTGTCAATATGTTTCTAACTCCAAGGCTACTTTATTACCTAATGGATCTTTTCATCAAATTCCTCACCATGTAAATTGTAGAACAATAGGTGTTGTATATCTTGCCACTTGCACCTGCGGGTGCTTTTATATAGGGAAAACTAAGCGGCCCTTCCAGGTCCGCATACGTGATCACATCAAACCTACTTTAAAACGCATTGCCACTACAGCCATCAACAGACACCTTGGCCTAGCACATAACTATGATCCTCAACACATATGTTTCTTGGCACTAGAACATGTCGTGACACATGTGAGAGGAGGCGGCATCAATGAAAAACTCCTACAACTTGAAACTAGATGGATACATAATCTTAATGCTGTTAAATATCCTGGCCTCAATGAATATATCAGTTTCAAATCTTTTTTATGATTATCTGACAATTCATAGCATTTAATCACCTATTCTCTTTTGTTATGCTTTTTGATATCCACACCAGCCCATCTACTCAGATGTATCTTTACTGTAATTCATGTACTCCTCTCTGCTGCACTACAGGTCCAAGCCGTCGCGTCTGTCTGGCCGTTTTTTCGGGCCGTTCGGGCACTGTTACAGCCGCAATTTGTAGACTATTGAATGTTTTCATGTCCTTCACTTAATCTTGTATACTTTGACTATAAGCTTACAATGTTGTTTATATATATATAATATATATATATATATATATATATATATATATATATATATATATATATATATATATATATATATATATATATATATATATATATATATATATATATATATATATATATATATATATATATATATATATATATATCTATATATATATATATATCTTAACTAATAAATTACTTTCTAACATTTAATATCTTGACCTACTGGTCACTATCTAATTAGTACATCATAACATAAAATGTATCCTTCTCGGTCTTAAGGTAATTGATTTTGGTCCATAATATATAGCTCATTGCCTATGAACATGTGTGTTTACAAGTTGTAACAATTGATGGGCACATGCTCTGCAGGCTCCTCCTCATGCCGCCTCATTTGGGACCCCACTAATAATGGGGTAGTTCGGGTCCTGGCCTTCCCTCCCCGCTTCATCGCCTGTCGCTGTCCTTTTCTTTCCATGTCCACCTTGTGGCGCAGTGCGTGGTCCGGTTCAGCTCCTGGCTTCCCCACCTTCGCTTTTCACATCCATGGTCATTTCTATTTCCCTATCGCATTGGAATCTGTTTGGGCACCCCAGGGTTGCGATCCCACAATCGCAGCCCGCTTAGTCTTTTTGCCTTTACACTTCCCTCCTGCTCCACTTCCACCAGGTACCTTTCAGCTCTGTTTCCATCTCCTCATTGGAATCTATGGCTTTCCATTCCTTCCATTGGATTCAGCACATTTGATCCTATTGATCTATGTTGCTGGTTTACCCTTAGTACCCATCCTGTCCACAGGGGGGTTCCTGAGCAGGGATCTCTCTGTGTGCGCGCGCGTTGAGCGGCGCGCACATCCACTGGTCCCGCAGCACTCTGGGTCTTGTAGGCAAACGCGCCGGCGCTTCTGCTCATGCGCGAACGGCTTTTTTGCCCGCCGCCCCATCACGGTTCGCGTGATCAGGTGTGGAGGACCTATAAAGCCTGCTCAATTCTCACCATTATAGGTGATGGATATTGGAGCGCCATTTTGCTGGGATCATTGCTATTTCAGGTCTGATATCTTTGTCTACAGTCTTTCCCCTTTACATTCTACCTTCATTTTGAATCTCTAAACTTTAACTCCATTCATACATTTTTATTGTTTTTTTATATAGTCACTGGTCTTCGTTTACCCTTGGACCAACTACATCTCATACCTGCTGTTTTTTAAATAGACCGGTTTCAGGCTTTCTGCGTCTAGCCCAAACTATACAGATATATTACTTCCAGGTGAGTTCTCTCACTCTCCTTCTTACATATGCATTTTTGACCCTCTATTCTCCACTATTTCTTTAAACTTTTATGTCTTCCTCATTTATTTTTTAATTAGTTTTCTCTCTCCTTGCCCCATCAGTGGCTTCCCAAAACAATATACAGTTTTCTCTAGGATCCCCTCTATCTGGCGCTCCATATACATGATTAATTTTACCATATATATTGGTAAGTCTCTGTAATTTTTAGGCTATGCTAGCCATGTATGGCAATCAACTTTTTGTGATGCCATTCCATAATATGTACTGTTATCCATTATACCCCACCAGGCTCCCTTTAGGCCCTCGGCAGTTCCTCGCCTTATGGGAATATGTATTCGACCACATTTGCGACTTGAGTGGGCGTTTCCAGCTGCCCTGGGGTACGTATCGCTGTCCCCCCTTGGAATTGATGAGCTCAGCGCCGGGTGACTGTTTGTTTTGGGGGGGTGGATATGGCTTTGAGGCGACATGTTCGTTGAGTTCCTGCTTACCATATTAATTTGCACCAATTGAGCTATACAATTAACATTTTGCCTTTTATATTCTCATAGACTCATCCCTTATCGGTACAAAGTGACTTATTGACCCTGAAGAAGCCATTGTATGGCGAAACATGTCGGTCAGCTCTCTCTAAACAGTTCCATTGTACCCAGGATCTATATAACCACTATAGACCCTTTTTTATCAAACCCCTGCCAATACTGTATCTACTTGATCCCTCGGTCACTTTTGAGCCCCCCTTTTCCCCATTGTTTGCATGGGACTCGACCTGACCGACGGACCAATCCAACTATTTTTTCTTTTTGTATATTTTATGTATATTGAGCTCACTTTTTGCTTTTGTTTATATGTTTGTCAATTTGGTCAATAATAAATTATGTTGTTAAAATTTCTTACAAAAAGTTGCAAGTGTTACTTTCTTTAATTGTTACCGCTATAGTCCCCTGTCTCTATCCTCGCTCACCCACCAACCTAAAAGATTTTATGATCTGGAAGTTTTATTTATCATATATATATATATCATATACAGTGCCTTGCGAAAGTTTTCGGCCCCCTTGAACTTTTCAACCTTTTGCCACATTTCAGGCTTCAAACATAAAGATATACATTTTAATTTTTTGTGAAGAATCACCAACAAGTGGGACACAATTGTGAAGTGGAACGAAATCTATTGGATATTTTAAACTTTTTTAGCACCTGCTCTGTGATAGTCTCAGGGTTCTGTTGAAAGCGCAGAGAGCATCATGAAGACCAAGGAACACACCAGGCAGGTCCGTAATACTGTTGTGGAGAAGTTTAAAGCTGGATTTGGATACAAAAAAGATTTCCCAAGCTTTAAACATCCCAAGTTTTACTGTGCAAGCGATCATTTTGAAATGGAAGGAGTATCAGACCACTTCAAATCTACCAAGACCTGGTTGTCCCTCTGATCAGAGATGCAGCCAAGAGGCCCATGATCACTCTGGATGAACTGCAGAGAACTACAGCTGAGGTGGGAGAGTCTGTCCATAGGACAACAATCAGTCGTACACTGCACAAATCTGGCCTTTATGGAAGAGTGGCAAGAAGAAAGCCATTTCTCAAAGATATCCATAAAAAGTCTTGTCTAAAGTTTGCCACAAGCCACCTGGGAGACACACCAAACATGTGGAAGAAGGTGCTCTGGTCCGATGAATCCAAAATCGAACTTTTTGGCCACAATGCAAAACGATATGTTTGGCGTAAAAGCAACACAGCTTATCACCCTCAACACACCATCCCCACTGTCAAACATGGTGGTGGCAGCATCAGGGGCAGGCCGAGAGGTGGTTGACGCCACGTCAGCTTAAGCCAGGAATGGTCGTTTCTGACAATGGCACCAACCTCCTCTCCGCCCTGCGACAGGGGCAGCTCACCCATGTGCCCTGCATGGCTCACGTCCTCAACCTGGTGGTGCAGCGGTTCTTGGGCAGGTTCCCAGGCTTACAGGATGTCCTGAGGCAGGCCAGGAAAGTCTGTGTGCATTTCCGCCGATCTTATAATGCCAGTGCTCGGCTGACTGAGCTGCAAAAGGAGCTGAACCTGCCCAAGAACCGCCTAATATGTGACATGCCCACCAGGTGGAACTCAACGTTGGCCATGCTGCAGCGACTGCACACGCAGCAGAGGGCCATCAATGAGTACCTTTGCGACTACGGCACCAGGACAGGGTCAGGGGAGCTTGGTTTTTTTTCCCCACGTCAGTGGAGCATGATCAGGGATGCATGCACTGTCCTCTCACCATTTGAGGAGGCCACGAGGATGGTGAGCAGTGACAGTGCATGCATCAGTGACACTGTCCCTCTTGTCCACCTGTTGGAGCATACGCTGCGCGGGATAATGGACAGGGCACTTGAGGCAGAACAGAGGCAGGAAGAGGAGGACTTCCTTGCCTCTCAAGGCCCCCTTTATCCGGACAGTGTTCCTTCTGTCCCACCCATCACACAGGAAGAGGATGAGGAGGAGGAGGAGGAGGAGGAGGAGGAGGATTGTGTGAGCATGGAGGTGGAGCCTGGCACTCAGCATCAGCAGCAGCAGTCTTTTAGGGATGATGTACAGTCCCAACAAACCAGTGGACTTGTACGTGGCTGGGAGGAGGTGGCTGGCGATCATGTCATCCTCAGTGACCCAGAAGACTCCGGACCGAATGCCTCAGCTAACCTACGCTGCATGGCCTCCCTGATCCTGCAAAGCCTGCGGAAGGATCCTCGTGTTCTTCGGATCAAGGAGAGGGACCATTACTGGCTGGCCACTCTCCTTGATCCGCGGTACAAGGGTAAGGTTGTGGACCTTATCTTGCCGTCGCAGAGGGAGCAGAGGATGAGACATCTCAGGGAGGCCTTGCAGAAAGGTCTGTGCAACGCGTTCCCAGAAACTGGGAGGCTACAAACTCCTGGTCCTGGGCGACGAGTTGCTGAGGCTTCGGTCAGTGGCAGAAGGAGCGGTGGGAAGGTGGACGTCTGACCGATGCGTTCAGACAATTTTTTAGTCCGCAGCCCCAAGGTATGATCGGTTCCAGCAACCATCGCCAGCGTCTGATATACATGGTGCAGGAATACCTTGGGGCAAGGTCAGACTTGGACACCTTTCCCACCGAAAATCCTCTGGCTTACTGGGTCCTGAGGATGGATCACTGGCCAGAGCTTGCACAGTATGCAATTGAGCTACTGGCCTGTCCTGCCTCCAGCGTTCTTTCCGAACGCACATTCAGTGCTGCTGGAGGATTTGTGACTGATCATAGGGTGCGCCTGTCCACCGCCTCGGTTGATCGACTGACATTCATCAAAATGAATCAGTCTTGGATCACCACCAGCTACCAGGCACCTGAGGCGGATATAACCGAATAATTTTTAATGTCACATCCCTTCAAGACTGCCTATGCTGATGCTGAGTGACTGTCCTCTTATGTTCACTGACTATCCTCTTCCTCCTCCTCAATGATCCATGCCACCACACCAGTGCCTAAGGCACAATTTTTCAGCCCCTGTTTAACAGGGGCGTGTACTTACAATTTTTAAAAACAATGCTTCGCAACACGTGTGACTGCTGTGCTCCAAGTACAGTATCTGTGAGGGCCGGGTTGCAGTGTTGTGGCACCAGCACCAGTGCCTAAGGCACAATTTTTCAGCCCCTGTTTAACAGGGGCGTGTACTTACAATTTTTTAAAAAAATGCTTCGCAACACGTGTGACTGCTGTGCTCCAAGTACAGTATCTGTGAGGGCCGAGTTGCAGTGTTGTGGCACCAGCACCAGTGCCTAAGGCACAATTTTTCAGCCCTGTTTAACAGGGGCGTGTACTTACAATTTTTTTAAAAAAATGCTTCGCAACACGTGTGACTGCTGTGCTCCAAGTACAGTCTCTGTGAGGGGTTGCAGTGTTGTGGCACCAGCACCAGTGCCTAAGGCACAATTTTTCAGCCCTGTTTAACAGGGGCGGGTAATTACAAATCTTGATCTAATAGTTCACAGCAGGGCCCATTCCTGCGCCCACCAAGAGTAACTATGAGGGCCTGCAGTCTTGTGGCAACACCGTCCACCACCACCGCCAAAGGCCCAATTTTTCTGCCCTGTTCATCAGGTGCTTGCAATTACAAATCTTGATCTAATAACTCACAGCAGGGCCCATTCCTGCGCCCACCAAGAGTAACTATGAGGGCCTACAGTCTTGTGGCAACACCGTCCACCACCACCGCCAAAGGCCCAATTTTTCTGCCCTGTTCATCAGGTGCTTGCAATTACAAATCTTGATCTAATAACTCACAGCAGGGCCCATTCCTGCGCCCACCAAGAGTAACTATGAGGGCCTACAGTCTTGTGGCAACACCGTCCACCACCACCGCCAAAGGCCCAATTTTTTCTGCCCTGTTCATCAGGTGCTTGCAATTACAAATCTTGATCTAATAACTCACAGCAGGGCCCATTCCTGCGCCCACCAAGAGTAACTATGAGGGCCTACAGTCTTGTGGCAACACCGTCCACCACCACCGCCAAAGGCCCAATTTTTCTGCCCTGTTCATCAGGTGCTTGCAATTACAAATCTTGATCTAATAACTCACAGCAGGGCCCATTCCTGCGCCCACCAAGAGTCACTGTGAGGGCTTACAGTCTTGTGGCAACACCGTCCACCACCACCACCACCAAAGGCCCAATTTTTCTGCCCTGTTCAACAGGTGCATGCAATTAGAAATCTTGATCTAATAACTCACAGCAGGGCCCATTCCTGTGCCCACCAGTCTTGTGGCTACACCAACATCTAATAGGGCAAATTTCTGCAGAGTATATACGGCAGGCCCCTACTTTTCAAACATCCAACTTACAAACGAATCCTACTTGCAAACGGAAATAGAAAACAGGAAGTGAGAGGAAATCTACCCCTAGGAAGGGAAATTCTATCATGTTAGATTTAATTTGGGAAAAAGGTATCTCCTCTCTACTGATGCTTTATCACCAATCCTTGTTTCAATTAAAACCCCACTTTTCCAAAAACATTTGTCATTGGGACGGAAAGTGAGGTGACATGTTCTGAACAGATGTGCAAAGACAGCAAATGTTACAGGGGTGATAACCCCTCCCTATGTTCTCCAAAAAGCATAAAAATAGATTTTTTTGGGATGGAGCTACACTTCATAATGTACCTGTTCAGATTCTACTTAAGAACAAACCTAAAGCCGCAAGTGGTTTTAAATGGCTTCTTTTTTTCCTTTACAAATGTCATTTTGTGCAAGGACAGTTCTAAACACGGGAAACACATGCCACTTCACAGGCATACTTTGGACACCCCCCAGGTACCCTATTTAAAGGAAAATTTCACTTTTTTTTTCACTTTATGCATCATTAAAATGACTGCTCCCGAAAAAACGTTAGTTTTTAAAAGTTCTTTTTGCATTGATATATGTCCCCTGGGGCAGGACCCGGGTCCCCAAACCTGTTTTATGACATTAACATGCATATTGGCCGTTTGTAATTAGCACTTTTGATTTCGAACATTCGCGTCCATTATAACGTATAGGGTTCGAAAATTCGCGCGAACTTTCGGTCGGTTCGAAGGTTCTGGTGCGAACCGAACCCGGGGGTGTTCGGCTCATCCCTAGTAATTAGGTTAATCGATAACAATGTGGCCTGCCTAGAATGAACTTGTCTTAGAATGCCTACATAAAATGCCTATATAAAATACATAAAAAACACTACATATATCTAATATTATATCTAATATTATATCATATATATATATAAATAACATACTACACCCAAAATGGGCATCACTGATTGGCATGCATTATTGTTTGGCACTGATTGGCATCCATCAGTACAAAACAATGCTGCCTATCAGTGCCCATCCGTGCCACCTATCAGTGCCCATCCATGCCGCCTATCCATGCCAATTTGTGCCACCTATCAGTGCCCATCCGTGCCACCCATCAGTGCCACCTATCAGTGCCCATCAATGACACCTCAGGGCCACTTCATTGGTGCCACCTCATCGGTGCCGCCTTATCAGTGCCCATCAGTGAAGGAGAAAACTTACTTATTTACAACGTTTTGAAACTGAAACAAAACAAAAAAAAAAACTTTTACAAAATTTTTGGTCTTTTTTTATTTGTTTAGCAAAAAATAAAAACCGCAGAGGTGATCAAATACCACCAAAAGAAAGCTCTATTTGTGGGGAAAAAATGATAAAAATGAAATTTGGGTACAGTGTAGTATGACCGCGCAATTGTCATTCAAAGTGTGACAGCGCTGAAAGCTCAAAACTGGTCTGGGCAGGAAGGTGTTTAAGTGCCCGGTATTGAAGTAGTCAACCACTTGTTAAAAACTTAATAAAAAACTATTGAAACAGAAAGAGAAAGTAAAAGAAAATTACCCACATTTTGGGTTGTCCCCAGAAAAGTAATACAGGGGAAATCTTCCAAATGGGGACACTAGTTCTGATGACCTGCGGTTCCCAAGAGATTCCCTTAATTTGCAGGGATGTCCACTCAATTCCTCTTTGGCTATGGGACAGGAAGTGAAGGGAAATCTTCGTAATGGGACAGAGGTGGCAGAAAAAAAAAAAAATCTGACAGGGGTTACAAGTTTTTCCTATAGTTCTACTTTAAGCCTGTATGTCAGCAATGAGCTGGACATGCACCCAGGAGTAGTGCAGGCAAGGGGGGGGGGACCAACCTGGAATGCTTTTGTAACACTATTGTAGAATATTCACAGTTCTGTTCTGCTGACAAAAGTAAAAATCTGATTTCCCCTTCCTTTGACAGGGGTCAAATGCATTGTTTTTGTGTTTTGTATAGTATTACATTCAATCACACTTTATTTCCATTTCTGTATTCAGTTATATTTATGCAAACATTATTTAAAAACTTGTCAATATGGTGATTTTTTTTAATAGAATCTGTAATTAATTAAAATAACATATTTAATGTGATTTGTGACTACTTTTATGTGCCTTTATTGATTCAACTGTGGTTGAATGCAGAGTTGAAATTTAGCACTCAAAGTCGAAACCTACACAGACGCCTTGGGGTTTTTTGGCAAAGGATCAGGGGAAAAGGAGGAGGAGCAAGAGGAAGATCAGCCAATAAGGTATAAGGTTACTCCTGGACTATGTACAAGTTTACGTTAAATTCGAATTGGTTTCTATGGGATATCCCAGTTTGCACATTTCTTTTAAATATACCAAGTACCCATTATCTGATTTGATTGGAGCATCATTAGCTTATATAACTCATCTCCCAATCCTTGGCAATCAAAAACAAAATCCAATTGTCAAATACGTAATGCTGGCGTTAAAATGAAAGGATACGCTGGTTTAGCTATAAGCGGTTATCAGTGGTGAGTGAATTAAAACCTCACTGCTACAAACTCATGTGCAAAGCACAGTCAAAACTTAAAAAAAAAAAATATCCGCTGGTCATTTTTAGCACAAATCCAAATAAGGGATTTATTTTAGGGAAGTACACAGAACCGTACAATTGATCCCTGTGTACCCCTGGGCCATCTGTGTATCCAGATCCACTGTTTGACAGCACTGAGAGAGCCCACCATTACAGATACATCATTGATTCCAGATTGCATATAACTGTTTTAGGTTTAATTTGTCATTGCAGTGCAGTCCATGGAAGCAATGGTTATTATAGTGCACGGTTTCCCAACCTCATTCCTCAAATACCCCCAACAGGCCATGTTTTGTGAAATTCCCTCTTATAAAATAGCGGTCATAAACACCAAGCCATTGACATAGATTTAAACGTACCTGTGCAAGGTGAAAGAGAACCTGAAAACCTGACCAGTGTAATGGAAATTTGTAAGTTCTGTATATAATTGTATTCTATTTTGTATGTATTGCACACTGCCCTCACTGTGCACACGGCACTAATAATGTTTTCAGTACATGTTTACATTCTTTCGAGTCCTGATTAGAATAAGCCTGCCTATGATACGCCCCTTGTTACCATAAATGAACAATTGTAATATTAATGTGATACCTACGTAATCATGTGTATAAAACCCCTGAATTGCGTCATAATAAAGGAGAACGGTTATTTGGAAAGATGCTGAGCGTATCTTTTGTGTCTGTTCCCTACTGCAGTAGTTATTAATAATTTGGAACCACTAATCAATATGAGGATAGGAGTTGCCTATCTATAAATTTCCAGGACAGGTGGCGAGCCAGCCAGGAGGGGTTAAAAGGTGACCCTGAGTATCCGAAACGAGGAGCTTGAGACGATCCGGGAATTTCTGATAATCAGCCGGCTGAGGTAAGCCTTTTGCTTACATGTGAGTTATCAGACTTCCTTGATCGGTAAGGCATTTTCGGGACAAAGGGTACCTATCTTACTCCCCTTAATCGAACTGTATTGATTGGTGGTTATATGTTATGTTGTCACTGTCTATCAGAGTGTTATAGATAAGAAAGGGAAGAATAGTGCTGTTCACAGGTATATGTAGTACATCTGCTAGAAAAAGTAGTTTAGAGGCAAGAGGGTATAGGCACACGTAGAGAAGACTGGCCAGTCATCATGGGCATTAAATTAAGTAAGAGAATGAAGGGTAAGAGACCCTCAAAAATGCCCAGCGCAAGAGGAGCGCTATATATGAACCGAAGGTGCGGTTCTGCCTATACTGAGCCCCTAGATTAATGGTTAAAGTGGACATGGATCCACAATGGGTAACTGGGTTACCACCGAAGTCCACAGGGACTAAGAATCATGCAGAGTACACAGCTAGAGAAACAGCTATGTGAGCAGGATGGATGAAGGGTGACAATTAACACTAGACAGAAAGGGACATTTTCATGTTAAGTTGTGGGATTAATTTGGGGTTAGGCACTACAACTAGTAAAGTCAAGAAATAGAGACATGAGAGTTAAAACAGAATATTTTATATGTTGTCAGAGAGGGAAGATTGGATGAGCACTATGGCTGCCCGTCTGATCATAGAAGGTACAGTATGTGAAGTATGGTATTACAATACATTGGATGCAAAGGATATCAGAACAAAATAAGGAAAGCAGAAATTTTATCAAGGAAGTATTTAAAAGAGTTAAAAGAATGTGAGAGAATGATATGCATGTGTTGTGTACAAATGGGAAAAATTTAAGCGATTTTAGAGAGATATTTGTGTATGTGTGTGAATGCTGGAACCTTTAGTTCTTTCGCTTGTGTGTGTCATGTACGCAGATGTGACCCCCTCCTTTGTGCTCTCCTGAAAGAATGTAGCTGGGATGAGAGGTCGGTGATAAGCTGGAAGGACACCATGCCAATTTCAGTTTTTTAGACAAAACATTTATAACTTTATGTGCCGGGTTAACGAATCTAATGATAAACAATGTGATCACAATTATTTTTGAATCTGTTTTCCAAACATGGTAAAATGAAGGTTACATTTAACCGTGTATTACACAAATTGAATATCATTTGATAGTGGAAACAGTGCATTTAATAGGGAATTAAGTAATATGTCCCCCTTTAAGGAACGTTATCTGTGGATATATATATTAGGGTGTGATATTGAAATTATCATTTGAGTATTAATTTCTAATTGGAGTTTAACAAAGTTATTAATAATATAGATATATTGGTTTAGACAACCTTTGATTGGAAATGAAATCCAGGTTAATGGGGAATTTATAAAAAATGGGATTAGTTTAGTTTAAGATAACAATTTTGTAATTTTACATTTATTGAGTGGAAAGAAAAAAGATTAAGATGAGGTTGTTAATTGGAATACAGCTACCATAATGTTTAACAAAGCCAAGATGGATGGGATACATAAGAAGTTTTTCTACAAAAATGAAATCTAAAGGTCTTATAATAAATTGATGTGCGGTCCATGATGTGAGGGTAATAATAAATAAAATGTAAATATGACAGACCCATCACATCAAGTCCACACACCCTGTTAGGATAGATCCCTGCAGCCAGTTGTTTTATAGTTTTTGAAGTGGCTGAGCGCTTTGTTTGTTTTTTATTTATTTTTATTTTTGAGTCCAAAGCAGAATGTGTGGATTGTGAAATGATGTGCCCCTTTTCCTTGTAAGTACAGTGGGTATAAGCAGAAGAATATTTTGGATTTATGGACATCTCTCCATGACCGCAGGGTATTGTTATCATTTATTATACTATTGCCAGGAAAAAGTTGTCTTTTTGAAACATGAAACTGGAGTTCTTACACAAACAGTGTGATAGAAAACAAGCCACTGTAATGTATGTATGCAAGCTGGACCCAGTAATGAAGGGTTCACCCCCGATATATCAGAGCTGTACCTTTATGCAAAGGTGCTATTAGACAAAGTTAGACATTATTTTGGTCAAATATTTAATTTTTAATGGTCCGACATTTTGCGCAGCAAATATACAGCTAACTAAATGTTTGTCTAATGAAAGGTTTAAAATATGAGTTTGTTTATGTACAAATCTAACAATGAAAAATGTGTACATTTTAATCCAGCCACCTTATTGCCCCTATTGGAGGAGGCTGTAGATGGGGGAGACCACATGTCATAGGAATCAGCTGCTGTGAGCCCAGTGCAGGACACACTCCCTGAAGACCCAGATATTTAATATTTTGTAGAGTTATTCCCGGTTTTATACCGAGTATGCAGTTTATTACCCAGAAGGATACTCTGTATATAGAGTCATTGGATCCTTTTTCCCCAGCTCAAGAAGCAGAGCTCCATGTTTTAGCAAAGCCTGTGAGCTATAAAAAGAGAGTATATTTATATAGATAGTAGAGAATTAGAGAGCTCTTGGTTCCATTTGAAGGGCCAGAAGTTTGTTTTTACTTCGGCAGGTAAACCAATCAAGCATGCTAAGTTAATTTGATCGGCTGTTTTCAGCTTTCCAGCTTCTTGCTGAGGTAGCCATACTAACATTAAAACTCACACATGGAAGCAGACCGACTAAGGATGCTGCATTTACAGCCCCGGACACTTGCTGGGTCTGTGCAACTCACAGATTCCACCCTAGTTCTGGCCCCAGTATAGCTGGGATTAATAATTCAACTTTAAGGACCCCAGAACGAGAAGAACAAGTGGTCCACAGTGGGCAACTTCTTATGAAACAGGACATTGGAAAAGGTGATCATTTATGTCTGCCAGACACTCTTTTCCCTCCAGCTTGACACATGGACCGTGTCATCAGTCACAAGCAGTTATGGCTGCCTTAGTAAATGAGCGTGGGATAGAGCCAGGGATCACCACAGTTGTTTTTATAACATACCACTTCTTGTTTTACCTGTTACCAAAGGTGTTCCCAAAAGCTGAACATCCCTTCCAGAGATTACAAAAAGATATATCCAGATGCCCAAGTCAGGATCTTATGAGTATGCATTTTGTCTGTATGTACATGTTTTCTGGATGTCCAGTGGCCAATGCTACTGCAAAGGCCACAGTAAAAAGTGTTATCAGAAGTAGTTTGTAAGCACAGAGAGTAACGGAGGAAATCATTTTTATAGGAGAGTCCTTACTAGAAGTTTTGAGGTTTTATTTTTACACTCCCTACTGTCTACAATGTAGCGGACAAAGTAGAGTAAGAAAACTTTTGCCTGAGTGTTTTCTTATAATTTATCAAGCCCCTAAGGGGATGATGGACTCTGTCCCTATGGGATTTGGTTTGGGTGTGTGTTATTCACTTGCTTATATTTTGTCTCAGCAGCTGAAGTCCTCCATTCGGATCTCACAGAGAATGTTGCTGATCTTTTAAGGTTTTGACAAACTCATTTATGTGTTTTCTCCCCAATTCCAGATCCTAAAAGTTTGGAAGGATCTAAAACTAAAGCCAGGTGACTTGTGGATTGTTAAGAGACATTTATATATAAGGAAATGTTTGGAGACTCAATACAACATCTATTTCATGTACAGTTTTGCAAAACTTGAAGAAAAAGTCACCTGGATCCACACCAGACACTGCAAAAATAACTAAATTAAAGAAATCTTTGTGTTTGATTTGTTTCCCTTTTTCAATCACAGTCTAGGGTACTTTATTGATTCAATTACTTTAATTGTAAGGGATATATATTTGAAAAGTAGTTTAGCCATGTTGAAGTCATATTTGTCTTTTGTACCTCTTCCATTTTTTTTTGTAGAATTGTCTGTGTTTACATATGCTGATAAGTCAGCATACCAACAATTAAGCTAGAAGGCCATTCTGGCCACAGGAGTGTACAGATAGTACTCTGTAAATATGTCTTATCAATCATTTGTTTTTCACAATGAAAAGTCATTTTGTAATGAAAAAAGCTGCTCAGCTATTATTTTCTCCACAATGGAGTTTTTGCCTCTTTGGCCAGGACTACCTCCACCTAAGCGTGTGGAGGTTCCAGGTTAAAGGTGATAGCAGGTATGGTTAGTGATCAAAATATTGATCAAAAGAGAGGAGATGTAATGGAAATTTGTAAGTTCTGTATATAATTGTATTCTATTTTGTATGTATTGCACACTGCCCTCACTGTGCACACGGCACTAATAATATTTTCAGTACATGTTTACATTCTTTCGAGTCCTGATTAGAATAAGCCTGCCTATGATACGCCCCTTGTTACCATAAATGAACAATTGTAATATTAATGTGATACCTACGTAATCATGTGTATAAAACCCCTGAATTGCGTCATAATAAAGGAGAACGGTTATTTGGAAAGATGCTGAGCGTATCTTTTGTGTCTGTTCCCTACTGCAGTAGTTATTAATAATTTGGAACCACTAATCAATATGAGGATAGGAGTTGCCTATCTATAAATTTCCAGGACACCAGTTAGGGGGTACTTGAGGACCAGGGTTGGAAACTACTACTGTACGGTCTGGGAACAATAAAAGTGTAGCATTAACCCACGAAGGAGCTGCTGGTTTTATTGGGCTTACCGTTACCTTCTTTATCTCGTCTCAGTCTAGGGTTTCCCGCGGTAGATGGCCCAAAGAAATGCAGACACCGAGTCTTCCTTTTGGGTTATTTATAAAAACGATAACACAATCTCTTAATGTAGGATAGAGGGTTAGGAGGAAAGTTCAGGTACTTTTGGACTGCAAGAATAGGAAGACCCTTAATGTAGAGAGACCCAGAGAATAACTTTATCACAGCTGGATTCTCACAACCCCCTGGATAGATCTCCTCTCACTAGGCCTAGCAGCCGGCAAGGTGCTAAGTAAAGAAAAAGTCTCTGCCACAGACTTGAATGTAACTGAGGGACAATTTAGAGAGCTATTATACGGTACCAGTATCTCTCAGCCGGTCCGGCAATACCGTATGAGTGGAGATCCATAAAGTGTCCTTCAACTGAGCCTCAAGGCCCCTTCAGAGAAACCAGCCTTTTGCATGGCCTTCTCCTGTAGAATCCTCCCCTGGATGCTCCTCCAGTTGCTGGGCCTCTCCTTAGATGAGACGGCACCGGACCACCTTTGAATCATTAGGACCCGATATTCATTCAGGCCTGTCCCTGCAGTTGCTTCGCCTCGCGCTATCCAGCCCCGAGACTTGGAATTGCATGGATCCGCACCCCAGGCCAGGAAGGTCATGAGGGCTGGTCGGAAGAACCAACATGAACAGCGTCCAATCCTCAACCCTAACTATAGCTGTGTGGCCGGCTGCCCAGGTATACCTCTGTGAGGTTGTTTTCCATGCTGGTGTTCTCCATGTCTTGGGTGGTCTCCAGAACCCTAGTGCCTCTGATGAACTGCAAGGTGCAGCAGTCCCCCTTCACAGGTCACAAGACTGCAAGTCGAGCTGAGAGCCCTGGACCTCAGCCTTCCCCCTTTTTATATCACAGATAAGTTGTTTAGGACCAAAAAGCCCGGGAACTGAGCACACACACATACTTAATGTAGCGGCCATAACCCCTTGGCGCGACCTTGATTTTTCTGGGCTTACCAATTACCTCCTCGTAGCTCGTCTTTCGTTGTCTAGGGGTTCCCAGGGTTAGTACCCAGTAACTTCAGAGATGACACACAAAAGTCCTTTTGAGGATTTTTATTTGTAGGGGTAACATCCAACTATAAACACAGTCTCAGGTGGGAATAGATGGCACGGGTGATAAAACTCAGGCACTTAGAACTGCTGACACCAACTGAATGTCTCTTAGATAGCCCAGAGAGTAGCCACTCGCAACTGGGCACTTCACTGCTGGATAAACCTCCAACCATAGATTTAGCAGCCAACATGTGTTCCAAAATATTTGCAAAGTCTCTCCCACAGACTAGATTGTAACTGAAGATAAGTTAGGAACCTTTCCCACAGTACCTGGATCTCTCAGCCTTCTTGGCGATACTGTGAGAAGTGTGGATTCTCTAGTGTCCATTAGGGATGAGCCGAACACCCCCGGGTTCGGTTCGCACCAGAACCTTCGAACCGACCGAAAGTTCGCGCAAATTTTCGAACCCTATACGTTATAATGGACGCGAACGTTCGAAATCAAAAGTGCTAATTACAACGGCCAATATGCATGTTAATGTCATAAAACAGGTTTGGGGACCCGGGTCCTGCCCCAGGGGACATATATCAATGCAAAAAGAACTTTTAAAAACTAACGTTTTTTCGGGAGCAGTCATTTTAATGATGCATAAAGTGAAAAAAAAAAAGTGAAATTTTCCTTTAAATATGGTACCTGGGGGGTGTCCAAAGTATGCCTGTGAAGTGGCATGTGTTTCCCGTGTTTAGAACTGTCCTTGCACAAAATGACATTTGTAAAGGAAAAAAAGAAGCCATTTAAAACCACTTGCGGCTTTAGGTTTGTTCTTAAGTAGAATCTGAACAGGTACATTATGAAGTGTAGCTCCATCCCAAAAAAATCTATTTTTATGCTTTTTGGAGAACATAGGGAGGGGTTATCACCCCTGTAACATTTGCTGTCTTTGCACATCTGTTCAGAACATGTCACCTCACTTTCCGTCCCAATGACAAATGTTTTTGGAAAAGTGGGGTTTTAATTGAAACAAGGATTGGTGATAAAGCATCAGTAGAGAGGAGATACCTTTTTCCCAAATTAAATCTAACATGATAGAATTTCCCTTCCTAGGGGTAGATTTCCTCTCACTTCCTGTTTTCTATTTCCGTTTGCAAGTAGGATTCGTTTGTAAGTTGGATGTTTGAAAGTAGGGGCCTGCCGTATATACTCTGCAGAAATTTGCCCTATTAGATGTTGGTGTAGCCACAAGACTGGTGGGCACAGGAATGGGCCCTGCTGTGAGTTATTAGATCAAGATTTCTAATTGCATGCACCTGTTGAACAGGGCAGAAAAATTGGGCCTTTGGTGGTGGTGGTGGTGGACGGTGTTGCCACAAGACTGTAAGCCCTCACAGTGACTCTTGGTGGGCGCAGGAATGGGCCCTGCTGTGAGTTATTAGATCAAGATTTGTAATTGCAAGCACCTGATGAACAGGGCAGAAAAATTGGGCCTTTGGCGGTGGTGGTGGACGGTGTTGCCACAAGACTGTAGGCCCTCATAGTTACTCTTGGTGGGCGCAGGAATGGGCCCTGCTGTGAGTTATTAGATCAAGATTTGTAATTGCAAGCACCTGATGAACAGGGCAGAAAAATTGGGCCTTTGGCGGTGGTGGTGGACGGTGTTGCCACAAGACTGCAGGCCCTCATAGTTACTCTTGGTGGGCGCAGGAATGGGCCCTGCTGTGAACTATTAGATCAAGATTTGTAATTACCCGCCCCTGTTAAACAGGGGCTGAAAAATTGTGCCTTAGGCACTGGTGCTGGTGCCACAACACTGCAACCCCTCACAGAGACTGTACTTGGAGCACAGCAGTCACACGTGTTGCGAAGCATTTTTTTAAAAAATTGTAAGTACACGCCCCTGTTAAACAGGGGATGAAAAATTGTGCCTTAGGCACTGGTGCTGGTGCCAAAACACTGCAACTCGGCCCTCACAGATACTGTACTTGGAGCACAGCAGTCACACGTGTTGCGAAGCATTTTTTTTAAAAAATTGTAAGTACACGCCCCTGTTAAACAGGGGCTGAAAAATTGTGCCTTAGGCACTGGTGCTGGTGCCACAACACTGCAACCCGGCCCTCACAGATACTGTACTTGGAGCACAGCAGTCACACGTGTTGCGAAGCATTTTTTTAAAAAATTGTAAGTACACGCCCCTGTTAAACAGGGGCTGAAAAATTGTGCCTTAGGCACTGGTGCTGGTGCCACAACACTGCAACCCGGCCCTCACAGATACTGTACTTGGAGCACAGCAGTCACACGTGTTGCGAAGCATTTTTTTAAAAAATTGTAAGTACCCGCCCCTGTTAAACAGGGGCTGAAAAATTGTGCCTTAGGCACTGGTGCTGGTGCCACAACACTGCAACCCGGCCCTCACAGATACTGTACTTGGAGCACAGCAGTCACACGTGTTGCGAAGCATTTTTTTAAAAAATTGTAAGTACACGCCCCTGTTAAACAGGGGCTGAAAAATTGTGCCTTAGGCACTGGTGTGGTGGCATGGATCATTGAGGAGGAGGAAGAGGATAGTCAGTGAACATAAGAGGACAGTCACTCAGCATCAGCATAGGCAGTCTTGAAGGGATGTGACATTAAAAATTATTCAGTTATATCCGCCTCAGGTGCCTGGTAGCTGGTGGTGATCCAAGACTGATTCATTTTGATGAATGTCAGTCCATCAACCGAGGCGGTGGACAGGCGCACCCTATGATCAGTCACAAATCCTCCAGCAGCACTGAATGTGCGTTCGGAAAGAACGCTGGAGGCAGGACAGGCCAGTAGCTCAATTGCATACTGTGCAAGCTCTGGCCAGTGATCCATCCTCAGGACCCAGTAAGCCAGAGGATTTTCGGTGGGAAAGGTGTCCAAGTCTGACCTTGCCCCAAGGTATTCCTGCACCATGTATATCAGACGCTGGCGATGGTTGCTGGAACCGATCATACCTTGGGGCTGCGGACTAAAAAATTGTCTGAACGCATCGGTCAGACGTCCACCTTCCCCACCGCTCCTTCTGCCACTGACCGAAGCCTCAGCAACTCGTCGCCCAGGACCAGGAGTTTGTAGCCTCCCAGTTTCTGGGAACGCGTTGCACAGACCTTTCTGCAAGGCCTCCCTGAGATGTCTCATCCTCTGCTCCCTCTGCGACGGCAAGATAAGGTCCGCAACCTTACCCTTGTACCGCGGATCAAGGAGAGTGGCCAGCCAGTAATGGTCCCTCTCCTTGATCCGAAGAACACGAGGATCCTTCCGCAGGCTTTGCAGGATCAGGGAGGCCATGCAGCGTAGGTTAGCTGAGGCATTCGGTCCGGAGTCTTCTGGGTCACTGAGGATGACATGATCGCCAGCCACCTCCTCCCAGCCACGTACAAGTCCACTGGTTTGTTGGGACTGTACATCATCCCTAAAAGACTGCTGCTGCTGATGCTGAGTGCCAGGCTCCACCTCCATGCTCACACAATCCTCCTCCTCCTCCTCCTCCTCCTCCTCCTCATCCTCTTCCTGTGTGATGGGTGGGACAGAAGGAACACTGTCCGGATAAAGGGGGCCTTGAGAGGCAAGGAAGTCCTCCTCTTCCTGCCTCTGTTCTGCCTCAAGTGCCCTGTCCATTATCCCGCGCAGCGTATGCTCCAACAGGTGGACAAGAGGGACAGTGTCACTGATGCATGCACTGTCACTGCTCACCATCCTCGTGGCCTCCTCAAATGGTGAGAGGACAGTGCATGCATCCTGATCATGCTCCACTGACGTGGGGAAAAAAAACCAAGCTCCCTTGACCCTGTCCTGGTGCCGTAGTCGCAAAGGTACTCATTGATGGCCCTCTGCTGCGTGTGCAGTCGCTGCAGCATGGCCAACGTTGAGTTCCACCTGGTGGGCATGTCACATATTAGGCGGTTCTTGGGCAGGTTCAGCTCCTTTTGCAGCTCAGTCAGCCGAGCACTGGCATTATAAGATCGGCGGAAATGCACACAGACTTTCCTGGCCTGCCTCAGGACATCCTGTAAGCCTGGGAACCTGCCCAAGAACCGCTGCACCACCAGGTTGAGGACGTGAGCCATGCAGGGCACATGGGTGAGCTGCCCCTGTCGCAGGGCGGAGAGGAGGTTGGTGCCATTGTCAGAAACGACCATTCCTGGCTTAAGCTGACGTGGCGTCAACCACCTCTCGGCCTGCCCCTGCAGAGCTGCCAGAACCTCTGGCCCAGTGTGGCTCCTGTCCCCCAAACACACCAGCGCAAGCACGGCATGGCATCTTTTTGCCTGCGTACTTGCGTAGCCCCTTGTACGCCTACGGAGCACCGCTGGTTCCAAGGACAGAGCACTGGAGGAAGAAGAAGAGGAGGGGGTGGAGGAGAGAGGTGTGTCACAACCAGTAGCAGTAGTCGCGTTTTGGAGGCGTGGTGGCGGAACAACCTCCAACACTACTGCACCTTGTCCTGCATCCCTCCCAGCTGCCAATAGAGTGACCCAATGGGCCGTGAAAGAAAGGTACCTTCCCTGTCCATGCCTGCTGGACCATGAGTCAGCGGTAATATGCACCTTACCGCTGACCGCCCTGTCCAGCGAGGCATGGACATTGCCCTCCACATGCCGGTAGAGAGACGGAATCGCCTTCCGCGAGAAAAAGTGGCGTTTGGGAACCTGCCACTGAGGAACCGCACATTGAACAAACTCACGGAAGGGGGCCGAGTCTACCAACTGAAAAGGCAGCAGTTGAAGTGCTAGCAATTTAGCCAGGCTAGCATTCAACCGCTGGGCATGTGGATGGCTGGGAGTGTACTTCTTTCTACGGTCCAGCAGCTGGGGCAGGGAAATTTGCCTGCTGCAATCGGACGTCGGTGTACTGCAAGTACTTGGTTGTGACACACCTAATTCTACACCTTCAGTCCTCTCAGAGCAGCTTTCAGAGAGGACTGAAGGTGTAGTGGGGATGGAGATCCCAGCTGAGGAGGAGCAAGGAGAGGTCCGCTTAGTTCTTTGGTGTGGGTCTTTTATGTGTGCCTGCCAACGAGCTGCATGGCAGGTCGCCATATGTCTGGTCATGCTTGTGGTGCCCAAGCGGCTGATGTTTTGGCCACGCGAGATACGCTTGAGACAAATATTGCAAATAGCAGTGGTGCGATCTGCTGCACTCGTCTCAAAAAAGGCCCACACCAAAGAACTTTTCTGATAACGTGCAGAGGCAGCGCCCTGCACAGGCGGAGCTCTGCGGTGTTGTACAGTTGCTGTGCTGGCCTCTACCTGGCCTCCAGGGGGCATCCTGCCTCGTTGGACATGTGACGCCGCATCCTCCTCCTCCTCGTCCTCCTCCTCATCCTCTCTCCCTTGAGGCACCCACGTGGAGTCAGTGACCTCATCATCCCCTCCCTCTTCACCACTAGAGCAAACCTGGCAGTAAGCTGCAGCTGGTGGAACAGTACTGCCAGATTCCTCAAGCTGGGTATCGTCATCCGAGCCTTCGAATCGTTGGGCATCCTCCTGGAGCATGTACCCAACACTGTGCTCAAAGAGTTCGGGGGACTCCTCAGGAGGACATGGTGGGTCTAGGGAAGGGGTGGCTGATGATGCTCTGTCAGTACCCTGAGCCTGGGTGAGAGAGGATGAGGAGGATGAGGAGGGCTTGGTCATCCATTCTACCAAGCCTTCAGCATGATGCGGCTCCACATGTCCAGCTGCCGAAAACAAAGACGCGCGTGTCCCATGGCCACGTGCTGATGACGATGCACGACCACGTCCACGGCCACGTCCACTAGAAACAGAGCCTGCCTGCCCTGTGTTCTTGGCTCTGCACGCTCTGCCTCCCCTTGGCGGTCTTCCAGCCATTGTAGTCGGTAGTCCTGTGGGTGCTGCTGAGAAGAATATATAGGAGCTCTGTGTGATGCCACTAACACACTAGAAGTCCTATGGGTGCTTCTGCAAAGAAAATAGAGGAGCTCTGTGTGATGCCACTAACACACTAGAAGTCCTGTGGGTGCTGCTGAGAAGAAAATATAGGAGCTCTGTGTGATGCCACTAACACACTAGAAGTCCTGTGGGTGCTTCTGCAAAGAAAATAGAGGAGCTCTGTGTGATGCCACTAACACACTAGAAGTCCTATGGGTGCTTCTGCAAAGAAAATAGAGGAGCTCTGTGTGATGCCACTAACACACTAGAAGTCCTGTGGGTGCTTCTGCAAAGAAAATAGAGGAGCTCTGTGTGATGCCACTAACACACTAGAAGTCCTATGGGTGCTTCTGCAAAGAAAATAGAGGAGCTCTGTGTGATGCCACTAACACACTAGAAGTCCTGTGGGTGCTTCTGCAAAGAAAATAGAGGAGCTCTGTGTGATGCCACTAACACACTAGAAGTCCTGTGGGTGCTGCTGAGAAGAAAATATAGGAGCTCTGTGTGATACCACTAACACACTAGAAGTCCTGTGGGTGCTTCTGCAAAGAAAATAGAGGAGCTCTGCGTGATGCCACTAACACACTAGAAGTCCTATGGGTGCTTCTGCAAAGAAAATAGAGGAGCTCTGTGTGATGCCACTAACACACTAGAAGTCCTGTGGGTGCTTCTGCAAAGAAAATAGAGGAGCTCTGTGTGATGCCACTAACACACTAGAAGTCCTGTGGGTGCTTCTGCAAAGAAAATAGAGGAGCTCTGTGTGATGCCACTAACACACTAGAAGTCCTATGGGTGCTTCTGCAAAGAAAATAGAGGAGCTCTGTGTGATGCCACTAACACACTAGAAGTCCTGTGGGTGCTTCTGCAAAGAAAATAGAGGAGCTCTGTGTGATGCCACTAACACACTAGAAGTCCTGTGGGTGCTGCTGAGAAGAATATATAGGAGCTCTGTGTGATGCCACTAACACACTAGAAGTCCTATGGGTGCTTCTGCAAAGAAAATAGAGGAGCTCTGTGTGATGGGACTAACACACTTCAAGTCCTATAGTTGCTTCTGGGAAGAAAATAAAGGTCTGTGTGATGGGACTAACACACTTCAAGTCCTATAGGTGCTTCTGGGAACAAAATATAGCTCTGTGTGTGTGATGGGACTAACACACTTCAAGTCCTATAGGTGCTTCTGGGAACAAAATATAGCTCTGTGTGTGTGATGGGACTAACACACTTCAAGTCCTATAGGTGCTTCTGGGAAGAAAATAAAGGTCTGTGTGATGGGACTAACACACTTCAAGTCCTATAGGTGCTTCTGGGAACAAAATATAGCTCTGTGTGTGTGATGGGACTAACACACTTCAAGTCCTATAGGTGCTTCTGGGAACAAAATATAGCTCTGTGTGTGTGATGGGACTAACACACTTCAAGTCCTATAGGTGCTTCTGGGAAGAAAATAAAGGTCTGTGTGATGGGACTAACACACTTCAAGTCCTATAGGTGCTTCTGGGAACAAAATATAGCTCTGTGTGTGTGATGGGACTAACACACTTCAAGTCCTATAGGTGCTTCTGGGAACAAAATATAGCTCTGTGTGTGTGATGGGACTAACACACTTCAAGTCCTATAGGTGCTTCTGGGAACAAAATATAGCTCTGTGTGTGTGATGGGACTAACACACTTCAAGTCCTATAGGTGCTTCTGGGAACAAAATATAGCTCTGTGTGTGTGATGGGACTAACACACTTCAAGTCCTATAGGTGCTTCTGGGAACAAAATATAGCTCTGTGTGTGTGATGGGACTAACACACTTCAAGTCCTATAGGTGCTTCTGGGAAGAAAATAAAGGTCTGTGTGATGGGACTAACACACTTCAAGTCCTATAGGTGCTTCTGGGAACAAAATATAGCTCTGTGTGTGTGATGGGACTAACACACTTCAGGTCCTATAGGTGCTTCTGGGAACAAAATATAGCTCTGTGTGTGTGATGGGACTAACACACTTCAAGTCCTATAGGTGCTTCTGGGAACAAAATATAGCTCTGTGTGTGTGATGGGACTAACACACTTCAAGTCCTATAGGTGCTTCTGGGAACAAATTATAGCTCTGTGTGTGTGATGGGACTAACACACTTCAAGTCCTATAGGTGCTTCTGGGAACAAAATATAGCTCTGTGTGTGTGATGGGACTAACACACTTCAAGTCCTATAGGTGCTTCTGGGAACAAAATATAGCTCTGTGTGTGTGATGGGACTAACACACTTCAAGTCCTATAGGTGCTTCTGGGAACAAAATATAGCTCTGTGTGTGTGATGGGACTAACACACTTCAAGTCCTATAGGTGCTTCTGGGAACAAAATATAGCTCTGTGTGTGTGATGGGACTAACACACTTCAAGTCCTATAGGTGCTTCTGGGAACAAATTATAGCTCTGTGTGTGTGATGGGACTAACACACTTCAAGTCCTATAGGTGCTTCTGGGAACAAAATATAGCTCTGTGTGTGTGATGGGACTAACACACTTCAAGTCCTATAGGTGCTTCTGGGAACAAATTATAGCTCTGTGTGTGTGATGGGACTAACACACTTCAAGTCCTATAGGTGCTTCTGGGAACAAAATATAGCTCTGTGTGTGTGATGGGACTAACACACTTCAAGTCCTATAGGTGCTTCTGGGAACAAAATATAGCTCTGTGTGTGTGATGGGACTAACACACTTCAAGTCCTATAGGTGCTTCTGGGAACAAAATATAGCTCTGTGTGTGTGATGGGACTAACACACTTCAAGTCCTATAGGTGCTTCTGGGAACAAAATATAGCTCTGTGTGTGTGATGGGACTAACACACTTCAAGTCCTATAGGTGCTTCTGGGAAGAAAATATAGCTCTGTGTGTGTGATGGGACTAACACACTTCAAGTCCTATAGGTGCTTCTGGGAACAAAATATAGCTCTGTGTGTGTGATGGGACTAACACACTTCAAGTCCTATAGGTGCTTCTGGGAACAAATTATAGCTCTGTGTGTGTGATGGGACTAACACACTTCAAGTCCTATAGGTGCTTCTGGGAACAAAATATAGCTCTGTGTGTGTGATGGGACTAACACACTTCAAGTCCTATAGGTGCTTCTGGGAACAAAATATAGCTCTGTGTGTGTGATGGGACTAACACACTTCAAGTCCTATAGGTGCTTCTGGGAACAAAATATAGCTCTGTGTGTGTGATGGGACTAACACACTTCAAGTCCTATAGGTGCTTCTGGGAAGAAAATATAGCTCTGTGTGTGTGATGGGACTAACACACTTCAAGTCCTATAGGTGCTTCTGGGAACAAAATATAGCTCTGTGTGTGTGATGGGACTAACACACTTCAAGTCCTATAGGTGCTTCTGGGAACAAAATATAGCTCTGTGTGTGTGATGGGACTAACACACTTCAAGTCCTATAGGTGCTTCTGGGAACAAAATATAGGAGCTCTGCCTGCCTGCCACGAACACACTACAAGTCCTATAGGTGCTTCTGGGAACAAAATATAGGAGCTCTGCCTGCCTGCCACGAACACACTACAAGTCCTATAGGTGCTTCTGGGAACAAAATATAGGAGCTCTGCCTGCCTGCCACGAACACACTACAAGTCCTATAGGTGCTTCTGGTAACAAAATATAGGAGCTCTGCCTGCCTGCCACGAACACACTACAAGTCCTATAGGTGCTTCTGGTAACAAAATATAGGAGCTCTGCCTGCCTGCCACGAACACACTACAAGTCCTATAGGTGCTTCTGGTAACAAAATATAGGAGCTCTGCCTGCCTGCCACGAACACACTACAAGCCCCTCTTTCTCAATCAATCTTTGTAAATGAATCTATCTAACTCAATCTCTGTAAGTGAATCTCTCTACCTAACTAAATCCAGCAGAGTGTCACAGATCTAGCCTGCTCAATCTGCGCCGGAACAGCATGTGACCGGCGCAGACGGCGTGGCGGCCTTTTATAGGGGGGGGCGTGTACTACAGCCCCTGAGCTGTAATTGGCTACAGGCGTCCTGCCTGTAGCCAATTATGGCTCTTCGAGTTTCCGGGGCTGTGATTGGCCAAGCATGTGGGGTCACAGTGCATGCTTGGCCAATCATCAGCCAGCAATGCACTGCGCCGGCCGCGCCGGCCGCAATGCATTGCGGGGCCGCTCGCATCACACGAACGTGATGCGAGCGGCCAAAATAGTTCTGGGCTCGCCGAGCGAGCGAACGCCCGGTGCTCGATGCGAACGTGGGTTCGCATCGAGCACCGGGCCCATCCCTACTAATTACACATATCAAAGGGGACTTGTTGATAAAAAGGGAAGTGACCAAACAAGAATTACTCCACATAACAAAGGGGAACAGATAATGATTCTGGGCTATGTTGATGTTAATATGCAAGAATGCAGATTAGGACAGTTTATGACTACAGCTGTTCACAGCTTGGGTGATCTGCTGTCACTCTGAAAGACAGGAGCAGATCAAAGCATTTAATGGAAACGGCCAATCAAATTCCACAGCCATTCAGTGTGTGTGGGGGATATAAGATGGCATTCAGTCTAAAACTATCTGAGAAGGGTGTGTGATTATGAAGGCATAGGTCTAGGAGAAATAGTCATTGTCATATGTACTCTGTTGGATTCTTTATCATCTGCAAGACTGTTCTGTTTTAGAAGTCAATAAAATCTCTCTCTGGGAGAATTTGGGTTTGCTGCGGGACAATACTTATTAATAACTACATATCATCTAAACCACGATATATGATATCACTACAGTGGGCACTGATTGGCATCCATTGTGGGCACTGATTGGCATCCATTGTGGGCCATCCCGGTGGTCTAGGGTGGCATACCTTGTGCTGGGCATCCCTGGAGGTCTGGTGGCGTCCCTGGTGGTCCAGTGTGGGCATCCTCGGGGGGGGGGGGGCTGCGCTAATAATCGATCAGCACAGACCCCCCCCCCCTGTCAGAGGAGCAGCCGATCGGCTCTCCTCTTCTCGCGTCTGACAGACGCGGGTGAGGAAAAGCCGATCACCGGCTCCTCCTACTTACACTGTGATCAGCCGTGATTGGACACGGCTGATCACGTGGTAAAGAGTCTCCGTCGGAGACTCTTTACCAAGATCCTAGTTGCGGGGTGACACCCCGCAACAACGATCGCCGTGACGCGCGCAACGGCTCAAAATCCTGAGGACGTCCTATGACGTCCGGTCAGGATTTGCCAACCACTTTGCCGACGTCCTTTTACAATAGGGCGGACGGCAAGTGGTTAATATGCAAAAGTCCTGCCCATGCAGGGGCTAGCATTGAAGTTGGAACAGGTATTAGCTCATAAGGGCAAAAATAAAGCGACGCAAACAGAAAAATGAGAGCTAACACAACAGTAATAAATTTAAGTGTAAATGATACCATCAGTATCCAGGGGTCCCAGAAGGGCTCCCCATAATTACAGGGCACCCCCCTAGGCCCATTGAAACCCAAAAGGTGGTGCAATGTACAGTCAAAACTGAACTAACTAGAATAGAGGAGCAGAAAATGGAAGAAAATTAGGCAGAAAGGTGAAACTAAAGAGAGGGAGGTCACTCACCTACCGAGTAGGAAGCTAGAGAAGGGATGGGGGAGTCTAGGAAAGAAAGAGAGGCCAAGAGATGGGGAAAAGGGAAGGGCTCGGGAACATCTGGACCGTCCATCACATATGACAGCCATGGTTCCCGAATTTCAAGGAACTTGGCAAGAGTGTCACCACGGATGCTCGACATCTGTTCATTAAAGGGTAACTCCACTTTCGTGGAGGAAAAAAATAGCAAATAAAGAAGTCCTATTGTAATTGAATTATATTAAAAATTACCTTTCCATTTCAATCTGCAGCCGCTGTAATTTTCTATAAATGCAATGCAATATGGCTATATGGAGTTGTTCTGTACACAGAATGTGTACTGACCACTCCCCAGAAATATAATTTCTTTCTTGTGTGATTTGGCTCATCAATTTTCCCCCAAAGTCTGCCTAAAATGCAAGTTCGTTTTCGGGCATCACCTGCAACAAAAAGGTAATTTTTAGTGAGATACTCCCAATAGGAACACATCTAAAGGGATGCAGGCCCAGCAGATTTCCTCATTAGTGCTCTGCAGGTGAACAGCTGATAGATAATTATGAAACCACTCCCATTAGACCCCCCTTGCACAGAGGCAAAGACAAACACGCATGAATTTGATCAGAATAACAAAAGGTAGGAATCTGCAACAAAGTTTGTTTTTGTCAGGGAAATACCGTACTTCGGCGCCGGGTTCCAAGAATGCGCACGCGCGGTAGAGCGGCTCGGCAAATAGCACAGGTACGCAGGGCAGCTGGTGCGCATGCGCGGGTTCGCGGCGCTCGGGTATCTGCTGTAGCTCACCTAGTGCGGCTCACTGCTATGCGCAGCACTGACAGAAGACGAGTGCACATGCGCACTCGTCCGGGTACCCCACCTGACCATTTACCTGGCCTATAAAAGGCCTTCTCTTTCCCTTCACTAATTGCTGGTTTGTTGTCTCTACTTCCTGAGTCCTTGTATCCTGTACCTTGTATCCTGTACCTTGTATCCTGTATCTGCTTGATTACCTGTGCCTGACCCGGATCCCTCCTGACCACCGCTGCTGTTACCTGTGTTTGACCCCTGGCTTGCCTCTTGGATATCCTTCTGCCTTATCATCTGTGCTTGACCCTCGGCCTGCCTACTGGACATTCTCTGAGTTGCTTACCTGTGTTTGACCCCTGGCTTGCCTCTTGGATGTCCTTCTGCCTGATCATCTGTGCTTGACCCTCGGCCTGCCTACTGGACATTCTCTGAGTTACTTACCTGTGTTTGACCCCTGGCTTGCCTCTTGGATATCCTTCTGCCTGATCATCTGTGCTTGACCCTCGGCCTGCTTACTGGACATTCTCCGAGTTACTTACCTGTGTTTGACCCCTGGCTTGCCTCTTGGATATCCTTCTGCCTGATCTGTGCTTGACCCCCTGGCTTGCCTTCTGGATACACATTTGTTGACTTACTTGTGCTTGACCCTCGGCCTGGCTTCCTGGACTTCCAGTTCACGTATGCACCTCAGGATCTCCCTCCAGTGTGTGTTCCGGTACCTCTACAGCCTCTGCCTCATGGTGGTCCTGCCAGGTGTCTACTTCCAGTGCAGCTTCAGCCATACCTGGTCTACGTCGCTACTGCACACCACCTGCAACCCACCTGCTGGCAAACCGTGCATCTTTGTGCCCGTTGCCCTCTGTACCCATTCCAGGGGCATCATGCACCTAGTCGCAAGGGGAGCAGCTCTCAGCATTTCGGCCCGGGTGAGTACCTGTGACAGTTCTAATCTTTGCAATGTACATAGATCGCCCAGGGGGGAAAGTTTTTTTTTTTTGTTATTTATCTTTTTTCTCAACAAAAGTGGAGTTACGCTTTAAGTATCAATGCGGTCATGCGATCTTTAACCCCCTGAAATTTTTTTTTCACTGTCGATGATAATAGTAAATGGGACAAATGGAGAGGATGGGCACAGACCGAAATAAAAACTGACAGGGGGTCTAATGCCTCTCCACTCCATCCAAAGTTTAAAAAAAAAAAGTTATGCCTTTAGTTATACTTTAAAAAAGTGTATTACCGCAGTTTCAGTAAACTTTAAAAATACTTGTATTTATTTATACAAATCCATAATCAGTCCAAATTGATTTCACTTAAGGAAGGCAGAGACCCCTAGTGCAATTCACCTTAAAAAAAGCTTGAAGATGCTCTGACTATCCTCCTGTAACGGATCCCATTACACATTCTGCTTGAGTGCTTCCATCGGTACACTGCTACCTCCAATCTGGACCTTCAGATGTCAGATTTTACAGCTGAATATTGTAACCAAGAACCAGACGAGACTAGTTCAGTTTCAAGGCTGGAACATGAACTGTTTATTGGAACACCGGTACGTAGAGATACACTCAGGGGACAAGCCCCCCTCCTTTGCATAATGAAACAGGGCGGGGTAGACTTTACCTCCACCAGTAGCCTGACACAGGTGGATTCGAACTTCTCATCAGTAGACTGTCTTTGGGAGGGGCTGCTGGATAAATCCCCCCCCCTCCTCCCCTCTCACAGTGTCAGGGCTGGTCTCAGCTCTTCCTTCTCTGAGCTGGCCGCTCAGCTGTCGGCTAATTGACAGCTCCTATCTCTCTACAGTTACATAACATTCCAGTGTGGTTGTACAGTGAGTCCGATTTATTACAGATCAGACTGGAGTTATCTGTCACCCAGTGCCCCTAATAGACACAGGGTGACATAGACATAGGCGGTGCATGGGGAGCTGAAACAAGGGTTTCCCAACCTCCCCAAGGGATTCCCAATTGATTTTCACTCCCTTCCTTTAGGTCCATGGACGAGGAAATGAAGGGAATCTCCCCATAGTGACACGAGGAGCAATTAAAACCTCAGAGGTTCTGAGAATTCTCCTGTTTATCCAAAATAAAAATCTATCCAAGATCTATTGGCTTGAGTTCTAGTTTAATTATGAATCATATGGCTTCTAATTATATCCATAAACAGCTGTACTTCCTCCGTAGCATTTTAAATTGCCCCAGAGTACAGTAAAAGAGGAAATGGGAATGGATAGAAATGCTTGAATTTCATTCTTCACTTCTGTGAAGTGTGATATCTGGGAAGTGAGATTTGTAGTTGGTGGTGAATTCTTTACCATGCATATAGTTTAGAAGGTTATATAAACCTCATGGCACAAGCCAAAATGTCACATTGTTTTTCCAGAAGAAGATTATGAGGTGAAAATTCAACATCTGCATACCATACACACCCTAGAGTCAAAATATTTGGCTACAAATATACTATATACATGAGCACTGCTTGCATGACACGCTGACCTACACTTGACAGTTGCAGCCAATAGATTGTTAATTCTTCTTCCAGCATTTTTGTTGGGGAATGTCACCATTGTCTGTGTCGTATGGGCATGCAATACATCTTGGCAAATGTAACAAAATCTCTTTAGTCTATTAATATGTAATATTCATGAAACTCTGTAATCCTTTAAAAAAAAAAAAATGGCCAGTATGTTATTGTATATCAACGCCACATTGTTACTATAAGCATAGAGCCATTTAAGGTAGTCGGTGACCTGTCATTTTACTATAGATATTGTTGCTTGCTACATACTTGCCTTTTCATTTGTTGTATGTTATGTACATTATATACAGATTACTTAAAGCGGAGTTCCACCCAAAAGGGGAAGCTCCGTTTGTCTGCCTCCTCCCTCCCCCCCCCCCTCAACCCACTGCCAGTTTGGCACCTTTTTAGGGGAGCGGTTACCTGGTTTTGACAGGTAGCCGCTCCCACTTCTGGTTCAGTTAACCACAGCAAAGTGAGCCAGAAGTTTTTCCCCCCTCCTCCTTCCCCCTCAAAGCCGGCCCATTCTCAACGTGCGGCACAATTCACACACGCGCAGTAGGAAACCGGCTGTGAAGCTGCAAGGCTTCACTGCCCATTTCCCTTATCCAAGAGGGAGGCCCCGATTCAAGAATCTGCTAGGGTGGGAACACCGCTGGATGCCTGGACCGGTAACTGCCCTAATAGTAAAAGTCAGCAGCTAAAGTGTTTGTAGCTAATGACTTTTAATTGTAATTTTTTTTTTTTTTATTTTTGGGTGGTGGGGTGGAACTTAAACTTAAAGTATATCTGGGTTTTCTTTCTTTTTCATCTGGTGATTCTTCCAGTAACACATTTCCTGTCCTAGGTTGACAACAAGATATGACTACAGAAACCCACCTCTCTCCTGTTCTCCATAATATAGAGGGGAAAAGTTCTGTAGTTCTCAGAGGTATCTAAGAAATGCGATTGATAACATTCAACCTAGTGGGTCATCAACTCACAAGGTTTCGGGCAAGATCAACAGATTATTTTTTGTTTTAACTTGGATATAACAAAGGTTTCCACTGGTATTATCTAACAGACCAAAAGGGACCAAATGGGAAATGTTTATTTTTAGGGTTTACAGTCATCCAAAGTGAAACGCTGCAAGACAAAGCAACAAGTTCACCTTAAAGTGTGCCTCTTCCCACATCTATAAAACTAGAACAAGCCCTCTTTCACCTCTGTAGACATTGTAGAGAAATTCATCTCCACAGTTCACAACAGAGGCACTGAAATCCTATTTGGCATCTTGGCATCTTTGGAATCTTGGCAGCACTGTAAGCATGCACTAGGGGCTTGTAAACTGTTAGATATCAACTGAAGCCTTATCTCAGGAATACTCTCTGCATTTAAAATGGTTCATAAGTCATAAGGTTTTTTTTATCTTGATGCAATCTGTGCATTAAGATATAAAACCTTGTGTGTGCAGCAGCCCCCTTAATACTTATCTGAGCCCCCTCTCGATCCAGTGATGCTGCATGAAAGCCTCAGCTGTCCAGGACTCACTGTAACAGAACTCCGTCGCACTCCGCTTGAGTTTGTCCATCAGGACACAGCCAGTCTGAATATCAGATATTACAGATCATTTATTGTAACTAAGAACCAGGCGAGACTAGCTCAGTTACACAGCTTGAACATGGAATGATTTATTGGACAAGTATACAGTCTTTTTATACACTTGAAAAGTATGTCAGTCCCTACATGCACAATAACCCAATTATTTACCCCAAATATCACACAATGGTTTAGCTAACGAGGTAGGGCTGACCCATGGCTAATCCAGTGGTGGCTGGTGCTCATTCTTTGGGGGGGCGCAAATAAACTGAAAAATTCTGAAAAAAAAAGCCCCATCAATTGCAACCTCACGATGCCCATCGAACGCAGCCACTTTGCCAATTAAAACGCAGCCACTTTGCCCATTAAAACGCAGCCACTGTGCCCATCAAACGCAGCCACTGTGCCCATCAAACGCAGCCACTGTGCCCATCAAACGCAGCCACTGTGCCCATCAAACGCAGCCACTTTGAAAAAAAAAACATAGAAAAAAAGTGTGAGTTGTTGCCCATAATGAACAACAGGTTTCACAATTTATCCTTCATGAAAATCACTCAAGCAATCCTCCTTTTTTTTTTTTTTTCCTCCAAATTGCATAGATACAGTGTAAAGCAGATACAGGTACATTGCATTTTACTTTCTTTATATGTTTCTCCATAAATTTTGTGCCACTCACTTTATGTGTTCCTGTTGCATTCTGAATCATTTAACCACTTTCCGACCGGCGCACGACGATGTACGTCCCTTTTTTTGAAGAGGGATATCTCGGTAACGGCAGCAGCTGCTGCCACAACCGAGATATCCATCTCTTTAGGCGCCGGTCGGCTGTCCGATAATGGTGGTCATCGCGGCGGATTCGCCGCGAGATCACCGTTATCGGCGGTGGGAGAGGTGCCCCCCCCCCCCGCTCCCGCCGCTCTCCCGCGCCTTCCGCCGCTTACCGGAACCGTCGGCAGCGGCGGAGGCGATCGGGTCCGTTCCCCTCCTGTGTCTAGAGATGAGTGACGCTAAGATGGCCGCCACTCATCTCTATACCATAGGAGGGCGGAAGCGACATCAAAAACGTCACTTCCGCCCATACCTCTTAAAGAGGAATTTTCAAATGTCATTTTTTTAAATGACATTTTTTTTTTCATTGAAGTCCAAATATGAGATCTGAGGACTTTTTGACCCCAGATCTCATATTTAAGAGGACCTGTCATGCTTTTTTCTATTACAAGGAATGTTTACATTCCTTGTAATAGGAATAAAAGTGAGCCAATTAATTTTTTTTAAAAAAAACTGTGTAAAAATAAATAAAATCAAGAAAAATAAATAAGAAAAACAAAAAAATTTTTTTTTAAAGCGCCCCGTCCCGACGAGCTCGTGCGCAGAAGCGAACCCATACGTGAGTAGCGCCCGCATATGAAAACGGTGGTCAAACCACACATGTGAGGTATCACCGCGATCGGTAGAGCGAGAGCAATAATTATAGCCATAGACCTCCACTGTAACGCAAAATATGCAACCTGTAGAATTTTTTAAACGTCGCCTATGGAGATTTTTGAGGGTAAAAGTTTGATGCCATTCCACGAGCGGGCGCAATTTTGAAGCGTGACATGTTAGGTATCAATTTACTCGGCGTAACATTATCTTTCACAATATATAAAAAAATTGGACTAACTTTACTGTTGTCTTATTTTTTTATTCAAAAAAGTGAATTTTTTCCAAAAAAAGTGCGCTTGCAAGACCGCTGCGCAAATACGGTATGAAAAAAAGTATTGCAACGACCGCCATTTTATTCTCTAGGGTGTTAGAAAAAAAACAATATATAATGTTTGGGGGTTCTAAGTTTTTTTCTAGCAAAAAAAACTATTTTAAACATGTAAACACCTAAAATCCAAAACGAGGCTGGTCTTAAAGTGGTTTAAAATAAATTGAAAAACCATCAACTGCATAGAGCCCGAGAGCAAGAAGAAGCTTCAAAATAAAGCTGTCCCTGCAAAGAAGAACATAATACATCTCCTACTGCACATGCTGCTGATCTGTGCCCCAAGTGCTGCCACTGTGCCCCCTGCCCGGCACTTACCTTGTCTCGGGTGACTGCAGCAGTGGTGTCCTCCATTTCTTCTCCTGCCTGCTCCTCCTCTCATCCTCTGCTATGATTGGATGCCTGATAGGCACCCAATCACAGCGCCTGTCGTTTCAGCCAATCAGGGCACAGGTAACACAGACGGTACAATATTAGCAAAGCGAAATCCTTCGGTTTGCTAACATACTGCTGAGTGCCAAGGAACGCACAGCGTTGCGCCCCCTTCTCACTTTTTTGGAAGACTATGGTGCTAATCGGGTGCTTCCAAAAAAAAACCCCCACCGATGTAATTCAGGTGCCTGGTGACCGAAAAGGGGCTGGACACCTGAATAGGGGGTGTCAGCAGCGACCATAGATAGATAGATTTATGCAATTCATGATCTATCTATGGTGATTAGAGAGTGACAGGAGGGGGGGGGGGGGGCGGCGCTCCTGTGCCCTTTATGGACGCACCGCCACTGGGCTAATCCCATCCACCTGGATGACTCCGATGTCATATTGCAGACCAGCCTTGCCGACTTCAAGCTAACTGCAGACAATAAACATTATCATAAGCATAAATACAGCAAACCTTCAAACAATAGCAGAAGACCTCATTACAATTAACACTTCAAACCATGATCTCCCCCCTCATCAGCCTAGTAGGCAACAGACTATAGCAGGAGTAGACAGTTCGGCTTCTACACAGTTCTAGAGGCCTGTGATCAGTTCTTTTAATTAACATGTTGAGTTAAGAATCAAATAAACCAGGAATAGTCTTTATATATATCCTGGGAGATATTGTGGATAAATATTACTGTTCCATTTTAAGTAACCACCTTCTCATTGTCCATTAAACAGCTGTCCATTTTTCTCAATCATAGAATTATTATGTGTAGCGCTAAAACACTTAATATTATGCATAAATACAAATAAAATATATATGTATAAAATATATATAGGGGTGCAAACAATGTTAATGTGCAAAAATGCTGAAGTGAAAAAATAGTAATTGAGCTAATAACAAAGTATCAAACACTGTGCAAAAAATGCTGAAATATAATAAATAGTGATGAAACTAAAATTCAATAAATAGAGTCTCTCTGTTCCGGATAAACAGTGGTGGAATAAATGAGTGGAAATTTCTCTATCCAGACACGGACGTGGGTACAATCTGAAATTGTAGTAGTACTGTGCACACAAAAATGTGTGAATGTAATCCCAGGAGACTATAGACACTTGAGACACTTGATAAGGTACTTCTTACCAGAATGGATGGACACACGTACCATATGGCAGTGGGTCGGATACGCTTGTGTTTTTTCTCCTGTTGGATGAGGGAAGATGGTTTCAGGTCCTGGGGGCACGCCTTGTAGACGTGGACACGCAGCATTGGGGTATCGCCAGACCATCCGGGAATAGGCGCACGGTGGATCTTCCAGAGGTTGTCACACGGTGTGGAATGTATCTCCAACTCGTCCAGGATCACAAATGGTGCGATATGGTGTAAAAGACAGGAAAAAAGTGCTCCATATAGTGCACATTAACCAATAACAGCACAGTGGGGCAGCACAGTGGTGTAGTGGTTAGCACTTTCACCTAGCAGTAATAGGGTCGCTGGTTCAAATCCCGACCATGACACCTTCTGCCTGGAGTTTGCATGTTCTCCCTGTGCTTGCGTGGGTTTCCTCCGGGTACTCCGGTTTCCTCCCACACTCCAAAGACATGCTGGTAGGTTAATTAGATCCTGTTGATAAAATTGCCCAAATATGTGTATGTTGTATGTGTATGTGTTTGTAAGCGTGTCAGGACCCCACAGGGCAAGGACCGCACTATACCACAGATGGACACCAGTGGCAAAAAGCGCCCTGAGGCGATTCAGTTCGCATAGGTTGCGCTATACAAGTCATTCATTCATTCATTCATTCAATAACATTTTATTGGATTAAAATCTCTCTAGGGGCATCCTGTTGATGACCACTAGTGTTGAAACGTGTAGGGATTACTGATTTGAGACTTTTACATTGCCCTTTACTGCTTTTATGCCTATTTATCCTTTATTAGACTGTTGCCTTTTATTCCTTTTATTGAGAGCTTTTAATCCAATAAAACGTTATTGGTTAATCTGCACTATATGGAGCACCTTTTTCCTGTCTTTTACACCATATCGCACCATTTGTGATCCTGGACGAGTTGGAGATACATTCCACACTGTGTGACAACCTCTGGAAGATCCACCGTGCGCCTCTGGCGATACCCCAAGGCTGCGTGTCCACATCTACAAGGCGTGCCCCCAGGACCTGAAACCATCTTCCCTCATCCAACAGGAGAAAAAACACAAGCGTATCTGACCCACTGCCGTATGGTACGTGTGTCCATCCATTCTGGTAAGAAGTACCTTATCAAGTGTCTCAAGTGTCTATAGTCTCCTGGGATCACATTCACACATTTTTGTGTGTACAGTACTACTACAATTTCAGATTGTACCCACGTCCGTGTCTGGATAGAGAAATTTCCACTCATTTATTCCACCACTGTTTATCCGGAACAGAGAGACTCTATTTATTGAATTTTAGTTTCATCACTATTTATTATATTTCAGCATTTTTTGCACAGTGTTTGATACTTTGTTATTAGCTCAATTACTATTTTTTCACTTCAGCATTTTTGCACATTAACATTGTTTGCACCCTTTTATATATTTTATACATATATATTTTATTTGTATTTATGCATAATTTTAAGTGTTTTAGCGCTACACATAATTCCATGTCCGTTTTAACTTTGTTTGAGTGTTAGCAGCTTCGGAAAAAGCAATTTTCCTATCACTTTGATTTGGGTATAGTGCAGTGATATTCCCCCCCACTAGCACATTTTTATCAGTCACTCTATGCCCCTAATAGACACAGGTTGACTTAGACATAAGAGGCGCATGAGGAGCTGAAACAAGGCTCCAACCTCTCCAGAAGATTCTGGGTACCACGGCCCCCCGCCCAAAGTCTCTCCTCTTTTGGCAGCAGACTAACACAGGAGGAGACCTCAGATGGGTTGACTCCGAAGTTAGTTATCTCCCAATGCCTGTATCCACACAGTACCCCAAACAAATTGTTCCAAACATTACTCTGCCAGCCAACCTCTGCCTCTCTCGTAGAACATGCCTGCTGCTGGAGAAAAGTGCAGACTGGTCCTTCACCCTGGAGTCCCTTCAGCTGCTGGAGAGAAGACCGGGCCGACTGCCCAGCAGTCCTGGGGTATACAAGTGGAGACTAACGTCCCATCCACTTTCACAGGAAATCCATCCTCTGTTAGTTGAGGGCAGAGGTCAGCAGATCTCTGCCCTGTTGCCAGCGGTTCAGCTGGGCGTAAGATCTTCACTACATCAGCTTGTCGCTGGGGAGGGAGGCTGACTTCCCGGGCTTCCTGAAACTCCTGCGGATTGGATTGATGTGCGCAGAGGCCAGTAGTGTTCTGCCCTGTTAGCGTTTCAGCGCTCACATCATTCATTCCGGCTAACTGTTGGGGAGGGAAGACAATTTCCTCCACTCTGGCTGACTGCTGGGGAGGGAAGACGACAACCTCCTCTCCCTTCTCCCCCTGGATCCTGATCTGCTGCTCGGGAGTGACCTCCACCTCGTCACCCTGGGCCTCCAGAACTACCGCAGGTGTAGGGCAGAGGTCTTGGACCCTCTGTCCAGTTGCCAGCACTTCAGCTGGGTTGGTGTCATCATTCTGGGGCAGCCCTTGCTGCTGGCCATTCCCCAGTTGATGTCCGCGAGTGACGAAATGTGTAGGAAGGAGGCTACGACTGTGACGTCATTGTTTTTTTTTTTTTCTCAGGAGGTGGATGGGCAAACTGCACAGGAAGTGAACAGAAGTCTCTGGAAATGCTGCGGTTCTGCTTTTAAACAAGCATTGCTGTATTGCTTTTACATATTGCTCCTACTACATTTAGACCCCTTTCACACAGAGGGCGTTTTGCAGGCGCTATAGCGTTAAAAATAGTGCCTGCAACTCGCCCTAAAACAGCTGCACCATTGTCTTCAGTGTGAAAGCCCGAGGGCCAGAAGCTTCTTTGGAGTGGTGAAGGAGTGGTGTGTTTACCGCTCCTCCACCGCTGCTCCCCATTGAAATCAATGGGGCAGCGAGGCAATACCGCCGGCAAAACGCTGCTATTGCGGGCGGTTTTATACCTTTCTCGGCCGCTACCGGGGGGGTAAAAGCACCCGCTAGCGGCCGAAATGCGCCGCAAATCCGACAGTAAAACGCTGCTAAAAATATCGGCATTTTACCGCCGACGCTATGGGCGGCTTAGTGTGAAAGCCCTCTTATCATTAGTCCCAGCTGCAGTTCCAGACAGCCCTTTAAAGGTCTTGTGGAGACCTAACCATTCCCTGAGCTTGGTGAGATCACTGATTAGTGGTCACGGCGATCTGGTAAGCAGATTACTTGGTCACCTGGGTGTGGAGCTGGATGCATTTTTATTAAGGATCGCTTCACTGATTTTTTCACTGCAAATTATGACTTTTATATTGTTTGATATATGGACTTGAATCTTAATGGGACTAATGCCTTAGTTTTTTTTATCACTTGGTTTTTCTTCAATGGAACTCTAGTTTTTACATCACTTGTTTAGTTGATCACTAATTTTATTAGCGCTGCATTTATTTTGTATATTTTACTTGTTTGAAGTTTTTTGTATTGGACTTTAAAGAGCTAGCAGCTGTATATTGTTCAAATTTATTTCAACTAATTTCACACATTTTTAAGCGATACTTTGGCCTTTGGGCCTCTTTTTCCTTAACCACTTTCAGACCGGACCATTTTGCAGCCAAAGGACCAGGCCCCTTTTTGCGATTCGGCACTGCGTCGCTTTAACTGACAATTGCGCGGTCGTGCGATGTGGCTCCCAAACAAAATTGACGTCCTTATTTTCCCACAAATAGAGCTTTCTTTTGGTGGTATTTGATCGCCCCTGCAGTTTTTATTTTTTGCACTATAAACCAAAAAGTGCGACAATTTTAAAAATAACGCATTCTTTTTTATTTTTTGCTATAATAAATATCCCCCAAAAATATATAAAAACTTTTTTTTTTTTCCTCAGTTTAGGCCGATACGTATTCTTCTACATATTTTTGGTAAAAAAAATCACAATAAGCGATTATTGATTGGTTTGCGCAGAAGTTATAGCGTTTACAAGATAGGGGATAGTTTTATAGCATTTTTATTAATTTTTTTTTTTAGTAGTAATGGCGGCGATCAGCGATTTTTATTGTGACTGCGACATTATGGCGGACACATCGGACATTTTTGACACATTTTTTGGGACTATTGTCATTTATACAGCAATTAATGCTATTTAAATGCATTGATTCCTGTGTAAATGACACTGGCAGTGAAGGGGTTAACCACTAGGTGGCAGTGTAGGGGTTAAGTGTGCCTAGAGGTGTGTTTCTTACTGTGGGGGGGTGTGGCTGTCAGCTAGTGAATGCTGATCTCTGCTCCAATAACAGGGAGCAGAGATCGGCGTCACTAGTTGCTAGGCAGAACGGGGAGATGCTGTTTATTTCCGCATTTCCCCGCTCAGCCTTCCCGTGAGACAATCGCGGGTGTCCGATGGCACGACGACATCTTAAAGGGGACGTATATATACGCCCTTATGCCTGTCCGCCCTTATGCCTGTCCGTGCCATTCTGTCGACGTATATCGTCGTGCGCCGGTCGGGAAGCGGTTAAAGAGTTAGTTCCAAGAACAGACCTTACCCTTGGTGTCCTTGCAACGGGATATGTCTCATCTATTGGGCAGGCCAGTCTGTTCCTGCAAATTCAGGGAAAAGGAAGGAAGGATGTGCTCTCGTGCACATCCCTGGATCGAGATTGGGCTCAAGTAAGTTGGTGGTGGGGGGTGCTGCTTACAGAAGGTTTTTTACCTTAATGCATAGAAAGCATCAAAGTAAAAAACACTTGTACCTTTAGAACCACTTTAAGTCATATGCTCCCCATAACCAGGTGAAGCAATCAACTCTTCAGCAGTCCATGTAGCAGCTGTACTCCCAACTAAGGATGGGCCCGGTGCTCGATGCGAACCCACGTTCGCATCGAGCACCGGGCGTTCGCTCGCTCGGCGAGCCCAGAACTATTTTGGCCGCTCGCATCACGTTCGTGTGATGCGGGCGGCCCCGCAATGCATTGCGGCCGGCGCGGCCGACGCAGTGCATTGCTGGCTGATGATTGGCCAAGCATGCACTGTGACCCCGCATGCTTGGCCAATCACAGCCCCGGAAACTCGAAGAGCCATAATTGGCTACAGGCAGGACGCCTGTAGCCAATTACAGCTCAGGGGCTGTAGTACACGCCCCCCCCTATAAAAACGCCGCCACGCCGTCTGCGCCGGTCACATGCTGTTCCGGCGCAGATTGAGCAGGCTGTTTCTGTGACACTCTGCTGCATTTAGATAGTTAGAGAGATTCACTTACAGAGATTGAGTTAGATAGATTCAGTTACAAAGATTGATTGACAAAGAGGGGCTTGTAGTGTGCTCGTGGCAGGCAGGCAGAGCTCCTATATTTTGTTACCAGAAGCACCTATAGGACTTGTAGTGTGTTAGTGGCAGGCAGGCAGAGCTCCTATATTTTGTTACCAGAAGCACCTATAGGACTTGTAGTGTGTTCGTGGCAGGCAGGCAGAGCTCCTATATTTTGTTACCAGAAGCACCTATAGGACTTGTAGTGTGTTAGTGGCAGGCAGGCAGAGCTCCTATATTTTGTTACCAGAAGCACCTATAGGACTTGTAGTGTGTTCGTGGCAGGCAGGCAGAGCTCCTATATTTTGTTCCCAGAGGCACCTATAGGACTTGAAGTGTGTTAGTCCCATTACACACACAGAGCTATATTTTCTTCCCAGAAGCACCTATAGGACTTGAAGTGTGTTAGTCCCATTACACACACAGAGCTATATTTTGTTCCCAGAAGCACCTATAGGACTTGAAGTGTGTTAGTCCCATTACACACACAGAGCTATATTTTCTTCCCAGAAGCACCTATAGGACTTGAAGTGTGTTAGTCCCATCACACACACAGAGCTATATTTTTGTTCCCAGAAGCACCTATAGGACTTGAAGTGTGTTAGTCCCATCACACACACAGAGCTATATTTTCTTCCCAGAAGCACCTATAGGACTTGAAGTGTGTTAGTCCCATCACACACACAGAGCTATATTTTGTTCCCAGAAGCACCTATAGGACTTGAAGTGTGTTAGTCCATCACACACACAGAGCTATATTTTGTTCCCAGAAGCACCTATAGGACTTGAAGTGTGTTAGTCCCATTACACACACAGAGCTATATTTTCTTCCCAGAAGCACCTATAGGACTTGAAGTGTGTTAGTCCCATCACACACACAGAGCTATATTTTGTTCCCAGAAGCACCTATAGGACTTGAAGTGTGTTAGTCCCATCACACACACAGAGCTATATTTTGTTCCCAGAAGCACCTATAGGACTTGAAGTGTGTTAGTCCCATTACACACACAGAGCTATATTTTCTTCCCAGAAGCACCTATAGGACTTGAAGTGTGTTAGTCCCATCACACACACAGAGCTATATTTTGTTCCCAGAAGCACCTATAGGACTTGAAGTGTGTTAGTCCCATCACACACACAGAGCTATATTTTCTTCCCAGAAGCACCTATAGGACTTGAAGTGTGTTAGTCCCATCACACACACAGAGCTATATTTTGTTCCCAGAAGCACCTATAGGACTTGAAGTGTGTTAGTCCCATCACACACACAGAGCTATATTTTGTTCCCAGAAGCACCTATAGGACTTGAAGTGTGTTAGTCCCATCACACACACAGAGCTATATTTTGTTCCCAGAAGCACCTATAGGACTTGAAGTGTGTTAGTCCCATTACACACACAGAGCTATATTTTGTTCCCAGAAGCACCTATAGGACTTGAAGTGTGTTAGTCCCATCACACACACAGAGCTATATTTTCTTCCCAGAAGCACCTATAGGACTTGAAGTGTGTTAGTCCCATCACACACACACAGAGCTATATTTTGTTCCCAGAAGCACCTATAGGACTTGAAGTGTGTTAGTCCCATTACACACACAGAGCTATATTTTGTTCCCAGAAGCACCTATAGGACTTGAAGTGTGTTAGTCCCATCACACACACAGAGCTATATTTTTCTTCCCAGAAGCACCTATAGGACTTGAAGTGTGTTAGTCCCATCACACACACAGAGCTATATTTTGTTCCCCAGAAGCACCTATAGGACTTGAAGTGTGTTAGTCCCATCACACACACAGAGCTATATTTTCTTCCCAGAAGCACCTATAGGACTTGAAGTGTGTTAGTCCCATCACACACACAGAGCTATATTTTCTTCCCAGAAGCACCTATAGGACTTGAAGTGTGTTAGTCCCATCACACACACAGAGCTATATTTTGTTCCCAGAAGCACCTATAGGACTTGAAGTGTGTTAGTCCCATTACACACACAGAGCTATATTTTCTTCCCAGAAGCACCTATAGGACTTGAAGTGTGTTAGTCCCATTACACACACAGAGCTATATTTTGTTCCCAGAAGCACCTATAGGACTTGAAGTGTGTTAGTCCCATTACACACACAGAGCTATATTTTCTTCCCAGAAGCACCTATAGGACTTGAAGTGTGTTAGTCCCATCACACACACAGAGCTATATTTTCTTCCCAGAAGCACCTATAGGACTTGAAGTGTGTTAGTCCCATTACACACACAGAGCTATATTTTCTTCCCAGAAGCACCTATAGGACTTGAAGTGTGTTAGTCCCATTACACACACAGAGCTATATTTTGTTCCCAGAAGCACCTATAGGACTTGAAGTGTGTTAGTCCCATTACACACACAGAGCTATATTTTCTTCCCAGAAGCACCTATAGGACTTGAAGTGTGTTAGTCCCATCACACACACAGAGCTATATTTTCTTCCCAGAAGCACCTATAGGACTTGAAGTGTGTTAGTCCCATTACACACACAGAGCTATATTTTCTTCCCAGAAGCACCTATAGGACTTGAAGTGTGTTAGTCCCATTACACACACAGAGCTATATTTTGTTCCCAGAAGCACCTATAGGACTTGAAGTGTGTTAGTCCCATTACACACACAGAGCTATATTTTCTTCCCAGAAGCACCTATAGGACTTGAAGTGTGTTAGTCCCATCACACACACAGAGCTATATTTTCTTCCCAGAAGCACCTATAGGACTTGAAGTGTGTTAGTCCCATTACACACACAGAGCTATATTTTCTTCCCAGAAGCACCTATAGGACTTGAAGTGTGTTAGTCCCATCACACACACAGAGCTATATTTTCTTCCCAGAAGCACCTATAGGACTTGAAGTGTGTTAGTCCCATTACACACACAGAGCTATATTTTGTTCCCAGAAGCACCTATAGGACTTGAAGTGTGTTAGTCCCATCACACACACAGAGCTATATTTTCTTCCCAGAAGCACCTATAGGACTTGAAGTGTGTTAGTCCCATTACACACACAGAGCTATATTTTCTTCCCAGAAGCACCTATAGGACTTGAAGTGTGTTAGTCCATCACACACACAGAGCTATATTTTGTTCCCAGAAGCACCTATAGGACTTGAAGTGTGTTAGTCCCATTACACACACAGAGCTATATTTTCTTCCCAGAAGCACCTATAGGACTTGAAGTGTGTTAGTCCCATCACACACACAGAGCTATATTTTGTTCCCAGAAGCACCTATAGGACTTGAAGTGTGTTAGTCCCATCACACACACAGAGCTATATTTTGTTCCCAGAAGCACCTATAGGACTTGAAGTGTGTTAGTCCCATTACACACACAGAGCTCCTATATATTCTTCTCAGCAGCACCCACAGGACTTCTAGTGTGTTAGTGGCATCACACAGAGCTCCTCTATTTTCTTTGCATAAGCACCCACAGGACTTCTAGTGTGTTAGTGGCATCACACAGAGCTCCTCTATTTTCTTTGCATAAGCACCCACAGGACTTCTAGTGTGTTAGTGGCATCACACAGAGCTCCTCTATTTTCTTTGCATAAGCACCCACAGGACTTCTAGTGTGTTAGTGGCATCACACAGAGCTCCTCTATTTTCTTTGCAGAAGCACCCATAGGACTTCTAGTGTGTTAGTGGCATCACACAGAGCTCCTATATATTTCTTCTCAGCAGCACCCACAGGACTTCTAGTGTGTTAGTGGCATCACACAGAGCTCCTCTATTTTCTTTGCATAAGCACCCACAGGACTTCTAGTGTGTTAGTGGCATCACACAGAGCTCCTCTATTTTCTTTGCATAAGCACCCACAGGACTTCTAGTGTGTTAGTGGCATCACACAGAGCTCCTCTATTTTCTTTGCAGAAGCACCCATAGGACTTCTAGTGTGTTAGTGGCATCACACAGAGCTCCTATATATTCTTCTCAGCAGCACCCACAGGACTTCTAGTGTGTTAGTGGCATCACACAGAGCTCCTATATATTCTTCTCAGCAGCACCCACAGGACTTCTAGTGTGTTAGTGGCATCACACAGAGCTCCTCTATTTTCTTTGCATAAGCACCCACAGGACTTCTAGTGTGTTAGTGGCATCACACAGAGCTCCTCTATTTTCTTTGCAGAAGCACCCATAGGACTTCTAGTGTGTTAGTGGCATCACACAGAGCTCCTATATATTCTTCTCAGCAGCACCCACAGGACTTCTAGTGTGTTAGTGGCATCACACAGAGCTCCTCTATTTTCTTTGCATAAGCACCCACAGGACTTCTAGTGTGTTAGTGGCATCACACAGAGCTCCTCTATTTTCTTTGCATAAGCACCCACAGGACTTCTAGTGTGTTAGTGGCATCACACAGAGCTCCTCTATTTTCTTTGCATAAGCACCCACAGGACTTCTAGTGTGTTAGTGGCATCACACAGAGCTCCTATATTTTCTTCTCAGCAGCACCCACAGGACTACCGACTACAATGGCTGGAAGACCGCCAAGGGGAGGCAGAGCGTGCAGAGCCAAGAACACAGGGCAGGCAGGCTCTGTTTCTAGTGGACGTGGCCGTGGACGTGGACGTGGTCGTGCATCGTCATCAGCACGTGGCCATGGGACACGCGCGTCTTTGTTTTCGGCAGCTGGACATGTGGAGCCGCATCATGCTGAAGGCTTGGTAGAATGGATGACCAAGCCCTCCTCATCCTCCTCATCCTCTCTCACCCAGGCTCAGGGTACTGACAGAGCATCATCAGCCACCCCTTCCCTAGACCCACCATGTCCTCCTGAGGAGTCCCCCGAACTCTTTGAGCACAGTGTTGGGTACATGCTCCAGGAGGATGCCCAACGATTCGAAGGCTCGGATGACGATACCCAGCTTGAGGAATCTGGCAGTACAGTTCCACCAGCTGCAGCTTACTGCCAGGTTTGCTCTAGTGGTGAAGAGGGAGGGGATGATGAGGTCACTGACTCCACGTGGGTGCCTCAAGGGAGAGAGGATGAGGAGGAGGACGAGGAGGAGGAGGATGCGGCGTCACATGTCCAACGAGGCAGGATGCCCCCTGGAGGCCAGGTAGAGGCCAGCACAGCAACTGTACAACACCGCAGAGCTCCGCCTGTGCAGGGCGCTGCCTCTGCACGTTATCAGAAAAGTTCTTTGGTGTGGGCCTTTTTTGAGACGAGTGCAGCAGATCGCACCACTGCTATTTGCAATATTTGTCTCAAGCGTATCTCGCGTGGCCAAAACATCAGCCGCTTGGGCACGACAAGCATGACCAGACATATGGCGACCTGCCATGCAGCTCGTTGGCAGGCACACATAAAAGACCCACACCAAAGAACTAAGCGGACCTCTCCTTGCTCCTCCTCAGCTGGGATCTCCATCCCCACTACACCTTCAGTCCTCTCTGAAAGCTGCTCTGAGAGGACTGAAGGTGTAGAATTCGGTGTGTCACAACCAAGTACTTGCAGTACACCGACGTCCGAATGCAGCAGGCAAATTTCCCTGCCCCAGCTGCTGGACCGTAGAAAGAAGTACACTCCCAGCCATCCACATGCCCAGCGGTTGAATGCTAGCCTTGCTAAATTGCTAGCACTTCAACTGCTGCCTTTTCAGTTGGTAGACTCGGCCCCCTTCCGTGAGTTTGTTCAATGTGCGGTTCCTCAGTGGCAGGTTCCCAAACGCCACTTTTTCTCGCGGAAGGCGATTCCGTCTCTCTACCGGCATGTGGAGGGCAATGTCCATGCCTCGCTGGACAGGGCGGTCAGCGGTAAGGTGCATATTACCGCTGACTCATGGTCCAGCAGGCATGGACAGGGACGGTACCTTTCTTTCACGGCCCATTGGGTCACTCTATTGGCAGCTGGGAGGGATGCAGGACAAGGTGCAGTAGTGTTGGAGGTTGTTCCGCCACCACGCCTCCAAAACGCGACTACTGCTACTGGTTGTGACACACCTCTCTCCTCCACCCCCTCCTCTTCTTCTTCCTCCAGTGCTCTGTCCTTGGAACCAGCGGTGCTCCGTAGGCGTACAAGGGGCTACGCAAGTACGCAGGCAAAAAGATGCCATGCCGTGCTTGCGCTGGTGTGTTTGGGGGACAGGAGCCACACTGGGCCAGAGGTTCTGGCAGCTCTGCAGGGGCAGGCCGAGAGGTGGTTGACGCCACGTCAGCTTAAGCCAGGAATGGTCGTTTCTGACAATGGCACCAACCTCCTCTCCGCCCTGCGACAGGGGGCAGCTCACCCATGTGCCCTGCATGGCTCACGTCCTCAACCTGGTGGTGCAGCGGTTCTTGGGCAGGTTCCCAGGCTTACAGGATGTCCTGAGGCAGGCCAGGAAAGTCTGTGTGCATTTCCGCCGATCTTATAATGCCAGTGCTCGGCTGACTGAGCTGCAAAAGGAGCTGAACCTGCCCAAGAACCGCCTAATATCTGACATGCCCACCAGGTGGAACTCAACGTTGGCCATGCTGCAGCGACTGCACACGCAGCAGAGGGCCATCAATGAGTACCTTTGCGACTACGGCACCAGGACAGGGTCAGGGGAGCTTGGTTTTTTTTCCCCACGTCAGTGGAGCATGATCAGGGATGCATGCACTGTCCTCTCACCATTTGAGGAGGCCACGAGGATGGTGAGCAGTGACAGTGCATGCATCAGTGACACTGTCCCTCTTGTCCACCTGTTGGAGCATACGCTGCGTGGGATAATGGACAGGGCACTTGAGGCAGAACAGAGGCAGGAAGAGGAGGACTTCCTTGCCTCTCAAGGCCCCCTTTATCCGGACAGTGTTCCTTCTGTCCCACCCATCACACAGGAAGAGGATGAGGAGGAGGAGGAGGAGGAGGAGGAGGAGGATTGTGTGAGCATGGAGGTGGAGCCTGGCACTCAGCATCAGCAGCAGCAGTCTTTTAGGGATGATGTACAGTCCCAACAAGCCAGTGGACTTGTACGTGGCTGGGAGGAGGTGGCTGGCGATCATGTCATCCTCAGTGACCCAGAAGACTCCGGACCGAATGCCTCAGCTAACCTACGCTGCATGGCCTCCCTGATCCTGCAAAGCCTGCGGAAGGATCCTCGTGTTCTTCGGATCAAGGAGAGGGACCATTACTGGCTGGCCACTCTCCTTGATCCGCGGTACAAGGGTAAGGTTGCGGACCTTATCTTGCCGTCGCAGAGGGAGCAGAGGATGAGACATCTCAGGGAGGCCTTGCAGAAAGGTCTGTGCAACGCGTTCCCAGAAACTGGGAGGCTACAAACTCCTGGTCCTGGGCGACGAGTTGCTGAGGCTTCGGTCAGTGGCAGAAGGAGCGGTGGGGAAGGTGGACGTCTGACCGATGCGTTCAGACAATTTTTTTAGTCCGCAGCCCCAAGGTATGATCGGTTCCAGCAACCATCGCCAGCGTCTGATATACATGGTGCAGGAATACCTTGGGGCAAGGTCAGACTTGGACACCTTTCCCACCGAAAATCCTCTGGCTTACTGGGTCCTGAGGATGGATCACTGGCCAGAGCTTGCACAGTATGCAATTGAGCTACTGGCCTGTCCTGCCTCCAGCGTTCTTTCCGAACGCACATTCAGTGCTGCTGGAGGATTTGTGACTGATCATAGGGTGCGCCTGTCCACCGCCTCGGTTGATCGACTGACATTCATCAAAATGAATCAGTCTTGGATCACCACCAGCTACCAGGCACCTGAGGCGGATATAACCGAATAATTTTTAATGTCACATCCCTTCAAGACTGCCTATGCTGATGCTGAGTGACTGTCCTCTTATGTTCACTGACTATCCTCTTCCTCCTCCTCAATGATCCATGCCACCACACCAGTGCCTAAGGCACAATTTTTCAGCCCCTGTTTAACAGGGGCGTGTACTTACAATTTTTAAAAAAAATGCTTCGCAACACGTGTGACTGCTGTGCTCCAAGTACAGTCTCTGTGAGGGCCGTGTTGCAGTGTTGTGGCACCAGCACCAGTGCCTAAGGCACAATTTTTCAGCCCCTGTTTAACAGGGGCGTGTACTTACAATTTTTAAAAAAAATGCTTCGCAACACGTGTGACTGCTGTGCTCCAAGTACAGTCTCTGTGAGGGCCGTGTTGCAGTGTTGTGGCACCAGTGCCTAAGGCACAATTTTTCAGCCCCTGTTTAACAGGGGCGTGTACTTACAATTTTTTAAAAAAATGCTTCGCAACACGTGTGACTGCTGTGCTCCAAGTACAGTATCTGTGAGGGCCGGGTTGCAGTGTTGTGGCACCAGCACCAGTGCCTAAGGCACAATTTTTCAGCCCCTGTTTAACAGGGGCGTGTACTTACAATTTTTTAAAAAAAATGCTTCGCAACACGTGTGACTGCTGTGCTCCAAGTACAGTATCTGTGAGGGCCGGGTTGCAGTGTTGTGGCACCAGCACCAGTGCCTAAGGCACAATTTTTCAGCCCCTGTTTAACAGGGGCGTGTACTTACAATTTTTTAAAAAAATGCTTCGCAACACGTGTGACTGCTGTGCTCCAAGTACAGTCTCTGTGAGGGGTTGCAGTGTTGTGGCACCAGCACCAGTGCCTAAGGCACAATTTTTCAGCCCCTGTTTAACAGGGGCGGGTAATTACAAATCTTGATCTAATAGTTCACAGCAGGGCCCATTCCTGCGCCCACCAAGAGTAACTATGAGGGCCTGCAGTCTTGTGGCAACACCGTCCACCACCACCGCCAAAGGCCCAATTTTTCTGCCCTGTTCATCAGGTGCTTGCAATTACAAATCTTGATCTAATAACTCACAGCAGGGCCCATTCCTGCGCCCACCAAGAGTAACTATGAGGGCCTACAGTCTTGTGGCAACACCGTCCACCACCACCGCCAAAGGCCCAATTTTTCTGCCCTGTTCATCAGGTGCTTGCAATTACAAATCTTGATCTAATAACTCACAGCAGGGCCCATTCCTGCGCCCCCACCAAGAGTAACTGTGAGAGCTTACAGTCTTGTGGCAAAACCGTCCACCACCCCCAATTTTTCTGCCCTGTTCAACAGGTGCATGCAATTACAAATCTTGATCTATTAACTCACAGCAGGGCCCATTCCTGTGCCCACCAGTCTTGTGGCTACACCAACATCTAATAGGGCAAATTTCTGCAGAGTATATACGCCAGGCCCCTACTTTCAAACATCCAACTTACAAACGACTCCTACTTGCAAATGGAAAGAGAAAACAGGAAGTGAGAGGAAATCTACCCCTAGGAAGGGAAATTCTATCCTGTTAGATTTAATTTGGAAAAAGGTATCTCCTCTCTACTGATACTTTATCACCAATCCTTGTTTCAATTAAAACCCCCACTTTTCCAAAAACATTTGTCATTGGGACGGAAAGTGAGGTGACATGTTCTGAACAGATGTGCAAAGACAGCAAATGTTACAGGGGTGATAACCCCTCCCTATGTTCTCCAAAAAGCTTAAAAATAGATTTTTTTGGGATGGAGCTACACTTCATAATGTACCTGTTCAGATTCTACTTAAGATCAAACCTAAAGCCGCAAGTGGTTTTAAATGGCTTCTTTTTTTCCTTTACAAATGTCATTTTGTGCAAGGACAGTTCTAAACACACGGGAAACACATGCCACTTCACAGGCATACTTTGGACACCCCCCAGGTACCATATTTAAAGGAAAATGTCACTTTTTTTTTTTTCACTTTATGCATCATTAAAATGACTGCTCCCGAAAAAACGTTAGTTTTTAAAAGTTCTTTTTGCATTGATATATGTCCCCTGGGGCAGGACCCGGGTCCCCAAACCTGTTTTTTATGACATTAACATGCATATTGATTTCGAACGTTCGCGTCCATTATAACGTATAGGGTTCGAAAATTCGCACGAACTTTCGGTCCGTTCGAAGGTTCTGGTTCGAACCGAACCCGGGGTGTTCGGCTCATCCCTACTCCCAACATTCCTTCTCATGTTGTTTAAAAGTGCGGGTCAGGAAACCTCTTCCTGCCACCCCCTTCCTCCCTGATTGAGACAGAGTGACTCTTCGTAGGCCATCCCATCCTGGCAACCATCACTCTGCCTCTGTAAATAGACCTCCCCAGCCACCATTCCTTTTGAATGTCCACAAAACGGGCCCAGGTTTCCTCACACTCTGGCACCCGCAGCGGCTTAGGGATGTGCAGAAACTCCCAAATCAGGTCATTCTCCCACTCTCCCCAGGAGTTTTCAACAATGTCCATGACTTTCCCAAGTTTTTCTTCAACTGGTGGTGGAAATGAAAATTTGCTTTTCTAACACTGAATCGCCTCTCCGCCAATCAGGAAGCACGGCTCTGATACCCGTTTCCTGATTAGCTGAAAGGTCAGACGATCCTTTTGAATGCCTAGGAGGAGGGGGGGAGACGCATGGCGGATGGCACCCTGATCTCAGAAGAGAAGCGGACACAGGAGACGCTGCCAGATGCCCGCTGCAGCCTGACCCACTGCAAGCCGATCCCCGATGCTGTGTGCCCACCATTCCCCAATGTGCCCACCGATCCTCGGCGCCGATGGGGTAAGTGCTAGTGGACCGGCAGACAGCGGGGGGTGTTGAGGTGCCGTGGGGGGGGGGGTGTGGTTGTTTGCTCCCCCTCAAACAAAAAAACACCAGCCACCACTGGGGTGCTACATACGTTTGTTTTTGACATTCAATTTGGCAATTAATTAACTTTTCCAAGCAAAATCACTGTTAGAAATTCCTTCAATGAAAAAAAAAAAATTTCCATCCTTTTGAATTTTATCATCACTGCAGTTGAAAATGAATGTCAATTTGACCCCACAAACCATTAGACCCCACAAATTCACTAGATGTGAATCTAACCACTAAAATTTTAGAAAAGCTTCAATATTAAAAACCCTTACATATACCAACTGAAGTGACGAGATGAAACAAAGCCTCCTAAGTTGTACCTGTTTATCTGTGGCCCTCGCTCCTCTACATCCTCCTAAAGCACACATTATACATAGCATTTCCGAATGTCGGAAGACAGGGGGAGGGAATGGACACACCCCCTTCTACACAATCTCAGAGGGAAACATGCACAGCTGAGACTGTCAATCATCCGCTGTGTGCTGGAAAGGGGGTGTCATCATCCTGGAGTGCTTTGTGTAGGCATAGACTGGTATAAGTGACTCATGCAAAGGTTGAAGTCAGCAGACAGAAATCGCACTGCTTTGGTTTGAGGCAAGTACACACTATAGAAGGATATATTTTTAGCATTTTTCTTTTCTGAGGTTTACAACCACTTTAATGCCATTTCCAAAGTAATTTTCAACAGTTCTAAATCAGCAGCTTTCATTAAAATATCACTTGGTGATCCTGCCATGAAGGTCCTCGTTCATGCACTTCCTGTTATAGGGAGACAGTGCTCTGTCCCCATCTCCCAGTTGTGCTACTGCTTTGTCACCCTGTCGCACAGGCTTCTGACAGAGACCATGGCATGCTCCACTGTTTTTACCATCTGGAACCCCCCCCTAGAAATGGCATGCAGCTTTCACTGGAGTACATGCATGTAGACAGGTTAGGAAAGAGGCTGCAAGAGATCAACTTCACTGAGATGCAGCAAAGGATGAGAAAAGGTAAACATAAAGCTGATCATACATGGCTCAAATTTCACAGGAATTGGCTAAAATTTTAGCCGTGGCTGGCCCTACTTTGACACTACCAGGCTTCACAGACTATGATTGAAAAAAAAGGCGCTGGGTGAATAAAGGTCGCTAACAATTATGACGAAACACTGATATCAGACTCCTGCCCTTCTCACCAATTCGTGACAAATGACTGGCCAGTCTCACACCGCACTGTCACTTACTTAACAATGCCACTCTCAGCTGCACCCTGTACAAAGATTTTCCAGCTCGTGGGACCACAATGTAGGTGCCAGCAGCCTGAGAGCGATTGTAACTGGGTTAAGTTAATTAAGCAATTATCCCTTTAACTGCCATGACTGACTTTTATCGAAGAATCAGAACTTCCACAAGATTAGCAATACCAGCTATGATTTTAGAATAAACATCTTTAACATGCACTGTCACCACAGACTAGTATGTTCAGAGGCTCTATAGTAGAATTGTCCCAATACCCCTTTTTTTTAGACTGGGTACAAGTACCGATACCGATTACTGATACTTTTTTTAGCACTAATATACAGCAATGATGACGCGTGGACTGTCAGTATTTTATTGTATTTATTTTTTTAGCCCTGTTGGGGGGTGGCTTAACAGACCCCTGACATCTCCCTTTTGAGACCGGGAAAGGGACTTAGGAAAGAGATTCCCTAGTCCCTTTCTCTGCAGCCTCAGCTGCACTGAAGATGAATGGACAGGAGACAGGCTCCTCTCCATTCATAAACTGAAGCATCGTAAACACAGTTTACGATGCTCAGTGACAGTTATGAATGAACAGAGTCAGTGATAACTGATTCTGTGCATTCAGAAAAGGAAGGAGCCGGTAAATTACACATTTACTGACTCCTTCCTCCGCTCTCCATCCTGACAGATCGAGGACAGGGGGGGGCGGAGAAGCACAGAGGGGGACTGGAGGAGGGGACTGGTGCGGTGCTGGGGAGGAGTTACAATCACCGATCCCCTTGTATACATTTCAATAAATCAGCTGAAAGCCGCCAGAGGGAGAGGAGGAGAAGCGGCTGTCAGCTGCTTTATTTAAATGTATACATTGATCTGTGATTGTAACTCCTCCCCAGTGCTGCACCGATCACACCTGACATTCCTGGTATCGGACTATGCATCAGAGCATTTGCCCAAGTAAAAGTAATGCTCGGTATCAGCACCAATACTAGTATCGGAACAAACCTAATTTACAGTATACAGTAACACTCTTCAAGACACAGGGATTCTTTTTAGTTTGCGTTAAAAGCGTTAGAGACAATGTTAGCACTTTTCTTATCTTCCAAAATGTGCAGGTTGCATTCTAGAAACCGGTAGATTATTGCTCAGCATTCAATTTATGTCTAGTGATACCAAACAGTGTATATCAGATGGGCCTGTCACCCAGGAGGTATCTGACTGCTACCTCGCCCTCTGTATGTGCTAGCTTAGTCATGTATGACCTCAATTTGTTCGGGATTATATTCTCCATTCAAATATATACTTAATATTAATGGGTCATGGTTCATGGTTAATTTTATAAATTGTGTGTGGATTTTGTTAATTTGTGATTTGGGCAGAGGTCTAGGAGAGGTCGCCCCCACACCTGACTGCTTCCTAGGTAGGCATTTTATGGCATGCTATGTGTTCCTAGTGCTGTAAATGCCCCACAAACCATTGGTGACAGAACTGAAGGATTTTGTTATAGTTTTACGATCGGTCAGAGGGAGGTGGTAATCTGTCGATTTTATATATTTTTTTTATGGTCAGCAGAAATTAACAGACATCCTACCAGAACTCAATTAGCTGTTTACAGCTCTGCAAAGACCTGTGTGCTGGTGTATGCTGTCCCTAAGTTGAGATCGCAGATTCTTTTGAAACGTTAGCTAAATTATAAAGCTATGGAGGTACATTCCTAAGTATGGAGGTGTGCTCCTTCCTAACCAATGACACCACAAAGCTTCTAATCCACTCCCTGGTCATCTTTTGTCTTGACTACTGCATCTACCTCTTCATTGGCTTGCCTTTTAAATTGGAAATTCTCCCTTCAGTCCATCATGATTGCTGCTGCCAGGCTCATCCACCTTACAAATCATTCGGCGTCTGCTACCCCTCTTTGCCAATCTCTCCATTATCTGCCACTCAACCAAAGATAAAATTCAAGATACTAACCATAACTTACAAAGCCATCCATACCTTGGCCCCCAGCTACATAACTAACCTTGTCTCAAAATACCAACCAAATTGTTCTCTTCGTTCCTCCCAAGACCTCCACCTTTCTAGCTCCTTTGTCACCTCATTCCATCCCCACCATCAGCACATCCCCACAGTTATTGCTTCTTGTATCTCTTGACCTTCCCTCCTTAGATTGTAAGCTCTAACATGCAGGGCTCTTTGATTCCTACTGTTTTAAAGTGTTTTGTAGTTGTACTGTTTACCCTCCAGTTTACCTGCTACGTCAGCGCTATATAAATCCTGTATAATAATAATAATAATGATAATAAAAGTATTTGCTGCTGCAGTATGTAACTGTTCTACAAAACTGTCATGGGCGACCTATGATTCCTGAACAACATGGATGTCGCCTTCATCTTTTCTTGGGCTCAATGCGCATCATCATTACAACAATGACTGCACCCAATAAACTGCAAATCAGTGTTTGGGTATTCTGACAGATGTGAATGCTGGCCCTCAGAATACAATAGCTGGCAGTGGAAGATAAGTCCACACTGTTTAGATGGGGGAGTCTATGGAGAAATCATTACATGTGTAGCACTGACCCCCGAAGGAGCTGCTGGTTTTTGTTGGGCTTACCGTTGCCTCACTTGTTCACTGTGTCCGTCCTAGGGGTCCCGTTGTAGAGTTGGTTAAAGAATATTGTCTCTGACACTTAGTCCTTTTTCCAAAGATTTATTTGAAAGAACATAAATTTTGCAATAGAGGGATAGAGGGTTAAGGGGAATTCAGGTATCTTGTAAATTGCGGGTTAGAGGTATTTCCTTGATCCAGAGGACAAACAGCTTCCACAGGCTGGATCCAGCAACCACCAGATAGGCCCCTCTCACTGACCTAGCAGCCGATGAGATGCTCTGTCAAAGTCTCTGCCACAGACTTGTCAATTTAGCAGAATCGTTGTGCAATCCTCTGCCACAGGAAGGCACAACCAGCAACTTGTTGTAAAATTAAAGAACTGTCACACAGTACAGTTTCTTTCAGCCAATCCGGCGATACTGTGTGGTAGAGAAGAAAAAACTGCGCCAGGTAAAGGTAGCTAAATATCCCATATGATGGTACTGTCACTACCTAATATATACCTAATATAGTGCATGACAAGTATATTTGTAGATTAAGGTTATGACACTAATATCCTATACTGATCATGGATATCTAAAAAAACACACCCAAAAAGAAACACAATATGGATTAGGTGGCTGCGTGACTAGCATTCACAATAACAGTGTTTGGCAAGGCAGTATTGACACTGTAATCACACAATAGACCAGAGTGGAGAAGACCCAGAAAAAAGTCCACAGGATAAGTATCATCTGGAAGATTGAATTCTTATTCTTATATGGTGTAATGTTGGAAACTTTAAATTTCTTGTCTCACCGCTGTGCTCCACATCACACGAGAGAGCCACCACCAATATATATTCTCCTTACCAGATAATTGGTAAAAAAAGACACTCAGAATGAGCCCATAAAGGAATCCTGACTTCAAAGGAAGAAGCGACACCCAAAAGGAATGATATCCAAGAACCTGCCACTCACAGCCAGCGGACTCCCGACCAGACCCAGTGTGGTGAATCTAATCCTGATAGCAGCACTCGGCGGTGCATCCAAACAATACCATAAGGAAGAGAAGGCAGACCATAGTATAATATTGTCTTAAACAGATGAGTCTTTTTATTTAAAAAAAGGTGTACTCACATTCAAAGAATATGAAGAAAGCATAAACGAACTTCAGGTTAATAAAAAAGCAGACGCCGGCCGGCATCAGTAACGGACCCTTCCTCCTTCCTGAAAGCAAACGCGATGACGTCACTGCACGCCTTCCCACGATGACGTCACTGCACGCCTTCTCACGACGTCCCCCAACTGAGTCTCCAGGCTCTTCCAGAGATACCAGCCTTGGTGCTCGGTCCTCTCCTGGAAAAGTCCTCCCCTGGATCCTCCAGTCGCTTGGCTTCTCCCCGCAGGCAAGACAGCACAGGACCACCCCTGGATCGGTAGGCCCCAAGACTTCTGGGCCCATCCTTTAGTTGCGAAGCCTCGGGCCAGCCAGCCTGAGACAGAGTAAGGCAGTACACACCTTAGGCCAGGAGGGCCATCAGGTCGGGATAACGAACCCCTAAAATATGGCATCTGTACCTTAAATACTCTTACCCAGAATGCACAGCGGGCAGACCACTCCCACTGGGCTGTTTCTGAGTTAAAGGGGTACCCAATGCATTTAGCCTGTTGCATTTCCAACACTTACCGGTGGTGACAGCGACACCCACGGTCAAGTGGAAACTAGCACAACCCAGCTAAACTGGTACAGAAACCAGAACTTTAGCATAATTAGTCTGAGCCTAACTGCAGCTTCAGTCAAACTTAAATTTACAAAAATAATAGCGTCTGCTCATTAGGAGCAGGGCGCTACACATGCATGGCCAACTTAACCACTTCCCGACCGGCGCACACAGATATACGTCGGCAGAATGGCAGAATGGCACGTACAGGCAGGAGGGCGTATATATAAGTCCCTCCTTAATGCCTGTCGTGCCATCGGGAGCGGCGCGCTCCCGCGCCGGTCGGGACCCCGTGAGTCCGGTCACGGGCCCAGCGGACTCGATTGCCGTGGGGACATCCGCGATCGTCTCACGGGAAGGCTGAACGGGGAGATGCCGAGATAAACAGCATCTCCCCGTTCTGCCTAGCAACTAGTGATGCCAATCTCTGCTCCCTGTGATTGAAGCAGAGATCAGCATTCACTAGCTGACAGCCACGCCCCCCCCCCCCCCCCACAGTAAGAAACACACTCCTAGGCATACTTAACCCCTACACTGCCCCCTTGTGGTTAACCCCTTCACTGCCAGTGTCATTTATACAGGAATCAATGCATTTAAATAGCATTGATTGCTGTATAAATGACAATGGTCCCAAAAATTTGTCAAAAATGTCCGATGTGTCCGCCATAATGTCGCAGTCACAATAAAAATCGCTGATCGCCGCCATTACTAATAAAAAAAATTATTAATAAAAATGCTATAAAAACTATCCCCTATCTTGTAAACGCTATAACTTCTGCACAAACCAATCAATAATCGCTTATTGCTTTTTTTTTTTTTTTTACCAAAAATATGTAGAAGAATACGTATCGGCCTAAACTGAGGAAAAAAATGTTTTTTTATATATTTTTGGGGGATATTTTATTATAGCAAAAAATAATGCGTTTTTTTTTCAAAATTGTCGCTCTTTTTTGTTTATAGCGCAAAAAATAAAAACCGCAGGGGCGATCCAATACCACCAAAAGAAAGCTCTATTTGTGGGGAAAAAAAGGACATCACGCAGTGCCGAATCGCAAAAAAAGGGCCTGGTCCTTTGGCTGCAAATTTGTCCGGTCTGAAAGTGGTTAAGTATATTTTAATGGCAGTTAGCAAACCAAATGCTGTTCATTTTTTTTTTTTTTACATCTCCTTTAAATCCTCAGAGAACCGAAATCACTATTTTTGCAAAGATAAATTGTGCATGGTAGTGCAAACTCTCTATATTAGCTATGCTTTAGTGAACTGAACCTCATGGCTTTCTTTGGCTAAGTCTGCATGAAAAAACATTTAGCGAAGAAGAGTGATGATGCTTCATAGCACGGCACCTCTGCTGGCCACAAGTGGTATTGCATAAGCTGTCCAAACCTCTGTTTATTCTGAACACCTGGAATCTGTTATTTAACAGGTGTTCTGTTCCCTGGTGCACAGCCAAAATATTTAATCTTCTTATATATTTACTTTGGAGAAAGCAGCATACTTCATAGATGTGTGCATATCGCAGAAATGCAGTTCAGTGGCTGAAGGTCAAAGCAATTACACAACCTTTCATCGAAATTAAGGAGAACTCTAGGTAATGGTAGAGCAGGACTCTGCTTACAAATCTGAATCATTTTAAAATCATAAATAAGTAATTATTTTTCTTCCCCCTGCTTGAAATGGTTAAGAAACAAATGACACACATGAAAAGTGTGTGCCCTGCCCTTTTTCCTCTAATATATCATGCTGATTGTCAGCACATTACACAAAGGACATTAGGAGAACTGTGTAGGCCAGATTCATATTTTTGAAGTATGTTACTGCAATCACAGTGTTGTGCATTATGTCACTCCTTAACACCAAACTAAACTGCATCTGAGCATCACAAACCTAAAATGCTACTTAATTCAATTTTAATATTTGGAGCAAACGCACCCATCCATCCATATCTCCATGGTCTATTTAGGTAAGAAATTACTTTGTAAAACACACCCTAGTAAGGGCAGATGATACATGCAGCATTTGCTTCATGGAGTCCATCTGCCCTTAGCTCAAGTATGCATGCGGGAGGGTGTGCTTAGCTGAGAAAACCCCTCCTGAAAACTGCTGGAATACATGACATAATTTGCCTAGGCCTGCAAACCAGGACGTAAATGAAGAATCCTATTTACTAATGCTAGCAGCATAAGGATGCTGATTGAGAGATTGAAGTTCTGATTTAATCCCTTCCCGCCGACTGCACACAGTCCTCTAGCCTCACGGAAGTGGGCTTTTTTCCATGGGGCCGCATACACTATATTACCAAAAGTATTGTGATGCCTGCCTATACGCACATGACCTTTAATGGTATCACAGTCTTAGTCCATAGGGTTCAATATTAAGTTGGCCCACCCTTTGCAGCTATAACAGCTTTAACTTCTGGGAAGGCTGTCCACAAGGTTTAAGGGTGTGTCTATGGGAATGTTTGACCATTCTTCCAGAAGTGCATTTGTGAGGTCATGCACTGATGTTAGACGAGAAGGCCTGGCTCGCACTCTCCACTCAAATTCATCACCAAGGTGTTCTATTATTGGTTTGAGGTCAGGACTCATCCATGTCTTTATGGACCTTGTTTGTGCGCAATCGGGACCCAAGACTTTTGGTTCCGGGTCACCTGATCGCTGTGATAGCCTCTGATTGGCAGTGACAGTGATCAGTCACTGTGAGCCCACCACAGTGTTTACTTCCTCTTCTGAATGAAGAGAAAGATACATTGTTAAAAATAAATTTAGTGTTAGGGTCAATGTCAAAGGTCAAGGTCAGCATATTTTGGGTAGAATTTAAAAAACATATTATTTTTTTTTAAATAGTATCCGTCAGTGTCAGAGTCTGTATTTTAGGCAAGATTTAAAAAAAAAAAAAAAAACTGCAAAACATGCATTAATGTTCTGTACTACGGGTACAAACTAACATACACATACAGTGCTGTGAAAAAGTATTTTTTCCCATTCCTGATTTTTATTATTTTGCATATTTCTCACACTTAAATGATTCAGATCATCAAAAATTTTTAATATTGCACAAAGATACCCCGAGTAAATTCAAGATGCAGTTTTTAGATTATTATTATTCAATTTATTAAGGGGAAAAAAAGCTGTTCAAACCTGCCTGGCCCTATGTGAAAAAAGTAATTGCCCCCTCCCATGCTGAATTTTGGAAAGCTGAGTTAAATTTCACTTGCCACACCCAGGCCTGATTACTGCCAAACCTGTTGAATCAAGAAATCGCAGAAATAGAAGCTGTCTGACAAAGTGAAGCATGCTAACAGATAACAAAAAGCCACACATCATACCACAATCTAAAAAAATTCAAGAACATATTAGAAACAAAGTAATGGTCATGTATCGTCTAGGAAGGGTTTCAAAGCCATTTCTAAGGCTTTGGAACTCCAGTGAACCACGGGGAGAGCCAATATCCATAAATGTAGATAACTTGGAACAGTGGTGAACCTTCCCAGGAGTGGCCGGCCTACAAAAATTACTCCAAGAGCATCCCAACGACTTATCCAAGAGGTCATAAAAGAACCCAGAACAACATCTAAAGAACTGTAGGCCTCAATTGCCTCAGGTAAGATCAGTGTTCATGATTCAACAATAAGAAAGTGTCTGGGCAAAAATGTCCAAATATACACAGTATACCAAGAGAAGGAGGCATTGCCTGAAGAAGGAGGCCACGCCTCCGAAACATGTTGTCCTAGCAATTGTTGTTTGCATACTAGAGGAGTTAGCACGTTATCAGTGCCTTTCCCCCCCCCCCCCCCCCTGGCCGTGAGTGATGACACACAGAGCCGGCTGGTCCCTGCTAATGTTGTGAGCGGTGGAGGATATCAGATAGCAGGCGGTCTATGCCTGCAGTGTTCCCTGTACCTTGCTGCAAGTCTCTGGAAAACATACAGACCAGGAGAGGAGGCTGTTGTGGAGCTGATTATGCTGTTTTTTATATCAACAATCTGAGTGCAATCCTCGTATTATTTTATAAAATTGAACTTCATATTAAAACGTTAATACACCAGGGTTGGCGTGCGCTCTCTCTTGCTTTATATTGTTTCTGGGCAAAAATGGCATCCATGGGAGAGTTCCAAGGCCAAAACCACTGCTGACCAAAAAGAACACAAATACCACCACCATGTCTGACTGTTGGTATGATGTTGGATGAACAGGGATAGAGACAGGGGATTATAGCGGTACTTGGTAAAGAGAAAGACACTCGTAACCTTTTGTAAAAAATGACATCATTATTTATTTAACAAGAAAAAGATATTTAGACACCCGAATAGAAAAAAATAGTACATACAATTAAAATTGGTCCATCAATCGGATTGAGGCCCACTTGAATGTGGGGAAGGAGGCCTCAAAAACGATTGAAAAAGCCATGCACATTTAATATTTTATGGAAAATTGGTAAAAAGGTCTATACTACTGTATAGATCATGGGTACAGTGAAGCTGTTATGTGGAGATTACCGACATGTTTCGCCAAACAATGGCTTCTTCAGGGTCACTGGGTCAGTCTGTACCAACAGAGATAGGTCTAATAGAGTGCAGAAAGACAGAAATAATTATACATATTCAGAGAAATCATCATTATGGTCATGTCATTTCTAGGCTATACATATGCCCATAAATTCCACACAGGCCTGGACCCTCCCAGTCTTGGCAAGAAAGAGCGATACGTACCACAGAGCTAATGTCAGCACCAGGTCTAAATCGCAAAAATGGTCATGTGCATATACCTATACGCAAGGGACTGCCGAGGGCATATAGGGAACCTGGTAGAAAACAGTAGGTAAAATAGATACAAATTAAAAATGGCTTCAAAATCAGTTGATTGCCATACATGGCTGACATAGCCTATGGTTTACAAAACTTACCAATATATAAAAAGAGTTTTTTAAATAGGGAGCGCCAGGTAATAGGGACCGCGATGGGGTCTGGATAGAAGAAATTATGGACCTCTATTAAAAGAAGAGAAGAGCGGATGAAAAGATTTTTTTGAACAAGGTCCAAACAAGGGACCAAAAATGCTGATACTGAATGCGGAAGGTGGAAACTTACCTGAGAATGACACACCTGCACTGCTTAAGCTAGGCAGGAAAAGCCCATAGAAGGTTTTGGGATAACATTAACTTCATGGGAGATAGAATCCATCCAAGGGTGGATGTATGCCCGTAGCTGAGAAGAGAGATATATAAGCCAGTTCAGGACCAGGCATTATGAATTCCAAAGTTATAGTGAAAAGAGGGAAAGAGATTTTTACAAACCTAATGCAACAAACGTCCGGGTAAACTGGCGCTCCTGTGTCCATCACCATGAAGGGTGTGGACAAGCAGGCTATATAGGTCCTCCACACCTGATCACGGTTGTCCGTGATCAGGCGGCGGGCAAACGAGCCTCCCGCGCATGCGCATTAGCGAAAGCGCGCTGGCCTACAACTACCACAATGCTCATGGGTGAGTGGGTGAGCGCGCAGCTTACAGCGCGCGCACCACCGGCAAAACTAGTCTCGCAAGCCACCCTGGTGACAGATTATGTACTGAGGGTGGGAAGCAGCAACGATCACTAAGGACCGATGCGCTTGACACATTGAAAAAAAGGGAATTAACCAATTAGTTCAAGGAGGGAGAGATGGAAAGAGAGCTAGCTGATCCCAGATTGAAAAAATGATGAACATGGGGAAAGATGGGGCATGGAGGCAAAGCGGGCTGCCAATACAAGATTGCAGCCCTGGGGTGCCCAAACAGAACCCAATGCGGTCAGATGAGGACATGACTAGTGGTGGTAACGCGAAAGACCTGGAAACTGGCAGCAAAGCCGCACCAGTCGCCGAATTGATGCCAAGAAAGAGGACATGGGAGGGCAACACATGTGGAAAATTAGGCAGAGGGAGCCGGGATCCTAACTTCCCCAGTAATAGTAGGGTCCCTATTGGAATGACATGTAGGAGAACTGCGCCGGCCATAAAATTGGCAGTCAATTATCTAAAAAAGAATGTATAGTCGAAAAAACATAATTATCGAAAAAATTGAAACCAAGAAGAATAAGTTTATGCATGACAAGGTGATAAATCGATAAAAACCTTAAAGTCAAATTTTAATTACATAATAATTATAATGCTGAATATATGTATATGTATGTATGTATATATGTATGTATGTATATGTGTATATGTGTATATATATATATATATATATATATATATATATATATATACATATATATTCTTGACAATCGAGAATGGTATCGCCTTATTGCACCGTCATTGATCAAAAACTGTTAATGTGGTCAGGTTCACAACAGGATTTAGAACAATTCTTTGAATCCCTGCGTGTTAATGATTTTAATCTTAAATTTACCATGGAATCCAGTCAGCAGTCTGTAAACTTTCTTGATCTGACCATTAACATTGATAAATCTGGTGCCATTAGTACGTCCCTATTTAGAAAACCTACGGCAGGCAATACTATTCTACATGCCCAAAGTGCTCAACCTCAATTACTACTCAATAGCATTCCATATAGTCAGTACCTTAGGATCAGACGCAACTGTACCTCAGACACTGACTTCTATAAGGCTTCCAAGGAACTATATTTGAGATTAATTAATAGAGACTACAGCCATGCACTACTAAAACGATCGTTTAACAAAGTTAAAAATCTTGATAGATCAAAATTGATTCACAGTATTAAAAACTCAACTGACACTCAACCAGTAAGATTGATCACCCGCTTCTCCTCCATGCACACCCACATCCGTGAGGTAGTGAACAACTTTTGGCCTTTACTCCTAGCCGATTCTACAGTTAGTAAATTCATAGGTACGCGCCCTGATATCACCTATAGAAGGTGTCCCTCACTCCGAGATCGTCTCACTAGAAGCCATCATGCTCCGCTTGTTTTTTTTTTTTTTTTTTTTATTGAAAAGCCAATGGCGTGCAAAACACACCCAAAAACTCCACCCGGTGCCAAAAAAAGTGCACACACATAAAGAGGTGACACAAAAAGTGCAACGGGTGTATCACTTGTCCTCCACATGGAAGGACCTTGACCCTGATCCCCCGGGGCGTTAGGCTCCAGACGGGGACTGAGGTACTTCACTTGGGACCATCTGGCCGAAACCAGGCGGTCCCCCTTTCTCTGGAGGGTCTGCCGAAACAGACCCACCCAAGTACTAGGTGGGGCTCCCCCGAAGGGAGACCCCATGAGAGAAGGTGGGCTAAGCCAAAAGGCCATGACCACCTCCATCCCAAGACGTTCAGGGCAGGCCCGAGGACCTACACCCTACTTATCACACAGTGACAAAAACAGTGCATACATCAAACAAAAAAATACAAAAAAGTGACGAACACGGGGATAAATAAAAAGAGAGTGGGCTTGTGACCCAGATACACCCTGAGAACGGCACATACCCTTGTGGGTCATGTGACATATGTCAATTTATTGTAAACTCCAAGGCCACTCGTTTACCTGATGGATCTTTCCATCAAATTTTACACCATGTAAACTGTAGAACAATAGGTGTTGTGTATCTTGCCACATGCACTTGTGGATGCTTTTATATCGGTAAAACCAAACGGCCCTTTCAAGTCCGCATTCGTGATCACATTAAACCCACCCTTAAACGTACTATCACCACGGCCATTAATAGGCATCTTGGCCAAGCACACAATTTTGACCCCCAACATATACGCTTCTCGGCACTTGAGCATGTCGAGATGCATATTAGAGGAGGGGGTATTGATGAAAAGCTTTTACAGCTTGAGACCAGATGGATACACAATCTTAATGCTGTTCAATTCCCTGGTCTGAACGAATATATTAGTTTCAAATCATTTCTATAACTGGTGACTGTACAGTGTTTCATTTTACATCCTTTTTTCAGTATGAATCTTCTAATTTGTTATTCTCACTAACATATTTCTTCAAATTGCCTATTATGACATATATATATTTTCCTTTTGTTCAGGGGCGTAACTAGAAATCACAGGGCCCCATAGCAAAATGTTGTTTGGGCCCCCCCCCCCCCCTCAAAAAAAATAAAAAAAATGAACTGTGCAAAACAGATGACAGTCTGACTCCCAATCCCTACCTCTTGTTCAGACTCCAGAGCCTCCTCATGTGCCGAAAACGATGTCCCTTCACAGGTGCGCTCGAGCGTTCTGCCAGCCAGCGGAGTGCTTCCTTACATCTCAGGTGTCCCCAGCCAGCAGAGTGCCTCCTTACATCTCAGGTGTCCCCAGCCAGCAGAGTGCCTCCTTACATCTCAGGTGTCCTCAGGCAGCGGAGTGCCTCCTTACATCTCAGGTGTCCTCAGGCAGCGGAGTGCCTCCTTACATCTCAGGTGTCCCCAGGCAGCGGAGTGCCTCCTTACATCTCAGGTGTCCCCAGGCAGCGGAGTGCCTCCTTACATCTCAGGTGTCCCCAGGCAGCGGAGTGCCTCCTTACATCTCAGGTGTCCCCAGGCAGCGGAGTGCCTCCTTACATCTCAGGTGTCCCCAGCCAGCAGAGTGCCTCCTTACATCTCAGGTGTCCTCAGGCAGCGGAGTGCCTCCTTACATCTCAGGTGTCCTCAGGCAGCGGAGTGCCTCCTTACATCTCAGGTGTCCGCAGGCAGCGGAGTGCCTCCTTACATCTCAGGTGTCCCCAGGCAGCGGAGTGCCTCCTTACATCTCAGGTGTCCCCAGGCAGCGGAGTGCCTCCTTACATCTCAGGTGTCCCCAGGCAGCGGAGTGCCTCCTTACATCTCAGGTGTCCCCAGCCAGCGGAGTGCTTCCTTACATCTCAGGTGTCCCCAGCCAGCAGAGTGCCTCCTTACATCTCAGGTGTCCTCAGGCAGCGGAGTGCCTCCTTACATCTCAGGTGTCCCCAGGCAGCGGAGTGCTTCCTTACATCTCAGGTGTCCCCAGCCAGCAGAGTGCCTCCTTACATCTCAGGTGTCCTCAGGCAGCGGAGTGCCTCCTTACATCTCAGGTGTCCTCAGGCAGCGGAGTGCCTCCTTACATCTCAGGTGTCCCCAGGCAGCCGAGTGCCTCCTTACATCTCAGGTGTCCCCAGCCAGCGGAGTGCCTCCTTACATCTCAGGTGTCCCCAGGCAGCGGAGTGCCTCCTTACATCTCAGGTGTCCCCAGGCAGCGGAGTGCCTCCTTACATCTCAGGTGTCCTCAGGCAGCGGAGTGCCTCCTTACATCTCAGGTGTCCCCAGGCAGCGGAGTGCCTCCTTACATCTCAGGTGTCCCCAGGCAGCGGAGTGCCTCCTTACATCTCAGGTGTCCCAGGCAGCGGAGTGCCTCCTTACATCTCAGGTGTCCCCAGGCAGCGGAGTGCCTCCTTACATCTCAGGTGTCCCCAGGCAGCGGAGTGCCTCCTTACATCTCAGGTGTCCCCAGGCAGCGGAGTGCCTCCTTACATCTCAGGTGTCCCCAGGCAGCGGAGTGCCTCCTTACATCTCAGGTGTCCCCAGGCAGCGGAGTGCCTTCTTACATCTCAGGTGTCCCCAGGCAGCGGAGTGCCTCCTTACATCTCAGGTGTCCCCAGCCAGCGGAGTGCCTCCTTACATCTCAAGTGTCCCCAGCCAGCGGAGTGCCTCCTTACATCTCAGGTGTCCCCAGGCAGCGGAGTGCCTCCTTACATCTCAGGTGTCCCCAGCCAGCGGAGTGCCTCCTTACATCTCAGGTGTCCTCAGGCAGCGGAGTGCCTCCTTACATCTCAGGTGTCCCCAGGCAGCGGAGTGCCTCCTTACATCTCAGGTGTCCCCAGCCAGCGGAGTGCCTCCTTACATCTCAGGTGTCCTCAGGCAGCGGAGTGCCTCCTTACATCTCAGGTGTCCTCAGGCAGCGGAGTGCCTCCTTACATCTCAGGTGTCCCCAGGCAGCGGAGTGCCTCCTTACATCTCAGGTGTCCCCAGACAGCGGAGTGCCTCCTTACATCTCAGGTGTCCCCAGGCAGCGGAGTGCCTCCTTACATCTCAGGTGTCCCCAGGCAGCGGAGTGCCTCCTTACATCTCAGGTGTCCCCAGGCAGCGGAGTGCCTCCTTACATCTCAGGTGTCCCCAGCCAGCGGAGTGCCTCCTTACATCTCAGGTGTCCCCAGGCAGCGGAGTGCCTCCTTACATCTCAGGTGTCCCCAGGCAGCGGAGTGCCTCCTTACATCTCAGGTGTCCCCAGCCAGCGGAGTGCCTCCTTACATCTCAAGTGTCCCCAGCCAGCGGAGTGCCTCCTTACATCTCAGGTGTCCCCAGGCAGCGGAGTGCCTCCTTACATCTCAGGTGTCCCCAGCCAGCGGAGTGCCTCCTTACATCTCAGGTGTCCTCAGGCAGCGGAGTGCCTCCTTACATCTCAGGTGTCCCCAGGCAGCGGAGTGCCTCCTTACATCTCAGGTGTCCCCAGCCAGCAGAGTGCCTCCTTACATCTCAGGTGTCCTCAGGCAGCGGAGTGCCTCCTTACATCTCAGGTGTCCTCAGGCAGCGGAGTGCCTCCTTACATCTCAGGTGTCCCCAGGCAGCGGAGTGCCTCCTTACATCTCAGGTGTCCCCAGGCAGCGGAGTGCCTCCTTACATCTCAGGTGTCCCCAGGCAGCGGAGTGCCTCCTTACATCTCAGGTGTCCCCAGCCAGCAGAGTGCCTCCTTACATCTCAGGTGTCCCCAGCCAGCAGAGTGCCTCCTTACATCTCAGGTGTCCCCAGGCAGCGGAGTGCCTCCTTACATCTCAGGTGTCCCCAGCCAGCGGAGTGCCTCCTTACATCTCAGGTGTCCTCAGGCAGCGGAGTGCCTCCTTACATCTCAGGTGTCCCCAGGCAGCGGAGTGCCTCCTTACATCTCAGGTGTCCCCAGGCAGCGGAGTGCCTCCTTACATCTCAGGTGTCCCCAGCCAGCGGAGTGCCTCCTTACATCTCAGGTGTCCCCAGGCAGCGGAGTGCCTCCTTACATCTCAGGTGTCCCCAGCCAGCGGAGTGCCTCCTTACATCTCAGGTGTCCCCAGGCAGCGGAGTGCTTCCTTACATCTCAGGTGTCCCCAGGCAGCGGAGTGCCTCCTTACATCTCAGGTGTCCCCAGCCAGCAGAGTGCCTCCTTACATCTCAGGTGTCCCCAGGCAGCGGAGTGCCTCCTTACATCTCAGGTGTCCCCAGCCAGCAGAGTGCCTCCTTACATCTCAGGTGTCCCCAGCCAGCGGAGTGCCTCCTTACATCTCAGGTGTCCCCAGGCAGCGGAGTGCCTCCTTACATCTCAGGTGTCCCCAGGCAGCGGAGTGCCTCCTTACATCTCAGGTGTCCCCAGCCAACGGAGTGCCTCCTTACATCTCAGGTGTCCCCAGCCAACGGAGTGCCTCCTTACATCTCAGGTGTCCCCAGCCAGCGGAGTGCCTCCTTACATCTCAGGTGTCCCCAGGCAGCGGAGTGCCTCCTTACATCTCAGGTGTCCCCAGGCAGCGGAGTGCCTCCTTACATCTCAGGTGTCCCCAGCCAACGGAGTGCCTCCTTACATCTCAGGTGTCCCCAGCCAACGGAGTGCCTCCTTACATCTCAGGTGTCCCCAGCCAGCGGAGTGCCTCCTTACATCTCAGGTGTCCCCAGCCAGCGGAGTGCCTCCTTACATCTCAGGTGTCCCCAGCCAACGGAGTGCCTCCTTACATCTCAGGTGTCCCCAGCCAGCGAGTGCCTCCTTACATCTCAGGTGTCCCCAGGCAGCGGAGTGCCTCCTTACATCTCAGGTGTCCCCAGGCAGCGGAGTGCTTCCTTACATCTCAGGTGTCCCCAGGCAGCGGAGTGCCTCCTTACATCTCAGGTGTCCCCAGGCAGCGGAGTGCCTCCTTACATCTCAGGTGTCCCCCCCCCCCCCCCCCCCCCCCCATTGAAGCCCTTCTATATCCCAACAGCACAGCAGTGTCTCCCAGGGGAGAACAAAATAGAGGCGGAGCCGGCCGGCTACAATAGAAATTGAGCTGCGGCACCGCCCACTCCCCACCCCTTTCAACAGCAGGTCACAGATGACAGACAGACCGGGGGCGGGGGGTGGGCGGCGCCACAGCTCTATTTCTACTGTAGCAACTGAGCAGGCTCCCTGTCTAACTCGTCTGGTCTTCGGGAAAATGGCGGCCGGCGGAGACAATATCTCCGCCGGCCGCGGACCTCTAGCGGCGGCAGCGGCGGCGGCGGCAGGGAAAAAGTAAAAGTTTGTCAACTAGGATGGGGCCCTACTTGGCTGCGGGCCCCATAGCAAATGCATGGGTCGCTATGGCGGTAGTTCCGCCACTGCTTTTGTTCAAGTCTATTGATATTTTTCCAAATGCATGGGCTCCTCCCATGTTTCGCCTCTGGTCCAAACCATCTGTGTGGTTGACCCTTTGGGGGCGCCCGGGCACCTGTGCAGCCTCGATTTATGGGTTTTTTGTGCTTTTTCCTGTGTTTATTTTGGATACATGTATTAAATAATATATTTACACATACATATATTCAGCATTATAATTATTATGTAATTAAAATTTGACTTTAAGGTTTTTATCGATTTATCACCTTGTCGTGCATAACTTATTCTTCTTGGTTTCAATTTTTTCGATAATTGTTTTTTCGACTATACATTCTTGTTTAGATAATTGACTGCCAATTTTATGGCCGGCGCAGTTCTCCTACATGTCATTCCAATAGGGACCCTACTATTACTGGGGAAGTTAGGATCCCGGCTCCCTCTGCCTAATTTTCCACATGTGTTGCCCTCCCATGTCCTCTTTCTTGACATCAATTCGGCGACTGGTGCGGCTTTGCTGCCAGTTTCCAGGTCTTTCGCGTTACCACCACTAGTCATGTCCTCATCCGACCGCATTGGGCTCTGTTTGGGCACCCCAGGGCTGCAATCTTGTATTGGCAGCCCGCTTTGCCTCCATGCCCCATCTTTCCCCATGTTCATCATTTTTTTCAATCTGGGATCAGCTAGCTCTCTTTCCATCTCTCCCTCCTTGAACTAATTGGTTAATTCCCTTTTTTTCAATGTGTCAAGCGCATCGGTCCTTAGTGATCGTTGCTGCTTCCCACCCTCAGTACATAATCTGTCCTCAGGGTGACTTGCGAGTCTAGTTTTGCCGGTGGTGCGTGCGCTGTAAGCTGCGCGCGCACCCACTCACCCATGAGCATTGTGGTAGTTGTAGGCCAGCGCACTTTCGCTAATGCGCATGCGCGGGAGGCTCGTTTGCCCGCCGCCTGATCACGGACAACCGTGATCAGGTGTGGAGGACCTATATAGCCTGCTTGTCCACACCCTTCATGGTGATGGACACAGGAGCGCCAGTTTACCCGGACGTTTGTTGCATCAGGTTTGTAAAAATCTCTTTCCCTCTTTTCACTATAACTTTGGAATTCATAATGCCTGGTCCTGAACTGGCTTATATATCTCTCTTCTCAGCTACGGGCATACATCCACCCTTGGATGGATTCTATCTCCCATGAAGTTAATGTTATCCCAAAACCTTCTATGGGCTTTTCCTGCCTAGCTTAAGCAGTGCATTCTCAGGTAAGTTTCCACCTTCCGCATTCAGTATCAGCATTTTTGGTCCCTTGTTTGGACCTCCTTCAAAAAATCTTTTCATCCGCTCTTCTCTTCTTTTAATAGAGGTCCATAATTTCTTCTATCCAGACCCAATCGCGGTCCCTATTACCTGGCGCTCCCTATTTAAAAAACTCTTTTTATATATTGGTAAGTTTTGTAAACCATAGGCTATGTCAGCCATTTATGGCAATCAACTGAGTTTGAAGCCATTTTTAATTTGTATCTATTTTACCTACTGTTTTCTACCAGGTTCCCTATATGCCCTCGGCAGTCCCTTGCGTATAGGTATATGCACATGACCATTTTTGCGATTTAGACCTGGTGCTGACATTAGCTCTGTGGTACGTATCGCTCTTTCTTGCCAAGACTGGGAGGGTCCAGGCCTGTGTGGAATTTATGGGCATATGTATAGCCTAGAAATGACATGACCATAATGATGATTTCTCTGAATATGTATAGTTATTTCTGTCTTTCTGCACTCTATTAGACCTATCTCTGTTGGTACAGACTGACCCAGTGACCCTGAAGAAGCCATTGTTTGGCGAAACATGTCGGTCATCTCCACATAACAGCTTCACTGTACCCATGATCTATACAGTAGTATAGACCTTTTTACCAATTTTCCATAAAATATTGTATGTGCATGGCTTTTTCAATCGTTTTTGAGGCCTCCTTCCCCACATTCAAGTGGGCCTCAATCCGATTGATGGACCAATTTTAATTGTATGTACTATTTTTTTTTTCTATTCGTGTGTCTAAATATCTTTTTCTTGTTAAATAAATAATGATGTAATTTTTTACAAAAAGTTACGAGTGTCTTTCTCTTTACCAAGTACCGCTATAATCCCCTGTCTCTATCCCTGTTCATCCAACTACCATTTAAATTGGGATGAGGTACATGTTTAAATTGAGTTTCCCAGGCCTCCCTTTCTACACGTTGGTATGAAGTTGTTGTTATGAAATGCTGTATTAGTTTTATGCCAGATGTAAGGGGACACACGCCTTCCAAAAAGTAACTTTTTTGTCTCAGTGCACAGAATATTTTTGGTAAATGTGAGATGAGCCTCTGGACTGATGAGACGAAAATCTAACTTTTTGAAAGATGTGCATCCCCTTACATCTGGCATAAAACTAAAACAGCATTTCATAATAAGAACATCATACCAACAGTCAGACATGGTGGTGGTAGCGTGATGGTCTGGGGCTGCTTTGCAGCTTCAGGACCTGGACGGCTTACCTTAACCACTTCCCGACCGCCCCATTAACGTCGGCAGAATGGCACGTACAGGCAATTCTGAGCTCTACCAGAAAATCCTGTGTAAAGGAGAATGTCCGGCCATCAGTTCGTGACCTCAAGCTATCATTTAGTTACTGATCACTGCATTTAGTGCACAATAACTGTCAGTGCAGTTATTTTTGGTAAATGTGAACCCCTTGATGAGCCCTTTACCCCCTTTTGCCAGTCACTGCGACTGATGAGGTTCATAAATAGGTTTATAGGTCGAAAATAAATAAAGGTTTTAACCCCCTGAACTTTTGACGCTGGTTAGCCAGTTAGTTATTTCGTTATTTAGGTTCCCCGTCAGAATATAGTGTCAGGTACCCCCATATATTACCTAATAAAGGTTTTAACCCCCTGATGCCCCTATCCCTTTCACCCCCTTTTGCCAGTGTCACTAAGCGATCGTTTTTTCTGATCGCTGCATCTGGCATTTTTTTTTGTAACTGTTACGGGTGACGCTGGTTAAATACAGCATTTATTACCCAATAATAAGAACATCAAATAAGGTCCAGGTTAGTGCCAGTCAAACACCCACGCACAAAGCATACACCTCCCTTAGTGGCACATGGAACAGATGGATCTGATCAGATCTATACTAGCGTCCCAGCAGTTTAGGGTTCCAAAAAAAACCGCATTGTAGCCCAGTGATGCAGTCTCGATCACTGTCACTTACAAAACACTAAGCACACATAACTGCAAGCGTTCGCAGAGTCAGGCCTGATCCCTGCGATCGCTAACATTTTTTTTGTGGTAGCTTTGCAGCTTCAGGACCTGGAATCTCAAAAAAATAAAAAAAAATAAAATAGTTGTCGTTTTATTGTTCTCTCTCTCACTCTATTCTCTCTCTATTGTTGCTCTTTTTTTACTCCATTCTATTCTGCAATGTTTTATTATGTTTTTATCATGGTTTTCAGGTGCGCCATTCAGTTGCAACGCGGATTTATTTATCTTGACAGCAACAGCGTTTGCTCCCACGATACCATAGGAGGTGATTTCACCACCACAGTTAAAAAAAAGGAAGCATGGGGGCAGCAGGGGGGGGGGGAGCGATGTGTACACGGCATAACTTTTGCGGGAGGATGCCCCCATGCATGATCATTAGAAGTGGGTGGATGAAGGGAGGTATTCTCAATCTCTTTTTTTCGTTCAGCTGCATGAAAAAAAAAAGATTACAATATATGTCCAGTATGTTGCTGGACTTTGACCAGAATGATGCCTGCAGGTTTAGGTATCATCTTGGTATCATTCTTTTCAGCCAGTGATCGGCTTTCATGTAAAAGCAATTCTAGCGGGTAATTAGCCTCTAGACTGCTTTTACAAGCAGTGGGAGGGAATGTCCCCCCTCCCGGATATAAACCGCGCCATTGGGAAATTGGGAAAGCATTTTATTATCACACCAATCTTGGTGTGGTCAGATGCTTTGAGGGCAGAGGAAAGATCTAGGGTCTAAATAGACCCCAATTTTTTTCAAAAAAAGAGTACCTGTCACTGCCTATTGCTATCATAGGGGATATTTACATTCCCTGAGATAACAATAAAAATCATAACAAAGAAAAAAAAATGGAAGGAACAGTTTAAAAATAAAATAAAAAAGCTAAATAAATAAAAAAAAAAACAAAAAAAAAAAAAAGCACCTCCTAAACGGCTTTTAAAAATGTATGTAGTTTTGTCGCCACTGCGTGTTTGTGCGCAATTTTAAAGCATGTCGTGTTTGGTATCCATGTACTCGGCCTAATTTCATCAAAAATTTCAGCAAAAAATGCGTTTGAAAAATCGCTGCGCAAATACTGTGTGGAAAAAAAAAATGCAACACCCACCATTTTAATCTGTAGGGCCTTTGCTTTAACATTATATATAGTGTTTGGGGGTTCAACGTAATTTTCTTGCAAAAAAAAAATATGTTTTTCATGTAAACAAAAAGTGTCAGAAAGGGCTTTGTCTACAAGTGGTTAGAAGAGTGGGTGACACATAGGCTTCTTAAAATGCCAGGACAGTTCAAACCCCCCCCAAATGACCCCATTTTGGAAAGTAGACCCCAAGAGATCAAATGATATATTGCTCAAACATGTCATGGGCATATGTGGAAATACTAAACGTCACCGCCTTCAGGCTTTCTAAGGGTGTAATTTTTTTATTTCACTTCTCACTGCCAATCACAGTTTCGGAGGCCATACTTGGGTATGGTGAGTATTTTGCAGATCTCGCTTTTTGTCACAAAGTTTTGAAAATTGAAAAAAAGAAAAAAAAAATTTTTTTTTACTTACTTTTACTTATGCTACTTTCCAAAATGGGGTCATTTGGGGGGGGTTTTGTGCTATTTTGGCATTTTATGGCCTTCGAAACAGAAATCCTGAAGGCGGTGCTTGGGTTTCGGGCCCCGTACGCGGCTAGGCTCCCAAAAAGTCCCACACATGTGGTATCCCCATCCTTTATTCAATCACTTGGGACTAAAAAAAAAATATTCAAACATGCCTCTCAGCAAATAGCTTGGGTGTCCACTTTCCAAAATGGGTCATTTGGGGGGGTTTGTACTTCTCTGCCATTTTAGCACCTCAAGAAATGAAATAGGCAGCAATTGTCCACCTCCAAAAATTTTCGCTCTTTTTTTCGTTTATATAAACAAAGCAAAATTTAGGTTTTGGAGTGGCCTAGTCAAAGTCCGGACTTAAATCCAATTGAGATGCTGTATCATGACCTTACACAGGCCATTCATGCTGGAAAACCCTACAATGTGGCTGAATTAAAACAATTCTGCAAAGAGTGGGCCAAATTTGCTCCACAGTAATGTGAAAGAATCATTGGCAGTTATAGCAAACGCCAAGGGTGGCACAACCAGTTATTAGGTTTAGGAGTCAATTACTTTTTCACATAAAGCGAGGCAGGTTTGGACTGCTTTTTTGCCTTAATAAATGAAACCATCATTTAAAAACTGCATTTTGTACTTACTCGGGGTATCTTTGTGTAATAATAACATTTTTTGATGATCTGAGTCTTTAAGTGACAAATATGCAAAAAAAAAATCAGAAAGTGGGCAAATACTTTTTCACAGCATTGTATGTGGTATCGCTGCAATCGTCAGGAGCAGGAGAATTACATTTGGGTTGTTCTTTGGTGGTAAATTATGATAAAAGCAAGAAATTCATACATCTACATTTAAAAAAAATTTGGGCCAGTTTTCCTTTTATTAAAAAAATAAATAAAATCAGCAGATATCCATTACTATTTACCACCAAATGAAAGCCCAATTTGTCCTGAAAAATACAAGGTATAATGCACCTAGATGCACAAAGTAGTTGTGACAATACGTACAGTTTTACTAACACATGTCAAAGTTACAAAATTTGTGCTTAGGCACTTAAATTTGTTTTACCCTTAGGCGTGAAGGGCTTAATATGCATTGCACCAGAGCAGCCCTCTAACTTTGATCTGTAAATACACCTACTACTGTCATTAATGGCCTCTGTTTAATATTGGTAAACGTCTGGGTGACTTGGGTTTTAATACCTTCTTAATCACTGCAGCTGAGCAATTATACTGCCAACAGAGTGAATGTGAAACTCCCAGTCTCCATACTTGTTTTGGGACAGTGGGCTCCATTCACTTAAGCAGTTTGCATGTGGTATTTAGGTGTCCAGACACATTTTCCCTAATTATTGCATGCGATCCCGAAACTGTCAATTCTCTTGAAAACGCTTGGTAAATACTGCATGAAATGGCATTAAACTCAATTCACAGAAGGAAATAAAAAAATGCATGTGGTATTTCAGTAATGGTCCAGGCATGTGGTATTTAAAGAATGTAAAAATATAATAGCCAATTTGAATACTCTGCCTTTTTGGATCAGTTCTCGCAACAGTAATGCATGGAAACCTAAATATGGAAATCAAAGGGGTATAACTAAAGGAAAAAGTTTTTTTTAGTTTTGGTTGGAGTGGAGAGAACACTGCCTGTCAGATTTTATTGTCTGTGGTTTTATTATTGTCTATTTGTCCTGTTTACCATGTGTCCTGTTTACCAAGTGAAGGTAAAAGAAAATCGCAAATTTTAGGTTGTCCCCGAAAAGTAATAGAGGGGAAATCTTCCAATGGAGACACAGATGGCAAAAAATAAATGGCAGGGGTTATAATGCTCCCTTACTCTATCCAAAATGGGGGGAAATGGTTTTGCCTATAATTCTACTTTAAGGAAAATAGACTGTGCAATTTGATAGAAGAGTAATAGGAGAGGGTCTGGGACTTATACTATATACTCCTATTGTCACTTATTTCTTCCTATCAAACATATATGTAGTAGCTAAAAAAAACATAATTTTATTGAATACAGTTTAAAAATGTATAGCAAACATCACTGTCTTTGAGCATATCACAGAAACAAGCTGTCTGTAGCCTTAAAAAGGTCAATGTGTTTCGTGGATACACCACTTCCTCGGATCCTCAAGGATTTCTGCATTTAGAAAGCCTATTCACAATCATAAAAAACTGTGTATAAAAAGAAATGAAAAAGACAACAATTAAGATAATGAAACATCACATTGCCATAATGCATAGGTACAGGTATGAAAAAATTTTACATGATGCATACATAGACATTCGTATATTCCTCATGTATGGTATTGCAAAAAAAAAATGAATTTTACAAATAGAGACCCGGTGGATTTACTCCCTTTGGGCTACTAAACCAATGGGCCTGAATGATTCAATTAGCCATGTCCCCTTTCTTACTCAGAGGTGACCCTACACACCCCTATCTCACACGTTCTAACTGCATTGTGAACTTTGTGTATCCGCTGATGATGTCTGCCCTCCTAATCCTCTTCTATCATATTTATCGAGATGATACCCTGAGTCACTTTATCACTGAATTGACTATAGACATTTACTCCACTCCACATGCAATTTCCTTAAAACACTGTGCAATTTGAAAGTTGCTCCAGAGCTTAGTACATGAGCTAAAGCAAAGAATACCCAATCACATGCAAGGGGGAAAAAAAAGCATTTTTGTTTGCACATAATTGGATGATGGAAGTCAGCAGAGCTTCCCTTCATTTACTAAGCTCTGGAGCATGTACTTTTTAGTAAATCCACCCCACTACATGTAGTAAATTTGTATTATTATACAGGATTTATATAGCGCCAACAGTTTGCTCAGCGCTTTACAACATGAGGGCAGACAGTACAGTTACAATACAGGAGGAATTAGAGGGCCCTGCTAGTTGGAGCTTACAATCTAGGATATACTTTTCTTCTCCTGCCATTTCGCCAGATTTTTAGAGACATGTTTGTGAATATACAAATGTATACACCATTTGCTGCAAACCTCCCAATCACTTCAAACCTAATACAATATACATGCATATCACAATGGTCCCCTCCCTTGTTAGGACATACTGTATATCATATGTAGTGGAGATACTTTAGTTTTTCACAATTATTTTTAGAGACATAATTTACATCATCGTTGATCTTTTAGGTATCTATAAGGGTGTAATTCTTCCCACTGACCATCACACTAATGTATAAAGAAATAGATTGCTGGGTCCTGAGGTGGCAATCTAAAGCACCTAAAGTATATCTGAGTGCCACATCCTACATATTGTCAAAAAATTACTTTTTCCCAATAGGAAAAAAGAAAGAAGAATGGACTTTATAGGCACTTGTTAGGAGAATTTTTTGTACAAAATTTATTGAAAATATATAAGTGACAAGAATGCTAAATACATAATGAACAATCACGCCAATATTGACATAAACAATACTTGGAGCTATATAAAAAGGTGAAAGATCCGAGAGACTCCCCCTATGGGTGTTGCAGTACCACACAATGATTCGCTGGGCGTGGGATTGGTGTATGTAGAGTTAGCACCATGCAGTTTTCCCACTGGAATGTGGACTGGCCCAAAGAGGGTTGGTCGTCGGTCCCACCAATTAAAAGAAGAAACTTGTGCTCGACATGTTTCGCGACTACTAGGTCGCTTCCTCAGGAGCTTTCGTTCTGGTTAGAAAAGACATTATGTTACTTAATGCCACATTTGTACATATGTAACACGTAAATACAACAGTTTGCATAGTCATTTTTGTAAATGAAATAAACCACACTTACTGATACAGTGCCCAACAGAGAATCCCTCCACTCTCTCACGCTGACGGACCCCAGGTGGCTCCACGTGTACCCTCCAGATGGAAAAGGGAGGGAGGGGGGGAATACGGACACCGCTGGGCCACCAACAAGTAGCGTCACAGCCTCCAAAGGGTGTGCTCACCAAAGTGAGACCCTAGAGGCCGGGCACTGCTGTGCAGGGAGGGGTTATGGGGACATAACCGGTAACTGATGGTAAGAAAAAAAAAAAATAATATGTATATACATAATAAATACTGTTTAGCTAGAGGCTGGTATCATCGCTACATATACACCAATGTACTCACTGGGGTAGATGATGGTAAAGGGTATGGTTGACAGCTTGACGCTCTAATAAAGTAGGGGACCAAGGCCGTGATGCTCAGAAGGAAAGGTCCACACTCTGAAGATGTATATAATGAGTATATATTTGAAATCGTATACTGTTAGAATGATCTACATATTATAGACAGCATATTGATATAGCCAAAAAGGACCCCCAAATTCTTCCATAGGAAGGTGAAAAGAAAAGACAGACGGGCTTATTGTGGGGACAAGATATACATAAAGGGGCTGTTAATATAGATAGGCATGTCTCCTATACATTGCAGGCATTTAGACTAAATATCGAGGAAAACACTCTCTAAAAGAATCTGTATTCAATGCCCAATGGTAGAATTCCCCTGGCTAGTCCCATACAAATCTGAGCATCAAAGGCCAAAAGTACCATACCTTAAGGAAATGACCGGTTCAAAAGAGACTGGTGTGCTTAGAAAGTAGTGCGACTGCCACACCAACGCACGGCCGCTACTCCCCTAGGACATCTGTAAGGAGAGACGGCCGTTTGGCCGCTTTTATGTCCCGTTCGGGTGACGTCAGAGCACGTCCGACGTCTACCCGAACCAGCCTGAACGTCATCCAAGGACGCCGTGGATGCGCGCGCATCACCGGATGCGTCGCGCTGAGTCCTGGCGTAGATGACGTGACGGAGGGCGTTGCTGAGCAACGTCATCCTAGCCGCATACAACCACAGCCGTCCACCCCACAACATCCCCGAGAGTATCGGGAGGAGGGTATGTCACGGAGCTGAGGCGCATGCGGCTTGGGAGGCTGCATAACCCTCTGCACTGGTGGCAATGAGGTGTCCGCCCTCAAGTGTACAGGTGGAGCCAGGGGGCCATCGCGATTACATGGAGAGAGAGGATTTAGACACATGTGATGTGGTTACATGTGGAACCTAAAGAAAGGGAGACAATGAAGGGCAATGCATCAGTGTGATACTACGTCAACATAAAGCAATATGAAACAACAAATAATGAAACATTACATGCATTAATTATTATGATTTGAAGTTTAACTTATATCTCTATTTTGAAGTTTTATACAGAACATATTAATATCCTGTGAAGTTTGTCTTCCCAGTCTAGTTGAAATTGTAATCGCGATGGCCCCCTGGCTCCACCTGTACACTTGAGGGCGGACACCTCATTGCCACCAGTGCAGAGGGTTATGCAGCCTCCCAAGCCGCATGCGCCTCAGCTCCGTGACATCCCCTCCTCCCGATACTCTCGGGGATGTTGTGGGGTGGACGGCTGTGGTTGTATGCGGCTAGGACGATGTTGCTCAGCAACGCCCTCCGTCACGTCATCTACGCCGGGACTCAGCGCGACGCATCCGGTGATGCGTGCGCATCCACGACGTCCTTGGATGACGTTCAGGCTGGTTCGGGTAGACGTCGGACGTGCTCTGACGTCACCCGAACGGGACATAAAAGCGGCCAAATGGCCGTCTCTCCTTACAGATGTCCTAGGGGAGTAGCGGCCGTGCGTTGGTGTGGCAGTCGCACTACTTTCTAAGCACACCAGTCTCTTTTGAACCGGTCATTTCCTTAAGGTATGGTACTTTTGGCCTTTGATGCTCAGATTTGTATGGGACTAGCCAGGGGAATTCTACCATTGGGCATTGAATACAGATTCTTTTAGAGAGTGTTTTCCTCGATATTTAGTCTAAATGCCTGCAATGTATAGGAGACATGCCTATCTACAGTGGTGTGAAAAAGTGTTTGCCCCCTTCCTCATTTCCTGTTCCTTTGCATGTTTGTCACACTTAAGTGTTTCTGAACATCAAACCAATTTAAACAATAGTCAAGGACAACACAAGTAAACACAAAATGCAATTTGTAAATGAAGGTGTTTATTATTAAAGGTGAAAAAAAATCCAAACCATCATGGCCCTGTGTGAAAAAGTGATTGCCCCCCTTGTTAAAACATACTATAACTGTGGTTGTCCACACCTGAGTTCAATTTCTCTAGCCACACCCAGGCCTGATTATTGCCACACCTGTTCACAATCAAGGCATCACTTAAATAGGAGCTGCTTGACACAGTAAGGTCCACCAGAAGATCCTTAAAAGCTACACATCATGCCGAGACACAAAGAAATTCAGGAACAATTGAGAAAGAAAGTAATTGAGATCTATCAGTCTGGAAAGGGTTATAAAGCCATTTCCAAAGCTTTGGGAATCCAGCGAACCACAGTGAGAGCCATTATCCACAAATGGCGAAGACATGGAACAGTGGTGAACCTTCCCAGGAGTGGCCGGCCGCCCAAAATTACCCCAAGAGCGCAGCGACGACTCATCCAAGAGGTCACAAAAGACCCCACAACAACGTCCAAGGAACTGCAGGCCTCACTTGCCTCAGTTAAGGTCAGCGTTCATGCCTCCACCATCAGGAAAAGACTGGGCAAAAAAATGGCCTGCATGGCAGAGTTCCAAGGAGAAAACCACTGCTGAGCAAAAAGAACATCAAAGCTCGTCTCAATTTCTCCACAACACATCTTGATGATCCCCAAGACTTTTGGGACAACATTCTGTGGACCGATGAGACAAAAGTGGAACTCTTTGGAAGGTGTGTGTCCAAGTATATCTGGCGTAGAAGGAACACTGCATTTCAGAAAAAGAACATTATACCAACAGTAAAATATGGTGGTGGTAGTGTGATGGTCTGGGGCTGTTTTGCTGCTTCAGGACCTGGAAGACTTGCCGTGATAAAAGGAACTATGAATTCTGCTGTCTACCAAGAGATCCTGAAGGAGAATGTCCGACCATCTGTTCGTGTACTCAAGCTGAAACGAACTTGGGTTCTGCAGCAGGACAATGATCCTAAACACACCAGCAAATCCACCACCGAATGGCTGAAGAGAAACAAAATGAAGACTTTGGAGTGGCCTAGCCAAAGTCCTGACCTGAATCCTATTGAGATGTTGTGGTATGACCTTAAAAAGGCCGTTCATGCTCGAAAACCCTCTAATGTAACTGAATTAGGACAATTCTGCAAAGATGAGTGGGCCAAAATTCCTCCAGGATGCTGTAAAAGCCTCATTGCACGTTATCGCAAACGCTTGGTTGCAGTTGTTGCTGCTAAGGGTGGCCCAACCAGTTATTAGGTTTAGGGGGCAATCACTTTTTCACACAGGGCCATGATGGTTTGGATTTTTTTTCACCTTTAATAATAAACACCTTCATTTACAAATTGCATTTTGTGTTTACTTGTGTTGTCCTTGACTATTGTTTAAATTGGTTTGATGTTCCGAAACACTTAAGTGTGACAAACATGCAAAGGAACAGGAAATGAGGAAGGGGGCAAACACTTTTTCACACCACTGTATATTAACAGCCCCTTTATGTATATCTTGTCCCCACAATAAGCCCGTCTGTCTTTTCTTTTCACCTTCATATGGAAGAATTTGGGGGTCCTTTTTGGCTATATCAATATGCTGTCTATAATATGTAGATCATTCTAACAGTATACGATTTCAAATATATACTCATTATATACATCTTCAGAGTGTGGACCTTTCCTTCTGAGCATCACGGCCTTGGTCCCCTACTTTATTAGAGCGTCAAGCTGTCAACCATACCCTTTACCATCATCTACCCCAGTGAGTACATTGGTGTATATGTAGCGATGATACCAGCCTCTAGCTAAACAGTATTTATTATGTAATAACCAGTATATATATATATACATATTATTTATTTTTTTTCTTACCATCAGTTACCGGTTATGTCCCCATAACCCCTCCCTGCACAGCAGTGCCCGGCCTCTAGGGTCTCACTTTGGTGAGCACACCCTTTGGAGGCTGTGACGCTACTTGTTGGTGGCCCAGCGGTGTCCGTATTCCCCCCCTCCCTCCCTTTTCCATCTGGAGGGTACACGTGGAGCCACCTGGGGTCCGTCAGCGTGAGAGAGTGGAGGGATTCTCTGTTGGGCACTGTATCAGTAGGTGTGGTTTATTTCATTTACAAAAACGACTATGCAAACTGTTGTATTTACGTGTTACATATGTACAAATGTGGCATTAAGTAACATAATGTCTTTTCTAACCAGAACGAAAGCTCCTGAGGAAGCGACCTAGTAGTCGCGAAACATGTCAAGCACAAGTTTCTTCTTTTAATTGGTGGGACCGACGACCAACCCTCTTCGGGCCAGTCCACATTCCAGTGGGAAAACTGCATGGTGCTAACTCTACATACACCAATCCCACGCCCAGCGAATCATTGTGTGGTACTGCAACACCCATAGGGGGAGTCTCTCGGATCTTTCACCTTTTTTATATAGCTCCAAGTATTGTTTATGTCAATATTGGCGTGATTGTTCATTATGTATTTAGCATTCTTGTCACTTATATATTTTCAATAAATTTTGTACAAAAAATTCTCCAAACAAGTGCCTATAAAGTCCATTCTTCTTTCTTTTTTCCTATTGGGAAAAAGTAATTTTGTTGACATCACACTAATGTATCGTGGGTTATAGATCTAGTAATTTTTAGCAGGGGTTCCCTGAAACTGGAAAACATTTTCAAAGGTCCCTTTGCGTTGAAAAGGTTGAGAAATGTTGATTGAAGTGTAATTAAAGACAACTTTCTTTTTAATTCTGGATAGCGTAATGGAGGGTTAAAACCCCTGTCAGGTTTTTTTTTTGCCATCTGTGTCCCATTGGGGAGATATGCCTTTACTTCTGGCCCCATAGCTAAAACAGGAAGTGAGAAGAAATCCCCGCAAGTTAAGGGAATCCCTTGGGGTCCCCCAGGTCACTAGAACTAGTGATCCCATTGGCTCTTGTTACTTGCTGAGTCATGAGAATAGACCACTGGCCAGAACTTGCCCAGTATGCTATTGAGTTGTTGGGCTGCCCTGCATCCAGTGTGCTTTCAGAACGGGCATTCAGTGCTGCAGGAGGTTTTGTTACTAACCATAGAACGCGTCTGTCCACAGACTCCGTGGACCAATTGACTTTTATAAAAAAAATGAATCAGTCCTGGGTTACCAGCCATGAAGCTCCTGATGCCGATGTCACAGATTAAGTCTTTTTGGGATGTGGAATCTCTGCAGGACTTTGAGGGTGTTCAATCATTTCATCTGGAAGAATGTTTTTGGTATAGGTTTCATTGGCACAATTAACACCTAAATACCATTTTTTCTGCACCTGTTTGACAGGTGCATATCATTGCAATTTTTTTTGCCTAAGGGTCCTTTCACACGGGGCGGATCCGTAATGATCCGCCCCGTGAAGATCCGTTGCTCAGCGGGGATCGCACAGCTGTTCCCCGCTGAGCCGGCTGATGACAGGGCGGTCCCTGCACACTGTGCAGGGACCGCCCTGTCAGTTCTCCGCTCTCCTCTATGGAGGATCGGATGAACACGGACCGTCTGTCCGTGTTCATCCGATCCGCTCTGCAGACGGATGAAAAAATAGGATTTTCCTCCGTCTGCAGAAACGGAGGCGGACAATAGCGGGTGTCAGCGGATGAGCATCCGCTGACACCCGCTACCCCATAGACATGCATGTATGTCTGTTTTTCATCCAAAAACGGATGGATGAAAAACGGACATACGGTCCGCATGTGTGAAAGAGCCCTTAGTCAAGAGCTCCTCTATAGGGTTACTGTGGGAAGGTGCCCCCGACACCCAAATTGTAATTTTTCTGTACCTGTTTTGACAGGTGCATATCATTGCATTTTTTTACATCAAGGCCAATTCTTGCTTTCATCAAGATTACCTCTATAGGGTTACGGTGGAAAGGCGCCATCGACACCCAAAGACCAATTTCGACGCACACGCTACTTCTATACAAAGTCAAAGTGACACCAGGATGTATCCAAAAAATCTCTAATCTTGTTCCCAGTGCACTACACTGTGGCCTTATCAAACACACTGGCTTCCCAGCTGTTGCTGAGCAAAATAAATGTGGCTTGCAGGGAAAAATTATTTTTCTTTTTTTTGTCTTTATAAATGCAATTCTTGCTGCAGCAGATTCTAAACATGGTACAGATCTGCCACTTTTCAGGTAGACTAAGGGGACCCCCCCCCCCCCCCCCCCCCCAGGCACTATATTGGAATTAATTTTTCATTTTTAGGCTTTCACTTTAAAAATAAAAAAATCTCTTTTTTTTATATTGATACATGTCCCCCAGGGCATGACCCGGACCCCTATAACCATTGTATGCCAAATTATTTGCATATAAGCCTTCAAAATGAGCACTTTAGATTGTTGACGTTCGGGTCCCATTGACTTTAATGGGGTTTGTTATTCGGGTCTGAACTTTTGCAGTGTTCAGACGTTCTGGTGGGAACCGAACAGGGGTCCGTTTGACTCATCCCTACTTTCCACCTTGTCTAAAATAAAAAAAATAAAGTTTTGTTCCATTGTTTTACTTTATGTAAATACAAAATATCTTTATAAATGTCAAATATTGAATGAAAATAGTTTCAAAAATCACACATATATAAATACCCTTCTTCCGCCAATAAAAAGTACAATGTTGTAGAAGAACAGTATTTATATACAGTATGTGTGTTTTTTATTTTTATTTTTTTTTAACTATTTTCATTCAATATTTGACATTTATAAAGATATTTTGTATTTACTTAATTTAACTTAGTTGTTTTTGATACCAGTCACCTTTTTTCTTTTGTAATAATACATATGCTGCAGGGACCGCACTGACTTAGGTGGCACATTTCTACAGTTTAAACCATTTTAGCTCTTTATTATAAATAAAAACTAACAGGGTTTCTAATTCTTCTCCACTGTATCTATCCCACTGGATATCAAATGAGATAAAATATTGCATGGTTTCATGAAATAAATACCGCATATTTTGGAAACATACCACATGCATGATTTTAGAAGCATTTTTTGTGAATGTCAACATTTTTTGGGAAATATGCTATGCACTATTTTACCGCATTTAGTAAAGCAGTAGACGCCGCTTTGTGAATGGAGCCCACTGTCTTAAACTGTTACTTTGACAGCCAGGCAAGTAGCATTTTCAATTGTATCCTTCATAATCCTTCATAATAATCTCAGTAAGGGTTACCTTAGTGTAGCAGTACCCCCGTAAGGGCTGCCAATAGACTCTGTACCCCACTGATTACCTCGACTCTGCAAATCCTTCCTTACCTCTGACACCCTGGGTTCCATCATCTCACCAGCTGTGGTAGTAAATAGAGACTCACACAGTATTAAAGAAACAGTTCAAATATGTTTACTGTATTATCAAAACGCATATGTATATCAACTTTGATCAATAATGGAAACACTCCTGTATACACCGCCCTTTATCTCAAGCTTATCTAGTAAAAACAATATATTGGTGTAAAATTCCACTAAATACAGGGACCTATGTGAACAGGTTAACAGGAGACTAGACCCATGGCACAATATTTTATGTGCCAGATCTCTCCCTTCTGCCTCCTCAACTCACAGGCCAGCAATCCTGCACAATATTGAAAACAATATAAACAATATTATATTCAATAGGATGGCTCCCGTTAGCAGTTCAATGCAATTTTAGCAGTTGAGGAGAGAAAATTATAAAAAAAAAGTGAGAAAGGTATTCCTTGAAATCCAGATATCTTCAGCTAGCCTCTTTTAAGTTGTAAATAAAGTAATCCAAAGAGCAAGGTGTAGCAAAGTTAGCAAAGCTGTGATTTATCCTGGTAGTAGTATAGCTTCCTTCTTTTTATAATACTAAAGATGTCATCTGATATGGCTGCTGAAATCAGTGATGTGTACTGAGCATAGGCATCTACAGGCTGTGTCCGTTTATAATAGAGAGTTTAACTTCCGTGGGACTACAAGTACCTCCAGCTAAACTGTGTGAGTGTTGTTCAACAGCAGTGTTCTTAACTATAACATGGGCTATGCCCGCTCACCACTCCAAATCTTGGATGGCTTTGATAACATTGCAGATGATGAGAAGACTCCAGCCGAAACTCTCTTTCTCTCACACTCTCTCTCTGCTCTGGAAAATGGCGGCCACCGCGCCACGCTGCAGCCCACTGGTTTCTGAATTGCAGGTGCCTCTGGATGACCCAGAACACCTGCTGGTCCACTGCACTGAAGAAGCGATGCCATCCACAGAGATCTCTCTGGGTATAGCTGTCCGGCTCCCCGCTGTTTAGGCCACAAATCGTCAGAAAACTCCCTGTCACACAGACCGGCTGGCAGTCAAAAAGGTGTCCAGAGAGACTGATCTAGGTCGTGCCAGCCCTTTTTATATCCTCTCCTAGCAGTCTGTTCTGTGCACTCAGCATTCTGTTCCTTGTAGTTCAGATCAGTCCTGCTGGCAGTGTCACTTCAGCATTCTGAACTACATGTCCCATAATGCTTTTCTCTACGTCCTCAAACAGGAAGAAAATAATTCACACATAGAGTCCAGAAAACACTAGAGGGAGCCAACCCCACATTAACAACACAGAAAATGTCTCTAACTTATAAGCATAATAGCTGACATTGGCTACATTAGTATATCTAAAGGAAACATTTTTTTCTTTAATTTTGGATACATCAGGGAATGTTTTGCAGCCCTTTGAATTTTTCTTGCTGTTTGTGTTACATTGAGGAGATTTTCTGTCACTTCCTGTCTTGGATACACAGCAGGAACTTGGAGGAAATGTCTCCAATGTGAGGATATCTCCTTTGGACAGTTCTCACCGATACAGGTGTCCCCACAATTTAACATTTTGTTTTTCCCATCACATTTTGTGTAGAGAAGGTGAATGTTGCTAGAGGATCCAGACATTGAGACAAACTGATCATTTCTAACCCTTCCATTTTTTATCTAATATTATAGACGTATTGTACAGGGCCATCGCACTGGTATAGGGGCGAGCACTCCTGCCTTGCAGCACTGGGGACTTTAATTTGAATCCTGACTGGAATGTTGCCTGCATGGAGTTTGCATGTTCTCCCTGTGTTTGCATGGGTTTTCTCCCATACTCCAAGGACATGCTTGTAAGTTAATGGGCTCTGGTCTAAACTGGGCCTGTTATGTTTATGTATGCGTGTGAGAGAGGGGCCTTTAGTCCCCATTATCTCCTCAGCATTTGTTCATGATTCCTGATGTGTGAGAACACTCAAGTAAATTAATTCCATTGCTCTCAAGGACCTGTTCATACCTAAGCGTTGCATCACTTGTCACCTGTTGAAGCTCAAAAAACAAAGTTCACTTCTTTGAGACAAAATCTGGTGTTTGTGATTCCATAGACTAGGATTCCATAGGAGTGTCGGAAAAACTGTTAAAAAATGCACATTTACATGCGCCTTTCTGGCTTTCCTATTCAAAAGTATATTGGGCAGAAAATTAGCAATTCTGCTCATGTATCACAAATCACATGTAAAAACTAGGGATGCCCTGATAACATTGTTTTTTACAATACCGATACTTTTTTTTTATAGTAATGGCTGATATCAGTTACCGATACCTACCGCAACTGTTTTGTGTACACTTCAGCTGTCAGCAATGGTACAAAGCATTGAAAAGTTGTTATTTACAATTAAAATATATATATTTTTAAAATTGTGCGGAAGATTTGCCCCCCTTAATGACCAGGCCATTATTTTGCGATACGACACTGCGTCATTTTACTGACAATTGTGTGGTCATGCAACGCTGTACCCAAACAAAATTGACATCTTTTTTTTCCCCCCACAAATAGAGCTTTCATTTGGTGGTATTTGATCACCTCTGCTGTTTTAACTTTTTGCGCTATAAACAAAAAAAGGGGGACAATTAAAAAAAAAAAAAAAAAAACTTTTTGCTATAATAATAAATACCCCCCCCAAAAAAATAAATTCTTCATCAGGCCAATATGTATTCTACATATTTTTGGTAAAAAAATGCAATAAGTGTATATTGATTGGTTTGTGCAAAAGTTATAGCATCTACAAAATAGGGGCTATATTTATGGCATTTTTATTATTGTAGCGCTGGCTCCTGAGGAGCATACGCTATGTGTTTTTGAAAATTAATATTCCTGAAACCACAGTTGGGTTTTAGGGCTAATTCTGTTAAATTATGATTTCAGTACCAGTCTGGCTGGATTGCACTGAGTTCTACTTGGCCACGGGTGTCGCTGTCACCGCCGGCAAGTATGAGAACGCAGTTTAGCTGGGTGTATTGGATACCATTCTTGCTCTCTGAACCAGCCCAGTGGGAGTGTTTGTCCTCATGTGATTCTGGGAGGGGGTATTTAAGGTACTGGGATCACGTGTTTTGTGGTTCCGTTGCGGTCCAGAAGATATCTTCTGTCTGTTTGGTCCTGGTCCTCCTGACCAGCCCTCACGGCCCTCCTGGCCTGGGGTGCGGATCCATGCAATTCCAAGTCTCAGGGCTGGATAGCCAGATGGGGAAGCAACTGCAGGGACAGGCCTAAATTGCTATCGGGGCCTAATTATCCAAAGGTGGTCCAGTGCCGTCTCATCAAAGGAGAGGCCCAACAACTGGAGGAGCATTCAGGGGAGGATTCTTCAGGAGAAGACCACGCACAAGGCTGGTTTCTCTGAAGGGGCCTGGAGGCTCAGTTGAATGACACTTTATGGATCTACACTCATACGATATCGCCGGACCGGCTGAGAGATACTGGTACCGCATGATAGCTCTCTAAATTTGTTAATGTCCCTCAGTTACATTCAAGTCTGTGGCAGAGACTTTTCCTCAAGTGTTCTACATTCAAGTCTGTGGCAGAGACTTTTCCTTTACTTAATACCCTGCCAGCTGCTAGGCCTAGTGAGAGGAGGTCTATCCGGGGGTTGTGAGAATCCAGCTGTGAAACAGTTATTCTCTGGATTTCTTCTATAAGAGACTTCCTATTCTTGCAGTTCCAAAAGTACCTGAACTTTCCTCCTAACCCTCTATCCTTATTAAGAGACTGTGTTATCGTTTAAATAAATAACCCAAAAAGGTTTCAGTTTCTGCATTTCTTTGGGCCATCAACCACGGGAAACCCTAGACGGAGGTAAAGAAGGTAACGGTAAGCCCAATAAAACCAGCAGCTCCTTCGGGGGTCAGTGCTACATTATTATTAAATTTTTTTTACTAGTAATGGCAATGATCAGCGATTTTTAGCGGGACTGCCACATTGCGGCGGACAGATCGGACACTTTTTTGGGACCATTGACAGTTATACAGCGATCAGTGCTAAAAATAGACACTGATTACTGTATAAATGTCACTGGCAGGGAAGGGGTTAACACTAGGGGGCGATCAAGGGGTTAAGTATTCCCTAGTGAGGTGTTTCTAACTGTGGGTGGTAGCGGACTGCCTGGAAATAGAGAGAGATCGCTGTTCCTGATAACTAGGGACAGATGATCTCTCTCTACTTCCCTGACAGAAAGGGGATCTGTCTGTTTACGTTGACAGATCCCCGTTCTGGCTCTCTGAGGAGCGATCGCAGCCACTGGAAATGCGCATCAGCTCTGGCGTTGAGCCGCCTAGAGCCCTTAAAGCAGCCGCCGTACAGCTACGGGGATTCAAGCAGGGGAGCCAACCTGCCGCAGTATAATGATGGCGGCTGGTTGGCAAAGAGTTAATTAAGGCAGATTAGCGTAAATTAAGGGTTAATAAGGGGTTAAACAGAGGAACATTTAATAAAAAAAAAAAAAAATGTAAAAATATATATATATTATAAATTTTTTTTTTTTTTTTTTTTTTACTTGACTAAACTCATTTCATTTGCAGATCTGTAGATGTATAAACAAAAGAAACAATGTTCCTTTTTATCTGTTTCAGTGGCTGAGCAATGTTATTGATAAACATTGAGTGAGATATGAGGGGGCGCTCATGGGGTACAATATAATGTGCAATAGTATTCACGTATTCCTATAAGGCAATACGTCTACTGTATATTCATTTTAAAGTACAATGTGCCATAAGATAAAAGATGCAATCCATATACCAGGGCTCAAAATTTCAAGTCCTGAGCTACTAGCCAGGCCTTAAGTGTTACTCGCCACCATTTGCCCAACCCAATCCCTACAATGCACCGCCCCTAATTCTGTCCCTATACACGCCCTCCTAAATTATCTCATGAAATTACACTTAAATGTTCCATGCAGAATTAAGTTGCAAAAATAAATATTACAACTTTATCAGTGCCCACCATTGCAGACTCACCTGTGCCCACCATTGCAGCCTCACCTGTGCCCACCATTGCAGCCTCGCCCCACTTTGCCCACCATTGCAGCCTCGCCTCACTGTGCCCACCATTGCAGCCTCGCCTCACTGTGCCCACCATTGCAGCCTCGCCTCACTGTGCCCACCATTGCAGCCTCGCCTCACTGTGCCCACCATTGCAGCCTCAGCTCACCTGTTCCCACCATTGCAGCCTCAGCTCACCTGTGCCCACCATTGCAGCCTCAGCTCACCTGTGCCCACCATTGCAGCCTCGCCTCACCTGTGCTCACCATTGCAGCCTCGCCTGTGCCCACCATTGCAGCCTCGCCTCACCTGTGCCCACCATTGCAGTCTCACCTCACCTGTGCCCACCATTGCAGCCTCACCTCACCTCACCTGTGCCCACCATTGCAGTCTCACCTCACCTGTGCCCACCATTGCAGCCTCACCTGTGCCCACCATTGCAGTCTCACCTCACCTGTGCCAACCATTGTAGCCTCCCCTCACCTGTGCCCACCATTGCAGTCTCACCTCACCTGTGCCCACCATTGCAGTCTCACCTCACCTGTGCCCACCATTGCAGTCTCACCTCACCTGTGCCCACCTTTGCAGTCTCTCCTCACCTGTGCCCACCACTGCAGTCTCACCTCACCTGTGCCCACCATTGCAGCCTCACCTCACCTGTGCCCACCATTGCAGCCTCCCCTCACCTGTGCCCACCATTGCAGCCTCCCCTCACCTCACCTGTGCCCACCATTGCAGTCTCACCTCACCTGTGCCCACCATTGCAGCCTCACCTCACCTGTGCCCACCATTGCAGTCTCACCTCACCTTTGCCCACCATTGCAGCCTCCCTTCACCTCACCTGTGCCCACCACTGGTCACCTCACCTCACCTGTGCAGAGGATCATCATGGGGAAGAGGAAAGCCGCCGGATCACGATAGCCTGCTGTTGCATTGTAATTGCCTCCACAGCTAGGCTGCCAGGGAGTGGGGGGCGGGTACCGCCGGCATGCAGGGTTAAACAGGAGCCGTTCTACCATCGATCGGTCCGGGAGAAGAGAGCACGGATCACAGAGCAATAGCCTTCTGTTTACATTGGAATTGCCTCCGCTCATGATTACACACATCCCCGCCCCCTCCTGACCCCGCGCCTGTTAGACACTGTGATAGACAGAACGCGTCCCAGAATTGTACTGGCGTTCTGTCTATCACAGGCACGGGGTCAGGAGGGGGCGGGGTTGTGAGTAATCATGAGCGGAGGCAATTCAAATGTAAACTAACAGAAAACTATTGCTCTGTGATCCGTGCTCTCTTCTCCCGGACCGATCGATGGTAGAACGGCTCCTGTTTAACCCTGCATGCCGGCGGCACTCGCCCCCCACTCCCCGGCAGCCCATATCCTCGCCAGAAACAATTTTCCACTCGCAAAATGCGAGTAGGCGAGTGGAAAATTTGAGCCCTGCATATACATAATAATTGTGAACAAAATAGTGAAAAAGTATTAAACAGTTTAGCAGCATACACCCAAAGTGCCCCATATGTGGGTAAGCAGAACCCACATATGGAGCACATTGAGTGTATTCCAGTTGGTGATGGACTGTTCACGAATGATCCCACTTAGAAGATAATCAGCACAGAAGAATCTTTTTTACTATTAACTTTTTATTAAATTTTCACTATTTTATTCACAATTATTATGTATATGGATTGTATCTATTTTTTTTATGGCACATTGCACTTTAATATGAATATAGAAATATTGCTTTATAGGAATACATAAATACTATTGCACATTATATTGTACCCTATGAGCAGCTGTAAATTTATTCTAACTTTGTTATTTTTTGGCACGAGGTACCAACTTTCCAGTATTGAAAAACATTGCCTGGCTGCTTTTCTCCTTCTTCTTTTTTTTTTTTTTGACCACTCAAATTGCCAAGACTCTGTTTACACTTCAGATGTCAACTGGGGAATCCCACTGACAGCTAAAATAACTGAGTCTGAAAGTATGGGTTTCAGGTTTTGGAGCATTTGCAAGTACCGATACTCATGCAAATGCTTAGTAGCGGCACCAATACCGGTATTGGTGCAACCCTAGTTAAAACATAATAAAAGTGTGCGCATACGATTTGCACAAAAAAAACTATAAATTGCATGGCTAAGCTCAAGTGTGAATGGGGGCTAAGATTGTAATCTTTTTGAGGGCAGTAACTAATGTCAGCATTATATCATACCGTGCAACAGTACCAGGCTCTGCAGGACTGTTGCATAATTTAGTAAAGGTGCATGTTACTCAGGCAGTGGAACGGACACCTAAGCCTCAGGATGAGCAATACCAGAGGCAGCTGCTGACAGAACCCCTGAGGACCCCTGATAGGAAGCTCAGTGCTTCAAACTGATAGGAGGCAGCAGACCCTACCGCTGCATCACCACCTGTAAAGCTTAGATGGGAGTTAGTGTGTTGTACAGGATGCCAGGTATGTTTCCCCAATTATTTGGGTTGTGATACCTCTAAGGGGAACAGTTCGAAGACATTGTTGAATACTCAGGGGTTCTCATCCATGCAGGGTGAGAGGTTCCAGGGCAGTCCGGTTGGAGAGGAGAGGACCAATTTTTAGTTCTCTCTGGATTGGTGAGTCCTCATTAGAGACCCAGAATTTCAGAAGTTTAAAGAGTTTTGGGAGGGAAGAACATCCAAACCCCGATAACAGGGGCTTTGGTCTGGAATGGGTTAACCCGGGTGCATCAGAGTCCAGCAATGGAAGAAGAAACAGTCAGCACCTGTCTGTGAGGGATAGAGCAGAACACATCTGAGTGAGCAATGTGGGCTAGCTTATGGCTGAGACATGGTTGCTGAACTGTGGTAACCTTCTCTTGGACCCCTGGGGCAGATGGAAGCTGGCAAACACCTTGTAAGGGACGAGTGTGACCGGCAGTGAGCTGGCTCTTTATTTTTTGTACCAGGCATTGATGGAGTACATTTGTTTGCTAAAGACGAGCTGTTTTTCTGTTTGCCTGTTTTTGTTTTTTTTAAATCGACTGTTTGCATTTGCCAGTGTGCTTGGCTGATGATCTTGGGCTCGTCAAGGTCACAGTATGTGTGTTAGCGCATGTATGGTTAGTATTTGTGAGTGTACATGTGGTTAGTTAAAGTGAAAAAAATAGTCATTGAAATAAAAGTGCGCAGTTCTATTGGAGGGATTCAATTACTCCCTACCGACACTTTTCCGGTGGTATGCCCCTTTTAAAATAGCCTGCGCCAAATTCTAAAATAACTGCAGTCCTTTTTGGCAAGTTCATCAACACATTTGGCAGATTTAGGTAGTTCTTAATAGCGCTAATTTTACAAGTTACTTTTACTATTAACCTCTTCGCAGCAGCTGTATCCATATATGCGGCCCTATGCAAAAATCTTTCTGTGACGCCCTGCACGCTCGCAGCATAGAGACAGACAGCTACCAGAAAGCTCCCGATGCATAGTAGCATTGGAACGGTCACGTTATGGGAATGCTCCCGGTATTTAGAACCTCTTAAAAAGCCAGGAAGCAGCAGTGGGAAGGGGTTAATGCACCAAACTAAAAAATAATTTCTTTGTGGAATAAACTGGTGTGGCCAGTGGTGGGGGATATTTTTTCTTTCCAGCTTTCAATCGGATTCCTTAGACAGGACCTGCTCTAGTGGTCTCAGGGCTAGCGGCCACCACGGTCTCTCCTTTAACACCTTCAGGAGGGAATGGTGCAAGTTGTGTCAGGATAAAGTACCAGGCAAAACATTTCAAGGACTTTTCCTTTTTATCAAGGCTGAACAGTGGTGGAAATACTATAATATACAAGGCTGTGAAAAAGTATTTTTATTTTTTTGTATATTTGTCACACAAATGACTCATGAAACAATTTTTTTTATTACACAAAGATAACCAGAGTAAATACAAAATGCAGTTTTTAAATGATGGTTTCATTTATTAAGGCAAAAAATCTATCCAAACCTGCCTGGCTTTATGTGAAAAAGTAATTGCCCCCTAAACCTAATAACTGGTTGTGCCACCCTTGGCGGCAACAACTGCAATCAAGCATTTGCGATAACTGGCAATGAGTCTTTCACTTTGCTGTGGAGCAATTTTGGCCTACTCTTCTTTGCAGAATTGTTTTTTTATTTCAGCCACATTGGAGGGTTTTCCAGCATGAACTGCCTGTGTAAGGTCATGATACGGCATCTCGATTGGATTTAAGTCTGGCCTTTGACTAGGCCACTCCAAAACCGAGATTTTGCTTTGTTTCCAGCATTTGGAGGTGGACTTGCTGTTGTGTTTCGGATCATTGTCCTGCTGCATAACCCAAGTACACTTGAGCTTGAGGTCACAAACTAATGGCCGGACATTCTCCTTTAGGATTTGCTATTAGAGCTCAGAATTCATGGTTCCATCAATTATGGTAAGTCGTCTGTCAATAAAATTCCATTCTCTGACTAATCAGTCAACTCCGGTCATGTTGATTGGAAGACAGATTTATTACAGATGTACCGGTACAAACGGGTGACAAGGAATACAACAGCTCTTACAGCAAAGAGTTCCTCAAGAAAATCACACACGGGAATTCACGAGCAGTTACTTTTAAGGTAATATTTGGCAACCTGCCATTGGCTAAGGCACCCTGGTGACTCATGATGCATTGTCAGCTTTATTGCCAAATCCAGAGTGCCTTTTACAAAAATTCCTAATATGGTAACATCTGTAAGTATTGTTTTTGAGGCTTGGTCAGAACATAAGAAAGTTGCACAAACAATAAGTCAGCGCCATCTTAGTTACAAAAAGTACAAATAAGGAACAAGACAAATGTTGATATCATTTGTAATTCTTTGCATATTTCTTATCATCGTCCAGGTCCTGAAGCTGCAAAGCAGCCTCAGACCATCACGCTACCATCACAATGTCTGACTGTTGGTATGATGTTCTTGTTATGAAATGCTGTATTAGTTTTATGCCAGATGTAACGATGGGCACACTTTCCAAAAAGTTTAATTTTTGTCTCATCAGTCTACAGAATATTTGCCTAAAAGTCTTGGGGATAATTAAGATGTTTTTTGGTAAATGTGAGATGAGCCTTTGTGTTCTTTTTGGTCAGCAGTGCCTTTGGCCTTGGAACACTCCCATGGATGCCATTTTTGCCCAGTTTTTCTTATTGTTGACTAACGAACACTGATCTTACCTGAGGCAAGTGAGGCCTGCAGTTCTGTAAATGTTGTTCTGGGTTCTTTTATGACCTCCTGGATAAGTTGTTATGCTCTTGGAGTAATTTTTGTAGACCGGCCACTTCTGGGAAGGTTCACCACTGTTCCAAGCTATCTCCATTTGTGGATAATGGCTCTCCCCGTGGTTCACTGGAGTTCCAAAGCCTTAGAAATTGCTTTGAAACCCTTCCTAGACCGATACATGTACATTACTTTGTTTCTAATCTGTTCTTGATTTTTTTTAGATTGTGGCATGTGTGGCTTTTTGTGATCTGTTAGCGTGTTTGACTTTGTCACAACTTCTATTTATGTGATTTCTTGAATCAACAGGTCTGGCAGTAACCAGGCCTGGATGTGGCAAGTGCAATTTAACTCAGCTTTCCAAAAAATTGTGGTTAATCACAGTTCATTCATGATTCAGCATAGAAGAGGGCAATTACTTTTTTACATACGGCCAGGCAGGTTTGAATAGCTTTTTTCCCTTAATAAATACAAAAACTGCATCTTGAATTTACTTTGGTTAACTTTTGTGTAATATTTAAAATTAGTTTGATGATCCGAATCATTTAAGTGTGAGAAATATGCAAAAAAAAAAAAAAAAGAAATCAGGAAGGGGGCAAATACTTTTTCACAGCATTGTATATAGCGATGCCTCAGGGAAAAGTGCGGAAAGGGACTGGGGAAAGTTGGTTACTATAATGAATTATAAAATCTCTTTATCCCTTTGTATCAATCTAACTATATACATTCTAGTCACAGACATTATACTTCTTCCTTCTAATTGCTTAAAAATTGTTGCAATGTTTCCACTCATAGTGATAGTGCCACCACCCAGCTCTCAGCGCTACTATAGTTGCCTCTTTTTGATTGGCTGAACCAGGAAAGCACTGATGCAAATGGCTGTCAGGGGTTCACCTCACCACAGCACAGTGTGCAGGCACCAGAACTACCAGTCTGGGGAACTCTGATTTTCTTACCCCTGACCCCTGCACTCTGTCTTATACACTCCTGACATCTGAACTATTCTTTACATGCTACTGACCTGTGCAGTCTGCAGCTCCTTACCCAAGCACATCTTGACCAAAGCATATAATCTTTTGACTGGTCTAACCCAGCCCAGCCAGACAGCTTACTTCTCCAGACATGAGAAAAATGCTAATGAACGTTAATGCCAAGTTTCTTACTGTAGCTAAAAATTTTAAGTTTTATAGTGACATTTTTATTATAGTATTTTTTTTCCATGTTGTTTAGGTAGAGCTCCAACTTTACAGGATTGCCTATATCAACAGTTGATCATTGCTGTGCTGTGTAGTTTGCAACTAATGAATTTAATCTTTAAGGTAGGCCCATAGACAGTGATGGCTCTCTTTGTGTATACCATGTTTCCCCTGAAAATAAGCCCCGGTCTTATATTCATTTTGCAACAAAAGACCCAGTAGGGCTTATTTTCGAAGTAGGGCTTATCATGTGCTTTCTTCTATACCCATCTTCCTCCCTGCCCGTCAGAAATCCCCAGTGGCCAGTGGAACTGAGTTAAAAGTGCCTGTAAAATCCTAAAATGCACTGCATTACAGTCCTATACAATGTAAACTGTACATGTCTCTGCAACCCCCCTGTGACAAACACCGCACCTTCCTACAGTGCCGCTCGGCTCTTCCGTGACCTGCCTGATCAGTCTTCCTAGCACTGCAGAGGGAGGGGGCTGTTTTAACAGGAGCCCGAGATCCCCTGCTGACAGCTGGCAGAAGAGGAGGAGAGGGGATCAGCTGAGCGCTGCTCGGCGCTTCCCATGGCCCGCCTAATCGTTCTTCCCCGCTCTGAGCACTGCAGGGGGCGGGGGCTGAGATCACCCACTGACAGCTAGGAGAAGAGGAGAAGATCCGCGGGGGATCAGCTGAGCGCCGAGCCGCACCGCAGCAAAGGTATTCACCGCAAACAGACCACAGAAACAATACACAGTCTAGACCACACAGCACTGTAATATAGTGCATTTTAGGACTTCTTAACCCTTCCAAACTTATTTTCAGGGTAGGGCTTATTTGCGGGGGGAAACTGGTGTGTGTGTGTATGTATGTATGTATGTATGTATGTATATATACCCCCTCCATCGCGGGGGTTACGTTCCGGACCCACCCGCGAAAAGTGAAAAAACGCGAAATAGAAAGACCCTATTTAAATACACCCTAGGCATGTTTTGTTAACTTTTTAATGACATTTAAAGGTCTTTAAACACACTTTTAAGCAATATGAACACATAAAAGATAGAGAGAGAGAGATCACACAAAAATATTGTGTTAACAGTACAGTATACTGTAAAGTAAAATATAGAGTACAGTATTGTATGTACAGTACTGTACTCAGCAGAAAAGAAGATGACTACAGTACTGTATACTGTAAGCAGCAAATAATCAAATAAGAGCAGCTACTGTTCTTCTGAAGGTGCAGGTTCAGCAGGAGCTTTTTCAGGTGTAGGTGGGTTGTCTTCTTGCTGAACATAGTTATAGACAGTTGCTGGGCATGTTTCTTCTTTTGGGCGAGGAGGTTCTTGTACACCTGGATGGCTCCATCAATGCTGTTTTGGAACTGCAGTGAACGAACCATGTCAGGATCATACTCAGCTAACATCTGTTTCAGGTCATTGGCCGTATGCACGACCCTGCCAAGGTGCTCAATTGACAAGCCTTCATCTTCTTCCTCCTCCTGTCCCTTCACTTCCTCCTCACTCGCTGACTTGGTGAGTTCTGTCAGATCCTCATCGGTTAGTGGAGCTGAATGGGTTTCAATTAGGTCATTGACGTCGTCCTGGGTCATATCCTGAAAACCTTCACCTCCTAGCAACTTGGCCAGCCTAATTGCCTTGTCCACAGCTGAATGATGAACTTCGTCAGGAGAGAACCCTTCATAATTGTGAATAATATCTGGCCAAAGCTTCTTCCAACAGGCATGCACAGTCTTCTTCTTCATCTCCTTGAGGGCCTTTTGTATGTTCTCCAGACAGGTTGCAATGGTGTAATTACGCCAGTAGTCCATGGGCTGAATTAAAGACGTGGTGTTGGGTGGAAGGAACTCAACTTGCACTCCTTCGTATGATAGATCCATGGCGTGGCCTCCTGCATTATCCATCAGCAGAAGCACCTTAAAAGCAATGCCAAGTTGGGCAAGGTAGACCTTGACGGCTGGGATGAAACAATTATGGAACCACTCAGTTGTGAGGACTTTAGTCATCCAAGCCTTACTGTTATGCATCCAATGGACTGGTAGCTGGTTCTTGTTTTTATTCTTCAGTGCTCTGGGATTCTTGGCCTTGTAGATCAGGGCTGGCTTGATCATAAACCCAGCAGCATTTCCACACATAACCAAGGTTACTCTGTCCTTATAAGCCTTGAATCCAGGTGCTCGGGCTTCCTCCTTCATGATGTAGGTGCGTTTGTGCATTCTTTTCCAGAACAAGCCGGTCTCATCCATATTAAAGACTTGCACTGGTTGGTACCCACCCTCCTCAATGATACTCTTGAAGGTCTCAGTGGTGTGCCTTGCAACAGCTTCTTTGTCGGCAGATGCAGCTTCACCTTGCAATGAAACGCTCTTCAACTGATAGCGTTTCTGGAAGCGGTCAAACCCTCCCTTGCTGGCAGAAAAACCTCCTGATGTACTAGAAGGCTGATCAGGATTGTCGTTGTCTGACTGTTCAGCTGCAGCAGAGCCTCCTTCAGAGCCTCCTTGATTGGCAAAAGTGTCATACAGCTTCTTTGCCTGGGTCCTGATGGTGTTACCATCCAATGTGATGCTCTTTTTTCTGCAATCTTGGATCCAAATGGCCAACGCAGTTTCCATCCTAACAATGTTTTTATTGCGGGAAGAAACAACTCTTTTTGCAGCTTGGTTGATGGACACTGCAGCAGTTGCCCTGATATTCTTCTCATCCTTCTTGATGTAGCGAATCGTTGACTCATTCATACCATAATGGCGGGCTACAGCAGCATAACTCTGTCCTTCCTTTACCATGTCAAGAAGTTTCACCTTCTCCATTATTGTAAGGAACTTCCTCTTCTTTTGTGGCTCACCAGAAGCCGCAGCCTTAGATGATCGGCGTTTGGGTGGCATGTTTGCAGCTACTGTACAGTATCTTGCTTGTGGTTGGCACAAGTACAGTACAAGCACAGTTACCGCCCCCTCTAACATCAACACGCTTGGTGCGTTCCACCGCTGCCTCGATATGATTCACCGCTACATAACCGCGAAAATGGCGAAATATTACCGCGATATCGGAATAACGGGTCCTAATTATAATAGCGCGATATACCGGGACCGCAAAAACTGAACCGCGATAGAGCAGGGGTTTACTGTGTGTATGTGTATATATATATATATATATATATATATATATATATATATTTTGTTCCTGTTAGGTTTGTGTAGGCTCTCACTCATAGCACAGTAATTATGGAGTATTTTGTGGGTACGAGGACACTGTGAAATGTGTCCAGTGTATACAATATGTAGGTGCAGACTCTAACCATGATCCTGTAAGCAACGCTTAATATTCAGTGCAATTAGCCCATGCCCATTTTTGACCCATTTTTGTCTCCTCAACTACTGCAAAATGCCCCTTATTTCCAAATTCCAAAGTTGGGAGGTAAGACTATATAAATAACATATAAATAATAAATACAACAAAAAATTCACATTTGTGTAGAAAGTGACTCATGACTGGTCTTATATTTGTATGCACTATGCATAAATGTCTATTAAAACCCTTCTGGACTCCGGGGGTTGCTGTGTGACCTGTGTTCTTGCTAACATGTTGTATGGATTTGGTGTTTACAAGCACTCCCTAAATAAATAAAGGTGCGTGCCAAGTGAGCTCATTCATAAGTTAGGATTGTGGTTTCCCGGTTCCTCGTAATACAGAACAATTGCTTGGCTGTGTTTTACACTAACGTTCCCTGATACATATTATTGATGTTGGAAGTTCGTTATGCCCTTGAGGCTCAAGATGTCCTGTTGGAAACTATGTAGAGGGAATCCCGGATTGTGATTAACCGAAGTAAACACAAAGCAAGTCTAAATGATTTAACTGTGTGTGAATGGCTAAAAGATAACACACGGCCCTTACAGTGGGGAAAATAATTATTTGATCCCCTGCAGATTTTGTAAGTTTGCACACTTACAAAGAAATGAAGGGTCTATAATTTTTATCATAGGTGTATTTTAAATGATAGAGATGCAATATCAACCAAAAATCCAGAAAAAACCCCCACATAAAACAAATGCTATAAATTAAGTTGCAGTTCAGTGAGTAAAATAAGTATTTGATCCCCAAGCAAAACATGACTTAGTATTGGTGGAGAAACCCTTGTTGACAAGCATAGAGGTAAGATGTTTCTTGTAGTTGGGGACCAGGTTTGCACACATCTCAGGAGGGATTTTGGTCCACTCCTCTTTACAGATCTTCTCTAAATCCTTAAAGTTTCTTGGCAACTTGAAGTTGCAGCTCCCTCCATAAATTTTCTGTAGGATTAAGGTCTGGAGGCTGACTAGGCCACTCCATGACCTTAATATGCTTCTGCTTAAGACACTTCTTTGTTGCCTTGGTGGTATGTTTTGGGTCATTGTCATTGGGATGACCCATCCACGACCTATCTTCAATGTTCTAGCTGAGGGAAGAACGTTCTCATCCATGATTTTGCAATACATGGACCCATCCATTGGCCCCTAAATGCAGCAAAGTTGGACTGTACCTTTTAGCAGAGAAACGGCCCTAAAGCATCATGTTTCCACCTCCGTGCTTGACTGTAGGGATGGTGTTCTTAGGGTCATAGTCAGCATTTTTCTTCCTCCAAACACGGCAAGTCCAGTTAATGCCAAAGAGCATTTTGGTCTCACCTGACCACAGGACTTTCTCCCAATCCTTCTCTCAATCATTTAGATGTTCGTTGGCATGACTGTACATGTGCCTTTTTAAGGGGGGGGACTCATCGTGTTTGGAGAAAGAAAAATGCTGACTATGACCCTATGAACACAATGCCTACAGTCAAGCACGGAGGTGGAAACATTATGCTTTGGGGCTGTTTCTCTGCTAAAGGTACAGACTGACTTTGCTGCCAATGGGGCCAATGGATGGGGCCATGTATTTTAAAATCTTGGATGAGAACCTTCTTCTCGCAGCCAGACCATTAAAGATGGGTCATGGGTGGGTCTTTCAGCAAGACAATGACCCAAAATATACCGCCAAGGCAACAAAGGAATGGCTCAAGAAGAAGCACATTAAGGTCATGGAGTGGTCTAGCCAGTCTATAGAAAATTTATGGAGGGAGCTGAAAGTTTGATTTGCCAAGCAACAGCCAAGAAACCTTTAAGGTTTTAGAGAAGATCTGTAAAAGAGTGGACCAAAATCTATCCTGAGATGTGTGCTAACCTGGCCACTGACTACAAGAAATGTCTTACCTCTGTGCTTGCCAACAAGGGTTTCTCCACCAAGTACTGTTTTGCTTGGGGAGCAAATACTTGTTTTACTCACTGAACTGCAACTCAATTTATAAAATTTGTATCTTGTTTTTTCTGGTTGATAGTCAGTCTCTATCATTTAAAATACATGTATTTTATTATATTATTATATGATAAAAATTATGGACCCATCATTTCTTTGTACTTGGGCAAATTTACAAAATCTGCAAGGGATCAAATAACTATTTTCCCCACTGAATGTATCCACTTGAGGACTGCCAGTAAAAGGAAAGTATAGTGAGTGTGAACATATTTTGAATTGTTATTACAACATGTATCTTTTTTTTATTTTATGTAAATGTAACATTTTTATAAAATAATTTTTACAAAATCCCTTTTACATTTTTGTTGTATTAAGAGCTGGTTCACACCATGAATTGCACAGGAACATACTCCAGGCTATGTTCACACTGATCCGACATGAAAGTCGCATGACTTCTGATCCAACTTTGCCCTGCGACTTAATGTCTGACTTCCATGCGACTTTAATGAACGGGATCCGACTTTGATCCTACCATACCAGGCCCTTTTTAGTCTGGGATGAACCTTAAGGGGGAACCTCTTGCGAAAAAAAAAAAACATTGCGCGACCCCCCAAAATCCACACCAGATCCTTATCCAAGCATGCAGCCCGTCAGGTCAGGAAAGGGGGGATAAGCGAGCGCCCCCCCACCCCATCCTCCTGGACCATACCAGGCCACATGTCCTTAACATGTTGATGGGGACAAGGGCCTCTTCCTGACAACCCTGGGTGGTGGTTGTGGGGGTCTGCAGGCAGGGGGCTTATCGGAATCTGGAAGCCCCCTTTAACAAGGGGGGCCCCCAGATCCTGGCCTCCCCTCATGGGAATAAGTATGGGGTACATTGTACCCTTACCCATTCACCCCTAAAAAAAGCAATGTAGTGTAAATAAAAACAAGAGGCGGTTTTTGACAAGCCCTTTATTAAAAATGAAGAATGTCCCCCGTCGTAGCTCCAACATCTCTTCTTTCTCTGGTCTTGCCACTAATGTGTTCTTCTCCCTCCGCTGCTGTCTTCTACCTCTGGTGATGTGTTCTTCCTCCGGTCTTCTCCTGCTGCTGTCTATTCCGCCGCCGACCCGGTTTTCCTCCAACGCTGGCTCCCATCGTTGTGTCATCTGCGATGTCTGCCAGTTCTTATATAGCCATGGGGCACGGCCATCCGGTGACATCACCATGAGGCCCCGCCCCTTTTGACATCACGTGCACTCGTTCTGCACTCCTGTGACCCATTTTCAGCTGACGTTGGAGAGCCAGTCCAGGCTCGGGAAAGATCAAGACAATGAAGTCGGGATCAACCCACATGCCTGGACCGACACCCAGCTCAGCCTCTCACCAATCTGCTGAGAGGCTGAGCCGGCTACTTCCACCCCTCTGCAGCCCAGTGTTCCAGTGAGCAACGGGAGGGGCAGAACTTTGCATTCTGGGATTCTTTTCCCAAATACATTGTACACTAGCACACCTCTGCAATTAGATGAGAACTGACTGGCCCTCTTTTTACATGTTGGTCAGTTTCATGGGCTACTTACTAGCTACAGGTGAAAGATCGTTTCTCGGAATTCTATGGAAAAAGCGAATATTACTTTTGGGTGGGTAATGCCTAAAGTTGATGAAGAAAACTACATATAATAGATGTAAAACCTATAAGAAGCTTGCTACAGAAGTTGTTTACTTTGCCTGATAATTGATCTATCGGCTGTCAACGTTCAAAACCGAGTTATACAATTCATAGAAGAGTAAACAGACCACATGATGTAATTTATACTGCATACATTAATCATGTTTTCATTCTTTTCTTCTACATTATAACCCCATTGAATTCTTCTCATACACAGGAATAACTTTGCCCTAGGACGGACCTTTTTGTCATTCATTCGGTAGACACCTCAATGGGTGTTGCACCACCCCAACCCATACTTGGAACTCCCTGACTCGGTGACAATTTCTGTCACTATGTGATCTAGTCTGCCTGTTTACTTTTGAGACCTGATGATTGATCAGCAGAGCAGTGTAGAACGCTAGTATATCACTAACTTCTAAAATGTACATTCCTTGATTTCTTCTAATCAATTGCTTGCAGCTATGCTGGCTCTAATTTATTTATTTTGTTATATAATCTTTATTTTAGTTAAAAAAATAATAACATATATCTCAACAACCCCATCTATGCAATCACAAATCTGGTACACAGAAAAGAAGGGGTGTTTTATTCCACATGGCAAAAAAGGAAACTTGGAAAACAAAACAATACTTTTACTAAAACCGCTACCGTTGATGATCTGCCCATTCACAAATGGGCGAAGGAATTGGGTACTACCCTGTCTCAAAACGATTGGGACCAGATCCTGCTACACATTCAGAAGGGCTCTCTTAATGTGTCTGTACAGGAAATCGGATATAAAATATAATCAAGGTGGTACAGAACTCCTGACATATTACAGGGCTAAGGGGACACTGTTGCACATATGGTGGGAATGCCCCATAATCCAATCGTACTGGACATGGGTACACCGCCTTATCTCGAAAATCACAACTCACACCCCGGACTTCAACCTGGCCCATATTTTACTCCATCACACTTCCCTCCCCAAGGGACATTGATTAATGCAGCAAAACTATGCATACCCACCCACTGGAAGACTACTTCGCCCCCAAGCATCTCCGAATGGCTCTGTCGAGTGGAAAGGACAGCCGAAATGGAGGACCTAATATTTCAGGTAAAAGAGACCTCACCCAAATTCTATAAAACATGGGCCTGTTGGCTCCACTTTAAAGAATCTGCAGAATACAGATCTCTTTGTGAAACCCAATAGCCTGACCTGAGGGGCAGACCCCATCCCACCACCCAATCCGGGTGCCTGGAAAGTGCTAATACTCATAACCCCCATCCTCTTCCCACCCTTTATACTCTCCACTCCCCCATCTCTCCCCATAGATAGCCTTACTTTGGTAGCGTAGACAATACTACCCTACATTTAACAGCATATTAAAGAGTGCCTGACATGATTAAGCCGGATTCATACTGAATGAACTACATCGTATGACATGGAAGACCACTCAGAGACAGGTAGAGGTAACACCCGATATCAGATAGACAAAACTCCCACCCATACACTGTAAGATCCCGATAGGGGTGTGGGGGCGAGGAGGTGGAATAACAGTTCTCACCAAATGTTCTCTGACTTACACCAGCTGAATTACCCTACCATTGCTCTAGATTAGACTGCCTACGGCTGACCTACAGGCACTAGTAGAGATTCAGAGTTAATTTTCTGATTATTTGTAATTTTTACGATCTGTGCTTGGAATATCACGGATACTCTTACTGTTCAAGCGTTCATCCTGAGACTGGCTAAGCTGTACCTACACGTCGCTATGCATCAGTGGGCCTGCTGCCCAATAACCCTTAATAACATGATAGATGTTGTATGTAAGTAAGATGCGTGTTTCATATTGCCTTATCTGTTTTGTTAAATATGTTTTGTTAACCTTGAAAGACCAATAAACATATTGAAATATAGAAAACAAAAAAAAAAAAAAAATTGTCTCCAAAGAAGCAATTCTAATCATGTTTACTGGCATTACAGGTTCCCTAGCATCAAGGGTGTGGCTCTTGTGTACCCTCAATTGAGTGATACCATCTCATACAAAGACAGTGCAACCTCCGCTCCACCACCAGGCTGAGGCTATGGCAGCAGGGCTGGGGTCCCCCCCCGTAAGGACTGGCCATTAAATGTGTCTGCTTGAAAAGAGGGAGTCCTTTTCCCAAGGACTGACATTCTTGCAGTTTGGTTGGATGATGTAAGTGTAATGTACCCACGAGAGAGCTGCTGTATTTTAACTGGTTCTTTTTCAAGTGTGGTGTCGATTGGTGTCCATGCTGCCCTCGGGTTATGAAAAGTGAACAATTTTGCTCCACAACGAATGGTAGATTTTTTAAAATCCAGAGCTTTATAAATTGCAACACTAGGATTTGATCACTTGTAAAATTTGTGCAATCCAGCATGTGGGTCGCACAACTAGAAGGCTACGGGATCCCCTACATGATCATGTCCATGTCTGACAGAGCAGACACACGGCACTAATGATGCTAGACACTTCAATAAATTTCATGGAGGTGACACCTCCCTATTACAAATACAGGATAATGAAAAAGTCACCCCTGGGAGAGGTAGAGATAACTTTAGAATTCTCTGTAATAGGGAAGTCTTTTGGATATTTTCCCTACAAACAAGGATTCCATGAGGTTTAAATTTTGAGTGGGACGTGACTCTTTTTTTATGATTAGGATATTTCATGTTTCATTTTTTTCTTTTTGTTATACCATATATGAACCTGCAGTGACTTTTGCCTTTCCTCCTCTTTTCTTGTGTTTTTTAAGACAGCAAAGTAAAATGGTAATGTAGAGGTTATTGTATATATCCTTAACATAGGGATTTAAATTTTGTTCGCTGTATTGAATACAAAGGGGGCATTGTCTTTATCATCATTTGCTCGGGTGGTGTGTAGGTTCCCAGAGGTGAGACACAATTGTGTTTCTTACCTTTTTTATTTATGTTTGAAAGAAAAAAATCTTTTATATCTTTTATGTTTTTTTTTTTTTGTTTATTTAGTGGAGGAATGGGTTTACCAGAAATGGTTTGCTTGTTACTTTCAAATGGGAACAGCTGATTGATGTCACTGGACATCACGGCCTCATTATCGACACCGGTGTGATCATGTGATATTTTGTATATATGTGTGTACGGTGGTTGTGTTCGGAATGTTTTTTGACAAAGCACGTATTACCCTTTTTCTCCCCTGCCAACATGCTTATTGTGGCTGTTTTTATTTATGTTTTTTCCAATAAATAAGCTTTATTTGCATTGCATGGGTGTGCATCCATCCAAATGTTTTTCCTCTATGCCTGCAGCAGTGACAGGGCCTGCACCCCATGCAAAAGCTTGATTTCAGACACCACTCTAGCCGGTTCACCTGGAGCAGCAGGATTGCTTTTGGTTCTTTCCCAAGTTTAGTGCATAGGCAGCCAGGCACACAGCAACAGTGCACTCACTCTGGCTCAATAATCAGTCTAGGGGATGGCTTCTTAGGAATTTTATTGCTGAAGAACTTGGATGGGGTGTAGGATGATATAGGATACTCCCAGATTCACTGAATATTTGCAGGACACTTCACTTTGCAAAACCTCCCTGAACAGTCTGTATGCAGGAACAAGTACAAATGGCAGACTGAGTCATCTTTAGATGCTATCCCAGCTTCCTGCCCAGAGATGCAGATCCCCTCAGGTTAGGGACTCCTCTAGTTGGATTCGACCCATGACTGTCTCTCTCCTGCTCCAGGCCTCAGACTATTTATGTGCTCTTCAGCCACCTACTGGGCACACCTCCCCAGGGATTGGCTGATGCACAATTAATATTCAGGTTGCCCATTTGCCTTGCTCAATCTTCTATGTTCCAGAAGTATTCCAACAGCAGGGGAGAGCAATTAAACCTGCAGCCTGTGAGACTCGGAAAAGTCCAAAGCAATCAACAACTGCTCCTCTGATTTAGCGGAGCCAAAAAGAACATCCTAGCAACCTAACTAGGAGGGTGCTACATACATGAGTGTTGTATAGTTGTATATTTGTATTTTCTGTTGTGTTCACTTACTATTTCATCAGTTTCTTTTGTCATTAAATATATTTTTTCAAATTAGTTGCGTTCTACTTCTGTTGGTTTTGTTGACACAGGGCAGCTCATTTTTCTTGAATATGTTATAAACTGGAAATGGTTTCTAGTTTAGCTAGATTGATAGTTTAGTTTGGTCAAAATGTTTTTTTTTTCCCTGTGTCTGTATAACACAAAAAAAAGTGGCTTGTTTTTTTTAATAATTTGCTTTCTTTGGTCTATCTTATTTAATAGACATATTTGCTGGTAGAAAAAGATAAGGAGTGTCAATTAGATTAGTATAATTAATATATATAAACCCTAATGATGACCTTCTATTATTTTCTCCCCTTTGTGTTTTTAACTATACAATTGAAAGCACTTTGTTCTATTTGTTTGAGAAGTGAAAAAAATATTGATGGTCTTGTCAGAAATTCAGAGTTGTTCTGTGTCTTGCGCAAACTTCAGTGTTATGCTATGGAGTCTATTTGACTGTCCTGGTACTTTTCTGGGGACTACAGAATAGTTAATCCATATGTTGTGGACTAAAGGATAGGAGGGAGGCTTTGTGCAGTTTTGCAAAAGACTGGGTGCCTACCCCATTGATACTTACCCCATTCAATACACAAAATGCTATGTGTTGTCAGCCCACAAAATCTAGGAGCGAAGTGCATATCTGGGAGGTCAATAGACATTTTCTAAACTTGCAGGAGGTATATCATGGAGAAATGCTCATGCATTGCAGATATGTACTGCATATGTTTTGTTGCTGTTCTTGTATATTTTTTCTCTGATATATAGTTTAAATGTGTCAAATAATATTTAATACGTATTCCTCAGCTATTTCGGTTAGTCATCCAGTCTTATCTATACAAGCTTAGGCAGAGGATGACAATGGTTAGGCACACACATTATACCAACAACATGACATGTTTTGTAGAAACAAACCAGTGGCACACAGTGGAGTGTGGCTGCCTTCTGGGTGGAGCTCCGCTTTAATATCAGCGTTTATATTTTAAGCCCTTCCTGTCTCTGGGTGGCTGAGTTGGAAACCCCAGAGGAAGGAAGCAGAAAGGGAGATTCTGGGACCACATGTGCTGCCATGGAGGAGCTGCTACTGATCCAGACCAAAAGCATTAATTATTAGGCAAGTGTTCTTATGTTGAATAGTTTACTATTGTGTTGCCCATAGCTGGATGTGTATGTACATTTAATGCAGGTGACTGGCCAGGGCAGGTTGGATCACGTGCATGTATGTTTCGAGTTAGGGGTGCACAGCAAACCGCTCCCATGACCACTGTGCCCACCGGACGGCAAGGATTTAATTTACTGTTTGTTTGTTTTTACTTTTCATCCGCCAGATTTTTAAGAAAGTGCCTGTTTTGCTGACTGTCATTCAGAAAAGGAGATTCCCCACAAGCTAATCTCCCACAATATATATATATATATATATATATATATATATATATATATATATATATAGTTTGTGCAACGCTTTACAAAATGAAGGCAGACGTTACAGTTGTAATACAATTTGGTACAAGAGGAATCGGAGGGCCCTGCTCATTAGAGCTTACAATCTAAGAGGGAGGGTCAAGTGATACAAAGGTTAATAACTGTATATTAGTTAGAAGCAGGATAGACTTCTTTAAAGCGGTTCTGCACTCTGTAAAAAAAAAATTTTTTTAAGGACGTAATATAAAGTATGCTTACCTTTATTAGGGGACTCACCTGTTCCATCTTCCATCTCGATCGCCGCCGGTTTTCGTCCGCTGAAGTTCCTCGTCTTCTTCTTTAGTGCTGGGGGCCATCTTGCCTGTGGGCATGTGAAACCCCACAGGCACTGTTGATGGCCCAGCATGCACCGCCGTTACTCGCGCGTGCGCAGTAACGGCACATCTGCCGACATCTCACGAGATTTCGGCAGATGCGGCCGAAATCTCGGGAGATTTCGGAAGATGTGGCCGAAATCTCGCGAGATTTCGGAAGATGCCCGCACTGACTCCTGGGATCAATGACACCAGATCCCAGGAGACAGTGCGGCGTGACAACGATCGACGCAGAGACCCCGCCCGCCGCCGCAGAGGGAGAAGACCGGAAGTCTTCAATTACAAGGTAAGTAAAAAAAAAAAAAAAAAAAAAAACATTTCATTTAGTACTCTTTGCCTGATTTGGAAGGCAAAGAGATTTACTAAATGAAATGAGTGCAGAACCACTTTAAAGAGAAGGGGTTTCAGGGATCATCTAAAGATGGATAGATTAGGAGATAGTCGGGCAGATTGGAGTAGGGAGTTCCGTAGGATGGGAGGAGCTTGGGAGAAGTCCTGGAGGAGAGCATGGGATGAGATCACAAGGAGGCTAGAGAGCAGGAGGTCTTTGGAGGACAGAAGATAGTGGTTTAGTTGATATTTTGAGACCAGGCTAGTGATGTAGCTGGGGCAGAGTTGTGGATGGCTTCAGGGCCGCTGTTAGAAATCATGGGGCCCCTTTACAGCCTACCTAAAGGGCCTGACCCCCCCCCCCCCCCCCCCCCCCCACACCTCAAAAAAAGTGATATTCAAGTGATATTTGTTTTTCTCCTGACTGTTATAAATTTGATTAGACTAGGCTTCAAACACACCTGAGCTCATCCTTGCTAATAAGAATGCTTCAGCTGACTTTAAGCCTGGTTCACACCTATGCATTTTTTTTAGTGCATTTTCAGTTTTGCAGAAACACACTACAGTCCATTTAACATCATTTCCTATGGATTTAGTTCACATTTATGCATTTTATGGAAAGGGCCAGGGATTTTTTTCTTGTTTTTGGTTTCATAGACTTCATAGTAAACCACTTTGTGTTTCTGATCTGCAAAGTAAAGGCATCATGAGCTAGTATGTGAAACTTAATTGCAAAGGAAGCCCTCGTTGTCACCGCTGGCGGACGCATCCATCTTCACCCATCTTCCTTATGGGTCCAGCCGGAGCCATGGCATCACTCCTGCGCACAGGGCTCTGAAGGAACAGTACGGGTGGCTGTTCCTTCAGAGTGCATGATCTGATGACATTTAGGAGATATTTACAGTACCTATAGATAAGCCTTATTATAGGCTTACCTATAGGTACAATTAATAGGAGTTTACAACCACTTTAAGGTACATTTATGATGCCTTTAAATCAGCTGAAGCATTGCACTCCAATAATCATTTAAAATCTTTAAGGGCTAATTCACACTAGCATTGCTCTTTAACGAGTGATCTGCATCCAGATCGCTCTTCAGAGAGCATTGTGAAGAGGCATTGTATCACCTCTTCATCACCTGTTTTAAGCTTGTAGAAATCCTAATAACAGTTGAATGGGATCATGGTCAGTAGGCAACATAGTGGGTGGTGCCAGTGGGGATAAATTTTGCTGTACAAAAAGCTTTGCCGTTGCAGCATATGTACTTTATGGAGCTGAACGTACCCAGAGGAAGGCGGATGTAAACAGACAGAGGTCTATTTACATCCAGACTCTCGTAGACCTACATGAAGGTCAGCACAAAAAATTGACCGGCAGATCTAAAGCTTGGGCAAAAGTTTCTTAAAGGGGAGTGGTTGTTTGTCTGAGGCTGTGCTGTGCATTCATTCATTCATTCATTCATGCACCGCCATCCACTATTGAATTAAGCCTGCTACGTTTGCTCAGCCTCCAGCAGCTTCACATCAGTCTCTCCCTCTGACCGCGGAACGTACCGAGGTTGCAATGTACAGGGAGTGGTGTAGAATGAAATAATCCGCCAGGGAAAGTATAGGCAGTGGGTGGCCGGAACTGTGATATGGATAGTGCATCTGTGTATCTGCTTGCGCTCCAAAAAAGGAAAAAAAGTCCCTCCTCTGCTAACACCTCCTGAGCCCCTCTGTTGAAAATTGCAAGTGAAGCAGGGTATGGTTTAGAAAAACTTTTTTTATTTATTTAGGCAGAAATAACTATAAAGTTACCCGGGCCCCCTGCTGGACTGATGGAGCCCAGGCCCGGTACAACAGGGCCGGTTGTACTGCCTTATTAATAATAATAATATTTCAGGTACTTATTTAGCGCCGTCATTTTAGGCAGCGCTTTACATATATATTATACATTCACATGAGTCTTATCAGCGGCCCTAGATGGCTTTGTAAGTTATTGTTAGTGCTTTGACGGACTGATGGTGCACATCTATATATATTTATGCCTAATGTTATATACGGGCTGCAGTAGTTCCTCTGTTCCCAATTACTTTTATTAGATCATGGGTAATTTCCCAGGAAGGGAATCCTCTCTGTTTACACCTCATCCTGGGTGGAGGCACCGCCAACTTTATTATCAAACCCACTCTTCCACTTAGTGAAGGTTCTGGTTCTTTTTTTTTTTTCTCCTACAGGTTTAGCACAAAATTCTGTTTGGGGAGGGTCATTTCCCATACCCCCGCCCAAAGGAGGGCTACATATGTTGGCCAAATTTGGTGTAGCGCTGGCTCCTGACTGTTTTTTGAAAATTAAGTTGCCTGAAGCCACAGTTGGGCTTCAGGATAATTTCTCTAAAATTCTGGTCTCAGTACCAGTCCAGCTGGGTTGCATTGGGTTCTCCTTGACCGCAGGTATCGCTGTCACCGCCGGCAAGAGTAGAAAGCAGTTTAGCTGGATGTATTAAATGATTAAATGCCACTTACCTCTCGGAACCAGCCCAGTGGGAGTGTTCTCCCGCTGTGCATTCTGGAGGGGGGGGGTATTTAAGGTACCGACACCATGTGACTAAAAGGTCTTTTCTTGTCCACGTGGTTCTGGTGGTCCTCCTGACCCAGCCTCATGGCCCTCCTGGCCTGGGGTACGGAACCATGCATCCTGTGTCTCGGGGCTGACTGGCCCGAGGCAACGCAACTGCAGGGGTAGGTCCGAGTGACTTTCGGAGGCTACTGATCCAAAGAAAGGTCAGGTGCCGTCTCATCTGCAGGGAGAGGCCCAGCAACTGAAGTACCCCAGGGGAGGACCCTTTCAGGAGAAGGCCATGCGCAAGGCTGGCTTCTCTGAAGGAGTCTGGAGGCTTAGTTGAAGGACACGACCTGGATCAACACTCGTATGGTATCGCCGGATCAGCTGAAAAAAACTGGTACCATATGATAGTTCTTTAAAGTTCATCCAATTTATCAGTGACGTTAAAGTGTAACTTACAAGTCTGTGGCAGAGACTTTACCGAGCATCCTACCGGATGCTAGACCTAGTGAGAGAGACCTATCCGGGGGACTGCAGGAATCCAGTTTGTGAAACAGCCAATTTCTCTGAATTCGTTTAATACCTTCACCCCGCAATTTATGTACCTGAACTCGCCTCTAACCCTCTACCCTTTATCGAGAGACTGTGTTCTATTTTTCTGAATAAATAACCTAAAAGAGGATTCAGTGTAAGTCTCAACCTTTCCTTTGGGTCATTTTCCACGGGATCCCCAAGACGGAGCTACAACAGGTGAGGTAACGGTAAGCCCAAATAAAACCAACAGCTCCTTCGGGGGTCAGTGCTACATTGGTAAGACAACAGTTACTGGCAATAGCTGGGTTTAGTAATGCCCTTACATTCAGCACATACAAGTAAGTTCTGATACATTCCTTTGTCAACTTCTTTGGAACTCTTCATATGGGTGTGAAAATTACTTCTTTCAGTTCTGATGACTAAGATGTGTTAAAAAAAAAAAACTAAATACTGCTGCGTAATGAAAGGAGAATGTTTTATTTTTTGTATGATTGTTCTGTAGGAAATGTATTTGTTGCTGGTCTTAAGAACACAGGGTGTAAGAGCTACAATAACTGTTGAAAGACAAGCTGTAGCTCTGAGATCATTATTACAGCTGTGGAAATAAGATTATAGTCTGAAAAAATAAACACATGAACAAGCTGGAAACCACAGCCTGGTAACAGTTATCCGGGATCCTTAGGACGGGTCATTTAGCTTTTAGCCTAGGTTCACACTGACAGCGGGAATCAAATCGTGCAAGCTCAGATGAACTACCCGCATGTCAGTCCGACTTCAAGAATGATTTCAGAGACATCTGTGTGGGTTCCTGCACAGATGTCTACACAAATCTTACCCCAAAGTCGCCAAAAGTAGTACAGAAACTACTTTTGGGAATCGGTGCGGCGCCGCAAAGTCGGCGTCGCACCAATTCGGACGGAGCCATTGTTGGCAATAGTTGCCAATTTGCCATGCAATTTGACATGTCAAATTGCATGCCAAATTGCTTCAATGTACTCTGCTATATTCTTCAACCGATATTTAAATGTCTGAGAACACATATGTCAGAGACCCATTGTACATGTGGGGCTGTAAAAACAGTCACTGTCCCTTAACTGCTCACCTAATAACATGCAAGACTGTGCAATTTTTTTTCTAGTCTTAGTCTTCTTTTTATTTATTTATTTATTTTTTATAAATTTTATCTATACAAAAGTATTTTATTTTTATATATATATATATATATGTGTGTGTGTGTATATATGTATGTGTGTGTATGTATATGTATATGTATATATGTATATATGTGTATATATATAGTCTTTCATATTGACATGTTTGTGTCTTAACATACAGTGGGTATAGAAAAAAATCACCCCACTTTAAAATAATCACATTTTGTTGATATGCAGCCTGAAATGAAGACAGAGACAGTTTTTTTTTTTGGTTTTATCTAGCTGTATTATAACATCAAAGTGAAAGAGATAACACCGACATGTCATAAAAAACTAAAAAATAAACTATTGGAAAACATAATCACTGAGTTGGAAAAAAGGACCCCCCCCCCCCCCCCCCCCTCCTAAAAATTACTTTTAAACTGAAATTAAATGAAGCTTATTACCTTCTCAATGGTGTTCAAAGCCATTTAACTTTCAAATGTGATCAGCTGTGGTTATTTTGATTAGCTCAGCACTAAGAGCTTTCCTGGAGCATTTCGGTCCTTTGAAAATGCAACTGAAGCAAACAATCAACTATGGGTGGCAATGCAATGGTGTCAAAAGATCTTCAGGATTATGTTGTCAGGAGACTGATACAAAAAAATCTAAGGTTTTATCAATGCCTAGAAGGACAGTGAAGTTTATTATTAAGAAGTGGAATGTATTTGGTACAACACGGACCCTCTCTGGATCAGGACAACACTCCAAACTGGATGAAAGAGCCAGGAGGAAACTGGTCAGGCCCCTTTCACACCGGGGCGTTTTTCATGCGGTACAGCGCTAAAAATAGCGCCTGTTCACCGCATGAAAAAATCCGGCCCCTTTGACTCCAGTGTGAAAGCCGGCGGGCTTTCACACTGGAGTGGTGCGCTAGCAGGATGACAAAAAAAGTCCTGCTAGCAGCATCTTTGGAGCAGGATAGGAGCGGTGTGTTCACCGCTCCTATACCGCTCCTTCCCATTGATTAGAATGGGACACCGCGGTGAAACCGCGGCAATACCGCCGCAAAGCGCAGCTATGGCGGCGCTCTGCGGGGGACTTTAACCCTTTTTCGGCCGCTCGCGGGGGGTAAAACCGCACCGCGAGCGGCCAAAAACCGCGGTTAAAATGACGGTAAAGCAGCGCTAAATATAGCGCTGCTTTACCGTCACCGCGGCTCCCCCGCCCCAGTGTGAAAGGGGCCTCAGAGAGAATACCAGGAGGCCTACAGCAACTCTGAAGCAGCCACAGGAAATTATTACAAAGAGTGGCCATTGTGTGTATGTGACAACAATATCACAAATTCTCCACAAATGTAACTTGTATGGGAGGGTTGCAAGAAAAAAACACTCTTTAACAAAGGCCACATGCAGTCATGTCTGAGCTTTGCCAAAACGCACCTTGAAGATTCTGAGACCACATGGAAAGTGGCCTCAACACCAAACGATATGTCTGGCAAAAGTCCAGTACAGTAAAGCATGGAGGTGGTAATATCCTGTTATGGGGGGTGTTTCTCTGCAGCACAGACTGGAGCACTGTCAAATTTAGAAAGAGAAATCTGCTGCTCTCTGCCAGAAAGGTGTCAATGGGAAGAAGGTTTACCTGAGCGAGTTTGGGGTGGAACTTGACTGGCCTGCACAGAGTCCTGACCTCAACCCGATAGAACACCCTTGGGATGAATTAGAGATATGGGAGCCAGGCCTTCTTGTCCAACATCAGTGCCTGACCTTACAAATGCATTTCTAGAAGAATCGTCAAACATTCCCATGTACACACTCCTAAACCTTGTGGACAGCCTTCCCAGAAGAGTTGAAGCTGTTCTAGCTGCATAGGGTGGGCCAACTCCATATTGAACCCTACGGTCTAAGACTGGGATGCCATTAAAATTCATGTGCGTGTAAAAGAAGGTGTTCCAATACTTTTGACAACATAATGTATGTGGACTCTAAACTGAGTCCTTTCCCTGTTTTTTGGCGTGCTGCTGAACTGGAGGCAGTGTGCCCAATGACCATTTCAGTGACTCTTGGTAAATCTGAATCCAGCTCCCCATTTGTTCTTGTATTGAGAAACAGGAGGTTCATATGGTACATATGCTTACTTTTGGTATGCCAGTACTTAAAAAAAATTTGAATTGAAAAACAAACAAATTTCTGATCAATGATGGGAGAATCGTGCGAAAAATATAATGGAAAAAGAAATGTGCATGAGCTGTGACCTGGAAAGAAAAGAACATTCCCGGCCACGAAAATTATTTTCTGTTCAACATGAGGTGAAATTGAAGGCAAGGTTAATCAAATTTCAAAATCAATGGTGGCATCTTCGGATAAGAAAATGCACGAAATTTCTAATTTTCGAAAGAAAAGTTGTTCGGAATTCGACCCACGTTTTGTCGGCTTTAGAACATCTTTTCTTTTAACGCACCTGGAATGTATTTAGCTGATTTCAACTAAGAGCTCAACTTAGAGATGTATTATTTTACTGTGATTTATTGTGTGTATATGTATGTATATATATATATATATATATATATATATATATATATATATTTTTTTTTTTTTTTTTTTTTTTTCAGTGTATTTGCATCTCCATATTTTTGTTTGTAATGCGTCTTGTTTTACACCTGGGAACCAGATATAGAGATCAACAGCCAGACAACAGTTTGGAGGAAATAAACTAATAACTTTTGAATACAGCTGTCAATGATTGAGGGGCCTGTAATATGCTGTGTTGAGGTCTTGCATAGAGGAGCTTCAGTTTTTTTTTTTGGAAATCAAAGCTAGCATTCGCTTTAGTCAATGGTTCCATATGTGATGGCCTGCTGTAGGCTCCAACTTTTAGGCTGGGTTCACACTAGTGTGGATTGGCATCCAATTCGCATGACAGTAGATTGTGACCGGCTCCCTATGGAGCCGTTTCACTCACATATCTCCGTGGCGGCTGCAGAGCGGCTTGCACAGGAGTCCTGTGCTTCTTTGGTTCCGTTTCAGGGCCGAATTCAGGCAAAAATTTGGCGCTGATTTCTCCCTGAAATAGAGAACAGGGACGCACTGGACCCCTGCTGCGAGCCGCATCCGTCTTAGATGTGAACCCAGCCTTAGGGTTACTACTCGGTTTTCTCTCCTAAATCAGCATTTGCACAAGAAATCAGCTTATGTGTGTTTTGGTGAACACCTAGGAATTAGCTAGGATACTGAAGTAGAAGGGATTGTAAAATGAGAAATGGATGTTTTAAAAATACATTTAACCGCTTCCCGACCGCCTAACGCCGATATACGTCGGCAAAATGGCACGGGCAGGCAGAATCACGTACCTGTACGTGATCGTGCATGTGCCTGCCTGTGGGTCGCGCGCGCGCCGCTAGCGGCGCGCTCGCGACCCGGTCGGGAGCTCCGTGACCCCGGCCGCGGGACCAGCGGACCCGATCGCCGCTGGTGTCCCGCGATCGGGTTACGGAGCTGAAGAACGGGGAGAGGTTTGTGTAAACAAGCCTCTCCCCGCGCTTCCTACACTGACTGTCAGTGATCGGCGGTTCCCTGTCATCGGGAACGCCGATCAATGACGTCACACGTACAGCCACGCCCCCCTACAGTAAAATAAACACAACACGTCACACTGACTCATCCCCGCCCCCTAGTGGTTAACCCCTTCACTACAACTGTCATTTACATAGGAATCAGTGCTATTTAAATAGCACTGAATTCTATATAAATGACAAATGTCCCAAAAATGTGTCAAAAATGTCCGATGTGTCCGCCATAATGTCGCAGTCACAATAAAAATCGCTGATCGCCGCCATTACTAGTAAAAAAAAAAAAAATATTAATAAAAATGCTATAAAACTATCCCCTATTTTGTAAACGCTATAACTTTTGCGCAAACCAATCAATAATCGCTAATTGCGATTTTTTTTACTAAAAATATGTAGAAGAATACGTATCGGCCGAAACTGAGGAAAAAAAATGTTTTTTTATATATTTTTTGGGGATATTTATTATAGCAAAAAGTAAAAAATATTGCATTTTTTTCAAAATTGTCGCTCTATTTTTGTTTATAGCGCAAAAAATAAAAACCACAGGGGCGATCAAATACCACCAAAAGAAATCTCTATTTGTGGGAAAAAAAAGGACGCCAATTTTGTTTGGGAGCCACGTCGCACGACCGCGCAATTGTCAGTTAAAACGACGCAGTGCCGAATCGCAAAAAGGGGCCTGGTCCTTTGGCTGCCAATTGGTCCGGGGCTGAAGTGGTTAAACAGCATATTATAATATAGTTGAGTTATTAATAAAAACCTGACAATTATTACTGTACGATGATTAGCAGTGATACAAGAAGTGCTATTTTTAGGGCTCTGAAAGTACAGTAGATTCCAACTCTGTATGACAACTATGCAACACCCATATCAATAATGTGCTCCGCATGTACCAAATCTTAATCTCCAGAAAATGCATCATACAGAACACACCTAGCTTTGCTTAACCCTTTCCATTCTGCGGGAGCCTGACATATCCCAGTTAAGTAATTCATAATTATTTATGAGCATCAGTCGAAAGGTAAACTTAGTCAAGGGAACAACATGCGCATCAAAGTCCTTTTTTTTTTCTGAAAGTTGGGTTTATCACTTTAAGAATGTTGTTAGGGAGATAAAAGAGAACAAGATATTAAAGGAAACCCATATCAAGAGAAAGAGGGGACCAGTGCTCATAGATCTCCTCTAGCCTTCATTTGAAGGCACTGTCCCTGTTTCTGGAACCAAATCCCTCTTTCCTCATCAGTATGATCTGACGTACAGACTCTAATTGCCTTCAAAAAAGGGTGGGCTCAGGGCGCCGAGCTCTGCGCCCTGAGCCCACCCATTTGTCTGACAATAGCGAATGAATATTCGCTATTGTCACACTGATTCACCTCTCGGCCAACCAGGAAGCGGGTCCTGAGACCCGTCACCTGATTGCCTGAAAAACAGGTGATCCTATTGGCCGCCTAGGGGGAGGGAGGGGGAGGGAGGAGGAGGTAGGAGACGCACGGCCACCGTGAGGAGATGCATGACAAGCTGTCACCAGGAGGAAGCACTGCACGCTTGATAGGGTAAGTGCGGGGGCCGCCAAGCCGACGGTGGGGGGCTGTGGGTGCATTGCTTGCCACCCCCCTAAAAGTGTTAAACAACATAAATCTTCTAATTTTTTTCAAGTCAGTATAAAGGAAAAGTAAGCGGTAAACAATAACATTTCTCCTTTTGGTTTAACCAATTTTTTTTACTTAATAATTCATCATGGTCTGCATAAGAGGGCATGGCAGGGGCATATCCAATGCCTACCTATGTTCTGATAAATGGTGTCCCATATTCCATCTACAAAATTGGGAAGTATGCCAGTGCTGACCTCCTGAACATGTTGGTCAGGCCCAGACTGGAACAAAAAAAAAAAGGGCGGGCAATTTAGATTGATCAGCCCATGACATACATTAACAGAGAGCATGGGGGAGGGGCGTAGAGCACAGGGGGAACTCAGAAATCATAGGGGATGGCCAGAGAGCACAGGGGGCGTAGAGCACATGGGGGAACCCAGAAAGCACAGGGGTGGCCAGAGAGCACGGGAGGGGGAGAGCAAGGTGGGAGTTGGAGAGCACTGGGGGGCTAAAGAGCACTGGGGAGAGCCTAAAAGTACTGGGGGGGGGGCTGGAGAGCACTTTGGGGAGCCTGAGAGCATGGGGGCGGAGAGCACTGGGGGGGCTAGGTACCACGGGGGGCGGAGAGCACAGGGGGCCAGAGAGCATAGGGGGGGCATAGAGCATGTGGGGGGACCGGAGAGCATGGCGGCAGCAGAAAGAACCCGCCGAAAAACCTGTGAGTCAGCTGTACACGGCGCCTACGTTCCAACACTGTTAAAGGCCCCTCGCGGGCTCGCTTTGCTCGCCACGCTTCGGGCACGAACTCGCTCCACTCGGCATATTTTTAATCTAACTATATATCCACTTGGATGGTGGGGCTTCAACCTGGACTTAGTGCGCATGCGCCTTGTAGAGCTGACAATCAGCTGTTCATCTTCGGAGACTTTCGGCGGTTCCGTAGTCGTTCGAACTGCACAAGCGTTGCGCCTGCGCAGTTCAGGGGGGGTCCTATTCCGCCGGGGGGAACTTTCTCGGCAAGACACCGGCTGCGGAGAGGCCAGGTGAGCGGCAGAGGCTCGACAAGCAGCTCGCCTGCCTGCAGCCCCTGTCCACCGGGCAAGTGCCCAGTGTGCCCTATGGCCAGTCCGGGGCCTGATGTCGGTCACCTGACTGCCTCTGTTTTCATAATTTAAGTTAGTTACCCAGAATAAGTATTCAGATCAGGAAAGTCATATTGAAGTAAAGCCAGCCCTACATGGATTGAAGTTCGGCTGAAATCCATGTATTGACTACAACCACCCTGTCGTTGTTTTTTTTTTTTTTCCAAATGACAGTGTCGCTGATTATAGCTGGCTGACTATTAAGTTCTGACAATGAGTAAGACTTCCCAACCTGTTAACACAATAGCATAGCCGGAGTGATTCCCCCACCAAATATGTGGATGGGGGAATTGGCACTTTTTTTTTTTTTTTTTTATTCTGCCTTTTTTCTTTAAAGAACTTGGCCAATTACAGATTTACAGTTTCTCAAGTCTGATCTGTATACCAGGGGGAAAAAAGCTCCTGGTGATCATACTGGGGATCCCAGGTGAGTCCAGGACACAAGAGTAGGTGAGCAGACTCGGACAGTACAATACGTTTTCTTGTCTGTGCCTGTTGAGCCTTAGTGGTTATAAAACTACCCCTTTGGCTCCATCTGGTGGTGAAAGACGTGAAAAAGCAAGCTAAATAAAAGCAGTTTACCTTAAACTTAAAGCTGATTTTCACTCAAAACTTCTGCTTATGTCTCTTCCTCCCACCCTTCCGGTGCCACATTTGGCACCCTTCAGGGGTGACGGGGGGGGACAGATACCTGTGTTTGACAGGAACCTTTCCCCGTCTCCCAGAAGTTCGGCCCCCTCCACCTGCTTCCACCACTGGACCAATTAGAAAATGCAGCGCACTTCACACATGCGCAGTATTCACGCATGGCAGATTCCCTTCACCACTTAGGCCCCAGAACATTTGGCTGGCCAAAGACCAGAGCACTTTTTGCGATTCGGCACTGCGTTGCTTTAACTGACAATTGCACGGTCGTGCGACGTGGCTCCCAAACAAAATTGACGTCCTTTTTTTCCCACAAATGGAGCTTTCTTTTGGTGGTATTTGATCACCTCTGTGGTTTTTATTTTTTGTGCGATAAACCAAAAAATTGTGACATTTTTAAAAAAAAACACTTTTTACTTTTTGCTATAATAAATATCCCCAAAAAATACATCAAACATTTTTTTTTTCCTCAGTTTAGGCCGGTACGTATTCTTCTACATATTTTTGGTAAAAAAAAATCACAATAAGGGCTTATTGATTGGTTTGCGCAAAAGTTATAGCGTCTACAAAATAGGGGATTGTTTTATGGCATTTTTATTATACATTTTTTTTTTACTAGCAATGGTGGCGATCAGCGATTTCTATCGTGACTGCGACATTATGGCGGACACATTGGACAATTTTGACACATTTTTGGGACCATTGGCATTAATACAGCGATCAATGCTAAAAAATTGCATTGATTACTGTAAAAATGACACTGGCAGTGAAGGGGTTAACCACTAGGTGGCGCTGTAGGGGTTAAGTGTGTCCTAGGGAGTGATTCTAACTGGGGGGGGCTGTGGGTGACACATCACTGATCACCGCTCCTGATTACAGGGAGCTGTGATCAGTGAGAGTGTCATTAGGCAGAACAGGGAAATACTGCGTTTTCATTAGCATCTTTCCGTTTTTCCTCATCATGAGATGATCGCGGGTATCACCGCGGACATCGAGTCCGCGGGACCCGCGATCCTGCTCATGGAGCTCCCGGCGGGCGCGCGCAGGCCGCCTCTTAGAGGGCAACGTACAGGGTACGGGAAACGGTTAACAGGAACGTTGGTAGCTGCACACCACAGACGATTCGAAGATCGGCTGGGGTGCCGACATCGTGGGCTCCCTGGACAGGTAAGTGTCCATATATTAAAAGTCAGCAGGTGCAGTATTTGTAGCTGCTCACTTGTAATGTTTCCTGGGGAGGCTGGACCTTTTTTTTCAGACTCTAAACCCAAAAGCAAAAATTGTACATATGGCATCTTACCAATTCATAGATGTGGTTGCTGCATTTGTTTTTTTTTTGTTTTTTTGTTCTTAACCTTTATTTTCACCTGGTGATCTAGCCAGTAAATCTGCAAATTTCCAACTTCCTTTGATACCAAGGTGTCCAGCAAAAGTGTCAGAGGGTTGAGACAAACCATTTACCACTGACGGGTGAATACAATGGTCTGTTTTCATGTTATGAAAAACCTTTATCCCAAAAGGAAAACCGTAACTACTTAAAGTGTTAGCTGAAGTTCAACTTTAATTTGTTAGTCAATTCCATCTAATTCTCCTAGTGCATCTAAGGCCCCTTTCACAAGATGGCGGAATCCGCTTTGCACAGCAAAGGATCTGTCCACTGATTCCCTGCTAATCAGAGCACAGCGGGAGAATGACAGGACCCCTCTGCTCTACGTGTGGCCTGAAGTAAACAGACCAGCTTTCCTTTTTCACCCAACTGCCCTCCAATCCGATCTGCCTAGACGGAGGGAGACGGATTGCCTTCTGTTTTTTCTTTTTTTTAATTGGACTGGAACAGATTGGAGGTAGGCGGGTGTAAGCAGGCACAAGTCCGATTACACCCACCGTTCCATAGAGATACATGGACCATCGGATCAGGACCGCCTAAAAAACTGACAGGCAGATCTGATTGGATCGCCCTTGTGAAATGGGCCTAAAGTTGGGTAAACATGAATCAAAATTTGGCCAGTTCTGCAGGGACCAGCCAAAATCAGATCTGTACATAGCCCTTTCTGCAACAATTACACTACCATTTTAGTTGAACATGTAAGAAAATCCTTTATTTTATAATTTATATACATAATGTACCTGTAGCTAGTGCAAATGTTTTGCAGTCTTTGCACTCTCCACAGGCATAGAAACCAGATAGAGATGTAAACAGACCACTGTACTACTTCTTTTTTGGGGAACCCCTGTCTCCCCAACACCCTGTCTCTCTGTAAAATATTCCAATATTTATTAATAATTTCCTCCACTTTTTTTACTCTGAATATTAATATCCCAAATAATCCTCAAATCCTCCTCTTTGTTCACCTTAACTACAGGACACTTATCACTTATTAAACTGCCCTATCTATACATCTGACCTCTTCAATTTATTTTCTAATCATTTGTTGGTTATAACCTTTTTCCAATTTTTCAGATTTTTGCTAAATAACAAAAAACTCTCTGTGGTGCAATTTCTAAGAAGGTGAATAAATTGCCCTCTGGGGATATTGAAAAGCCACGATCTATGATGACATCTATCCCGGGGTATAAAACTATTTCGGTCTGTGGACTTTAAATAATTCTTGGTGACTAAACACCCATTAACAACTATTATTTCGAGTTCCACCCCCCTGCCAAATCATGAATAGATCATCTATGTAGCGCTTATAACAAACCAGTTGACTCTTATTGTCTATTATTGAATACTATTTTCACCTCCCAGTGGCCAAAAATATTGGCCACACTCGGAGCGAGATGTGCCCCATAGCCAAACATGCCCAAAAGCCACTATGATTACCTGATAATACTGATCATCATACCAGAAGTAGATATGTCAGAGGCCATATTCTAGACAGTCTAACAAAAAACATGTATGTTTCCTCGAAAGATTAGAAGAACCAAATGCCCTCCTTCCAGACTCCATAGCATCCTGATGCTTTATAATGGTGTACAGCAAACTTATGTCCACTGTCACTAAAAAACATGGACCAGGGTTAGAAATATGTCCCAAGGTTAGAAATATCTCCAAGGATTTGCAATAAATGCTTGGCATCCTTCAAATGTGCCTCCGTAGAGCTGACTAATGGCTGCAAATAAATATCAATATATTGACCAAAGTGTGACGCAAGGGAGTCAACCCCATTTACTGTGGGTCTCCCTGGGGGTTAAGTAGAATTGTTGGTAAGAAGTAAATCACAGATCTGCATGGAACAGTAATAAATATTGTGCCTCTTTACCATTCAAAATGTTTTTCTTAACTCCCTTTATTAATCAACCTTTGTAAATCTGCTTTAATTCTCAGACTAGATTCTTACTTGATACATGATATGTATTCCTATCCTCCAGTAATCTGTTAATTTCTTTCTTGTAAAATGTTTTTTGTAATCAGCATAATCCCCTCTCCCTTGTCAGCTGTTCTTATCATTTTAACCACTTCATTACCCGCCCATGTACATATGACGCCCACAAGGTGGATCTCCCATCCTGGGTGGGCGTCATATGACGTCCTCCCATTCCCGGCCGCCTAGGGGGCGCACGTGGGACCTGGTGCGCGTGCCCGGCGGCCGCGATGTCCGCCGGGCACCCGCGATTGCCCGTTAAAACAGCGGGACCGTGGAGCTGTGTGTGTAAACACACAGCTCCACGTCCTGTCAGTGGCGAGGAGACCGATCATGTGTTCCCAGTACGGAGGAACACCGATCGGTCTCCTCCCCTTGTGAGTCACCTCTCCCCACAGTTAGAATCACTACCTTAGGGAACATATTAACCCCTGCAGCGCCCCCTAGTGGTAACCCCTTCCCTGCCAGTCACATTTACACAGTAATCAATGCAATTTATAGCAACGATCGCTGTGTAAATGTGAATGGTCCCAAAAATGTGTCAAAAGTGTCCGAAGTGTCCGCCGCAATGTCGCAGTCATGAAAACAAAAAAATCGCAGATCGCCGCCATTAAAATAATAAATAAAAATAAATAAAACAATAAATCTATCCCCTATTTTGTAGGCTATAACTTTTGCGCAAACCGATCAATATACGCTTATTCTGATTTTTTTTTTTTTTTTTTACCAAAAATATGTAGAAGAATACGTATTGGCCTAAACGGAGTAAAACAATTTTTTTTAAAAAAAAAAAAATGGGATATTTATTATAGCAAAAAGTAAAAAATATATATATTTTTTTTTCAAAATTGTCGCTCTTCTTTTGTTTATAGCGCAAAAAATAAAAACCGCAGAGGTGATCAAATACCACCAACAGAAAGCTCTATTTGTGGGGAAAAAAAATTTTTTGTTTGGGTGTAACGTCGCATGACCGCGCAATTGTTAGTTAAAGCGACGCAGTGCCGAATCGCAAAAAGTGCTCTGGTAAGGAAGGGTGTAAAATCGCCCGGTGCTGAAGCGGTTAATAAAAGAAAAAAATATTAAAAAAATAATATATAGGGGTATCATGGGTATCATGGGTGCAGAGCCAGTCAGGAGGATTGTGGTGGCACGGGCAGTGGAGAGGGGCAGCTGCAGCCAGGAGGGCTGGCAGTGCCTGAAGAGGTAGTACTGGGAGCAGTAGCCACATGGACAGCTAGCACGAACGACTTCCATATTGTTACACCATAGGGGACCGCGGTCCCTGCCTGCAAAGGGTATCTGCTTTGGGCCTGGCTGAGCCAGTGTTAGGCCTACAAATCAGTGCTAGCTGGTCCAGAAAAGTGCAAGCAAGTGATGTGCTGGAGATGTTGAGGAGAGATAGTCTGCAAGCAAGTAAAGTGCTGGAGTGATGTGTTGGAGATGTACAGTGCCTTTCAAAAGTATTCACCCCCCTTGCCATTTTTCGTGTTTTGTTGCCTCACAACCTGTAATTAACATGGATTGTTTGAGGATTTGCATAATTTCATTTACAAAACATGACCACAACTTTGAAGATATTTTTTTTTTTATTGTGAAGCAAACAACAAATAGGACAAAATAACAGAAAAAGTCAATGTGCATAACTATTCACCCCCCTAAAGTCAATACTTTGTAGAGCCACCTTTTGCGGCTATCACAGCTCCAAGTCTCCATGAGCTTGCCACATCTTACCACTAGGATCTTTGCACATTCCTCCTTGCATAACTGCTCCAGCTCCCTCAAGATGGATGGTTTGCGCTTGTGAACAGCAAACTTTAAGTCTGACACACATATTTTCTATTGGATTTAGGTCTGGGCTCTGACTAGGCCATTCCAACACCTTTTGTTTTCCCTTAAACCACTCAAGTGTTGCTTTAGCAGTGTTTGGGGTCATTGTCCTGCTGGAAGATGAACCTCCGTCCTAGCCTCAAATCAGACACAGAGTGGTACAGGTTTTGCTCAAGAATATCCCTGTATTTAGCACCACCAATCTTTCCCTCAACTCTGACCAGTTTCCCAGTCTCAACTGCTGAAAAACATGGTGTTCTTTGGGTGATGTGATGTGTTGGGTTTGCGCCAGACATAACGTTTTCTTTGATGGCCAAAAAGTTCAATTTTAGTCTCATCAGACCAGAGCACCTTCCTCCATACATTTTGGGAGTCTCCCACATCCCTTGGAAACTCAAAATGTGCCATTTTGTCTTTTGCTGAAAGTAATGGCTTTCTTCTGGCCACTCTGCCATAAAGCCCAACTCTATGGAGCGTACGGCTTATTGTCGTCCTATGTACAGATACTCCAGTCTCTGCTGTGGAACTCTGCAGCTCCTCAAGGGTTACCTTAGGTCTCTGTGCTGCCTCTCTAAATAAATGCCCTCCTTGCCCGGTCCGTGAGTTTTGGTGTGGGGCCTTCTCTTGGCAGGTTTGCTGTTGTGCCATGTTCTTTCCATTTGGTTATGATAGATTTGATGGTGCTCCTAGGGATCATAAAAGATTTGGATAATTTTTTATAACCTAACCCTGACTTGTACTTCTCAACAACATTGTCCCTTACTTGTTTGGAGAGTCCCTTGGTCTTCATGGCAGTGTTTGGTTAGTGGTGCCTCTTGCTTAGGTGTTTCAGCCTCTGGGGCCTTTCAAAAAGGTGTGTGTATATGTAATGATCGACCATGTGACACTTAGATTGGACATCATTTCACTAATTATGTGACTTCTGAAGGTAATTGGTTGCACCAGAGCTTTGTATGGGCTTTATAACAAAGGGGTGAATATATACGCACATGCCAATTATCATTTTTTTATTTCTGAAAAATAGTTTTATGTATATATTTTTTTAATTTTACTTCACCAACTTAGACTATTGTGTTCTGATCCATCACATATAATTCAGATTAAAAAAAAACATTGAACTAAAGCTGTAATGTAACAAAATAGGTAAAAAGCCAAGGGGGTGGATACTTCTGCAAGGCACTGTATATACTCGAGGTGTATATAGTTTTTCCAATGTATTTTTCTGCAATCAGTTTGGCATCTCATAAATACCCCATACTCATCCTAGTTTATTCCCCTCAATAAAAACACAAAACAAAGTTCAAGGACTGGTTTTCCTGAGGGTGAATAAGAACTGTGTGCCTGGCTGGCAGGGTGATGGATGGACCACAGCACTGATCAGCCCTTATGAGGGTACCGCTACAGTATCATCCAAAGGGCACCTGTTGTAAACTGGGACATCCTGGCTTGTGCCAATTGTCCCTCTGTCCAACTTGATTATAATTATAGGTAGAAGTGAAAAGCGATTTCTGACCCAAGTATGAGGTCTTATAAGGAGGCGAGTAAGGTTTTCACCTATGACACGAGATGAAGAGTGACGTTTTTTGAGTTACTATTTTACGTAAATACTTTGGCAACCTAATGCGAAGAGAGGACTCATTGGAAAAGACCCTGATGCTGGGAAACCTGGAAGGAAAATAGAAGAGAACGACAGAAAACAAGATGGATAGATGGCATCATTGAAAAACAATAAACACGAAGTTAAGCAAGGAGGTAGTGGAGGACAGAAAAGCCTGGCGTGCTATGGTCCATTAAGAGCTACGAAGAGCTGGACACGACTAAACGACTGTACAACAATTTAAACCATGGTGTTTCAGTTGTGTCGCAGTTATTTGGGACTAAATTGACACTTTGAGTTATGTGGAACTGAATTCATATTTTAAGTGATTTAATAATTGTTGTAGCACCCTGATGTCTAGGCGGGGTTGCTTCTAAGTTTACCTGCCAGGTATCATTGCCTTGGCCAATTGTGAGGGATCAATTGATTTCACATTAAGTCTGGAATTGCTGCATTTCTCTCTTCTGTCACTAGATGGCTGGGTATTTGGTGACATCAGATAAGACAAGGGCATTGCAAGGACAAATTAAGAATAAATAGGGTATCTCAGCCAATGGGCAGGGATTTCCTTGGGTCCCATGGCCTGCTGGGAGAGCCTATTTATTTGGGTGAGGTCAGGTGATCGGGGTTCTCTGCCACCTGGACGGCTGTCTGGGTGGATGTGTGTTGTGCTGCCCGGGCTGCTAGGCCAGAGTTTGGGTCTATCCCGCACAGGCTGCTAGGCTGTCTGAGGGCCTATCCAGAAGCAAGAGAGCAGCATAGGGCTGGGTTTGCAGCTTGCAGTCCAACCAGAAGTGGCCTGCCGGCCGGAGAACCTGTCGTGGTCGGAGGTAGAGGGGAAGCTGTTGCCACTAAGGGACCAACCACCTTATTACCAGGGACCACAGTGAGTAGCTGAAGAAAGTACCGGAGCAGTATTCTCACCAACCGGGGATGGTGAAGAATCAAGAAACGTCAGCAGGTGCCAAGCCAGGGACCCAGCAGAGAAGCGGGGGTGACGCTTGAGGAAGATACTAAAGTAAGAATATTAGAAGAGCTCACGGGATTCAGTGGCAGTGAACCAGCAAGTCTAGTGAGAGAGACTGGGAGCTCAGTGGGCTGAGAGTGTACAAGAAGTGACTGTATAAATGTAGAGGAGTTCGTTACAATCTGTGTTAGGAACTGTTCTAAGACTGTTGCCATAGGAGACAGCGCTCCTGCACAAGCAGATGTGGTGTCTTGCTGGATGCCTTTCCCTGCATGGCTGTCTACCTGTAGAAGTCTTGGAGTCTGCTAATTGACATTGCAACTTCCTAAGGGTGTCCTGGCCCTAACCCTCTTTCCCACTGTTCTGTTCAAGAGAAAATAAATATCTTTGCATTCAAGAAGTGCTTGGCGCCCATGAATCTACCTTACATTACACCCACTATGCCTTGCAACCCACTCTATACAGAAGGATGTCAGCTGTCCTTGGCTCTGGAGGGTCTCATTAGACTAAAGGAGGCCTGGGACCTTGCTACATTAGTATATGTGCACTATATAAATTATGTTTAAGATGTATTGTTGCGCTGCAATATTTTTTGGTACATTGCAAAGGAGTGTCAGGTACCTCATCCCCAATATTGTTCCAGGATGGCAACTCAGAGAGCATTACAACCAAAGTTTGGGAACATGCATTCTTTAATGCTACAATGATGGCCTCCATTATCCTTCCAGGACATTCTTCCCATAATGAACTCTTCCTTAGACCTTCTATGCTTTATTTCACTTTGCAGTGGAGTAGCTCACAAAATGTTTTCTTGCAACTTTATCAGGCTTGGATGTAAAATTTGTTTTTCATAAAACAAATATACATTTAAATCTAGTTCATAAGGGGCAATTTGTAGTCTCCAATGTGCGACAACCTTTCTCAGCAGAATTATTGCAATGCTTTCTTTGAGCTGAAAATTTTATTGAGAATACCTACCATACAGGGTCACTCTGCTGCCACCAAGTGTCCAAAGAAGAGGCTGCAGAATGTCTGTAATTTCAGATTTATTCAGCAACTTTGTGCCAGATACTTGATGCTCTTTATTACAACATCAAATTCGTAAAGTCCAGTGTTACTCAAAACCTTTTTTTTTTTTTTTGTTTTAGTGTTGTCTATGGCACATATTGAAGAAATTGTGTGGGGCAGCACAAAGGCTTAATGTTTAGCATTTCTGCCTTGTAACACTAGGTTACGCTAAACAGGTCCTATCTGCATGGAGTTGACATGTTCTCCCTGTGCTTGTGTGGGTTCCCTAGACCTAGAGGAGAAAAATTGGGCCATTCAATATGGAGTATAGTACCAACGTAACACCGGTGCACACAGAATGTGTGCATAGTAACCAATCGGCTTCTAACTTCAGCATGTTTGGTTAAGCTTTGACAATAAAAACTAGGTGCTGAATGGTTACTATGCACAGCTGCACCAGTTTTAGTAAATATAACCCACTGTGTTGCACAGTAGTAAGATTCAAAGGCTCTAAGCAATTGAGATGTAGTAAATTTTGTTGACTAGATCTGTCTCCCATTTTAGAAAGGGTATTGTTTTGTTCAATAGCAATTTATGTTGGAATCAGTTATAGATGCCCTTCTTGGTTGGCAAAGAAGAAGTATAGAACAGCAATGCTTTAGGGTGCATGCACCCACCGGGAGGGGGTGTGTAGAGAGTAAATGAGTGATCCGACTAAATGTAAGTTATTCAGTATGTAGCAGCCCATATTGCTCCATTAGTTCTTCTAGGCTTTTTGGTACGTGTCCAGACATTATATCATCAACCATTGTAATACCATATCGGGTCCAAGTTTCAAACAAAAGTTGTGGGATAAGAGACTTGAACACATAACACAGGTATTTCGATATCACTGTTGGGTGAACCTTGCAGTGAGGGACAATGGAGAGCTCTCCATGCTAGTAGCGATGCCTGGGTTGCTAAGGGCAAATTTCGTGGCTCCAATAGTTTCCACAAATCTGCTAATAGTGTATGCAGATCTGAGGCAGATATCAAAGCAGATTTTACACTTATCCACAGAACAGTATCTGAAGGCCTAATCCAGTGTTTGAGCTGATCCAGTTGGGTTGCCAAGTAGTAGTCCTTACCCCCAACCCTCCTATGTTTGACCAGTTGAGCATAAGAGCACCTGGTCCTTTTTGTTTTACCATATATATTTTTTGACTAAAGAGGTCAAGGAGCAATGGTGGTGGGAATTAAGAGCGACGATTACAACTGTTATCTCATGTTAATTTGTATCTGAAAGCAGCGCTGTCACTTCAGGTTCGTCAGATGACTAGTTCCCCATTGTGTGTGCTGTAGTGATGTGGCTGCCAGCAGTTGGAAATACAGAATGGAGTGGGGGAACAGACTTTTATGTATAATTTGTCATCATATATGTAGGTGCTGGCAGCCATTTTTGGTAATTATACATGCAGGCTTCGCTTTTCTGCTTGGTAGTCCTGGATAGTGGCTCTAGAGAGCTTTGCTGCTTCTTGCTCTCAGTGATGGTTGGGGTCTGACTTGTCTTTGAAAACAAGACTTTTTATAGGGCAGAGTTTACGTTCGTCTTTAAATTAAATTGTATTTATATGCCAGAATTGAGCTATCCTGTTATCCTCTGCAGAGCAGCACTCAGACTGGGAGAAGGACAAGGATTTAATCCGGCTTTGCTGCATGCACATATAGTGAAGAGTAAACATGCTGACGGGAGGGGAGAGCAGAGTCAGTGACTTACAAACATGGGGCTTCATTGTCCAATCAGCAGGTGGGGGGTGTGTTCTTACCAAAGTATTGCTGTTGCAGTGGCTTTCAAGGGGCTATCTGTGCTGTCTTGCAGGGATGCCAACATGCTTAGCAGAAATACAATTTTTTTGGCAAGTAATACGGTTCCCATACATGTGTTTTTTTTTTTTTTTTTTTATTATATTGAGTTCAGCTTTAATGCAAATTGCTGAGTAATAGATAAAAGATTAATAATTGTAATAATAATAATGTGTGTGTGTGTGTACTGCAGCAGAAGAAACAGAAGCAAAAGTCAGAGGGAGAAAAGTTTTTATTACAAAATGACAGTGGGAATACACATCACTGCCCTGCCATCCAAAAAAATCCACATGGCTATTTTGCACTTAGGAAACGTTAAAAACATTTTTTTTAAAAGGTTTGTTACACTCTACAGAAAATGCAGACCTGTTATATTATAAACCTACAGATCATACCAGTTATCATATATGGTATCAAAATGAAGCAGATTTAACATGGTAATGTAGGAGTTTCAAGATGATATACAGAGTAGTAGCAGAGAAGAGACCTCTTCCAATTTAGACCTCTAAATTGGCATTAAGCCGGGATGCCAACATTTTCCTTTACTATCTCACCATAAATTGGGCTCCATTGAATATCACATGAATAATATTTCAGAGTGGATCGAACACCTGTGTGAGAAGAAAAAGCTGCTACTCCCTAAGGCCCCATTCACACTTGTCCACTTGAAACTGCACACAGGTTCAGTGTGCTTTTTGTTATAATTCCACTTGTATTTTCCTGCACATTTCATTTCCCCTTTTATAAAAAAAGATTGGATATTTCCATTGTTTTATTATTTATTAATTTTTTTTTTAACAAGAATGGATATTTTCATTGTTTAGAATGTACTAAGATAGGGAAAAGAGCAGGGTTTTTTTGTTAAAGGGACACCGTCGCCTTACTCATCCAAGTGAACAAAATTAAAAGGGCGCCAGTAAAATAGCCCAAGCCCTGATGAAGGGGGATGCTTTGGCCCTTGAAATGCGTTGCTTATACTGTCAAGAATAAAGAGATATGGACTTTTGAGAAAATCCTTTGACACTCTATTCCTTTTATTCACCCAAAACTTTTCAAGTTGGGAGATTATCATCCCCACACCTTGTGTTGAGTGGCTAAGGCCAAGTTGGCAAAAGCAGCAACCTGCATATGAAGCCATTTTTGGGTCCAGCACCCCTTTTTTGTCTGAGTTTGCCACCTTTGGCATGCAGGGCAAAGTGACAGTGTCTCTACAAAGTCCCGCCCATACCTACCTTACCAATTCCTCCTACTCTGCACATAAATAATAGGTGTCGGCGACCAAAGAGGGAAGTGACATTGTCTCCTTGGTCTTGTGACATTGCTTGGAATTGCTGATAGATCCCAGTGCTGTCACAGGGAAAGAGGTCACATGCTCCTCCACACCAGAATGTGTTGGGTATTGTAACCAGCTATAGAGGAAGGAGCACCCATGGAGTTATGACAAGGCGGGTATAAGGGGGTGTGATTAGGTGTGTGATGTGCAGACACCAGCACTTTGCCCTGCATAGGCAAAAAGTGACAATGTCTCTTTAAAGTAGAATTCTAGCCAAATATTTTTATTTTAAGACTGTGTGTAAAGGTTGGATTCTCTGCTAAGTTTTTATTATTTTGCCCTCACTGAGATTCTCCTTCCTTTCACTAGAAGAGGAAGTAAGGACAAATTCCCCCAGTGAACAGACAACAGCAAAAGAGTTTGTAACCTTTCCCTGCGCTATTAATTAAAAATGGGATGGAGTTCCACTTTAAATAACCAATAGACTGTTTTAACTATACTCGTCATAAGAGACAAAATGGAGCCCACCATTGATTACCTAACCCTCTAAAAATGCCAATTGCCTGGCTGCCTGTCTGACTTTTCTGACTCGCATTTTTGTTCCAGGTCAGCGATTCTAAAAGGTACTAAATCAAGAGGGTTTGGCATAACAGTCAGACAACAAGTATTTTCACAAGGAGGTCAGCAATGACCGATCTAATTAAAGGACATTTTTTTTACAGTTGAGAAACGCTGTTATAACATTTTACCGTTTCTGTTCAAATTATTATAACTAATAATCACAAAATTATTCATCCACATATCCTGTTTAAAATCCATAGTAAAATACTCTATATGTACATGGAGCAATCATGTACAAATACTGGTTCATTTGCCTCCTAACAGTCATGCACTTCTGCTTGCTGAGCAATATATTCATTTTAAACATTGTTCAACTTTAATCTGTACAAAGTTTCCAGTTAACTTGTCCTGTACAGTTCTTTACATTTCTATACGTCACTTACTACTGTACAGAAAATCCCTTTATTGCAGAATATCTATTACTATCAAATCTTCATTCGGAATATTGTAGATTAAATACCTTATAACATCCACAGGTTAATGACAGAACTTTTCTCAGATTACTTAAGAAGATATAGTTTTCAAAAGCAGCAGTAGAAATCAATAATCAAGTAAGGCCCCTGTCATACCAGTGCCCATCGTCTGCAGTTTGAATGCCCGTGTTTGATACATACAGAATATAAGATAATTTGAACTATAGAATACATTTTAGATTAATATTTTTGGCCCCAAGCTATATGTCACGTGCAACCCCCTACCTCTAGCTCCATTTGAACAGCTAGCCTTCATATTACATTAAACAGGTTTTGGTATATGCTGGCAAGGGTAGGCAAACTTTGTCCTTCCACAAGTTCTGTGAGGCATTTTGTGAGACTCTGATAGCCCAGAAGCATTTGCATGATGAAACGTTTGCCTATGCTTGTGTTAGAGAGTTAAACCACCTTATATCTCTAGGGGACGCTATAAGTAAGATTTCTTTAACTAAATTCCTGGCTCTGCACACCTGCTGTGCTCAAAATAGGGGTTCCCACCAACCCTGCTGGATTTTGAATTATTTTGTATTATGGAGACTGTAACAGGAGGAGCTTGAACACCTCAAGGTGGGCAAGGACATCCAAAACTCCGAGGTGGGCAGGAATAGAGTCAGGAATTATGGCAGATAGGCACCACTGTTATGCCGTGTACACACGACCGGACTTTCCGGCAGAAAAGGTCTGACGTTCTTCCCGACGGAGTTCCGAATGAACGGACTTGCCCACACACAAACGGGCCAAAGTCCGTTCGTTTTTGGACGTGATGACGTACGACAGGACTAGAAAAGGAAATTCAATAGCCAATAGCGGCCCTTGCGTCGTATTTGGTCTGTCGGACCAGCATACAGACTAGCGGTTTTCCCGATAGGAATTGATTCCGTCGGAAAGATTTGAAACATGTTCTATTTCTAGGTCCCTCTGAATTTTTTTGGGGGAAAAACGATCGGATCATCACACACATGATCGTAATATCCGACTGAATGATTCCGTCTAACCTTTTCTACCGGAACATCCGGTCGTGTGTACACGGCATAAGAGTAACTAAGACATACAAGGTGTGTCTATTAAATAACGAGACTGATTAAATAACCCGCTTTTATTTATATGTACTACAAATTTAATACTCGTCTCCTTCAAAATATTCCCCATTTGCACTAATACATTGTTGCAGTCTTGTTTTCCACTGGTCGAAGGCATGGAGAAAATCAATTTCTGTTAGCTGTTTCAACACATCTGCTGTTTTTGTCTTTCAACTTACTCAAAACGTCTCCCTTTAAGCACTGATTTAACTTTTGGGAATTCATTCTCGCGTCCCTCGCTGAATTTTTTGTGCCACTGAAACACACGTGCACGAGACAGGCCATCAATCCCATAAGCTGTAGTAAGCATTTGAAAACATTCTGTTGGTGTTTTGTGCAATTTTACAAAAAAACTTTTAAACTTAGCATTTTTTCGGCACACTACAGAAAACGCAACCAAACTAAATGACGACTCACAATCAACTGAACATCATAGTGTTGCTGCTTGTCATGCAGGTTCAAACATGTTCAAGGTCACCACACATGCAGTTATAACCAGTTCTGATTGCTTTGTTTACTAGGTGGGGTCTTGTTATTTAATAGACACACCAAGCACAAGAAGCCAATGGTTGGCTCAGCCTACCAGGCTCCACTTGTAACTGAAGTACCCTCTTGGGTGGAATGACCCTTTAACAAAATCAGATGCCTTAGTCATGCAAGACACACATTGAGGGTGAAGGACAGTTTTCCCTGGGTGGCTACTTCTAGACCTCTTGCCATACTTTGCTAGCAGTTTCAAGTCTATTAATCAAGAGCATGAGGAACTGAAAGTATGCCGGACACCACTCCATGAGAATACACAGGCTGCAAAAACACCAAGAATAGGTTAGTGGCTGTGAGCAGCAAAATACGTTGGTGCCTTTGGGCCACCTTAGGTCTCAGCTCATGGGGCTATGCAGAGATCTGGCCCTGGGCAGCCCCCTGGGGTCATTTCAGATAAAAAGAAAAAATAGCACTTATATATGTGTTGCAGATTATTCAAAATAAGTATATACACTGTATCACATGTAATACTTGCTACACCAAACCGGCTCCTATATTTGCTTTACATTTCCTCATACAATTCACAAGTGCCACTCATATATTAACAGTACCTGTAGCAATACGTTCTAGTTATAACCTATAAATACAGAGATGCTTATGTTTATGTACGGTGTTCTAGTTTATGAAGTGACTACAAAATATTGACTCGGTATAATGCAATGCGTACATGGGGGTGGGATGAAGTATGCATTATTGCTTAAATAATACAGTCAAATGTAATGTAAGTAGGAATTTGTTTACATAAAAAATCTTAAGGCTCTATTACATAGATGTTCTTTTTGCAGTGTGCATGACCAACTGGAAATTGATGCCACTCTCCTGCAACAAATTCATTTAATTTTACTCTTCCTCAAGCATAATGATATTGTGAAACATAAAATGTTAAGTGCAAAAATGTGCCTTTTGCGGCAATAAATATTTGCTCACTACCAGCTTACACCCAGTCACATGACCAATGCCTCAGCAGATCCTGGAAGGCCTGACGTTCAATGGTATCTGTAGACAAATTTGTCATTTTTTAATACAGTAGGTTTGTTTGCCATCTGTGGCCATTTGGGAGATTTTCTCTTACTTCCTGTCTTGGTGATGTCACTGTGGGGATACAACTACTTTATATTAAAGTGTACTTTTTATATAAAGTGTAAAAAACGTAATAGAGGGGAAATCTTCCTATGGGGATACTAGTTCTGGTGACCTGGGAGGGGGGGGCAAGGGATTCCCTTAATTTGCAGTTTGGTCATGGGACAGGAAGTGAAGGTAATATTTACCCTATGGGACACAGATGGCTAAAGAAAAAAAAAAAATGACAAAATACCATACCCTATCCAAAATGAAAAAATAAAACGTTTTGCCCATAGTTCTTCTTTTTTTTTTAACAAGAAATGCCCATAGTTCTTCTTTAATAAGGTGGGGGACGTTGGGGGTAAAAAAGCAACCACCTAGTGGCTAAAAGATCACCTCTGCCAGGGAGCTTCAGTTAGTAAACAGTACAAGAACAGAATATTCCAACAAATAACACTAAGCATGTATGAAACTAAACTCTCCTATTTTTTACAGCCAAGGAAGCTGCTGTCTTGGCTTCTGTTTGATCTGCAGCTGCCATGGTTCTGCACAGGTGATCAGATATGGCACCAGCTGTTTGATGGCTTGATGGTTGAATTGGGATCAATAGCAACTGTGATAGTTATCATTCACAGCATCCATTGAATGTAACTGTTTTGGGAAACATTAAATCGATGGGTTTAGTTCCATTTTAAATCCAAAAATACAGCCAAAGTGGAACTAAACCCATCGATTTAGAGGTTTCCCAAAACCGTTACATTCGAGGGATGCTGTAAATGATAACTTGTACTCCCAACTGTCAAGCCAGCAAATGGCTGGTGTCACAGCTAATCAAATGTGCAGCACCATAGCAACTGTAGATCAAACAGAGGCTAAAATGTCATCTCCCTTGGCTGCAAAGGAGAAGGTTTAGTTTTCCTTTAATACATACAGATGCATTCTGTAGATTCTATATGCTTAGTAATCAATAACAACAAAGCTAATTTCTATTGGTCCTGTTGCTTTCCGTTGGAAAATTCTGTTTCTATCACAGTTTGTTACTAACTAAATCTCTCTGGCAGAGGTTAGCTTTTATCTACTAGGTGGTCTGTTTTTTTTTTTGTTTTTTTTATTGCACCTAGTCCTCCTCCTGTAGGTTGTGACTTAAAGCAGTATTAAATCCAAAAACAAAAATGTCATATATTGCAGCTTAACCGCTTGTGGACTAGTCGCCGTCATTGTACTGCGGCAGGTCAGCACGTTCCCACGAACCGTTGTAGCTGTACGTCGTTCCCTTTAAGCAGGGATAGCCCACTACACTGGGGGGGGGGGGGGGTGCTGAAGCGTGTGGCCGGCGGTCGCGAGAGCCAGAACAGGGACGTGTGTGCTGAGGAGAGAACGATTAAGTGTTCCTACTAGCTAGGAACAATAATCTCTCATCTCCTCTAGTCAGTCCCATCCCCCACAGTTAGAAAACACACAAGGGAACACAGTTAACCCCTTGATTTCCCCCTAGTGTTAACCCCTTCCCTGCCAGTGACATTTAAACAGTAATCAGTGGCTATTTTTAGCTCTGATCACTGTATAAATGTCACTGGTCCCAAAAAAGTGTCCAAAGTGTCCAATCTGTCCGTCGCAATGTTGCAGTCCCGATAAAAAGTTTACCACCATTACTAGTAAAAATCTTGTCACTTGTTTTTTTGTTTATAGCGCAAAAAATAAAAACCGCCAAAAGAAAGCTGCTTGTGGGGAAAAAAAGGACGTCAATTTTGTTTGGGTACAAATTGCATGACTGCGCAATTGTCAGTTAAAGCGATGTAGCGCCGTATCACAAAAAAAATGGCCTGGTCAGGAAGAGGGCAAATCCCGGTTAATACGGCTTTAAATCCCTATGTCTAATGACTAAAACTGTGTCCCTTAATACAGGAGAAAATGTGTTTTATGGTAAGAGCATTTTATACAACCCTGCTACACCATAAGGGCATTTGAATGTCCAGAATAACACAAGGGGAGATACTGCAGCCAATGTTGTAGAATAAAAAAATGCATAAACGCAAATAATGGCATCTTAATAATGTATTGATCCCCAGCAGTAATGGAGCCATCAGCATATCAATGTGCTCCTCTCCACTTCCCCCTTCCCCTGGCTCGGTGTTCCTGTAGGTACTGAAGTGCATCAAACATTGCGTGCCACAAACATCCCACAGGTCATTAGTCTGGAGACAGAGATATTTTTCATGTGCAGCAATGCAATGCCCTGTTTTATGGAAATGTCATGTTTATTAGTGATAATGAATTTGTATATGATCATCTTTGCCTACAGGTTGGCTTCAGGCAAGACAATATCTGCGACACAGAAGTCTGTAAATTTATAAAGGCAGTATATGTTAGTAGGAATTCTCCCCAAGGACAAAGATAGCAAAAAAAAAAAAAATTGAAGAAACTAAGTTTTAATTATTCCCTACTATCCAAAAAAACTAAACAAAAAAGGCATTAGATACAGTAAAAAAATGTTCTATTACTTATTTAATTTCCTGACATTTTGGAGTCAACCTAGAAGAATAATGGCTAAATCTAACAATTTTTGAAAATTTAAATAAGTGTTAAGTGAAATTTCATTTGTCAGCTGAAGGACAAGGTTAAAGGATGTATTAATAAAAAAAAGGTTTAATTTTACTAAATTTTACCTTTTCAAAAAGCAAATGATTAATTTGAATAATTTACAAAGTCTCAGTATCAATTGTAGAGCCAGACAGAACAACTGAAGCGCTGCACCAGAGGAGCTTACAATTAAATTTCTCTACTGCGGTACACAAAAAGCCTACCAATGTATATGTATTCCAATGGAGACAGCTATAGTGCTTAAAAAAATGACAGCTTTTTTGAAAAAGAGGTAAGTTCTGCCCTAAAAAAAGGCAAAAGGCAAGGGCATTTAAGTGATCACAATTTAAAGGTTTAAAAGTTTAATCAAGAATCTGTGTTTTCTAATATTTTCTAACAAAAAAATTAAAATAAATTTGGATATGTACACGTATGTCATACTTGCCAAACTCTAAATTGTGATCAATGCTCTGTTCCTTTTAGACAATTTTTTTTTCCACATGTAAAAAAACACTGGTTAAGGGCATTTTATATCCATAACCACATTCTAGTCCTTTTATTCTACATTTACAATAAATTGAAGAGCCCTCCTAGGACAATATTAAAGGCATCAGGTTGGCAGGTAAACATGTTGTGACATTTTATCGTCAATTTGCATTTAAATTAGAATTGCAACTGCCGGGGGGGCACTGGAGAAATGCAATAAGACAAAATGCTCAATATTCAGGGTTTACCTAAAAACATGAAGAAGCTTATTGATTAAAAGCACCTATCATTGTCCTGATTTATAAACCCCTGGCAAACTGAAATAAATCCAGAGAATGTCTTGTGTAAAATTTGGAAAACATAACTGCATACCTCCTTAAATTTATTGTTCTAAAAGGTATCGCAGATTTTCATTCTTTTTAAAAAAATAGCAATTGTGCTGATGGAGAACAGACTGTCCTTTTTATCTCCAAACACAATAACCATAAAGAGACCTGCTAACAAGTCTATGTAAAATGCACAAAAAGAGAAAAGAAAAAATTAGAAAAATAATGCTTAAATAGTTATAAACACCCCCTTCCCCAAAAAAGAGAAAAAAGCATTATTGAAGCTTTAGGCTCCAAAGAGATTAATATAAACCACATGCGTATCCAAAATACAGCAAAATAACTATAAGGGTGTGTCTTTCTTATTGCATTGTCACTAGGGAACTCATGGGAGACCCCTGCAATTTATAGCCTAACATTTAGTAAAAATATATTTGCCTTGACTATATGAGATATGTAGAAACCTTTAAAATGCTTTAAATCAACAGAGACATGTCTTATAATATCCTTCATAATTAAAGTGGAAGTAAACCCCCCTATCGTTTTCAGCCAAGGAAGCTGCCATCTTTGCCTCTGTTTAATCTTCAACTGCCACGGTGCTGCACATGTGATCCGTTATGACACCAGCCATTGGATGGTTTGACTGTTTGGCTGTGCTCTCAACCAATGTGCAGTTAGCATTCCCGCATGCCTTTTTTTTTTTAAACTGTTAAATCGATGGGTTTACTTCCGCTTTAAGAAAAGCATATTTACAGTATGATGGGCTGTATCCTAAAATACAGATTCACTTGCAATGAGTCTAATTCAAATTAAATCTAGGTTGTAAAGCAGCTGGGTCGTCAATGTGACTTTAACCAATGGAATCACATGTTCTCTGGAGCCTAAACAGTGCTTGCTGGCTTCTAGTTTTCATTAAATAATAGATTACAATTTATACATTAAGTTTTGCTTGCCTGGTTTAGACTACTGATTACCAACATCTGGTCCCAAAGTGTATGGTTGACTGGCCGTTTAAATTATTTGGGTCTCAATATGTCAGGAGGAAAATTTAAATCCAATAAGTATGGTAAGATGTGCAATGCTGATGACATGAATGTGAAATGCAGGTGTATGCTAGCTGAATTCTTTGATTTTATGACTCGGCCTCTTTCTGACCCAAAATCAAGCAAAGAACTGCGGTCAGAAAGATTTGACTGTTTGAGACAACAAAACAAATCTGAACATCTCAGTAATACAATCTTGAAAAAGCAATTATCACCCAACCCACAACATGATTATTCTATAGATACATCAGCCAGTGGTTGCCCCGTGTTCTGGCTGCATCAATACACATACTATATAAAACCTGGCCTCGCCTCTGCAAAAAAAAAACATCCTTCATGGATGCAGACGATCCATACCCCTGGCTTACAGAATGCGCGGTTACACAATGAAAACATACCAAACCTGAGGGTCCCATCAAGTGAAGAGAAAAACCTGACACTCTTCAAAGATGGGCTATACCATCGTTATGGCTAGTCGCCTATAAATGAATTATATATGTAAATATATACCATTTTCAGCTAAGTGTACTGTACATATAATTCTACTGAAGCCTACTATGTTCGCATAATAATATCAATATATTGCAAGGTGCTAGATGGCTGCGGAAGTTGCTTGGCGACACTGGCACTATTCAAGACACAATTGGTAACACGAAGCACAGTGTGTGGGACGGGAACTACCGTTGGGTAGGAGAGCAGGGGAACAACACATGATTGCTGGTGATCTAGGTGACTACAAAAGACTGTGTTCTACTGTGTATAGAGTGTCCCGCTCTGTCACAAAACACACTGTGCAGGGTAGCTAAACAACCTCTGCACGCTTATTTATAACAATTAAATACGCTAATTGTTTAAAAAAAAAAAAATTGCACTTGTATCCTAAGTCACCCCACATAAAATTACTATAAACCTCCTAATAAGATATATGTATATATTATTATATAGATATATCTATATCCATAAATGTATTAATTCTGAATAAGTCCAGCCTTCCTGCTTCTAACGCCAGCTGTACAGCATTTGTGGCACTCGTTCTTGGCGTTCTTGGTCATCCTCCGCCTGAAGGAAATAAAGGTCACCTGGGTTTGCTACAAAAAAAGTTTGCTGTGGTTTTTGAAGGCTAATCGGGGTCCTTGCTCTCTAGTGCAAGAGTAGTTAACATTATTTTTCATGATAAAACCTGAGCTGAAGTCTTACAAGGACCTTTAGGATAGCGGACCCGATGATTCTTTGTTTTGTTTGTTTTTGCCCTGAATTAATGAAGCTCAGTATGAAGACACATTCTCCACTTTCTCTCAATGCTCTTGTCTTCTAACTTGTCAAGCTTCGGGCCAACACCCGTCCAAGGTAAAACAACCGCTAAAATCGCCAGCGGACTGTGCCTTTCATTTCTGTCTTCGCACTCTGGTCCCTGGCTCTCTATAGCGGGAGGTCCCAGCAGACTGACAGCCCCCTGGCAAGCAGCAAAAAAGTTCTCCTAAAATTGCTTTTTACTGGGCTCATAAGATGTCGTCATAATCCAGCAACTTGGAGTGCTGGCGGGTTTTCCAAAGGCGATATAATCGAAAGTCAAAATAGGTTTCGATCAATTGCTTTCCTAAAAGAAAGAAAAAAAGGGATACATAAAATTGATAATATTGTAATTTACCATAAAAAAGAACATATATAGTAGGCCAACTCTTATGACAATGTTTATATTTTGCGGTCTGTGCCCTCCTATCCCAGCGACAACCCTTCCCCCCCTATTTATCATATTTTTGTGTGAGGAAGTGAGGTAAAATCTTGTCACAAACAGAAATAAAAAGCTAACAATTTTTGCTTAACTCTTTCCCTGGACTCTGGCTTAATACTTAGGGGTTGATTTACTAAAACTGAGGAGTGCAAAATCTGGTGCAGCTGTGCATGGTAGCCAATCAGGTTCTAAATTCAGCTTGTTCAATTAACCGCTTAAGGACCGCCTCCTGCACATATACGTCGGCAGAATGGCATGGCTGGGTACATCAACGTACAGGTACGTTGCCCTTTAAGAGCCCAGTCGTGAGCTCCGTGGTCGCGGGACCAGTGGACCCGATCGCCGCTGTTGTCCCGCGATCAGGTCACAGAGCTGAAGAACGGGGAGAGGTATGTGTAAACAAACCTCTCTCCCCGTGCTTCCTAGTGACACTGTCACTGATCGTCTGTTCCCTGTCATAGGGAAAGACGATCAGTGATGTCACATGCCAAGCCACGCCCCCCAGACAGTTCGAAAACACACACACAGGGCTAACTTAACCCCTCCCCCCCCCCCTAGTGGTTAACTCCTTCACTGCCAGTGTCATTTACACAGGAATCTGTGCATTTAAATAGCACTGATTGCTGTATAAATGACAATGGTCCCAAAAATGTCCAATGTGTCCGCCATTTCTCTGTTAACTCCCTCCAACCAGTGGCATTGGTACAGTGATAGTCCATATTTTTAGCATTGATCACTGTATTAGTGTCACTTGTTTCCAAAAAAGTGTCAAAAGTTTCAGTGACCGACACAATTTTTAATTTTACTATCAATGTCGCTGCTCGCCACCATTACTAGTAACAAAAACAAAACTCCATAAAAATATATCATAGTTTGTAGACTCTATAACTTTTGTGCAAACCAATCAATATACGCTTATTGGTATTTTTTTTACCAAAAATGTGTAACAGAATACATATTGGCCTAAACTGATGAAGAAATTAGATTTTTTTATTTAGTTTTTTTTTTATTAGATACTGTATGTTTTATAGCAGAAAGTAAAAAAATTAAAAAAATTTTTTTTGTTTATAGCACCAAAAATAAAAGCGCAGAGGTGATCAAATACCACAAAAAAAAGCTCTATTTGTGGGGAAAAAAAGGACATATATTTTATTTGGGTACAATGTTGCACAACAGCGCAACTGTCAGTTAAAGTAACGCAGTGCCATATCGTAAAAAATGGTCTGGTCATGAAGTGGGGTAAATGTTTCAGAGCTGAAGTGGTTAAGATTTGACAAACAAAACTGGAAGCTGATTGGTTTCTATGCAGAGCTGCACCAAATTTTGCACTCTCCAGTTTTAGTAAATCAACCCCTATGTCTATTGAATGTACTTTTGGCCAAGCAGGAAATACATCAACTCGTAAACAGCAATGTATTCTATTTTTGTTCTTGGGTTTTAGCTTTTTTTTAATGTAAAACATAACTGGACTAAAGGCGGTTTTAATACTTACATGAAGCTGTATTTTAATGATCAAGAATATCAATAATTTGAAATCCCCAGTTTCAACCAATCACATTTTAGTTTTAATCAAGTCATCACATTTTGAACAACAGAAAAAAATATCTCCATTTGGTTGATTTGGGTATATGCCCTTTGCATTAAATAATCAAAGGCTGGGAAGACTGTTTATAAGGGAGCAGCTGTGACTTGTACTTCCCAAGCCAGGAAGATTGGCTCTTCCACAAATGCTTTTTTTTATGACGTCATCTCTTGGTGGGAGGTCAGCAATTACAAGCTAATGCTGCTAAGTTCTGGAATATGTCCAACACCCTATCTTGCAAACAAGATCAGAGTAGAATCTGCCAAGATGGTGACAAACATGGACAGTGTGGCTGATCTAAATTACTCAAGGGAGATTTAATCAAGTCTGTCTAATTATATGAGTGGAAAATTAAAACTCTGAGCAGATGCTCTCCTCAACCCCCGAGATATTACGCCCGTCATGAGACGTGCTGCTTTGGCTTGCAGCGGGCATGTAGACAAGTAATTAATATGCCAGTCATTGCAGCCATGTTGGCAAAGGATTTATGGATATCCTCACAGGCAATGTTCTAAGAACAGTTCAATAAGCCCTTACCTTGTGCAGACAGTTCCAGAGGAGACTTGAAATCAATCCGGTGTGGACTCATTAGATTCTTCAGATTCTGGAAAAGCTTAAAAAGACAGATATTCAAATCAACCCAACTGGAAAAATGAATCAAATGTAAAAAAGATAAAAATACTAAATAAAATATTAGATTTAAAAAGCAAGACCACCCAAGACTGATATTTAAACCAAATTACAAAAGAAGAACCACAATGGAGAATAAAAAAAACTCAATTTTTTGTTGCCAACATCCCAATATTTTGTATAGTGAAAAGGAGAGAGTACCCCCCGGGGGGGGGGGGTACCCTCTTTTTTTGGATATTTAAACCAATAACTTTTCTTTTGTCTCTTGGACCTTGTTGGTGAGATATTGGCTCATCTGCTGTGGCCATTATGAGGGGCGCTTGGCATCCCTGCTAAAAAAAATTCTAATATTCAAAAATTCAAAATGTAACAGGACATCCAGGAATACAAAAATCTGGGTATGAAAGGCAAAGTCTCCCAGCTGAACAGGAAGTCTAGAATTCAGACAGGGAAGTGTTCATAACTGGAAAGAACTTCTGAGTAAACTAACCTTTTAAAATGACACTCAAGTTTTATAGAGAACTTAATGAAGATGATGCTTATACTGTGAAGGAAATATTACAAGACCACTTAAGGCAGAAAGACCATCCAAATTTATTTTCTGAATTTTAAATAATCCCTCATAGAAGCTACTTTCATAAATTTAACAGTATTAAAGCCTCTTGTCACATAAGTGCTGTGCAATTCTTCTTTAACCACTTGCCGACCACCTACCGCAGATATACTGCAGCAGGTTGGCTATATTGCACGAAACAACGCACATGACGTCAGCAAACGTGCTGATTGGAAAAAGCAGGAGCCAGTCAGCGGGTCCTGCGGACTCGATGGCTGCCGGCCTCCCGCGATCGTTCCCCAGAGAGACAGAACAGCGATCTGCCTATGTAAACAAGGCAGATCGCTGTTCTGACAGGGAAAAAGATAGAGCTCTTGTGTTCCTGCTAACCAGGAACTCTGTCTTCATCCAGTCAGACCATCCCCCACACAGTTGGCAAGCACCAACTAGGGACACACTTAACCCTTTGATCGCCCCTGATGTTAATTCCCTCCCTGCCAGTGTCATTAGTACAGTAATGCCGCATACACACAATCGTAAATTCGGCCAGCAAAAGACCGATGATCGCTTTTGGGCGGAAAATGCGACCGTGTGTATGCTCCATCGGACTATTGCTGAAAAAGAGGTAGGGCAGAGGGCTGGAGTGACATGAGGTGTATTTGGGAGCCCTGACCAATCCCCAACTAGGATTGGCAGGGGGCAGGCCTCCTAGATATGCCCATGGTCAGCCTGTTGTGGGAGAAGTTGTCGGGTGGAAGAACTGAGATGATGGAGTATTAGACTGTCGTGGCCTTTGAGGGAACCCCATTTCTGGTGGGGGTGAACTCAGGCCTGGAGCTCGGGAGCTAGGAGGGAGCCTCTCTTTACACGGTCATTAAGAGGTGCCCTGGAACAGAAGCAGGAGGAGGACAGTTGGGAGCACTGCCGGGAAAGTAATTCAGGAGGGATCCATGCTGGGGTCGGTAAGTGAGAAGCACAGTGAGAAGCTCTGGGAGATATGCCAGGATTGGAAAGGGAGCCAGAGGTAGAGACTGTGGTGTTGTTGAAGTCAAGTCGCTGCAGCCAGGAGGGTTGGCAGGATTTGCACCAGACTTGCTGGGATCAGTAGTCCACCAAGTATCAGTTAGCACAACTATATTTTTCATCTAAAATGGTTGCTACCACAGAGGGGACTGTAGACCCCCGCCTGCAAATGGCTACTAGGAAAATGTTAGGACTTATTCAGAGTGAGGCCTAGCCATGTGCTGACGGATACAGGAATCTAGAATTGGACAGTAGAGGAAAGCAAGTGATCTCAAGTAGTGTGCTGGAGGAGATGTGAAGTAGCAGAGACTGTCCGTTTAGATTCAACTAACTTTGTTTCTACTAAGAAAGATTCATTATTTGGACATCCCATGTCCTTTTCCCCATCCAAGTTTAATCCCCTAATAAAAACAAAAAAACAAGCAAGAGACTGTTCATTGACTGGAGAAAGTGTGCAAAATGGATGTCTGACCAAGCAGGGTGATGTGTGGAGCTAGAACACACAGCGACCCCACGGGGGCACCGCTACATTAGTATGTTTATTATGCCATACCTTTTCACCATTAGGGTTTCCTAAGACATAGCACCCCATGATATGGATTATATTGGGTTCTGGGTTGGTTTTACTCATCAATCTGCTAAGCTTTCTCCAGAACCTATGAAAGAAAACAAAATTAATTTAGGTATCATTAATATAAGTTGTACTTGCATGAAAAGTACAGCATACTTCCAATGATTGCATTTTTGTTTTTTTATAATAAATACAAAGATTTGTTGATTACTCACTACACTGTTTTAATAATACATTTTACATATATATATATATATATATATTTTTAATGCCAGCTATAGATGCAGGGTGTCATGCCTAAAGGTGGACCTCACTGTATGCTTTGTTTTCCTGAGCATATTTATTTAGTAAATTCAGGAACAGGCAGAAAGCTCCCAACACCTGCTTATCATTGCAATAACAGGGGTTAGACAATGTTTTTAAGCCTATCTAGTTGAATGTTTAATCACTCTACCTCCACCCAATGATAGTCAGACTTGGAAGTTTCTACTGTTACTGGAGTTATAGCTCTATACACTTGATGTTGACTAAGGTGAGCTGGCTAAAATATCCACTTGCCGACCAAGCCTTTTCTGGCACTTTTTGTTTACAAGTTTATATTTGTATTTTTTGCTAGAAAATTACTTTTTTTTTTTTAGCAGGGACCCTAGATAATAAAATAGCGATTGTTGCAATATTTTATGTCACATAGTATTTGCGCAGCGTTTTTTTCAAACGCAACACTTTAATAAATTCTAATGCAAAAATATATAACCCAATTTTTGAAAATATGACATTACGCTAAGTAAATAGATACCTAGCATGTCACCCTTTAAAATTGTGTTCGCTCGTGGAATGGAAACAAACTACGATACTTAAAAATCTCAGACGCTTTAAAACATTTTTTTAGGTTACTTGTTTAGCTTTAGAGGAAATCTAGCACTGGAATTATTGCTCCCGCTCTAAAGTTTTCAGCGATATCTCACATGTGTGGTGCGAACACCTTTACATATGCACGTGCAACTTGCATATGCGGTCGCTTCTGCTTGCAAGCAATGGAGCAGTGAGGGCGATTTTTGAATTTTTTGTTTCCTTATTCTTACACCATTCATTTATTGATTTTTTTTTTTTTTTTTGGATCACTTTTATTCCTATTACAAGGAATGTTTACATTCCTTGTAATAGAAATAAGGGGTGAGAGGTCATCTTTATGGAGAGATCTGGGGTCAATAATGCCCTAGATGGGAAGTGACGTCATAACGTTGCTCCAGTCCTCCAGGACCATAGAGGCGATCAGAGATGATCTGGTCTCTGGTAACCTCAATGAGCGTGCCAGTAAAAACGGAAAGCCTGAGAAACACCGGCAAGTGGCAGGAGTGGGGTAAACATCTTTAACACTGGCAAGTGGCTTTCGAACGACATTCAAATATTCTGAGAATTTTATTAAAAATTTTCCTAAGAATTTTGATTTGAAATTTCTAATAGTGTATACCCAGCATAGATATGGCTGATAATGGCTAGCAGGCACTCTACATCAAAAGTATACACTGGTAGGACCTTGTAGTGGGATGCTACTGCTCCAGAGACCAGCTTGCTGAAAGTATATGCAAAGGAACACTTCCTGTCAGCTTCTGTTAGACGTGAATGCTGGAAAACCAGCATCAGTCTGACTCCCGGTCAGCGCCTTCAGCTAATGGCAAACTAACTTTGCATGGTACAGCGGCTCCGACTGGAGCTGTCAGACCACTAGTGAAGTGATGGCTGCATTTACTGGGCACAAGTGGCTGCATTTACTGGGCACAAGTGGCTGCATTTACTGGGCACAAGTGGCTGCATATACTGGGCACAAGTGGCTGCATATACTGGGCACAAGTGGCTGCATATGACGGGTACATATGGCTGCATTTACTGGGCACAATTGGCTGCATTTACTGGGCACAATTGGCTGCATTTACTGGGCACAATTGGCTGCATTTACTGGGCACAAGTGGCTGCATATGATGGGCACAGGTGGCTGCATATGACGGGCACAGTGAGGATGCAATTGATAGGGGGGTTCAGTATTTTTCAGTTTGTTTGTGTCCCCCCAAACATTTTGAGCTCCAGCCCACACTGGTAGCCGACAAGCCTTTGTAATAATGAAAATAAAATTCCTCTGCATTTAAAAAACCCCCACCCGCTGAGTAACATTTAAATCGTCAAACAGATTTCACAGTCTGCTCTTCATACATCAAAGGGTCAGGGTGAGCACAAACCCTTCCGTTCCCTACGTCATTAACCTGCAAACATTTACTCCTGGCTGAAACCACAGCGAGGAGAGAATTAATGAGAAGTGAGAACGCGGAAAGAACTAATTATCCACGGTTCTATTTCATGTGCAAACACTTGGCTGTGCCCGTGCTGTAATAAACCCGTCTACATACAGACAGACAATATTGGCATAATGGAACGTTTTACAGAGAAATTTAATTAGGCTTTTGTGGCATTCTGAAGTCATTGGAATACATAAGACAGGGTAACCATAGGGATAGCAGGCAGTGTAATGGGGGTAGGAATATTCAACTTACTGAATAAGATCCTCCTCCTTCTCCACTTTGGCAAAAGTAGCGACTTTATTTTTTAACAGGTAGAGGTAGCCAGGTCCCCCCTGGAAGAAGAGCAGAGGGGGTGAGGAAAGAAACATATAAAAGGGGTATGCATTTTTTTTTTAATTGGCTTACACAACGCTCCTATAGATTTTACTAAATTCATGTATATTTCTTTTACACTGTGACATTTGTTGCTGATGTATTGCATATTGCAGCAGTAGAATTTATTATCATCTGTGCCTCTATACTGAGAAATCCTTTAACTCCTAGGAGATTAGATGAGGGCAGAGAGGAGATTACTGGAGGAACATCTCTAAGCAGAAAAGAGTAAATGGAAGAGATGCACAACTCCATCAGCTAATATACAGTTTAAAGCTGACGTTTAATCTGATTATATTTTGCCTTCCCCTGGTCCCCCCTTTCCCTGTCATCGACAAAAAAAAATGTTTTTCTTCTTTTGAATACCTTATTTTAGTCCCAGTGATATCATTACTAGATTTTTGTGCTTTTCAATGCAATGCAGGCAGATCATGGCGGATGGGAGGGGCTGGCAGGGTGTGGCACATAGCTTACTGAAAACATCACAGCATCCGCCTCAATACTCCTCTCATAAACCCTCAGCCCTGGTGCACTGGCTCTTAGGAGAAGCTATGCAAATATCAAAAAAGCCTTGATGGGTTTCAGTCAGGAGGAGTGGCTGTTCTCTGGGCAGGCTGTATTTGCATGGAGAGCGCCCCAGGTAACCTCCACATGCTGAGACTCTATGATTGAAAGAACTGAAACTTGAACTTTTTTTTTTTCCAATGTCTGCGTTTTCTTTTTTTTTTTTTTACTTATTTCCTAAGAATGAAAAAGACAGTAAAGCTGGGGAGGAAAGCGCTAGATAATGCTGGACATCTTCCAGCCTGAAAATGATCTGGGCTCTATCTGACTTGCTGCAGTCTAATGAACACTATGAGAAGAATAATATCTATGTGTACAAGTATAATAATAAACAATAATATGTTTTTACAGCTTTCTGTGTAATACATAACTTGATCAGATACCTGGCAGAAAATGAGCATCTCTCGGATTTTGCACCCTTTTCTGTATACATTCAGCTTCTTCTCAATCTCCTCTGTGGGGGAAAAAAAATCAAACTGTGAGCATGTTTTGTGGTCACAGGAAGATAAATAGTGTGACACTGCTGCTTAAAGTGGAACTTCACCCTCCTCCCCCCTCCACCTCTACCACATTTTGGCACATTTTTTTTTTTTTTGGAAATGGATACTTATTTTTTTTCCAGGTACCCACTCCCACTTCCGCTGGAAAGTAATCTGATGGCGAACCTTGGCACCCCAGATGTTTTGGAACTACATTTCCCATGATGCTCAACTACACTGCAGAGTGCATGAGCATCATGGGAAATGTAGTTCCAAAACATCTGGGGTGCCAAGGTTCGCCATCACTGGCCTAGGCGATTCCACCGCATGTTCTCCCCAACAAACTTCACAGGAGGCTGTGGAACGGGTCGACATGCGCAGTGGGAAGCCGGCTGTGAAGCTGCAAGCAGTAACAGCCGCCTCCCCACAGTTAATGTGCCGGGGACTCTAAGACGAGCGAAGGACCGGCCCAAGTATGGACCGCACTGGATCCTTTGACAGGTAAGTGTCCTTTTTATTATAAGTCAGCAGCTACAGTATCTGAAGCTGCTGATTTTTATTTTTTCCAAACAGACTGAAGAACCGCTTTAAAGTAGACCTAAAACAACCCTTTTTTTTTATGTTAATGGAAGGCCATACACTTTAGGTAATATAAATTGAATGGGGGTAGCAAATGCTGAAGAAATAAACTATCCAGCAGGCTGAGCTCACTAGACCAGCCACCACCCAAGTATATAGAATGGCTCTAAACATTTGACTGTCTCCCAATAACTGTAGAAATGTTAGAAAAGTGTGTTGAGAACAAAACTAAGAGGATTCTACAGTTTATCAGAACACATCTGAGAAATATTAGATTTAGGCATACCTGTGTAAAAATTGTAAATATCAATTCTGATGTGTAACAAATAGATTCCAATAAACCTCAGAATCATCTTCAAAGTACAGAGCGGCTCACTGCAGGGGCCCCTTTTGTCTCCATTCACTGGTTGGGGTTCGATTTCAGCCCAAATTTTTGGCTGAATTCGGACCTGAAGCAGACCAAAAGACGCACAGGACCCCTGTGCAATTCGCACCAGAGATGTGTGAACCGGCTCCATAGAGAGCGGGGCACAATCTCCTGCTATGCAAATTGGATGCCCGCATCCAATTCGCAATAGTGTGAACCCAGCATCATTCGCTCATTATATTTTTACTACCCGCAAAAACATGTGCATTTATTTTTAAAAAAAATTTTCAAGAGGAACTTATCCTTTAATTCTGACAAATTTCCCTACGAGACAAATATGCGTTGTTATATAAGAATATTGAAAAATGATAAACTCTACTGATCACTAAAAAGGGTTCATAATCAGAACAACGCAAAAAAAAAGAAAAAAAAAAAAAAAAAAGGCACCCAAGAATACCCAATGCAAAAACAGAAAATAAACCTGATGCAAGGAGGCGGACGCCACTTACCCAAGATGTCATCAAATGTTGCATGTTCATGGTCCTAAACCGCAAAAGACAATAATAGGGGTGAATAGTGATCACAAACGCTAAAGCCAACTTTGTACAAGGAAGAGAGTGCAGTTTGGGGTGTACAGAAATAGCCACTAAAATGCCATAAAAAAAGTGTCTACTAGCAGTACAACTGTTTTCAAGCAAACGTGTCCAATGTACAATTACTGGAGTCCACCTAAAAGTGTCACCAATCGGGCAGTTTGGCTTCAATACTTTCACTGCAAATCAGCCAGGACTCCTGATCCACATACTTACTCCAAATCTGTCATTCATAAAGTACTGAAGCCGTCAGATTGTCTCAACAGCCAAGCAAATATCAACTTCAGAGGCAGATTATTGCTAATTCTTATGACAGAGAAAATATCAAAAACATGGAGGCTGCCATTGCTGGAATCTCCTTCTAAAAATGCCAAATACCTGACTGTTATGTTAATCCCCAAGCTTCAGTAATTTCTGAGTCACTGACCTGAAGCAGGTATCAGGAGTTCTTCGTTTCCTCTGATTTAACAATTTTTGCAGAAATGGTGGAGTATATTTTGCCCATGACATGTTCCCTTTATGGAAAGTAATCTCACATCATAAAACCCAATTGTTGAATAAACGCCTGTTTTCTGCCTGTTTAGGTACAACATAAAGGTGCCTACACTTTTCAATCTGACCATCTTGGGCTCCTTTCACACGGGCGATCTGATCAGGTCCGCATGTCAGTTTTTAGGGGGACCTGATCGGATGGTCCATGTACCCTATGAACGGGCAGGTGTAAATGTACTTGTCTGTTTTACAACCGCCTATCTCCAATCCGATCCGTTTAAAAAAAAAAGGAAGGGTTCTAGGCCCCTCCATCTAGGCGGATTGAAGAGCAGTCGGGTGTAAACGGTAAAGCCGGTCCATTTACATCTAATCGTCCATAGAGCAGAGTGGGCTGTGTCTTGTGCCCACTCTGCATAAACGGAGTGGATAGGGACATGTCATCTGCCTGCTCTGCTTAACAGGGGTCCAGTGGACATTTTTAAAAGTTAAATTGAAGAGGGGCTGAAAACTTTTTGCCCGTTTTCAATGCGGTTGCAATGTGTATGGTATGTCCAGAGATGTTATTATTTCTGGACAATGCACAAAATCGACTGATAGAAACTTTTCTGACCAAAATTGTCTGCTCCTCCCAAGACATCTTGTTCTCTAGTTACCTTGTTACCTACCCCCATGTTTGCCTTCATGACTTCTTCAGAACCTCTCCCATCCTCTGGAAATCTCTACCCCAGTATGTCCTATTAGCTCTTGCCCTGTCTGTGTTTAGTCGATCATTGAAAACTAATTTATTCACGCAAGCCTACATCACCTCCACCTAAAAACTGTACTTCAGCCACCTCCATCAGACCATCCCCTGCAGCTATTACCTTTTGTAGCACCTCCACCTCCCTTTTAAATTGTAAGCTCCATGAGCAGGGCCCTCCTATTCCTTCTGTATTGTAATTGTATGCTCTGCCTTTATATTGTAAAGTGCTGTGCAAACTGTTGGCCCAATATAAATCCTGTATAATAATAATTAATAAACAACACCGAAACCGTACACCATCCCGAAAAAATATATAAGCTATATACAATTGAATATTCAGATAGTCTTTAAAAGAATCTTTGTAAAATTGATGTGAATGGTCAATGCTGTTGCTCAATCTGCAGTTAATTCAAAGGACTGGTCAAGGGCACATTTTAAAAATGTTGGTGGCAAGAATTAACCACCTTCAACATATTGGACAGTGTGTATGTAAAATAATATTAATCTCCTGCTGCCAATGGCATCCACTTTCCATTATCTAGCCAGCAGTAGAAGCATTGGTGACTAGACTTGCTTTGGGTAATGCTTAACTCTCAGGCAAATATGTATTATAAGACAAGTGTTGGGTTGTGCAAATAGCTCATATACTACAACAGCGATGCAAAAAAAAAACACAAAATATATACAGTACACATAAATGGGGCTCTATGGAAATATCAATATAAAGTAAATAAATCTTACATAGAGAATGGGGATGATGGAAGGGTCATCTCTTCGTATTATAGTGGGAATATATTCTGCTTTGGGAACTTTGGATGATATTAGCTGCGGGGAGAATACATGATTATTTTTCGTGCTTCCAAGTCTCCATACATGAAATGCATTTTGTAGAAATACGGTCAGAAAACAAAGGCGATACATACTATCCTACAGGACTTTCAGTTGCTTTAGGTGAGTGATATACCTGAATATGTATGTATATATGTGCCTGGAATTAGAAGCTTGACTACCTTTTAAGCATTATGGCTGCCAATAGATAGCAACATTGTAGCATTTCATTCTGCATACTTTGTGCCACTGCCCCACCACCTGCCTGCTCTCCACACCATCACTAAACATCACTGGTGATACCCACTTCTCTTCCTCTATAAGTACCTCCTCCTGTTGCCCATTAATTGCCAATGTAGGCACTCCCACAGCAAGCCTGATTTCAACCCTTAAGCTGAATACACACTATACAACTTTTGTTGTTTGATTTCCTTTAGATTTACCAAAACCATGTAGTACAAGGGCCTGCCTAATTGCATACCAATTGAAACTGTTAAGGTTTGACCTCATATTCTATGGTTTTGGTGAATCTAAAGAGAAAATTGTATAGTGTGTATCCACCTTTAGCATACAAGTGCCAACAGATTAGAAATACATAAAAAATGAAGTGTGCCTTTGATATAGCTTCATAAAGTTCTCCTTATTGAACTTCTCACCAGTTTGAGAAGGAACACCATAAAGGGCTATAACTCTAAAACTATAAAATTACACCCCACCACAACCTATTTTTTAGTTTTGGTTAGCGTATGGAAGAGCTAGAACTTTTTATTGCTGTAGGTGTCCCCAATGGGGAGATTTCACTTCCTGGCCCATTTCTCTCTTCCCAAAAGCATTCTCCAAATATTCCTTGGAAAAATGAGCTACACAATTTATCGCCTTCCTCTGGATCAACCGTGGGTGAAGGATTGTGTATATGGGATTGTATTTTTTTATTTTTTAGTTGAACTAGATGGACTTGGGTCTTTTTTTTTCAAGCTATGTAACTATAGTCGCAAACGGTTTTCCAGTTTAATTTCCACTAGTAGCACAAAAATGTTTATGTCTGTGTGTTGGCAACGGGTGTAATATAAATGGTAAGAAGGACCTATCAAGGGGCTAAATTTGTACTTGCCATGATTTTGGGCGGAATAAAATCTTCTCCTTCACAAGACGTAATTTCCATTTCTCTCTCGGCCTCCCAGTTCAAATCCTCAGACTCCTCGTTCAGAGCTGTGCAGGAATTTTGCAGGTCATGGCCTGATGAACAAGAGCACACATATACATTGAGAAATGCATGTTTTATGGCCAAGCTGAGCATGTGACCTGCAAGTTATATCTGTATATAAAATGGTGTCGTTAAAACTTAAAATGAAAGTCGGGTATCAGCCAAAGCTTCCTTTTTTTTTTATAAATCAAGTTGTTTATTGTCCAAAGCAGCAAGATATGAACAGTGATTCAATCTAAATCCTGTATAATACTACTAATAATAATGTAATTATGTTTTATGTCCACGGACAAAACCTTTAACGTTTCTGATAGGGCAGGGAAGGGCTGTCACTTCAGGGTTTTTTTTTTTTTTTTGCCGTCTGTGCCATATTAGGGAGATTTCCCTTTACGTCCTGTCGACAAAACTGGAAGTGGGAAGAAATACCTCTGAAGCCTATAAGAGCTGTCCTTTCTTGGACAACTCATTCCCACACAGCTATTACCTTTTGTAAGCTCTCACAAAGAGGGCCCTCCTAACCTTCTTGTCTTGAATTGTATTGTAACTGTATTTCCTCTTTATAATGTAAATCCTGTATAATAATATCCAAACTTCCTATCCCTTTTGATCACCATGTGCAAGGCATGCCTAAATTGCTTACTCTAGAGAAGAATGGCCTACAGTTAAGGCATTACATATGTTGGTAGGATTTTGTGAAAAGAGGAGGTTGTAAGTGTTGGGGGTTTTGGGTACAGAAGGGAATAGGATGGGCATGGAAAATTATAGGGGTTGGAGTATTAATTATGAAACCACTAGTTCAAGAGTTAAGCTGAGGGCCCTTGGTCCATATGTTATGCAAAGGTCTGGGTGTTTAAGCTATGCAATTGACTTCTAAATACTCCAGTGCTTACTTTCTTTGGAATCATGGATGGAGTCTGCTTTGACTGGGGTAGGGTCGCTCCAGGACCGGCTGAAGCTCCTTTCTCGGCGGTCAGCAAAAGCTGTATATGAAAAAGAGAGAATTCATGTAATAATCTTCTTCTAATAAGGAAGAGTCCTCTTTACTGCGCACAAAGATTTTCCAGCATATTAAAAAAATTTCCTGTGACCAATCGGCAATGGTTCCACAGAACAATGTTTCCTACCTATAACAGCATGTGTAATAGCCACGTTCAAACCTTGGCCAATGCAGGGAGAAATGCTCTGCAGAGTTATTAAGTGTAGACCAGTCCTAATGTATATACACTATATTACCAAAAGTATTGGGACGCCTGCCTTTACACACACATGAACTTTAATGGCATCCCAGTCTTAGTCTGTAGGGTTCAACACTGAGTTGGCCCACCCTTTGCAGCTATAACAGCTTCAACTCTACTGGAAAGGCTGTTCACAAAGTTTAGGGGTGTGTCTATGGGAATGTTTGACCATTCTTCCAGAAGCATTTGCAAGGTCAGGCACTGATGTTGGATGAGAGGGCCTGGCTCGTAGTCTCACCTCTAATTCATCCCAAAGGTGTTTTATCAGGTTGAGGTAAGGACTCTGTGCAGGCCAGTTAAGTTCCTCAACCCCAAACTTTCTCATCCATGTCTTTATGGCCCTTGCTTTGTGTATTGGTGCGTAGTCATGTTGGAACAAGAAGGCACCATCCCCAAACTGTTCAAACAAAGTTGGGAGCATAAAATTGTCCAAAATGTTTTGGTATGCTGACGCCCTAAGAGTTCCCTTCACTAGAACTAAGGGGCCAAGCCCAACCCCTGAAAAAAAATAAAAAGTTATATTTTTCTTTCTTGTGCCAAGTTATCAGTCATAATTTCCCATGTCCCCACCCCCATCCATTGCCTCATTATCTGCCAAAAGCCTGCACAGAGCCGGGGGTTAAACTACAGGCAGCTAACTGCATTGGATATGCATCCCTGAAGCAATGCACTGCAGTAAAAAATATATATATTTTTTTTTTTTTTATTGTCACTTTTCTTTTGTTTATAGCGCAAAATATAAAAAAAACGCAGAGGTGATCAAATACCAAAAGAAAGCTCTATTTGTGGGGAAAAAAAGGACGTCAATTTTGTTTGGGTGCAACGTCGCACGACCGCACAATTGTCAGTTAAAACGATGCTGTGCCAAATCGCAAAAAAGTGCTCTGGTCAGGAAGGGGGTAAAATCTTCCGGGGCTGAAGCGGTTAATCATTAATGAGGCAAATACCAAGGGGCATATTTATGAAGCAGTGAACGTGACTTCCACCAAACATTCACTGGTGGTGAATCAATCACTGGCATTTAAAAACACATGCACCTGGAAGATGCACATGCAGTGAATATTTATTAAACCTCAATTTCTCTGCTTTATAGATATGCCCAAAGAGTGCCATTTATGTGTGTGTGTAGGATGCCAGAAGTGCAGTTTTATAGTACTTAGGCTGGTTATGTGGTAATACAAAAGGCAGGACCTCCCACTCAGGACTATTGAAGCTTTTTGGCAAGAGCGCTGTTATCGCCTACCTTGTTACCTACAGAGAAAATTTGCTAGCATTGTGCATAGCTAGCACAAATGAATATTTTTTCTCTCTCTCTCTGCAAAAAAAAGACTTTCATGGACTTTGGATTGTGTGTGTAGGCAGCAAATTGTTTCTTAGACGGTGTGAATATTACATCACCATAGTCTGTGCTCAGCCTTATGTGTGAACACATAATGATAAACGAGTCATTGTATACCAGCACACAAGGGAATTCCTATATGAAATACCATAAAAACAGACAAAAGGCCCATCAGAGTGCAATCCTTTTCAACATTTCCGCTTTCTACTTACACTGAGCTTTCATTCTGCGGCTTCCAACCATTCGTAAATGCTTTCGGAAATTCCTGTGGGAGAGAAGAAGAGAACATTTAAAAAAGGAAAAGAATGGTGTTATGTATGAACCATTATATTATGCCTCCGAGATGTGATTAAAATCTCAAATTAAACTGGGCAGCTTGGTAAGCACCTGCTCTGGTCATAATGCGATTTGTTTCACAATAAAGGGAACCTGTGATTTGTCCGTACTGGGAAAGTAATAGGTTTGTCTTCCACCTTCCTTGCTAATACCTTGCAAATTCCTTTCCCTGCCTTCATCAGTAGGAGCAATGTGAGAAAGCTCTGCACCAGCTTCAATTTACAACTTGAGCTAACAACTCTTTCCCCAGTGCTGAGTAATCAGTGCTGCAACATGGGAGGAAAAGGGATGGGTCACATGCTTCTCCATTCCCGGATGTACCAGTATTTATATGTGCAGCTAGAGAGGGTGAGAGTTATGAGACCCAACTGCTTTCTGGTTTGTCTTCCATTAGGACTGTACAGTACATGGGAGCGCTTAGGCCCCTTTCACATGGACACCTTCGCTAAGTGGAATCCACTTGCTCAGCCGGGGATCTCTCCGCTGAGCCCCACTGAGCAGGTGGATAACAGGTCCGTGTATGCTCTGCTATGCAGAGAGGACACTGACATAGTTCCGTTCTTTTCTATGGGGCAATCAGATGGAAACGGACCCCCTGTCCATTTCCATCCGATGCCATTCGTTCCGATCCGCTGGACAGATGGGGAATAGGAAAACCATCCATCTGTTTTTGGTGGACCAGATCGGATGGCCGCGTGTGTCAAGAGGCATGTGGTCGCTGACTTCTGCTGCTTCATAGAAGAGACTGGAGGGTCCGACCAGGTCCGCCTGAAGAACTGACAGGCGGCCCTGATCGGACAGTCTGTGTTAAAGGGGCCTTAGCCTTCTTGAATTTAATCTAGAAATTCAACCCTACAAGAAAAGGGAAAAGTCAAGTGAGTATATTTTATTTAGGTATGTTTTTCCTCAATCAGTGGGTCACATGACCAACATATGGGTCACTTAGTCCCTGCCATAGGTGATGCTCATGCAGAGCTATCCATCCTGAATTAATGACAGAGACCTATTGACTGCCATAGAAAAAACAGGTGTCCTAGATAGATTTTGGATATATTCCTTTATTCCTGTTGGACTGACCATTTTGGTGTGTGTGTGTGTGTGTGTGTGTGAGGACCTCAGAAACCTAAAAACTCAAGGTGAACTCGTATGCAAACCTCTGTAGAGACAGTCCATCTCCAATTCCCCCTTGCACTTCACTTTAATGGGACAAACTGAGAGGCGTTGGAGGGGGCGTGTCTTAGCTAGACCTTGTCTGCAAAAGTCAACATTTGCATACTAGAGTAGCTTGGGTTTCTGGCTTCCTGCTCGGACCAGCATCTAAAAAAAATTCCAGGTCCATGCTATACAGTTCCACTGTTAGTTTGATTACTGAACATAGTAACAGGTTTACCGATTTTTTTCAATCTAACAATGGGTTTAAAAAAAACAAAAAAACAAAGTCCCATTACATACTGAGCAGAGATTGCTGGGATAACATGTATTTGACTATAAATCCCTATATTCATTTCCTTAATACAGTAATACAGCCTGGCAAGAAATCAACGGATGTCTGTGGTTGGATTCACAGGAGGGTGTGGATAGTTGTAGCCAGCCTGTAAAACGTGAGAGATGATAGGCTGACAGCGGCCACAGCTCTTCATCAATGTTTTCTTTTAAATGATTGCACATGGATCCAAGCTGTCTGCATCCAGGGGCGATCATCTGTTCCTAACTGCAGGTGATCGATCAATGTGTGATTACATCTGAACACAGGCAGAAACCTGGGGCTGCTGCCAGCCTGTCATTGCTTTGTATAGGCAGAGAGGATGCAATTCTGTGCATCCACCTGTACATCCAGCCACTGGAATCCGCTGGATTCTGGCTGAAGTCATCACTAAAATTCCACGTCAAGCAGAAACTAAAAATATGTGCTCACTGAAAATGTACTATAGTTTCATGCTGTGAAAGCTGCAGACATGGACAATTTCAGGAAAGGTTTGTGCCGATACAGATATTACAGACATAAAGAAAATGCTTACTGAGTTGCTGCTTTTCATTTTGAATGGAATTAAAGGCCAAGTCCACTAAAAACTGATATTGCAATCCTGGGTCACCATGATTAGGTTGGGATACCTGTCACTTTGTGTGTCTGTCGGAGACCACACAACCAACATTTTCCAGCAGAGGTTTGCGTTTCCTCCAGCTTCACAAGGCATTTAACACAGGTGTCACTTTCTGACAGCTGAAGCCCAGTCTCCTAAAAGTCAGCCCAACTAATCTCATTACCACTGATCAACATAACAGAAGTAACAGTGGGTAATACCTTTCACAGCCAACTAATAGCAGTCTGACTCCCCTGCAACTGGATTTTCAATTATTTTATACCAACTCCTCTGCAATCAAAGATTGAAATGTGGCACCATCATTTGCCTTTGCATCTGGCTGCAGCAGTTTTGATAAACATTAGAAGACCTCACATTATTCCATTGTCAGCAACCAGGAAAACCTACATATCAGTTTTAAGTAGAGTTGGCCTTTAAGTCTGACTCCATGCAAAGCTGTCATTCCCACTGTTGTGTCACAAATGCATTCTCTCTCTACTTGCCAAATACCACATATGACATGGTTACAGTTTTTGGTATATGGCACTGGTAAGCACCTCTTTTCTAGGACTCACGTAAACTGAATTCCAGATATAGCAATTTTTACAGTTACATTGGTCAAGTTTACCAATGTAACTATGCATGTACCATACCTGTGGGATCCCCATGGAGGCACTGCTACTACAGTGATCATCTCAAGCTTCTGGGCCCCAAGCCGAGCAGCTCACCTGCTGCTTTGTGAACACAGTAGCTGTTCAGAGAACACGTTGCATTTTTCCAAAGTGTAGTCTGGACAAGGTCATCATGTCAATGTATCAGAGAACACCTTGCATTCATTGAGAAAATGTTCCCTGAATGGTATTCGTACCAAGCGAACAAACTCTTGTGTTCACAATGCAGCAGGACCAGTGGTGCCTACTACAGTGATTTTCAGCTTCTAGAGGGATCAGCTTTAAAGAAAGGCAGGATACGCTGATCAGTTTAAAAGAACTTTAAACAACCCTGTTATGTGCAGATACAGAAGATAATCGCTCGCTTCTTGTTGGTTACATTTTGGTCTGGTGGTGCCTGGAAAAAGTGGCAGATCATTTTCTGATTTATCAGAGGGAAAGGGAAGGCTGCTGGGAAACTTTGCAGTCTGTGGAGAGAAGGGAGTCCTACAGAGAGCAGCATCACGCGGGCATAAAATCAGATGATTACATAAAGTTTATTCTGAGTTTACTTTAGAAAATGCACTACGTTGCTTAGAAGATTTAATGAATGAATGATGCTGACCTGCTTCATCAGATAAAATCTTGAGCTAAAATTGTGAATTCACCCAGTTGCAACTTCTCTCATTTTAAAGGCAAACCGATCAGGATAAAACTATGGAAGCTGCCATTGCAGTTTTGGTCTCAAAGCCAACCATTCTTGGTCAACTAAAGGGTTCTTGGGAGAGCAGACATGGTAAGCAGCCTTTACAGTGTTCCCACGCTGACCCATTCACTCTCCAGAGGTTTCCTAAAAAACAGTCACACACTGGGCTAGAGCTTACACAGAGCTAAGGACCTGTTCCCAACCCCACGTGACAGTAATCAGGCCTGGTGATTGGTTGCCCAAGCACAGATCGCTGCATTGTTGGAAGCCGGGCAGAGAGTCAAGTTCTCTCTGTATCCAAAGATGTTGGATTTTTCTCAGGGCAAATAGAGCTGTGGGGGAGCACATGGAAGCCAATTCAGAGCTTCTTACCATGCCTGTTGTCAAGGGACCTGGTATATTTTTCAGGAAAGGCAGAGATTAGGTACACTTTTTAAAAGTATCAGAGGGATGTAACTTATTGAGTCAGGAACAAGCATGCAGCCAGTGACCTCGGAACCCAAGACCTGCATATTTCAGACCAATGGGGAAGCAAGGATAAGGATGACATGGACAAAGCTTACACCATTTAAGATGAAACTGGCAGTGGCAGCTCCTGTATTTTTATTCTGAGTAAAGGTATATATTATATATACTGTAGAAGATAGTTAATAATAAATTACAGAATTGTAACTCTGAGCTTCCTTCATTGGTGGTCCAGAGAGCACAGTATTTTCTTTCTGACAGCCTAACATGGGTTAATACAGCACTTGAAGTCTTAACAATCAAGAACAAATGATACATAAAAAGGGACTGACAGGTCCCCTTCATCAAGATATGGCATTAAGCAGCTGCCATTGTGAGGGCTGCCGTACATTAGCTCCCGGCAGCTCTGTGATTAGGGGCCTGTGCTGTGGGTGTCAGAAATAGTTACATGCAGATTTGATTATACTCAAGAAAACAGCGGGAAGATTTTCCACTTGAACACATCCTTTGAAAGTGGTGAGAGGAATGACAAGACGATGATCTTGTTGTACGGTGTGAGACGGTATGTCAAATTTTCCTTTGATACAGAAATAATGTTCCACAGCCGATGACGGAAATTAAAAGGGGACTATCGGCAAGATGCATAAGACCTTTTATTAATAGGAGCAAAGAGGTAGGGGTGTTGCCTCTATAAACCAATCAGGTGCTTCCTGTCATCTTTTTCTTAGTTTTGGGTGGAGTATAGAAGGGTCAGTGTGTTAGGATTAGAACTTTTGACTTACTGTCCTGATAACACTTAACACTTAATCCTCTGCTTCTTGAACAAGCCTTGCAGGGAAATTCCCCCAGTGGGGTCACAAGCAAAAATAAAAACCTGGCAGAAATATAGGTATTAAAAAAATGTTTGTCACAAAGTCTGCCTAACCTAATCCAGCCCACCCCGACGCCTCCAAGCACAAGGCAATAGAGGCAATAGATGAGGCAATAGAAAAACAGGGAAATTTCCCCATTGCAGACAGCAAAAGTGAAGTCAACCTGTGTACCAGTTATAATGTTAAGTCCTGTCTAGTAACAGCCACTAGAAGATGTCTGATCCAATAAGAATGTAAATACTTTATTAAAGTTATATTAAATATGAAAAAGTTAATATTTACACGATTTTTTGCCGTTTCTGGGAGGGTTATAACACTGTCAGGTTATTATTGCTCTCTGTGACCCATATTAGCCGGTTTCCATTACTCCCTGCCTTTTTGCTCCCAGAGCATTTCTATAAGATTTCAATTTTTACAGTTATTCAAACAGAAGAAACGATGCACCAAATGATCAGTTCATAAGTCCATAAAACCTTTATTATTGAAAATCGTGTAACAACCAGTAGAAATATGGTAGCCAATGCATTACGAGGGCCAGAAAATCCCCCTTCATCAGGGCTGAAATTTATTTGCTGGGGTCAAAAATTCTCTGCATGCTTCTTGTTCAAAGTATTCATTTTGGGAGTTTTTAATACAGTCCACATCAGGAACTCCAGCATTCAAATTTTAGCGCTGATGAAGGAAGAGTTTTCTGGCCTCCAAAAGGGTTGGCTACTATATTTCTACTGGTTGCTACACCAATGCCACAGATGAACCAATCATTTGGCACACTGTTTCTTCTGTTTGCATAATTGTCTCATTTATGTGGGACAATACCCCTCTGTTTTTTGGGCAGCCTAGATCCACCTGACAAAGACCACTATGATTTTTATTTGAAGAAAGCTTAGAATTGAGTCCAGCGCCTCTATGTTACATGGTTTTAAAATGTTAGTGGTCACGATACATGAGGTGAGGCCTGCACTGGTGACAACTGGAAAAGCTGGCATTTCCCATCACGTGGGGATATTTAATTTTTTTCACTTCATCTTCAATCGGTTTACCTAGTGGGGAAACTTTGGGTTTTAACCCATCTCAAACCCTATATAAAAGTAAATAAAGTGTTGCCTGGCCTTCTACTCTTTACCCAATTACATTTTTCATGAAATAGTTCTTGTGCTATGTTACAAATTCCGCCTCTTGCATTGTCAAGGCACATAAAATGGAAGGTCCTGTCTGCACAGCCCTCCATCAATATACATGCAAACTCTGTGATCACCCTACCTCTGAATAACAGCTGCCGAGTCATTCTCTCGCTTCCGTCTCTTCCTCTCGGCATAGCCTCGGAAGGCCCTGAGAAACCGGTTTGTGTCATTAACTAGCCCAGTAAATGGGATACAAGCCAAAACAGTAGTACACTGGGTGAGTGGACGCACCATGACGGGAGACAACACTGAGGCGTACCAAAGCTTTTGAACACACACAGGCAGAGAAATGAACACAAAACAGACTAACACTGGTCACACACGACCCAACTAAGCAGGTGCTGAGATTTAGTCAAGAGTCACTTGTCAACGACTGGGCCATGTAGAATTAAAAAAAAAAAAAAAAAGAGTATCTGGTCAGTTGCTGGTGACTAACAAATAATAGTTCCCTTTGCTATGTAGCAGAAGGAAAGGAGATTTCCACAAAGAAACCTCGTCAAACCATCAGCCAAAGTAGTGGAAGACCTGTGAATCTTTTGCGACTAGGCATATATCTTTCTGCCCATCAGCCACATTTCTGTTGTTTTGAGGCACAGCCAGACCAAAATATAAGGAGCAAGGAGCTATGAATACCAAAAAAAAGAGCAGACAAGGTGGTCTATGTAAAATCCGATAACTCCAGGGCTAGGAGATTACTATTTGGTTTTGTGGTAGTAATGGACTTTCTCTAATGGCCCGTTATCCTTTCTTTCTGCTACTATATCCAGGTCACAGATTCCATGCATTGTTTACTTTGTAATGTGGACCTGAAGAAACCCCTGGGATCACACATGAGTAGGGCCTAGCTTTACAACATGGAGCTAGGCATGATGGAGGAGGTGCTTGCAGTGATGCCTTAACAAGGCAGTAAGCAGGAACAGCCCTGTGTAACTTGTAACCACAGAGCCCATAATCTTTATCTCAATTGAAAAGAAAACCTGGTATTGGTGACCTCCTTGTGAAAATTCTAGTTGCCCAGTTATCTATGTGTTTGTCATCTAATTACTCTGAGTCACTGACCCAGGACAAGCATGCAGCTAGTGAAGCAAAAAGAAAACGATTGCCCCGCATACTTGCTCCAGATCTCCAATAGGTAAGCAGATGGAGGTTCTAATCTTCGCTTACTCTAATGTGTAAACTGTATTAGGGCCAGCCTTGACAGACTTTTTTTTTTCACTTCCAACACCATTCATGTTTATGGGAATACAAAAGCAGATCAAATTCAGTTCAACTTCATCTGCAATGAATTCTGAATGATCTTAAAAGTATCTCAAACTGATGTCAAAACATGCTGCATTTGTCCATCAAAGCCAGTTGACACTTGCTTTTCCCAACCCTCTAGTTCCAGCAGACTTTAGACTGAAATCAGTATTGCAGCATCTTCCCTAAACAGAAGAGAGATCACTAGGAATGTCCATACAGATTGGATAATACCCTGGCCGCTCCATAATTTACATTTTACAGCCCCTCTTCTCTGGTCCAAATCAGTGTTCTCGGGGAATAAAGGGATTGGACAGGTTGGAATGCTCGATCTCCGTTATTTCCAAAATAAGCAGGAGCTGAGACCCTTCATATGATCCCACATCCTAATAACCAAAACAGAACACCTAATACATACAGAAAACTTATGCTGATAGATTGTCAAATGGTTGGATCTTGCTTACATTTATAAGCATTATCTGATGTCTTTGGCCAGCATCATCTAACCAGGTTCCAAGGTTCTAGCTTGTCATTACAGTTTGGCATTCTCTGAACACCAAAATGAAGCGACCCCATGGAGTGGGAGAAGCCAAGCTCTTTACACCAAATCTAAAAATCCAGGCAATATTTTAATGTCAATTCATTTATAAAGCATAGCCGGAGATACAAGTTATCATGTTAGAATATCACCATGCTAGGTCACTTTTCACTATTCTGGAGGCAGTATGCAACTATATTCTTACTAATTAGGGTTGTTATGGTGTGACAGGTAGCATACAGACTGATAGGTAGCCAGGGGAGAGCTAATAATTGTAGAAAGTAGAAAAAAAACTTGCTTACTGTTCTACATTATTTATTTTCTTTATATTACAAGCAGAATTATTTATATAGGAGGCTGCAAAGTTGGTATGGTAGAATGGCTGGCTGTACTGACAGCCTAAAGCAACCAGTTATATTACCATATATTCCCAGGTTATGTTTTTCCAAGCCAAAAGATACATAGAGCGGAATAAGTGTTCATTAATGCTTATTTTTGCTTATTTGAAGATAGTAACCCTACTTTGTATTAAACAAGTCAGTCCTAGAGAACACTGCATCCCCACCCTCCCCTCTCATTCTTTTAAATAATTTGCACTATTTCCATCGTTTCATAAGGTATGACAGCTGTATACATCAACACGGGTGACAGATCAACATAAACACAGCGTGCAGTTCTGTGATGAACCAAATGTGCATGCATAGGGGGCTGTGGGGATGGAGGAAAACAATAGGTTTCACAATGTAGTCTACCATGCAGTCTTGTTCAAGCAAATACTTACGAGATACTGTTCACATTGAGAGGAAGAGGAGGAGAGAAAAGGTGACATTTAGTTACCCAACTGTCATGTTTGACAGACTGTGAAATGCATCGTTGTATAGTCAGTATCGAAGGAGAACAACATGCCTAAAGATGAACTCCAGGCAGAAAAATTCTAGTATAAATCCCAAAGCATTGTAACATTTACTTTTTAAATATAGCTCGTATAAATAACTGAACATGTTTTTATATTAGCTTCCTCTGATCCCTTGCACAGCAGAAATAAAGCTTGCTATACACCCATAGCTCACAGGCTGAACATAAGAATTCTAAACCTTTTTGGATGCAGGCGCTGCTCAAGCGACAATTTTCTGTCCAGCTCCTTCAATTTTTCAATCAATGGATGTCGGGCAGGAGGGTGCAAGCATGACCCAACACTGATTGCAATTCAGCCAGTCATGTATGGCCAGCTAAAAGCAGAACTTTACTCTCTCAACCATCATTGACTCATTTTAATTCCTATGCTGCTTGCATTAGTAAATAGATAGGAAAGTAGATCAAATTGTTTTAAACTTTTTTTTCTTTTTCTTTACATTTCTTCAGTTACTTCCTCGTTTCCAGGCCTAGGAAAATAATGTCATACATCCCAGAAGTCTTCAGGAGAGGAGGAGGGGTTTTCTCAGCTAAGCACACCCTCATACATGCATGTGCCAAGGGCAGATGGATTCCAGGTAAATGATGCAGGAATCATCTGCCCTTACATAAGATGGCCACGGCCAGAAATGGCTAGGGGGTGTTTTTTTCAAAGTGCTTCTTTTTTTTTTTTTTAGCAAAATAAAGCATGGAGACATGGGTGGATGAGTGAGTTTGCTTTGAATAATAAAAATGAAATAGTGTAGAATAGGGATAAGAATGATACGTGCTTCAGACATAGATGATGTGTGAATAAAAGTTCATATATTTCTTCATGTAAAGCCAACAGGTGAGCGGTAAGCATCTCCATGTAGGTGGCATGGAACTCAATTGGTTAGCCATCAGTGTCAGGGCCCATAGCACCGGGCAAATGTGGAAATGGCAGGCTGGACCTCAGTAAGGGTAAGAGGAACCTCCTAGTATGAGACCAGAAGAGTTCATAAAGTTTAAATTTGTTTTGTTCTTGAAAAGTAGCTTTTCTTTTGGTTCACGTCATGAGGTGGCCAAGCACTTCTTCATAACTTGATGAGGTAATGTAATATTGCTGTAAAAATGTAGAAAGAACTCAAGTAACTTTTTTTTGTCCCATAGGACCCTTCCTGCAGCAAATATTTTGTTTCTTCATCCATCCTTGTCAAGGTATCATATTAGGAGGCTGCCTTGTCTGTGCAGAAAGATGCTGACTAGAGCAGGTTTGTTTCCCGTTTTAAAGGCTGGTCTCATTCTGTCAAGATCCATATATCTCTACTTATATAAAACTGCCATGTCAGCTCAATGGTTCAAACACAGGTGTGTTTTAAATAATGGTGCCGGCTTACGATGGCCGAGGGCATCTTCCCGACGATGTCAAAAGTATCTTTGACGTTTCAGCAAAGCGGATCATCCTGCAAATAGTAACTCTTCATGCCTACAATCCAAAGCTGTCGGCAAAACCTGTACTTAAAATTCTTGTTGTTTCTGCATTGGAATTCTTGTATTAACGAAGCCGTATTTAGGTTTAGATTTTAGATCATAAATATTCATGCTCTCAAATGGCAACTAAATACCCGACTGAATCCAACATATATAAAAACTGCTTTGATAGTCAAATGACTATTAAAGCAGTTTACTCTGCTGGACTACTTTAAAGCAGAATTCCATTAAAAGATAAAAAATATATATATATAATTTAAGCGTCCAAGGTGCTTAAAAATTAAACTTTTGCCTCCATACTCACCTCCTATCCAGCGATGTCCTCCTCGGACTCAATGCGCAGTTCATTCTGCCCAATCATCATTTAGAGCATCAAAAGCATGGCCAACCTGACCTAAATGGGTGAATAAACCCCTCTTATGCAAAGTACCTAAAGCATTATACTGCTTAGAGCTGCCTTTTATTCACAGGACTGTTCACTACATACTACAGCTCTGCCTTGCTATTATGGTAGCCACTCTCACCAGCAGCCTGATCTGAAATTGTATTGGGGTGCAGAGGATACATAGAAAAGACTTTAACTCCAAAAAACAACCAGACAGCATTTGAGTCAGAAATTCTGGCAGAGAGATCTCATTATTGGAGCAACCAAGACCATAAAAAGACAGTGGCTGATATTCAGGTGTTGTGAGCTACGAGTCCTCAAATTGGAAAACAAGGACACCTGTTATGGCCATTATGAGGGTCATTTTACACATTTCTACCTGGAGTTCCTCTTTACTTAAGAAGTGTACCTGTAATTATGTAACAGGACACAGTAATTTTTAAAGAGGTTGTATCGCAAATATTTAGGGTATATTGAATAAAGAGAATTAGGTTTGTGTGTGCGGTGGGGTATCTGAGGGGACATTGGATGGCTGTACTTACGCTTGCATAGTTGTGGTGGCAGTCTGAAAGGTGAAGAGATTTTCCTTAGGAAACCAAGTCCGTATAGGAACATCATCTGTGAAAAGAGGCACATACAGTGAACAAACCTGCCAATACCCAAGTCCAAGTGCCATCTTTATAAATTTTGGTTGTTTAGTAACCAATGATTGAACTCTGGAAATTTTTTGGATAATTGCTATGTACCAATAAATCACTTATAATGATGATACCTAAAACTGTGCGTTTCATTCAGCCCCAATGGTACAATAAAGGCGGGTACACACGGGCCGACAGTCGGGAGACAACGGCCGGTTTAAAAAAAAAAAAAATGGGCGACATTTGGCCCGTGTGTATATTGGTCTGTCGGACATGTATGCTGGAAAGCCAGCAGCTGACCGCCTCCTGATCAGCACTCTGTAGCCAATGACAGAGAGCGCTGAACGGAGTGTTCTGGTGGGGGGGAGGGGGCTGTCAGAACAAAACAGCTCAGCGGGGGGAGATCGCTGCACAAACCTCACATGGTTAGTACAGCGTCAGTTTTTTATATCGTTCAAACCGCGGGGTTGAATAAAAAAAAAAAAAAAAAAAAAAAACATATAGTGTGTACTAGAGCTGCATGATTAATCGTTAAGAATCGAAATCCTGATTCTTTTCCCTTCCCAATCTTCAAAACAGCATTTCACGATTCTGCAAAGTGCTTGTGGACAGCCTTCCCAGAAGAGTTGAAGCTGTTAAAGCTGCAAAGGTTGGCAAACTCCCTATTGAACCCTACGAACTAAGACTGGGATGCAATTAAAGTTCATGTGCGTGTAAAGGCAGGTGTCCCAATACTTTTGGTAATATAGTGTATATTCTCTGAATACTGTTGTTTGAGTTGGAGTAGACCACGTTTGAGTCCATTAAGGAGTGATTCAAGGCAACAAATGGAAAGATGAAGGACAGTTTAAATCTGGTTTTGCGCTTTAAGAAATTTCTTATAACTTTATTATACTTACATCAGTGTTTTTGCATGTGAAGGCAGCAAGGAGCCTGAGATAGATGCATTTAGGAATTCCTTCTCTGCATCACAAGCAGGCATTCCTGGGTCACCAAGAAAAGTGTGATTGAGCACCCTACTTCCACCGGTAAGGCCCAAACACAGCTCTAACTCCAGGAAGAGGTACCAATTATAAGACGGGCGAGACTGTGTGCAACTCTAAGTAATACATTTGCAACAGAAACCATATTGTGAGAAAGGTCTATTTGTAACATTACACAGTGAAGGCCTTTGTCTCTCACTCACCAGACACTCTGTCGATACTGTACATGCGTTCCAGCTTTTTCCTACGCCAACCGGATTCGTTGGCTTGGTGCTGCTCCAGATCAAACGAGTGTTGGGCTGGCACCGTAAGCTTGGCACAGTTCGGGCACTCCTTGGAATTCTGCCGGCTGCCTGACCAGCTTTTACAAGGCCTAGTGATATTGTGGGCACTGCCTGAGTTTTGCAGGGGTTGGTGGTGATGACTGTAATGATGGGAGTGATGGTGCTCTCTCTCGTCTTGGTCTGGCTTCATCACCACCAGCTCCATGCTATCGCTCTCGTGGTCGGACAACATGGGCCTTTCTCCAGAGATGGTATAAACACGAGGTTTGGGGCCCTCGCTGGGCACCTTTTCTGCGCGTTCCTCAGAAAAACTTCGTTCTAGCTTGCTGTCAGATATGGCTGAAAGACGACGTTTGTTCTGAGACCCTTGGAGCATTTCCGGGGAATCCTCCTGCACAAGGAGATGATCTAAAGGGAATTAAAAAATACTAATTATTATTATTATTATACAGGATTTATATAGCGCCAACAGTTTGCGCAGCGCTTTACAACATAAGGCAAACAGTACACTTGCAATACAAATCAATACAGAGGGATCAGATCTCGTTAGAGCTTACAATCTAGAATGATTAAAGATGATTTTGTAAATCTACATATGCCTAATTTTTCTTCTTTTAAAAGACCTTGCTTTATGATTGTTAAAAAAACACTAGTGTTGTGTGTTTGGGTTTTATGAAATCTTTTAAGCATTTCCTATGTATAAATGTATTCTGGAGCTGCCATACATGAAGCTGAACTCCTGGTAAACAGATAAATACACAGCTGAAATTAATAAATGTTAAAATTCCTGCAAAAAAGTATGTAATGCTAGACCAGCTCCATGGCCTTACTTTTCTATGACTGTTAAGTAAGGCACTTTGGTCACCAATCTGACCAGGAGCATCAGCAGACTGATGAGGTCATCACTCTGCTCTCTTTATATCAGTAAATTGGATTGAAAGAATTGTGCAATCCATTGGTGCCCGATTGGCTCATTGTGTTATCCCTCCTTCTCCCAGTCCTGCTGTGCAAGGGTTGAGCTCAAACTAATAATACTGTCAGTTTTGGGTATACAATTCTTTGCATCAGGTATACAGTTCAAAATATATTTAGTAAACTGCTGTATTCCAATCACATTTGAAACCTTCCTAACCCCCTTTGCTTTGTTATTTAATCTTATTTTTGGAATTTATGTGTAACTTCACAATACAGCGATCTCTGAAGGGTAAAAGGAGAAAAAGACAGTCGTATATCTTCAGATGTAACCAGGAGTCATGCTTTGAATAGTAACTCTTTAATAAATGCCTTATCTAGTTCACTGCATGGCAGCATATGAATCGTATTGATTTATTGCAACCCTAAAAGGGACTGACGTAAATGATAAGAGAAAGAAAGGGAGGAAAAATGGGAGGGCGTTTATATTGGTTTTCAATCTATTTCCATTCTATGTATATTATGGTAATGACTAAATAGATTTTTTCTTTTTAGTCAGAAAATATGAAATGCGGCATATGAACAATTTGTATTCTCCTTATTAGCCAGCAGGTGACGCTTGAAGTAAATTTTCCTGGCTTCCATTGTCTATTTAGCAGAAAAAATTATTGGGTTTAAGAACTCAATAGTGTAAGCTGAAATTTACACACAACTGAATCAGTAGGAGGAATTGCACCTTTCCCCTTTATTGTCCCCTAAGGCAACTCCCTATAATGCTTCAGTTAATGACAGATAGTTTGAAGGCAAACAGCTTCTACTATGTTCTTCAACAGAAAACTTAGTGCCCTGGGAATCCTAAGTCGCGGTCGTACCTTGTAATAAATGTTTATTTGCAAAGAAAGATTAAAGCAGGCACATACAGCTCATAACAATTTTAGAATTAAAAATGAACAGTTTAAATCTATGGCATTAGGTTAAAAAAATGTCTAAGACTTCGAGACATGCAAGGAAAAGTGAGAGTGGCTCTGCAAAGAGCATCCCTGGATACACTTAAGGCCCTATGCAAATCTCGTGCTAGTGGGAACTAGCATTCCTGCTCGTGTTTTTTAAAGCATGATTTACATGAGTTTACGTGTGTCCCACATAGGGCACCCTATTCGCATGAATGGGCTGCCCTATGCATGTTTTCTGCCCTAAAGAAGCTCCTGCTCCTTTTGGGTGACAAGTTTTGCACGTTTTTGCCGCGATACTATCGCACGACAATCGAAGCACAATCACAGCGCATTTGGGGTGCCATTAAAAATAATGATAATAATAATAATTTGGTAACTATAGTTTTTTTGGTATTTTTGTAATTATAAAGATAATAAATTGGAGTGCCATTAAGAATAGAATCGCAGCGATTCTACGCCCACATTTCCAAATCGCCTAATGTGAATGGAGTTTTATACTTGCCTTACCTGCTATCCCCCCTTGCTCCTCTGCAGTTGGTGCTGAAATGGCGGTAGCAGCGACCAGTGACGTCACTGTTAATGTGATAATGCTCTGGCCTACTTGGATAGCTGATAGCCCTTGGCACTGTTGCAGGGAAGCATGGCATATGCTCCCTAATACAAGGAAATGTTGCCATTGCTGATCTTGTTTGTAAAGTACTAGGTTCCTGGCTAGTATTGGTACCAGTACAGGTATACTTGATATCAAGCTTTTGCAATACTCTGTACAGCTAAGCTCAACCTGGGAGATAAGAGAGGCAGACAGTACTTGGAACCAATCCGTTCCAGCTACATGCACATGTGCCCCAATCACAGGCTGGGGGAAGGGAAGAGACCAACCTGCATTTCTCTAACTGTAGTAGGGGAAAGTCAGGTCACCAGCCTGGATGTGATGCCTGGATAGCAAAGTAGACCTCAAGACTGGATACTGGATAGACAGAAATACAAATCCTCTGGCAGGTAAAACCTCTCCTGTGTACTGTTTGTATTTCCATTGTGTGTTTAGCGGTTTTCTTGTAGTTCACATCTAACTAATGGTATATTTGTCTAAGCTTTGTGATATCCTACAAACAATACTGTTGTATTTTCAAAATGTCAAAGCCAGGATAACTTGTAATTACAGTTGCTGCACTCTGTGATGATAGCATTGCTCAGAATTTTTAATTAAGAGACGAGCATTGGTCTAATAATAGGTGGCACCAATCATGCCGGCACTGCTAAGCTCTCCAAGCAGAAAGCACAACACAATGATTTAATGAATGTTTATGAAGGCACCCAGTGTAGATGTGTTTTGATGTATACATTTATATATCCTTGCCACCTTTTCCCCTGCAGAAAGCAGTCACCCATTCACATCAGTCTTGCCCCTGAAAAAAAAGCTAAAGCTGGGCATAATCAGACCGATTCCTCATGAGACTTGAGCTGTGGGTGGTCTTTTTGGTACCCTCCCGCCCAACATCCTTCGATCTGAAAACTGAAGGAGCCAGGTGGGAACCTCTTGACCAAACGGCAGCTGCCTCCAATCAGATGCAATTCAGGTATTCTGACAGCCGCGGCTTCCAGCTGTCAGAATACAATAACCGATTCATCCACATTATTTGCGTGGATGGGGGAATCCATAGAGGCTTTTAGTCTAAAACCGAAATGGCTTATTGAAGCTTTTAGTATTCTATAAACCAGTAATGTTTTAGAACAATAAATGGCTCACTAAGCATTAACACATTTTTCTGGTTTGCATTATCTAATCTTCAGATCAGCTACTAGTAAGTGGCAGTGCAGATTTTATTTCTGCGCTGCTCTCTTCCATGCCCTTTCCAAGCCAGTTTCTTGGTGTCAGCAGCCAAGAGGTCAGCCGCTTGCAGTGGTACTATACGACAGTGCAGGAAAGCTGAATAAACATGATCCTTGTAGCAATATTTCAAGTTGGCATGGAGTTAATTAAAACTTGAGTAGCAATAATTAAAACCAGCTTAGGTGCAATCTCCGCTCACAGCTTTCAGTGCTCTGTAGCATAATAGAGAAGGAAAGGAGCGTTCTGTAATCAGTACACAAGGGAACATTTACATCATGTAGAGGGGGGGTTTATATATCACATTTACATATCTCCGACATACTGTGCCATACTTTGCACAACTGCATTCCCTGTGCCAGGGAGCTTACAATCTAACATCAGAGGCATACAAACTGATGTATGCATTTTAGAACCTGGTTATACCATAAAGTAATTTGAACTCATGACCTGCTAGGATAAAGCTGAACTCCAGACAAAGATAAAAGAGGCAAATGAATGCAGCTCTGTAATCAATAATACATCATTAAGGCTTAGTTTAGACATACAGAATTCAGGTGCCAAAAATTCACGGTTGAGTCGTATTTTTGCTGCCCGCCAACCGCCCCCATTTAAAGAGGAGTTCCAGCCTTGGGAAAAATAATAAATAAAGTCAGCATCTACAAATACTGTAGTTGCTGGCTTTCAATATAAGGACACTTACCTGTCCCAGGAGCCCACGATGTCAGCACCCCAAGCTGATCAATCTATTCACTTCGGGTGCAGGCACCAGCATCTTCACTAAGGGAAACAGGAAGTAAAGCCTTGCGGCTTCACAGCCTGTTTCCTACTGTGCATACGCGAGTTGCGCTGTGCTTTCTGAATGGTCCTGCTGTCTTCTGAGACCTGTGTGTCTCCCAAAAGGCAGCAGAGGGGGAAGGAGGAGGGGCCAGAAGTTTTTGTAGATTGCCGCACAATGATTGCAGCGATCATACCTGGAAGTGGGAGCGGATACCTGGTTTTGCAAGGTATCTGCTCCCCCCCTAAAAGGTGCCAAATGTGGCAGGAAGAAAACAAGTGGAGCTTCCCTTTTTGGGTGCAGCTCCGCTTTAAAGTGTTACTAAACCCACAACACTAAAAACAGTCTGTATATGCATTAACGCATGCTTGTTAGACTCACTGTGAAACCTAAGGGGTTAATCCTCTACATTGTGTAAAAAGGCTGTTTTCTCTGATCCAACCCTGCTTCCATAGTCCAAAAAGCATGACCTGATAGAACAGAGCCTTGGGGGACAAGCTGAACATGCTCAGTTTTGTGTGTATTGCTATAAAGCTTTTTTTTTTTTTTCTTGTGAATGCAGGGTCCTGGGTTTAGTAACAGTTTAAACCCCTTTCACACTGAAGGCATTTTTTAGGCGCTTTAGCACTTAAAATAGCGCCTGAAAAATGCCCCATCTGCAGTCCCAGTGTGAAAGCCCGAGTGCTTTCACACTGGGGCAGTGCGCTTGCAGGACGTTATAAAAAGTCCTGCAAGCAGCATCTTTGGAGCGGTTGGCGTTGGCGAGTGGTGTATACACTGCTCCTCCACTGCCCCTGCCCATTGGAATGCATGGGCTGCGCTGCTGAAGGGCCTGCAATGTGCTTCGGCAGCGGTGCTACACGGGAGCGCCCTGCTCCCACCCCAAAAGCGGTGCCAAAGCGCAGCTATAACAGCGGTAAGGTGCCACTAATACTAGCGGCGCTTTACCGATGCCACCCCCAGCCCCGGTGTGAAAGGGCACTAAGCTGCAATAGCAGTGGACAGGGGTGTTTACATGTAGTGGTCGCAATGCTTCGCACCCATGGTAACGTTTTTGCAATCAGCGGGTGCCAAGCCCGTTGAGTGCAACACACTGACTAGTTATTGGCTTCCTGCGGTCTACTATACAGCAAAGGGAGAGGCAACACAAGGAGTAATGGTGCTATAGTGCATGGAGCATGCCAATAGAAGACAGCAGAGGGACGGAGACGAGCTAATTATAGGGCTGCTTATTCTTTCACCTTCTTGCCACAGGATGGGGTGAAGGAGGGGACCTTTAAGTGAAACTGAAACTGAAAAAGATTAAATCCACCCCTGCCAGGCAGGACTGTACAGACATATAAATGGCAAATCAATGTTTATATTGTGTGTTTCATCTGCTTATTTCGTTGTTTGCCTGGAGAAACCTGCGCTACAGGGGCTGCCTCTTCTGAAAATGACAATTGCCTGACCTGACCTAATTATACAGATCTGTGAAGTCAGAAAGGTGTCACGGCTTCTGATCTAAATGCTTGCTCAGAAAATACTGTTGTCACTAGATCGGAATGGCAGCTACAATGAGCATTATTAGAAGAGGAGGTAAACAAAGACGGCCTTTATTAGGCTTCTACCCTGAATAAACCAGATTTCAAAGAAAACTGCTAACTGTGCAGTTGAAGTACGTCTATGGTCTCTGGTTTACCTGCCAAATGGTTTCCAGTTCTGTGCGGCTACTCTTGTGATCCAGACACAAGGGTGAAAGCACTATTCCCTGGTTTGGCTTTGCAGCTTCTTCTGTCACCTCTCTGCCTTTAGACAATCAGAACAGAGGTGATCCTAGGAAGCCATAAATCTGAGCCACTTTTGAGTAATAGGTTAGGAGCACCTAGTAGAACCAACTTAGGTCTGGCTTCAAATGTTTAAAATATTTATTTGTTAAGAACATCTGATCCAGCCAACACGTTTCAGAGAAAAGGACTCCCCCCTCTTCAGGGCTTGAATGTGCATTGTTACAGGTGAAACGTTTAAAAAGTGAGGGTTGGCATGCCAGCCAAACAACTAGCATTTTCAGAAAGAAGCAATGTAATATTTCAGTCATGGGAGAGTTACTGTTAGACGAAATGTGTTCATAAACCCCCCTGCTGAGATGCCAGAGGAACTGACAGATGCTGTGTAATCTGACAGTATGGCCAATGGTAAAGTGGAAATAAATCTTGTAGTTCTGTATTGTAACTGCCCTCACCATTTTGCTTTACCATGTACCTGCGGTGAGGATTCATAACCTGCCGCAAGGCTGTCGAAGATTCCTACATTTTTCTGTGTTAGAAATCTTTTTCTCTTTCTCGCAATGTTTGTCCAAAAGAGCCATGAAAATCCATCAAAGCGTCACAATAAGATTTTCAGCTTCTTTTCTCCTCTCTCTGACACACAGCTGGTGAATGGCAAGAGAAACGTAAATTCTCAGCTGGAGGACCAGTCTATCCAAAAATCAAGTCTTGTTTTATGCTACAACTTCCTCCAGGATACAGAAACATAACAATATGCCCATATCACCTGGGCGCATATCTTTTATTTTTTTTTTCCTGCCCAAATCTCTATACAACTATTGTCTACATACAAGAGGCATGTGTATTCTTGTATAAATCTTGTATATCTTCCAGATCTGTGCAGTAATCCAGCACTCATGTTACTATATCTCTGTGCAGGAGTTCCCTATAATAAAGACCGGTCACTGCTGATCTCTCTCCTTGTGCAAGGTGACCGGTCTTGTATCCGCCTCCTCCTGTAGTTTTCTGTAGGCAGCCTGTATTGGGTGGAGCCTGCTTGGTCCCTCCCCCAGCTCTGCTCTCAGCACAGACTATGTACCAGATGCTTTGAGTTTGGAAATGCATTTGGTACAAACACATTGGATTTGCTGTATACACTTAGTGGCTATTGAGAAAGGCATTTACTGTAAATGGAAGAAATTTGTGCCTGCAGTTTTATTTTTTCTAGTTTTGGATGGGTAAAATGGTAAGAACCCTTCTCAGGTTTTTACTGCTGTGATGTGCACACTAGGGAGATCTACTCTCACTATTGGGGTACAGCCTGGTGAAGAGACAACTCTCACATTGGTGCAATAAAACCCGGTGGGAAAGCTACCCAGCCAGGTACACTCACAGTTCCAATGGTGTGACCGGAGCAATTTCCAGTCAGAATGACAGAGTCTGTTAAGGGGGCGCAGAATAAGGCCTGGCTGTCTAGTGTCCAACCAGCAAAGAGATTGCGACCCTACATTTACCCTCCTCATCGGGAACCTTTTCCAAATGCTAGCGCTGACCCTAACAGATGGGGTATCTGTCCCTACTCGCTCGCAAAAAGCATGCCAACCTCGGGAGCCAGTGCCTTAAATAGGCTTTGGTTGATCCATGATGGCTGCTTGTGCTTGAGTCACATGGGGCGACAGCTTCCAATGGGATTGCTTCTCCCGTGACCCAGCTAGTTCCTCCTGGCTTCCTCCCCAACAAGAGCGCCGCTGTGGCAAACGCCCCCTGCGGTGGAGAACATGGACTTCATCTGCCTACATGCTGACTATTGTCCCTAGTACAGACTGTTATGGGAAATTCTAAATTTTTGAGAAGTCACAAAAACAGAGGAAAACAAAAAATCTTCAAATACACACTTCCCTGATGACAGCTGTCAAAGAAGGGAATTCCTCTCTGTAGGCTTTTCTTTCATTCCCTGATGCATCTCAGGGACAGAAAATTAAAGGAAATCTGCCTAAAGGCATCTACTCTATCCAAAACCGAAAAAAGCTTGGGTTTTGCTTTTAAAAATCTCTTTCCTAAGGTCTAGGTTTGTACATCCGTCATGTTTATCTAGAATGGAACTATTTTTCCAGTTTTCCGTTCTCGGAAGCAACACGCAGAGACGCCAAAATAAATAATTACCTTTAGACATCTTGTTGGTCAGTCATTGTCACTCAAGGTCACAGCAACAATGCACAAAGAGATCCCAAAACACTTGTTATTATTATAGCCGGGAAACAAAGACATCGGTGTAACATTAGACCCGACTATTAAAACATTACGGGACGTGAACAATGGGACATTTTAGGTAGGATCTTGCCTTGGATCCAAAGAACAGGATGTGAACATAGCAGGTTTTAAGCGGTTATATACACTTGGACATACTAATGCTTCCCTTATTTGGCCTGTAATAAAAGGGGTTTTTGTTTGAGTCTCCTCTCGCTGAGTCTCCGCGGCACACAGAACGCCGTAAGGAACACAAAATTGCAAGTTTGCATCCTGGACGTACACAGAGCCTTTTGTGTGCTCTACAGAATGAGCCAAGGCCAGGAGCAAATTAACTTTTGTAAAGCCTAATTACTCGTTTCAATCAGCAAAGAGAGCATGTTGCAGGGATGGAACCCTGCTGGGGAGCTGGATAATGAGATAAACAGATCAATGTAATTAGTTCCAATAAATGCTTTTTTTTTTTTTAAATGTACAGATGTTCCCTGTTGGAGTATTGCATGCTGTACGAGCGGGCAAGAGGGCTTGGCAGCCAGTGCCTTTCCAGAACGAGAATAAGCAGCTGCTCTGCCATTTTACATAGATGCTCCCTGAGTTCCTTTGCAATTTTGGGGTTTTTGAGGACAACCTTGAACTTTTTTTCAGCATGTTCACAATACAAAAAAAAAAAACGCATAGTTCTAATTTAAAAGGAAAGCCAGTGTGTGAGTGAAGAGGTTCAGACTTCCACACAGGCCGTGGCCTATGGCAGCAGGGCTACCAGATGAAGCACATCCACATCATGTTATCTGTGTATAATTAAAGGATCCAGACTGCCACCTTGGCTACCAGAACTACCCAGCCATATCCTCCTTGTTGCTGTCCCTGTGTAATCCATACAAATTTGATGCCTGAACAGTGTTTACTATGTACAGTACCTACAGCTCACCAACTCTGGCTCCGTACACCTGGAAGAGAGCTACAGCTTGGCCGCCTCTCCTCCTAGTCCTTAGTTCTAGTGAAATGACAAAGTGGGCAAGTTTCAGGCCTCTCCACCCCAGACTCTGTTTGCATTGAGTAGCTATGACATCCAATCTTGTTCGCGTAATATCACGCCTGATATTGACTGGGGTTGCAGCATGAAATAGTGGACTAGGGGGCAGAGGGTATAAATTTGGCACCAATACTGAGCACATATATTAGCTTATTATATTAGTATTTTTATATGGCCTCAGAGGAAACCTGCACTGGGAAATATGAAGGCTGCCACTAGTCTGGTTTAAAGGATAAGTTCACCTTTTGTAACATGTTACACCCATATTAAGGGTGTAACATGTTACAGATGCGCCGGCTCCTGATCCCCTGTTCTGACAGCTAGTGGGGGACCTTAGCTCCCCCCCCCCCCCACTAGCTGTTAAAATTTGCAAAAAACACAGCCATGTGGGGCTCTGACCACCCGCCTGTGTCATCCATTCAGTGTTCTGTGAATGGGAACACTACAAGGTCCAACAGCCTTTGCGGTTATCAGCTTGTAGTTCTCACTACCAGGGCACTGTTGAGCGCTGTTATTCCTGTCACTGTGTAACTGCCTGGTCGTATCGAAGGTAGGGGCAGATAGATCTACAGACAGTATGCAGGACCAAAGCATTACACCCATGATCTGCTGATTTCTGGTGTAATGCTTTACAGGTCCATTGCAAAAAAAAATTAAAAATGTGCATTTATTATGTTTTTTTTTTTTGTAAAGGTGAACTTATCCTTTAAAGCTGAATTCCAGACAAAAGTCTAAAAAAAGTATTTTTCCTGTCCATCCAGTCCTGAGATTTTTCACAGCTCTACCACATAGCACCACCCAGGACACCTGTTTTTATTTTTACTCTGCAGCAGTCAAGTAATATCTGACCCTCCTTTAGATGAAATTGTACAGTGAAAGGCAGCCCAATAAAGAGCTCATCTCTCTGTCATGTTGTTCTCCCCTCCTATAAGCATGCTCCTTGTTAGCACATGAGCACTGCAGCACAATTGACTGGCTTCCTGTATTGCTTCTCCTTCTTCCAGCCTGAGCTCTGCTATACAGGGATTGAAAGAGGGTGATACCAAGTCACATTCAGGTACTTACACTGCTTGTATTAACATTCAAAATAATCATAATGATGTATTAATGAATACAGAGCTGCATTGACTCTTGAAATAAGTTTGGCTTTACATGCTTTGGCTATCAATAAGTAGGCTAATAGTAAAACCGACCAATAAAACAGCATTGATTAATGACGTCATAAATTGCACAATACACCATTACATACATTTTTTAATGCACATACACTGATATTTTTCTCTACGCTTTTACCAGTTCACCGATGGCCACCCTTTCATTAGTACTTAGAAAGAAGAAAGAGGCTTCTTACCTGAGCCGTTCTGGCTGTCGGGATGGGTCTGGGACAGATATTCTCCGAAAGCCCTCGCTGCTCTGCCATGGGGAGAAAAGGAATGGGTTAGTGTAAAAATAAAATCTTAAAATATAATCTATTATATTTTTTAAAGAAAACCAGCCAGCTCTAAAAAAATCACTAACCTGGAAGAAGTATCTACAAATCAGCTGCCATATCAACTGATGTGCAATGGCTAATTCTGGGTCAATTACTTTCTAAGCAGTGAAGCAAAGACATAGGATGCGAATCTCAAAAAACAAATCAGAAACGGCAGCTAACACATTTTGACGCTGACTGGCTCCCTTTAAAGCAAAACTCCAACTATCCTCTTTTTTTGGGGGTTTTGGATAAAGTGGAGAAGGGTTAGAGCCTCTTGCAGGTTTTGAAAAAGGGTGGGCCAACTCAATATTGAACCCTACAGATTAAGACTGGGATGCCATTAAAGTGCATGTAAAGACATACTTTTTACAATATAGTGTGGACTCTAAACTCTGGGTCCTTTCCCTGTCCCTGAGGGGTGATTCCTGTTTTGTGTAGTGCTGCTGAACCAGTGCCAGTGTGCCCAGTACATTTCAGTGATTCTTAGTAAATCTGAATCCAGCTTCCCGTTTGTTCTTGTGTTGAGAAACAGGAAACTGACAGATGTAGTAGTGAGGCTTTATTAAGAAGCAGATTAAAGAGTTCTGGCAAGGTTGTGTAAAACTGCTGTGTTCAAGGATTTTGCCTCGATAACAATACGATGCAGGTAGAATATAGATTCAACGCAAATCATATCCCGAAGTCTAACATTTCAATCATGAATAATTTAGCAGTACTTTGATATATAGTGTATAAATACTTGGCCAACACACTTTCCCAAACACAGCACAAAGGCAGGGGCTGATGTATTGCACAGGTCACACCGCCTCTCCATCAATATTTCTGGCATTTATTGCACTAGTTAAACCAATACCATTCTATTAAATGAAGCTTGTAAACTATCTGCCCATTAAACACTGGTGGTAACCACAAAGCCGGCCAACATTGCAGGGAAGCTTTTAATCTGTTGTCTGTATTTAGCAATCCAATGAAAGCTTTCATACATGTTTTTATAACGTGGTTATAATGGTCACCGCGCTGCAAAGTCATAAATCTAGACTACGGCAAGTGATTGCTATGTGTGTACAGATCAGCTAAAGACCATGGGTAGAACTCTTCCTTTTGTAATTGAAATTCTTTCTTATTTTCCACCTATAAATCTGCTAACGCCATCATTCCTTTGCCGAGCAAGCGGATACCCCCTATCCTACCTAAATAACAGGAATTGTGGCAAACAGCTGTATAGAATAAGCCATGGGTCCCGCTATGATCCACTCAATGTTTTCTTTCATTTTACAGGTCTGTGATCGCTCACAGACCTTAGTTACATAGTAGGTAAGGATGATAAAAGACACAAGTCCAACCTATGAAACCTAGACCTAGACTAAATCTCCTGGGTTAAGCTTGAAGTAAGGAAAGCTGAGGAGACTGCTAATAATAAATGGATCCCCAGTATCAGGGTGGATACAAATCAATGATTTAAAAAATAAAATAAAAATCATATTTGTTTGATTTAAAATCATATTTTTTTGGATGTTTAGCAAATTTATTTTAATAAAATACTTTTGGCGTAAAAATCTATCTAAAGATAGTTTTCTATTTAAGATACAATAATAATTTAGTTTGTTAAGCATGAAATGGAGCTTAGTTATGTAGCATGAGGCTGTATATTCTGCAATATTTACATTTTTGGTAAACTCATTCAATGAATCCAAGCTCTGCAAGTAGAGATAACATGCACTGCATTGATGCATTCACACAATTTCACAGTAACCATGCGATAAAACAAAGTTCAGGAATATTATTTTATCCCATGGTTTTGCAACTCTATGTACACTACAAACTGTATGATTGAATCGGTTCTGATATTGCTGTTTTACAAACCTGACAGCTTATTATTCTAAATAGGAAACCTTCATTTTGTTTTGCAAAAAATAAAGATCCTAGCTACCAGCAAGAATGAGTACTTACATTTAACCGCTTCCCGACCGGCGCACGACCATGGGCGTACAGGTATGTCCCTTTGAATTTTCCGCCGTGCCATCGGGACCTCCATGAGTCCGATCGCGGGTCCCGCGGACTCGATCGCTGCTGGGATACCCGCGATCGTCTCACGTGGGAGGAAGAACGGGAAGATGCTGAAGTAAACAAGCATCTCCCCGCACTGCCTAGCAACAGTGACACTGATCTCTGCTCCATGTGATTGGAGCAGAGATCAGTGATGTGCCACGCCCCCACAGTTAGCAACACGCCCCTAGGACACACTTAACCCCTACACTGCCACCTCCTGGTTAACCCCTTCACTGCCAGTGTAATTTACACAGGAATCAGTGCATTTTTATAGCACTGATTGCTGTATAAATGACAATGATCCCAAAAATGTGTCAAAAATGTCTGACGTGTCCGCCATAATTTCGCAGTCACAATAAAAAAAAAAAATCGCTGATCGCCACCATTACTAGAAAAAAAAAAATGATTAATAAAAATGCTATAAAACTATCCCCTATTTTGTAAAAAATACCACCAAAAGAAAGCTCTATTTGTGGGAAAAAAAGGACGTCAAATTTTGTTTGGAAGCCACGTCGCACGACCGCGCAATTGTCAAAGCGTCGCAGTGCCGAATCGCAAAAAGTGGTCTGGTCTTAAGCCAGCAAAATGGTCCGGTCTGAAAGTGGTTAAAGAGCACCTGTCATTTCAGATCCATCATGGCAGCGCCTGTTAGCGGGCATCCACTCGCCTGCTGCTGCCACATTTCTCACCTTGTTTTGTCACTGCCACATCACCAGACGTCCCATTAAATTGAATGGGGCTGTCGGTGAGTCACTCACCGACAACGGGTCAGAGGAGGACAAAGATGACAGTTGCCCTTTAAAAATTATGATTAAATCAAGTCTTTTTACTAGTGTTTTAAAATCGTGCTTTAAATCCACTTGATTTAAATCAAATCCACCCTGCCCAGTATTTAATGCTTCTTGTTTCTTTTAAGTAGTGTTGGTTTTACTGGTACTTTTGCATTGTTAAAAAAAAAAACAAAAAACAAACACACATTATATACACAACATTAAACAGTTATACACCGATCAGCCATAACTTTGTGACCACTGACAAATAACATTGATTGTCTTGTTGCAGTGGCATATATTTAGGCATTAATTGAACATGTCGGCCATGAAGTTGATGAGTTGAAAGCAAGAAAAAAAATGGGCATCGCAGTTTGTTGTGTATGGGGCTGCGTAGCCGCAGACTGGTCAGGGTGCCCATGCTGACCCATGTCAACAGCCAAAAGCACCTACAGTGGTCACGTGACCATCAGTGCTGGACCATGGAGCAATGAAAGAAGATGGCCTGGGTGCATGTGTGTCACTTACCTGGGGAAGAGATGGCAAGGCAACAGAGGCAGTGTGATACATTTCAAGAATAGTTTGAGAAACATGAGTTTGAGGTGTTTGATTTGACCTCCAAATTCTCCAGATCTCAATCCAGTAGAGCATCTCTGGGATGTGCTGGAAAAACAAGTCTGATCCATGGAGCCCCCACCTTGCAATTTTCAGAACTTAAAGGATCTGCTACTGATGGCTTGGTGCCAGATACCACAGCATACCTTCAGAGGTCTAGTGGAGTCCATACCTCGACAAGTCAGGGCTGTTTTGGCGACAAAAAAAAGGAACCTCCTCAATATTCGGTGGGTGGTCATAAAGTTATGGCTGATTGGTGTATGCGATACCAAATGGAATACAGTAAGGAAAAACAAATCTAGATTAGGATTTGGTAACTTTGGATAACTGTCAGCTGTGCATTGCCACTCAATGCCAAAAAACAACTGCAAAAAGCTTGTAATAGGTAAAATTTGTATCCACTTCAATACAGGGCACTTTCACCCCCTTCCTGCCCAGGCCAATTTTCAGCTTTTAGCACTCTCACATTTTGACTGACAAATGCCCAGTCATGCAACACTGTACCCATATGACATTTTTATCTTTTTTTTTTTTTAGACAGATGGAGCTTTCTTTTGGTGGTTTTTATTCATCACTGGGTTTTGTTTTCCTTGCTAAACAAACAAAAAGACCGAAAATTAAAAAAAAAAAAAAAATGACTTTCTTGGTTTGTTTTAAAATTTTGCAAATAAGTAATTTTTCTTCTTCATTGATGGGCACCGATGAGAAGGCACTAATAGGTGGCACTGATGATCATTGCCCAGATTATCAGTGTAAACATTGTGCTGACAGCCTTGCCAGTTATTGGCTCTCCTTTCCTCACAGCGCATGAGGAAAGGACTGCCAATAACCGGCAAGTCTGTTTACATGTGAGCAGCTGTGATTGGACACAGCTGATCACATAGTAAAGGGCCACTGTGACTGGTCCTTTACTGTGATCAGCTGTGTCTGAAGAACACAGCGGTTATAGAGCGCCCCCCGATGCGCTCCCCAGGGAACAAGCAGAGGGCCATGGACACCCTCCCAGAAATAACTGACCACACTGTAGCCGTCCTTTGGCTATATGGCGGTCGGGAAGTGGGTATGCTTAGTACAGAATAAGCTTTGGATAACTACAGTATACATATGGTACATTAATAAGGACATAGTAGATTTTCATCGGGTACAGCCATCTATTTCAAGGGGATTAAGTTCTTGTTGGAAAAGAAAGGTTGGCAAAACCAGATTTGTTTCACTTTTTGAAGTCCCCCCTGTCCTTTGTACAGTCCACGTGATACACAATGTAATATTAAATTAACAATTTAATATTAAATCAGTATAAAGATTCAGCAGTGTTTTGTATCCCACAAAATTCAGAAAGGTAAAGGGTTCTTCAATTAGGGGATAGACCTATAGCAGAGGAAGGAGATCTTTACAGTATGAGCAGTCAAACATTGGCATTCCTTACTACAATAGGTGGTACTGACAAGATTCATAATAATTAGGGTTGCACTGATATTAGTATTTGCACAAGTATCTGTACTCATGCAAATGCACCGATACTTTCAGGCTTGGTTCTTTGAGCCGCCAGTGGGTCTCCCTTGTTGACAGCTAAAGTGTTAGGCCCCTTTCACACTGGGGCGTCGGCGGTGTTGGCGGTAAAGTGCTGCTATTTTTAATGGTGCTTTACCGTTGTATTTGCAGGGGTATTCTGCCGCTAGCGGGGCGCTTTTAAACCCCCTCCCCCATTGGGGCCGATACCGCCAGTGTGAAAGGGGCTTTGCCAGCGGTATAGCCGCGCTGCCCCATTGATTTTAATGGGCAGGAGTGGTGGAGGAGCGGTATACACACCGCTCCTTCACCGTTCCAAAGATGCTGCTAGCAGGACTTTTTTTTTACCGTCCTGCCAGCGCACCGCTCCAGTGTGAAAGCCCTCGGGCTGGTTCTTTCAGGGCGCTTTGCAGGCGCTATTTTTAGCCCTGTAGCGCCTGCAAAGCACCCCAGTGTGAAAGGGGTCTTAAAGAAGTCTGGTAATTGGAGCTGTGAAAAAAAAAGAAGCAGCTGGTAATGTTTATTAACAACATGCTGGAAAATAAAAAGAAACATTGTTTCTTTTTGTATATTTCTGTTTCTTTATCTGCAGATCAAAGGGATGAACAAATGTTCCTCTGTTTAACCCCTTATTAACCCTTAATTTACTCTAATCAGCCTTAATTAACTCCCTATTCCCCTCCATTTAATTATTATTTAATTATTATTTCCCTGTGTTTTTTTGTTCAAGTTTATTTTATAAACGATAAACAATTAAAACTTTTTTTTTTATTTGCTTTGTTAGTGAATATTTTTGCACATGTATATTAACATATATTTACACATTTTACATTGAAAAGGCACAAAATTAAAAACAAAAATCAATTTATTTTAATTCCTAAATAACTTTTCAATGCTTTGTACCATTGCTGACAGCTGAAGTGAAAACAAAACAGTTGTGGTAGGTATCGGTAATTGGTATCGGCGAGTACTAGAAAAAAAAAAAAGTATCGGTACTGGTACTTGTAAAAAAAAATGGTATCAGTGCATCCCTAATATCAATAATAATAATTATTATTTTCTTGCATGTATCAATATTCAGAGTTGTACCTAAAGGTTGTAGTTAAACTATGATCATTTTTTAATCCAGTCATTTAAAGTGCCAGCCTTTGGGGTCACTAAGAAATTCTGTACCCAGGGGAGGCATTATTTTGTCTTTTTCTAGTGCTTGTAAAAAACTTTTTTAACCCTTATAATATAGCACCAGAATTCTCCGTAAATAGACCCTTTCTATGAGCCAGCAGGTAGTCACGGTTCATTGTTCCTTCGATCCCCAAGTGGATTGATCTGTGGAGTATAAAGTGACCGTATTGCTGGCTGTCTGCAAGACTCCTCGAGCCGATAATGAGTGCTGTACAATGAGGAGGGGATGTAGGGGGCTGATTGTTTTAATAAGGATAATGATGTAGACATTAGATGCTGATTAGTCAGGCGGGTAAACTTGAGCCAAATTCCCCTCTCTGCAAGAGAACTCAATCCCAGTCTTTCTGGTCGTCACATAAATTGACTTCTTGGCTTGTCTTCCTCTTGTCCTTTCCATTGCTGAACACCCGTAATCATCTTGTTTTTCAGCCCACGCTGCATCTATAAAAATAACCCTTGCAAGCGCTGCTACCACCCACAGCTAGAGCTTTTCTTGAGATGCCCCTGTGAACATTGATGCACATCCCCCCCAAAGAGGAATTTAATTTAGATGAAGGTCTTCTGTCATACAGTCACTGGTCCTCATATAGTCAGAGGACGTGTTATAAAATTATATTGTGTAACACACAACCAGGAGGGGACCAGAGCTAAGTGACAGAATTTTCCGATATCGGTTTATAAACATAACTACATAATATGTTTCAATAACATTTCTATATATGTGTTTAATAAAAACTTCAGAGTGAAAGACAATAAAAAAAGAAGGTGGTAGAGTAGACAATATTTCCCAATGTACAATGGACATTCTGTCCAGATATCCAGCAAAAAAAAACAAAAAAACACCCTTATCTTGTTGTTCCTTCTGCATCACAGTGGCCTTTGTAGTGCAAAAATGAATAGCTAAAGCTGGCCATAGATGGAGCAAACGTCAGCCAGTTCCCAGGCCGATATTCACTCGGTAGGTGGCCACTGTTGGCACCCTCCTCAAAGGGGCCAGTCTGAAAAGTTGGGCAAAAGACAGAAAAGTTGGGCAAACAGAACCTGCGTCCAATCAGAAGCAGTCAATGTTTCGGTATTTTGACAGGCGATAGGATAAGCTGCACTGGGAGATCCATCCCTTCCTGTCACTTAACGTGGATGGAGGAATCGGTTAAATTTTTTTAGTTGTTTGATTTGTTTCAATCTGTGTGTATGGCCAGCTCCAGTTACAATCAGCTATACTATATGTAATATTTTTTGTTGAGTTTGCCATGGTCATTTAACGTCTTAACAGTCAACAATATACTGTCTACATCCAGTATGTGAAACCCAAAAAACACTGAACTGAGCTTAATAAATCTTCAACGGAGATGTAAGAACTCCAGGCAGATATAAAAGACATAAATGACTGCAGCTCTGTAATAAGTATTTATACATCTTAGGCAAGCAGTGCAAGGATCTAAATTTGGATTAGTATCTGCCTCCTGCAACCTCTGTACAACAGAGCTCAGGGTCAGAGAGGGAGAAGCAGCACAAAGAGACAATTGGTTGTGCTACAGTGCAAGGAGCGTGCTGATAGGAGGAGGAAGAGTGAAAAACAGCTTATCTGCTTATCTTTTCACCGTCCAGGCACAGGGTGGGACGGGGCGCAGACCAATAGGTGTTAGACTGACCATACACAGTTCAAATCTCGGCCAGTTCAGCAGGAACTGGCCGAGATCGGAACTGTTAATGGGCAGGTTGAATGTACCAAGTTGATCGATTAATCAACTTAGGTACAACCAGCCTGCCGGGTTATCTTGCGATTTACTACTAGTGGTAACACTTTCTCCTCCCAGCGGGGGCGGCTTTCCCTGCCCGCCCCACCAGGAAAAGACAATTGCTGATTCCCCTGTCAACTCCGTCTGTGTTGATGGAGAAAATGTGCAAATTTCTTTCCTGCAACCTGTGGTTGCAGGAAGGAAATTCGCACTGTGTATGGCCAGCCTTAGGCTACCCATAGATGGGTCATTTTTTTCAATCAGTCAGCAGGAACAGATGCAAAACGGATAAAGGAATCCTCCACACTGTGCTATTGAATGAAAATTTTCGGTGCAAGAGAGATCACGGAGACTTGATCCACCTTCTGTGGAGGTGCCCGAAACTCCACCCCTACTGGACGGGGGTGGTGGGCACCATAAACAGGGTGTTTCAAGTCTCACTCCCTGCAGACCCAAAACACTGCCTACTCAACGTGTTAGAGGAATTGGAATGGGAGGAAAGTACACGGGTGGCCGCTATTAGATCCCTATTCTTAGAATGTAAGCTAATAATGACCCACTGGATATCAGAAGATCCTCCTACTCTTAAAGAGTGGATCAACACAATGGGAGATATGCTCCGGAAAGAAAAGACAATTTTTCAACATAGAGGCTGCGCCCAGAAATTTGAGAAACTATGGGGGCCGTGGTTGGATGTACCGGGGCTTGCCCCGGTGGATCTAGTTATGGGCAGATTATTGACTTGAACAGGTGGGTTGGAAGATTATAAGCAATATGTAATGGGCAAAGATAACTATATCTGATGCGGGTAGGATCGGGCAGTCAAGGAATGTCTAAATCATTGTAAACTATGCATACTAACTGTTTAGGATGGCTGTAATGGTGTAGAAATATCTATGTATCTTCGGTGTATGTTTACTTTGTGTTTTTCAATAAACTTGTTTCTGGATAAAAAAAAGAAACTTTTCCAACATTTCTGCTTGACAAAAGTTGATCATTAGCCATAAATGGATCAAAATTTGACGGGTCTCTGCTGGACCATCCGAATTTTGATCCATCTATGGCCTGCTTTAAATGAACTGCAACAGATTTAAAAAAAGGTCCTGCTAGACAGGACAGTGCTGTGCAAATATCAGGACTGGATGGACATAAATGCAACTCATTTGGCAGGTTAAACAAATCCTACATGCATTTCATTTGTGTATTTCGCTTTTTGCCCAGTCCAAGCCAGTAAAATAAATAACACTTTAACATCATAAAAAACTGAGACTCGCAATCTCTTATCCCGTGCCATCAAATCTTGTTTGATGTATTTATTTACAGAATTATTTTAGCGAGTGCCGCTGTTATTAACTGGACAAATTACTGGGTCCTCGGTCAATTTAACTCTGGCAAAAGCAGGAGAAACCGTAGACCGTTTTGACTCACTTGGTCTACACCCTGGCTATTCCTCTCTTTGACAGCCAATGAAGTGGGTGCTGCAATGAGGCAATAAAAGGGTTAAGTTTCCCAGCTACTGTATATCCGCAGCCATTAACTGGTAGACCTCGCGGCGTCACTCTAATGATGCTTCCCCTTTAAAATATCAATTCTCAACAATTGTATAGTGTAGAACACAAACTAACTCTGAAATTGTGGTTACATTCTGGAAAATCTCGAACAACCAAGATGTGATTGCTACTTCTTCTATAGGAATGAGGAACATTCCCAACCCATGGAAATTCTCATAGCACTGCTTACCGCACGTCATGTGGTCAACATCCGAGCTACTTGGTCACACACGATCTATGTTGAGAAAATCTAAATTGAGATCAGCTCATCTTTCTTCTCAAGTACTGTAAAGGTTGAACAACCAGCACTGGAGGGAACATGGAACGGCATTTTCCCCCAGGGAAGTTTTTTATTTTATACCTTCTATTACTGTATTTATCCATGCCAGCCACCCTGAACACAAAGTATTATGTTGGCATTCTCAGTGCAGGTCTACTGTAATCGTCAGTCAAGGCGTCCATCACGAAAATGTTCTGGTTCCAGTGAAACGAATTTTGGATTTGAGATATGACTGCAACTCTAGGTGTAAGCGGCTGATTGTACCCTTCAGATGGCGATGTACTTACTCTATCATGGGACCAATATACTAAAATTCGATTTGAGATATTATACACTTTTTTGCCTTATCAGTCTGCAGACACAACACTATCTCAGTGAGCCGCAGTGTGGAGGCCATAGGTGGCGCTGATTACTCAGATTTGCAGCGCAATTGATACTCATTTAACCCTTATATGGACAATAACCTGTTTTCCGCAGGAAATAGAACTTTTAAAACTAGTATTTTATGGGAAGCTGTAAACGATCTGGGAAAATAAATGCTGAGTACAAGAAATATATAGGCCTTTTTTTTATATATATATATATATATATATATATATATATATATATATATATATATTATACAGATCATAATTAATATTAAATGTATTTTTTTTTTTTTCCAATTATACTTGCAAATCAGCCACACGCAGGAATCCAACATAGTTACATAGAAAAAAGACACAAGTCCAACAAGATCAAGCAAGAAAAAAATAAATACAATCCTATATAAACAAACCTATACCCACAGTTGATCCAGAGGAAGTTGAAAAACCCCAGCAAAGCATGATCCAATTTTCTACAGCAGGGGAAAAAAAATTCCTTCCTGATCCCCCGAGAGGCAATCAGATTTTCCCTGGATTAACTTTACCTATAAATGTTAGTACCCAGTTATATTGTGAAGCTGCAGAATACACATATAAAACCCTGCAAAACCCCCACACTGATTGTGCTCCTAGGTGTGGTTGGCATTGGGGCAAAGAAGGTTTGCTTCACTAATAAGTGGGCCTGTCGCCGATAACGAGTACGAATGGACATGCGTTAATTCACAGATCAGATAAAACCAGTAGCATAACAATAGCCATAGCAGCCCACATGGCTGGGGGTAGGGAACAACCCAAATTTGAATGTTTGTTAAAGTGTAACTAAAGTTCTGCTGTGACAAGCTGCCATTTTTTGCAGAAGAGACAAGTAATATGCCATATATCCACCTACCTGCTATTCTTCAAGCATGTAAATTGAGCTGTGCATGCGCAGTGGCCCCTATGTGCTGGGATTACTGACACTCCTGCACATGCACAACAGTGACATCATCCTGCACCTGCCACTAAAAATGGCTGAAGACTGGAACCCAGAAGAAGATGCTGAAGCTGACAAGGGATGGGGACCATTGGAGAAAAGGTACGTTTTTGTTCCCTTTAGTTCCACTAAAGGGATCTGTCTTAGCAGTAAAGATTTACTGCTACAGACTGAAATTATCCCTGTATGGATAAAGCTGTCCATACATGTTAAGATTTCTCTTATTCAGCCCCGTGGCATGGATAGATGTACAGTGCTGGCTATTGTATTCTGACAGCTGACAGCTGCGGCTGATCTGACTGGATGCAGGCACTCTTGCACCAATAATTTTCCGACTGGCTCCTTCAACAAAATTTGATTTAAAAATTAATTTTTGTCAAGTTGGGTGGTGCCAACAGCACCACCCACAAAATTAATTTCGGCCAACTCAGCAGGAATCAACCAAAATTCGATCCTTGTATGGCCTACCTAATGCAGTCACTAATCCCAAGCCCCATTTACATCGTGTGTAGCAGGAATGAGCAGTCCTGTTCACGTTTTGTTTTTAGCGCGATTCCATGTGTCATGCATAGAGCAGCCTATTCACTTGAATGGGCTGCCCTATGTACATTTGTTGCGCAAAAGAAGCTCTTAAAACTTTTTGGGTGACCAGCTTTGCCAAATTTCGTCATGTGCGCTTTGCTGCAAAAATTGTGGCAAAAATCACACTGTGTTTGGGGTGCCGCTAAGAATGCAGTGATTTCAGCGCAATTTGGAATTGCAGGCATAATCGAGCAGATTCAAAATTCCGATTGGCTGAAAGGACAGGTGATGCTATTGGACGCCTAGGAGGGGGAGGGAGGAGACGCAAGGCAGAAGCCGCCATGATGAAGAGGAGGAGGACACAGGAGCCGCCTGCCGGAAAACTTGATGGGGTAAGTGCCGGGCTTGATGACCGCCCTGCCGACCGGGGGGGCCCACCACTGGTTAAAGAGCTGTGTGCTCACTCCCCATGCACCCTGCATCAAAAAAAAAAAACTTCACCTGCAAAATAGTCCCCATCCATATGAGCGCCATCTAATACCTGTGTCAACTCCCACTGTAAATGCAGTTTTAAGTTGTAAAGTAAAAACATGTCGAACATAGACAATCAAACTGCACCTATGATGTCATAATGTAAAAGAGGATGTACCTTTCAGAGAAAACTGTCCAATGTATGAGTAGATGCATAGGCAGCCAAAGTTATATGTAACTCTCAAATCAAGTTGAGCTAGGGATACCTGCCTCTTACAACCTTCTTGCTCCTTTTGCTGAGAAGGGTGACCTTACTGGCCAGCAGGGAGGAGGGGCGGGCCATGGAAGGGAGTGCTCAGTTCAAATCTTACATGAAAAGTCAAGATTTGCACAAAACTTTAGCTGCCTAAATTTTTAGATCCATTTAATATTCTAGTGTGTTTTATTATTGAAGGTTCCAGTTTCTGATATTCTTTTGATATGTATGAATTGCCTAGGGTTATCTACTTGTAAAGGTAGGTTTCATTCTACAGCTTAAGATCCCTGGATTGTTTTTGTAGTCGGTGGGACCTAATTATAGGTGGCTATCATCCTATACTTATGCTGATAGACTCTAATCCTGTACATTGTGAGGATTATCCCATTCTTTGACATTTTAAGGTCATAAATGCCACAATAGAACAGAAATGTATTCCAGCTGAGCGATTTGTGATGAATTCCCAGTACTGATTTTTATTTCCTTCTGAAAATGCTAGTTTCTTGGCTGTATTTACACAGAAGCTGTGACTGCTCTGATCTCGCCTACTGCATGTTTGTTTCAGGCCAGGGAATCAGAAGCGATGGGCTGTAGTGTTGGTTTGGTTGGCACAGATGGCGGAGTGCCTGCATCCTGCATGCTTGCTGTGTGCCTAGTTCTAAGTGGATGTTTGCTGGCTGCAGTGATGCAAAGCTGTAAAATGCCTGAAGAAAGCAGACACTCGCTGTAGACACCACTTATATCCTCTCCCCCTTTACTGCGGAATACAAAACTGTCTATGAGTTCTGGGTAGACGCTGTGAACAGCAAATATTTACCGACCATCATCACACACTCCACTACAGAACGCTGCATACCTCATACTGAGAAAAAGTAATGGCCTTCTCCACCCACAATTAGTCAGTAACTTGACATCACAAGCACAACTTATAAATTACAGTTCTTATACTGGAGACCCTACGTTGTGTCTAAAGCCTCTGTCCATCCAGAAGTGACATTGTAGACTTTGGTAGATGCTGCAAGTTAAAATTTGGGTGATTGGAGAGGAGCGCCCCATGTCCACAAAAAGTCTCACTTGATGAATTATATAGTTGTTTATTCAAGATAAAAGTAAACGAGCAGAGCCAACGCGTTGCCTTTCCCTTCTTCAGGGCCGTATTTCTTTGAGAATGGTTAGACTACGAGAGGGTTAAATATACAGGGGGTCCCCGACTTACAAACATCCAACTTACAAACGACTCCTACTTACAAACGGAGGGAGACAACAGGAAGTGAGAGGAAATCCACCCCTAGGAAGGGAAATTCACTCCTGTAAGAGTTAATATGGGAAAAAGGTGTCTCCACTGATGCTTTATCACCATTCCATGTTTCCCTAACAACCCAAAATTTTCAAAATCCAATTGTCATTGGGACAGAATGTGAGGTGAAATCTTCTGAACAGGGGCACAGACAGCAAAACAAATGTTACAGGGGTGATAACCCTTCTCTATGTTATCTAAAAAAACGTAAAAATAGATTATTTGGCTGGAGCTACACTTAAAAAATGTACCTGTTCCGACTTACAAACAGATTCAACTTAAGAACAAACCTACAGTCCCTATCTTGTTTGTAACCCGGGGACCCCCTGTATTGGGTCAGCGGCTCTGCAGTATGCGGGCATTATGGAGCAGAGACACTAAAAAAGTTGCTGTCTCTGCTCCATAATGCCGGTGTTCTGTCGACTACTGCAGATCGTCGGCTAATGCCTCAGACGATCTCTGCATGCGCAGTAGTGACGTCACTCTGCCAATCAGCTGGCACGACGCCAAAACTGCGATCAACGCAGCACATGCGCAGATTGTCTAAGGCATTATCCAACAATCAGCAAAGCGCGGAGGCAGAGTCTGATTGTCAGATACTGCCTCGCTCTCCAGGCTCCATGCAGTGTACTGTATAGTGTGTTTGGCAGGGGTCACGTGTTGCTGCGAGGGAGACTGAGGAGGAGGAGGCAGTGGCGGGAGCAGTGGAAGGTTTGTAGGGAAAGGTGGGGGGAGAGGAAGCCTGCCACACAACTCTGGCAAGTTCGGGAACAGCGGCGAGCACCTTCTCCTCACCAGGTGGGCGTCGGGGATTTTTCATTGCATCTCAGTGCTGCAGCCTGGCCGGCGTTCTGTCGATTACTGCAGATCGTCGGATAATACCTCCGACTATCTGCGCATGCACAGTGTTGAGGCCATCAGCTGGTGTGACGTCACTGATGCGAATTCGCAGATTGTCGGAGGCATCAGACGATCTGCAGTAATCGACAGAACACCGGCCAGGCTGCAGAGCCGCTGATCGAATATATTTAACCCTCTCATAGTCTAACCATTCTCCAAGAAATACAGCCCTGAAGAAGGGGGAGGCAATTCCCCCAAAACACGTTGGCTCTACTTGTTTACTTTTATCTTCAATAAACTATAAAGTTCATCAAGTGAGACTTATTTTTTATTTATTTTTTGGAGATCGGGCGGTCCTCTCCAATCACCCAAGTGTACACTGCGGAAACACCCCCATTGTCGTTATCAGAAAGGTAGTAGCCCTAGAACCCAACGAAGTCTATGACCTACAACTAGGATACAACCCATTGGAAGTAATTCCCTTTATACCCTCCACACAGTAACTTGCCACTAGGCAGCGGCACCAGTCCAGCACCGTCTTCCACTCACACTTGATACCCGCATGTTAAAATTGACAGTTTATTATATCTCCAATATGGGTGAGATTTGTCCCACAGTTCTCTCTGTGCCCATTATGAGGGATCTCTACTAATTCTGCTTGATTTGTATTTTATATTATAGAGAATGTAACGGCAGGAGCTGTTACAAACCTAATATGCACATATGACTCTGTACTTAACCAGTAATGGTAAAATAAGAGGGATTAAGTACAGTAACTCTTTAAATCATACGTTTGTACCAAAGGAAATCCTATCCTGCCTCTTTTCAACTAATTCAGGTGGAGTGTACCTTTAAGTAAATCTCAAACTACAATCCTGAAAGCTTGGAGTTTACAGTGATCTTAAAGGGGTTGTAAAGGTTCGTTTTTTATTTTCTAAATAGGTTCCTTTAAGCTAGTGCATTGTTGGTTCACTTACCTTTTCCTTCGATTTCCTTTCTAAATGTTTTTTTTCTTTGTCTGAATTTCTGACTTCCTGTTTCTCCTCAGTAAACTTCACACCATCATCCAAGCGGTGTTTAGTCAGCCAGAACAGCTTACTGAGGAGGAACAGGAAGTGAGAAATTCAGACAAAGAAAACAAAGAAAAAAAAACATTTAGAAGGGAAATCAAAGGAAAGGTAAGTGAACCAACAATGCACTAGCTTAAAGGAACCTACTTAGAAAATAAAAAACGAACCTTTACAACCCCTTTAAACCAGAAAAAAAAAAAAATCATATATTGTAGCAGCAGCTTACGGTGGCTGCATTTTGTTTTCTTTTTAGGCTTTTTTCCTTTATTTTTACCTGGTGATCAGGCTGGTAATAGACTTCCTGTTTTGCGTTGTCTCTATTCTGGATGGAGGAGCAACGGAGACATTTTTGGACAGCAGTATTGTTAGTTTGGGGGGAAGGGAGTGTTAGACTGGAAGATTTAGATGAACTTGACTAACAAATTAAAGCCAAAAACACTTTTAAAGTGGTTCTAAAGTCTAATGCCCCGTACACGCGACCGGACTTTCCGACAAGGTTGTTGGCTCAAACTTGTCTTGCATACACACGGTCACACAAATGTAGGTCAACAATTCCGAATGCGAGAATGCGGTGACATACAATACGTATGACGAGCCGATAAAAAGGAAGGATTTTTCCTTTTTCAATAGTCATGTGATATCTCCTTTACGAACGCTAGTTTTACAAGACCAACTTCCGGCAGTATTTGATTCCGAGCATGTGTGAACATTTGTGCGTCAGACTTGTGTACACACGATCAGACTTTCCGACAACAAAGTTTTGTTGGCGGAAAATTTGAGAACCTGCTAGCCAACATTTGTGGGTGGAAAATCCGACAGCAAATGTCCGATGGAGCATACACACGGTCGGACTTTCCAACAACAAGCTCCCATTGAACATTTCCTGTTGGTAAATCCGACCGTGTGTACGCGGCATAAGTGTTTTTGTTTACTTTAAAGTGGTTGTAAACCCATACATATACCCAGTGAATGGACTGGCCTCAGCTGATACACATAGATGAAACAAATCTCCCTACATAATTTAACCCCTTGGTGCCGGTTGCATGCAAATTTGTGGCAACTTGGCGGATGGGCCTTGGCACCAAGCGGCCGCATATTTGCATGAATTGGTGCAGTTACCAGCAGCTAACAGAAAGTTCCCAATCCCTGCTTGCAATTGGGAGTTTTCCGATCATGTGACCACCAATCACCGCAGTCACATGATCATAGACCCACCTCCTGGCATCCTAAACCTCTTAAAGGGCCGGGAGGCGTCGGCGCCAAGAGGTTAAACCTGCAGTCTTCTCTTTCTACATCTGTTCAAAGTCCAGAATTTACAAAGCTTGTCTAAGAATCCAGAAAAAAGGGTGTGGAGAGCTGCATTAACACTCTGCAGAGCTCAGTGAGCAGAGCTCAGTGAGCAGAGCTCTGAGAGCTGATTGGAGGGAGGAGACACACTACCCTCCAGACAGCACACAGGAACAGAGCTGAGGCTGTCAATCAGCTGGAGGTCCCTCCCCTGTCATCATTTTTCTCTTGGTGTCAGGAAAACTTGCCAGAAGTGATTCATGCTGATAACAGAGGAATGAAGCAGCAGACAGGAATGACACTTAGTGCTTTTAATTGAGACAAGTACACACTATAGAGGGATATGCTTTGTTAATTTTCTTAGGTTTACAACCACTTTGATGCATTCTATGCATTAGGCTGCTTTCACACGCCCCAGTGTGAAAGCAGCCTTAAGGTAAAAAATACCCAATTACCTGTTTCCCCCATCCCTAAACACTTTCCTGCTTCCAATTACCGATCCAGCGCTGTCCTGGTTGTCATTTCCTGCTCTCACAGGTGACACAGGCAGCACTGGAAGCCATAAATTCAATCCTCTAAGGAAGGAAAGGGTGGGGGGGGTTGGCCGAGATACACGCTGTGTGTGTCCATGGATGCACACAGCTTGGTTTGGGAGCGTGTCTGCACAGATCCCCCTCAGCACCCGGATTGTTGATGGGCACTTATAGGAAGAAAGAGTGGAAAGCACTGGTGGGGACTCCAGAAGAGGAGGTAAGGGACTGATCTGTGCAATACCCTTGCACGGAGCAGGTAAGTATAACATCTTTTTTTATTTAAAATAAAAACCTTTATTTCTGCTGGACAGCTTGGTCCATTAAAGCAGTGGTCTCAAAGTACCGGCCCGCGGGCCATTTGCGGCCCGCGGACTGGTTATAAATGGCCCGCAGCGGCGATCCCCAGCACACAGGGGGACCCGGACAGCAGAGGGATCGGAGCGGCGGCGGGGGGAGAGATCAGAGTAATCAAAACAGAGAGAGAGAGGCAACAGGCAGCTTTTGCTGGTGCAGAAGTTTTTAATAAAATAAATGCTGAAAAACTAACAGTCCACTCACTCTCCATGTCACAGCTGTATATGTCAGTCTGTGACGTCGGCTGTCCCATCCTCCTCCCCGATACATGCTGCTCTCACTGATATCTGTGGAGGAAGCCCATAACACAGAGCTGCGGGGAGACTGCAGTGAGCTGTCAGTCTGGGATGCTGCGACCAATCAGAGCGTTCTGGAGGCTTAACCACGCCTCCATCATCAGAGGCTGAGAGTTCACATGAGTTTCCCGCGGCTCTCTGTTTGCTCCACAGATATCAGTGATAACAGCAGCATGGAGAGGAGGATGGGACAGCCAACGTCACAGACTGACATATACAGCTCTGACATTGGAGAGTGAGTGGACTGTTTGTTTTTAAGCATTTATTTTATTAAAAACTTCTGCACCAGCAGTTGCCTGTCGCCTCTCCCTTATGTTTTGACCCTCCTGTGTATGTGCCACCCCCTCCTGGGTATTTGCCCCCCTCTCCTCTGTAATTGTCCCTCCCTCCAGTGTATTTGCCACCCCCTCCAGTGTATTTGCCACCCCCTCCACTGTATTTGCCACCCCCTCCTGTGTATTTGCCACCCCCTCCTGTGTATTTGCCACCCCCTCCTGTGTATTTGCCACCCCCTCCTGTGTATTTGCCACCCCCTCCTGTGTATTTGCCACCCGCTCCTGTGTATTTGCCACCCTCTCCTCTGTAATTGCACCCCCCCTCCTCTGTAATTGCCCGCCAATCTCTAATTGCCCCCTCCTCTATAATTGCTCGCCGCTCCGAACCCCCTGTGGTCCGGGCCTCCCTGTGTGCTGGGGCTTCATGATACCCCCTGTTGGCTGCCATCGGTGCTGGGTTAATAATGCGTTTTGCTGACATCAGTGCTGGGTTCAATAATGCGATTTGCTGACATCAGTGCTGCGTTCAATAATGCGATTTGCTGACATCAGTGCTGGGTTTAATAATGCGTTTTGCTGACATCGGTGCTGGGGGTTAATAGATCTCAGAAGGGAAACTGTAAGCTCAGCACACAAATATACACACATTGGGGGTTATTTACTAAAGGCAAATCCATTTTGCACTGCAAGTGCACTTCACTGCCGGTCTCTCCTAGTGGACCAGCACCGGGTGAAGACACTGCTGGATTCCTGGACAGGTAAGTGTCCTAAATGAAAAGTCAGTAGCTACAGTATTTGTAGCTGCTGACTTTTAATTTTTTCCACAGGAACTCCTCTTTTGAGCTGGGTCTACATGGGTCAGTTTTTTTCAGCCAGCGAGTTGATCGAAAAAGAAATGAGAAGATTACCCCATCCACACAAGTGAGGTGGGTGGAGGAAGCCTCACTATTGTGCTATTATTGCCAGCGTGGAGACTTCAGAATACACGGATCAGTTGCAGTCAATTGGTTGCAGCGCTAATTGAACAAAAAATTTCCAACAAGAGCGTTCATGAGAAGTCATCATTAAGGTGACATCTCACGAATGGTAATGACCAAAGGTGGATGGAAATTCAGCTGCTGCCTGCAGAACTGGCCAAATTTCGATCCATTTTTTGGCCAGCTTTAGGCAACTTCTTGCTAGTTTGGGGACAAATTAGGAATAAGGCTGGTGGGCAATGCAAGCTAATTGTAATCAATATAAGTTATCAATATAAGTTACACGTTAGGACCTTGATGGGCTAAAGGCATATATAAAAAGTTTATCCAGTTATATAATCATTTAAAAAATAAAGGGAATTAGAAGAATCAGAAATAGCAGAATCTTGATATCAGTCTCTTGTAATGCCCTGCACATCAGTACTGAGAGAGGAAGAGACAACACTCAATAGGGGCATTACTGCTTTGCACGGGGCTGTCAGACAACAGTTTGACCATGAGTACAGGAGGAGAGAGCATAGGTATGACCAGGGCTGGGACAAGGGGTGGGCAGGAGGGGCAGCTGCCCCTGGCGCAATGGTTTATTGCAGGGGTGGGGAGGGCACCCTAATCCTAAGGGAAAGGGGGTGCAGTTTGGCATCTTTGCCCTGGGCACTGGATGACCTTGTCCCGGCACTGGGTATGACCCTATCAGTGTGCTGCTTCTCTTTCTTTTTCCAATCACAGGCAGGGGGTGGGTGACAAAGTTTTATCATGTACAGTGTCTTAAAAAAGTATTCATACCCCTTGAAATTTTCCACATTTTGTCATGTTCTAACCAAAAACGTAAATGTATTTTATTAGGATTTTATGTGATAGACCAACACAAAGTGGCACATAATTGTGAAGTGAAAGGAAAATGATTTTCAATTTTTTTTACAAATACATATGTGAAAAGTGTGACGTGCATTTGTATTCAGCCCCCCTGAGTCAATACTTTGTAGAACCACATTTTACTGCAATTACAGCTGCAAGTGTTTTGGTGATGTCTCTATCAGCTTTGCACATCTAGAGAGTGACATTTTTTGCCCATTTTTGTTCGCAAAATAGCTCAAGCTCTGTCAGATTGGATGGAGAGCATCTGTGAGCAGCAATTTTCAAGACTTGCCACAAATTCTCAAATGGATTTAGGTCTGGACTTTGACTGGGCCATTCTAACACATGAATTTGCTTTGATCTAAACCATTCCATTGTATCTCTGGCTGTATGTTTGGGGTTGTTGTTCTGATGGAATGGAGAGTCTTTTGCAGACTCTAACAGGTTTTCTTCTAAGATTTCCCTGTATTTGGCTTCATCCATCTTCCCATCAACTCTGACCAGCTTCCCTGTCCCTGCTGAAGAACAGCATCCCCACAACATGCTGCCGCCACCACGTCTCACGGTGGGGATGGTGTGTTCAGGGTGATGGGCAGTGTTAGTTTTCCGCCACACATAGCGTTTTGCTTTTAGGCCAAAAAATTTAATTTTTGTCTCAACTGACCAGAGCACCTTCTTCCACATGTTTGCTGTGTCCCCCACATGGCTTCTCGCAAACTGCAAAGGGGATTTCTTATGGCTTTCTCTCAACAATGGCTTTCTTCCTGCCACTCTTCCATAAAGGCCAGATTTGTGGAGTGCACAACTAATAGTTGTCCTGTGGACAGATTCTCCCACCTGAGCTGTGGATCTCTGCAGCTCCCCAGAGTTACCATGTGTTACCTTGGCTGTTTCTCTGATTAATGCTCTTCTTGCCCAGCCTGTCAGTTTATGTGGACGGCCATGTCTTGGTAGGTTTGCAGTTGTGCCATACTCTTTACATTTTCGGATGATGGATGGAACAGTGCTCCGTGAGATGTTCAAAGCTTGGGATATTTTTTTTTAAACTAACCCTGCTTTAAACTTCTCCACAACTTTATCCTTGGCCTTCATGATGCAGTTTGTTCACGAAGGTTCTCTAACAAATCTCTGAGGGCTTCACAGAACAGCTGCATCTATACTGAGATTAAATTGCACACAGGTGGACTCTATTTACTAATTAGGTGACTTCTAAAGGCAATTTGTACTGGATTTTAGTCAGGGGTATCAGAGTAAAGGGGCTGAATACAAATACACATCACACTTTTCAAATATTTGTAAAAAAAATTGGAAGACCATTTATAATTTTCCTTCCACTTCACAATTATGTGCCACTTTGTGTTGGTCTATCACATAAAATCCCAATAAAATGCATATACGTTTTTGGCTGTAACATGACAAAATGTGCAACATTTCAAGGGGTATGAATACTTTTTCAAGGCACTGTCAGTTTAATATATATATATATATATATATAATATACATTCACATCAGTCCCTGCCCTCAAGGAGTTTACAATCTAAGGTCCCTAGCTCACAAATTTTATACATTATTGCATTACATTCTTTCCCGCCCATACTTGCTGGGGAAACTGTCAGCAGGGGCCCGGAAGTGACATCATACACGTCGCTTCTGGGTCAGGAACAAGATGAAAAGGAGAGCGAACTTGTGTCTGCTCTCTTCTACCCTGTGGCGCTCGTTATGCTAATCCTGGGCCCTGCAGAAGGGCAAGCAGAGCCTGGGATACATAGGTTTGCGTGGGCAGCTGGTGTGTGGAAGCAATCGGATGGCAGCGGAGCTGACAAGTGAGCCCATTGAGCCCGCAGCAGGACTAAATCTAGAAAGAAACTACCTGCCAGGCGTCCCGCACTTCATGTCCCAAGCGTAGGGCGATACAAATTGAACATTCCTGCAACAGTAAATGGGCTGACAAAAGCCAGGCGCCAGGACACAATTTATAGTTGCCATGGCAACCTGGGATTTGTTGAGCCCTGCTTTAAGATTTCATTGCTCTAACGACTTCTTAAACTGCAGCACCGTCAGGTCACTAGGCTGGTTATGTAATCTGGCAGGAATGGACCAAGCTGGCCCAAAGTATGTATGCAAAAAATATAATTACTGGAGTTCAGCTTAAGGGCTGGTTCACAACACAATTTCTGCGTTCGATGCGTGTTTTTAATGCGTTTTTTTTTGTATGGGTCAACGTCCTCTTTAAATTACACACAGGTGGACTCTATTTACTAATTAGGTGACTTCTAAAGACAATTGGTTCCACTAGATTTTAGTTAGGGGTATCGGAGTATAGAGGGCTGAATACAAATGCACGCCACACTTTTCACATATTTATTTGTAAAAAATGTGAGGAAAAGGAGCAAAAATGCAGAAAAGATGCAACAAAATGGGTGGGACTTTATATGAAGCTCATGGTAACAAAATGAATAGAGTGGTGGATAGTAAAATATTTATAGATACATGTTTACATACTTTATGAAATTCAAACAAATAAATGCACACTTCCATGGTGCCAATTTCTAAGACGGTAATATCTAATAGTAACATATTTATAAACATTAATCACATGATAAGATTGAGTCCACCAATATTCATGATTGGGTATACACAATTGAAAAATAGCATCTATGGTCTTTCTGATCCCTGTCACAATAAAACTTGTATACATGGGCACATATCTTAGTGGGTGTGCAATTACACGACATCTGGTAACTCGACGCGTTTCACGGCTGTAAGCCGCTCTTCAGGAGCAGACATGTGATGTATATGCAATGGGAGAGTAAAAAAGGCCACCATCCCAGCTGTGCAATTTCCATTCATGTATTTCAGCAGTATATTCAGCAGTTTGCCTGAAGTTCAGGTTTAAGAGCAGGGGCAGCCAGCCATTAGGGGTGCACGGGTGCCACCCCTATATGGTTAATGGATAGAGTCATGCATAGCATGACTATCTGCGGCCACCCCATATTCATGCATCCGGCATCTCTCAGGACGCCGGGTGCATGAATTGCAGCGGAGAGGGTGTTTTTTTGAAGTACCTGATTAGAGCCAAAAGCTCTAATAGGCTTCAAATTAGAGTTGACTCGGAGCGCAGAGCATTGCACTCTGAGCCCACCCAGGTGTGTTAGAAAAGCAAATGAATGTTCGCTTTTCTAACACTGAATCGCCTCTCCGCCAATCAGGAAGTGCGGTCTGATACCAGTTTCCCGATTGACTGAAAGGTCAGGTGATCCTATTAGATGCCGAGGGAGATGCGTGGCGCAAGGCACCGTTGATCCACACCACAGGAGGAGGAATAAAGCTGCTGGACATGCTGCCCACCGCCCACTTCCTAGATGGGGTAAGTGCGGGGCTTTGATGTGTTGGCTGTCCCCCCGGTTGCCACCGCCGATCGACCGGGGGTGGTGTTTGTTTCTCACCCCCCAAAAGGAAAAAAAAAAAAACACCAGCCGCCACTGTTCAAGAGTTAGAGGAAGGACTAGGTCCCTTGGCATATAAAAAAATGTTTTATGGGCAGCTACATGAATATGTACAGGTACATTTGGTAAAATTAACAAAAGGGTATAGGGAACTGAATATACTAAATTTACATTTACATTTCTCTTAATATTTGGATAACTAAATGAAGTCAGCAGTGCGATGCTATTGTCCAATCTACAAATCACTCATTTAACGCAGTAACAAAACTATGGAAATAAGCATGTAAACTTGCAGAAGGCACATCAAGAATAACTTTAAAACTGAATAAAAGAAACAATTATTGCAGTTTAGTATTCATGACAAATAATTGACTGCAATTCAGTGGCGGCTGGTGAAGTTTTAGGATGGGGGGGTGCCAGACCCCGCCCTTCCTTTTATATCCCTCCCACTTATAAGCCACACCCCTTTTATAATCCACCCATTCTGTCCCCTGTATTCCACTTGTTTCCACCCATAGTGTCAGGAGTATACAGCTTAGCATCACAGATACGGTATATAGAACAGCATCACAGATAGTGTATATAGCATCCCCCCCCCCCCCCCCCCGCGGCACACTCACAGCAATACCCCCCCCCCAGGCTGGTTTGCAGCTGACAGCCCCCTCGGCTTGTGGCACACTCACAGAAAACCGCCCCGTGGGTGGCTTGTGGCTTCCAGCAGCCCCCCCACCCTTGTGGCTCACAGCACACTCACAGCAAACAGCAGAAGTGGCAATGGAGTCCGCTCCTCATGCTTCCTCTGTTCCTCTTTTGCCAAAGCGCTGGGCATCCAATAGGATTGCCTGACGCTTTGGCCAATCGGGAAACAGGTCTCACTGACCTGCCTCCTGATTGGCGGGGAGGCACTGTGGTGTGAAAATGAATTTGCTATGGTCACGCAATTGGGTGCGAACAGGGCGCACTCTCTGCACCCCAAGCCCACCCTTTTTTTAAGCCCATTAGAGCCTCTGGCTCTAATTGGGTGCGTAAAGAAAAAACACCCCTCCTACCCCCGCCATAGGAGTTAGGCGTCCTGAAAGGGGCCGGGCGCATGGATAGGGAGACGGTGGCAGGGATAGGGAGACGGTGGCAGGGATAGGGGGGGCGGTGCCCGTGCGACCACAATGCACGGGCCGTCACTGCTTTAATGTAGCCAGTGTAAGTACCAAAATCTATGGAATCCTTTGTACAGGACTAAGAGAGAGAGAGGCAAAACTAGGAGCCAGTCTGGTGAGCTGTACACTCTGGCTGACATGGAGCATGTTGATAGGAGGGGAGAGCTAAGTGTGCAGAAATACTGCTCCAATGGATAGCTGTGGACAGGGAGGTGACTTGGCTCTGTTGTATAACTTCAGTATAGAAAAGCCAAGCCAGCAGCCTGGTTGTGCCGTCTATCACAGCTGTGTACCTCTCAGAACTGGATGGAAACAAATACAAACTCTTTGGCAAGTAAAACGCCTCCTATATAAATTGGCACTGTGTATTCGGTTGTTCCCATGGATGGAGGGCAGAAGCTGGAGCGGCATCAGTTAACTTTTTGAGTTAACCAGCAGGTTATTGGTTGCTAGGAAGCCAGGCAGTCCTAGCAACCAATCACCAGGTTGCAAAAATGAAAAGTTAACTCTGGCAGTATCCGCCTTCCATCCAGTACTGCGCTGCCTCCCGCTCTCCGCTCTACTGTACACCTGTGTAAGGTAGGAGAGTGCTACCTACACACTGGTGTGTGTTGGTGGGGGTGGGGGTGCAGAGGACACCACTGGGGGGTGGAGCAAGGGGCGGAGGACAGTACAGTAGGGGGGGCACGGTGATGTGAAGGGGCAGAGGACACTACTGTGTGTCGATTGGGGGACAGAGAAAACTACAGTGGGGGGGGGATATGTGAAGGGGCAGGAGGCCACGACAGTGGGAGACGTGATGTGAAGGGGGCAGAGGGCAGTACTTTATAGGGGGCAAAGGACACTACTGTGCAGATGGGAGGGGCAAGAGTACATTGCTGTGGGGGAGGGGGGGGGGGTGATGTGAAGGGGGTCACAGGACACACCATGTTGTTCTTCATGCTTTCTTTTTATTGGGGCCTTGATAGTTTTTTTTTTTTTTTTAAAGGGCACCACCCTCCCAGAAATCTTTGATTTCCTCCATGCTGTCTGGTAGATTTCAACCCCTAAAAGGTTGCCTACCCCCGATATTGAGAATTTATTAAGGTAAAAAACCTTCAGCCTTTAAAACCACTTTTAGGCGGGACTGTACCTGAAATTTTTTTTTTAAAAGCCAGCAGCTACAAATACTGCAGCTGCTGACTTTTAATAAATGGACACTTACCTGTCACAGGTTCCAGCGATGTCGGCAGCAGAGGCTGATCAATCGCTCGGCTCTCTGCTGCTGCCGGCGCCATTCTCGGTGAGGGAATCAGGAAGTGTCGCCTTTGCGGCTTCACTTCCCAGTTCCCTACTGCGCGAGTGGCGCAGCGAAATGAGAATCGTCAGCACTGTCTGCCGGGACACGCGTGTTTCCCGGCAGACAGCGCGCCGGGACAGGAAGTGGCGTAAACTCCCGTGGGAGTTTATGCCCGGAAGTGGGTTTAAATACTTGTCTTAGACGGGTATCTGCACCCCTCTCCCCCCTGAAAGGTGCCAAATGTGACACCGGAGGGGGGGAGGGTTCCGAAAAGCGGAAGTTCCACTTTAGGGTGGAATCCCGCTTTAAGGTTAACACTGCAAAAATAACACAAAACGTTGTGCTAAGAAAAGACCTATCCTTTCCCTTTAGGCTGCTTTCACACCTGAGCGGTGCGGGGCGGCGACGGTAAAGCAGCGCTATATTTAGCGCTGCTTACCATCGCTTTACCCGCGGTATGCGGCCGCTAGCGGGGTGGTTTTAACCCCCGCTAGCGGCCGCAAAAGGGTTTAAAAACCTCCGCAAACCGCCGCTGCAGCGGCGGTTTGCGGGCGGTATCCCCGCGGTTTCCCATTGATTTCAATGGGAACGAGCGGTATAGGAGCGGTAAATACACCGCTCCTACACCGCTCCAAAGATGCAGCTAGCAGGACTTTTTTTACCGTCCTGCTAGCGCACCGCTCCAGTGTGAAAGCCCGCCGGCTTTCACACTGGAGTGAATGGGGTCGGTTTTTTCAGGCGGTGTACAGGCGCTATTTTTAGCGCTGTACCGCCTGAAAACCGCCCCAGTGTGAAAGGGGCCTTTTAGTAAAAGATGTTCAATGATACCATTTCCTACTGAAATGATTTTTCTTCTCTGAAGACATAGGGGCAGTACATAAATTACTCACACATTAAATTTCAATTATGTGAGTCAAGTAGACCCCATCACCTTCCGGTAAAGGATAACTCTCAGAAGCAGAGGGTGGTAAAGGCTTTTAGATGTGACACAGAACAGCCTTTTCCCCAAATGCAATACACAAATCTGTTGAGCTATATTGGCAATTAAACCTTGATTGTGGTGTAATCAAAGATATGTAATATATTCAGGAGACTTCACACATGGATCAAAGTGTTCCTGCTCTGCAATGGATTCAACTCCGCATTTATTTTTGGAATAGAATTAGACACTATTGGTAAATGGGTTAGAGGGAAAGCTGTTTAGAATAAGAATTTAAATGGGAGAATTACTTCTCATTACTCAATCTCAGGCTCTTTGCCTGGCTCAGCGTTCTTTATTGAGCCACCAACACAATTTCTGCCCAGAGGTGAGAAGCACTAAAACTCCTGAATGCTGAGAAAAATAACTTTCTGCCAGAGCCGCAGGAAGGAAACCTTTAGGAAGAACTCTGGGATAAACGAAATCTTCTCTATACAGTAGTTACTGACATCAGACATGTTGGTTTAGTTAAAGAGAACCAGCTAAAGACCAACTCCAGTCAAGTTTTTATTGGCATCTGTAAAGATTATCCCTTCAAAGCAAGGATAAGAAACAAAAGAGATCTGTTAGTTAAAGCAGCACATAAAACACACACGATGTTATCTCCTTCCCAACCAGTGTCATTAGTACAGTCACAGTGTATAGTATTAGCATTGGTTACTGTATTAGTGTTACTGGTGATGTCAGTGGCAGTTAGTTCTCCCCAGCGTCAGTTAGTGTCAGATTGGCCGCCACACTATCGCAGTCCCATTTATAAGTTGCTGATCACTGCCATTACTAGTATAAAAAAATACAATATAATTACTAGGGTTGCACCGATACCAAGACAGAGTACAAGCACCAATACAGATTCCCGATACATTTTTTTAATGTCAAGTGACAGTTTTCAAAGCACAATATAGACTAACGATATCTTCTTTATAATTATTAAGACTAAAGGGCACTGATTTGCAGCACTGATGGGTGCCACTAATGGCTGGCACTTGTGGGCACTGATAGGTGGCACCGATATGTGGCACTTACTGATGGCCACTGATTTGCATCAATGATGGCTAGCACTGATGGGCACTGATAGGTGGCACTTATGGGCAATGATAGGTCAAACTGATTGGTAGGCTGCGGCAATGATATGCAGCACTGATAATTGCTGGCAGACTGGCATGAAAAAATGAAATCGGTAAAGAGTAGAGTATACAAGAGCCCATCTTGATACATCCTGCACTCGGCCTCAGTAAGCCTAGTCAGAATGCAGCAGCAGACATCTTGTTACACCCAGCCTATATAGTTAGTGAACTATATGGGCTGGGTGTAACAAGATGTCCGCTGCCGCCTTGTGACTGCAGGCTTACTGAGGCCGAGTGCAGGGTGTACAAAGATGAGTGTCGCGTTGTACAGTGTCTGACGGAGTCTCGGGCCGTCACTTCCGTTAACGATTTTGACGGCCCGGGTCACTGATTCTGATGAGCGGCACATGCGGCTGCGACCCACACCCCTGCCCCATAAGCTTACCTTCTGCTGCAAGGACTCACGCTCCGCTTTCTCTGTCCACTGACTTCCGGGAGCCTCTGCATGTAAAAGGTATCGGGTGAAGCATAAGGAGCATTTACCTGAGTACAAGTACTCAAGCAAATACTCTGTATCGGCACCGATACTGATATTAGTATCGGTGCAACCATAATAGTTACCAAAGTTTGGAGATGCTATAACTGTTATGCAAACCAATCAATATACACTTTAAGATTATTTTTTTTAACAAAGACATGTAGCAGAATACATTTTGGCCAAAATTTATAAAGAAATTTGATTTTCTTTTTAAATGTTTATTAGATATGTTGTATAGGAGAAAGTAATATAGTTTTTATTCAAATTTTTCAGCTTTTTTTTTTGTTTATATTGCAAAAAATAAAAAAAATCCCAGTGGTGATCAAATACCACCAAGAGAAAGCAATATTTGTGTAAAATAAAATAAAAAAAAAATGATACAAATTTTGTTTGGAAATTGCGCAGTCATGCAGCGCTGTACCCAGTTAAAGTAGCGCAGTGCTAAATAGCAAAAAAAGTGGTTAAACCCTTGCTGCAGCACTTACCAGATAAACAAAGAGTAAAAGAAGGTCAGATTTATTACTGTACATGTAGCTTGTAATGTAAAACGTGATCACTTCTGCTCTACCCCAAAATCAAAATTGTAATATCCTAAATACAGTAAATCCACACTAATTTATATGTGAAAAAGAGGGTGCCACTCACATGTGCATTCCCGCAGGAAAGTAACAAAATGTATATACAACTATGTGGTGCAACTTTTATAGTGAAATCAAAAATAAATACAAACGGCACTGTGATCAATATGTGACAATAAACATCTATGTTACTGTGCATCCAATGACACGAAATTATATAATCACCAGTCCGCATGCTTATAATATCTCGGTCTTCCACATTTCATTATAAAATGTGAAAATAAAATAATATTATTAATGACACAATAAGTCCCACAAATTAAATCATCCACTGCGTGCTCAAGTATTAGACTTATCCTCACCATCATGCAATGTGTATCCCGTCACCTTCACTCAAATGCGCTCACCTCAACACTTGGACCTTATAGTATACGTGGTTAGGTCTAATGCGCTTATTCCCCCTGGGGCATAAATAAGATGGTCTTTCCTTTCCAGATATCTTTCCTTGGTGGTATTAGATTGTTGATGTCCCTTTAAATGGCCCTCAGCCTCTTATCCTTGGCTTCCAGTGGTCTCAAAGAAAAACAGGTAGGGCTCTCATGGTGTAGTAATTAAGGTGTGCCAATTTTATTAAAAGAAATGCACTTGCATAGAAACAGAATTTATGTGCCTTTAACCACATCAGCCCCGAAAGATTTTACCCCCTTCTTGACCAGAGCACCTACAATTTGGCACTGCGACACTTTGACTGACAATTGCGCATGAAATGCTGTACCCAAACAAAATTTGCGTCCTTTTTTTCACACAAATAGAGCTTTCTTTTGGTTCTATTTGATCACCTCTGCGGTTTTAATTTTTTGCGCTATAAACAAAAAAAGTGACAATTTTGAAAAAAAAATATATATATTTTTTACTTTTTGCTATAATAAATATTCCCCAATTTAAAAAAAAAAAAATAACAAATTTCTTTATCAGTTTAGGCCAATATGTATTCTTGCATATTTTTTGTTAAAAAAAACACGCAATAAGCTTATATCGATTGGTTTGCGCAAAAGTTAGAGTCTACAAACTATCGATTTATGGCATTTTTATTTAATTTTTTTTTACTAGTAATGCAGTGATCTGTGATTTTTAGCAGTATTGCGACAGACAGATCGGAGACTTTTGACACATTTTTGGGACCATTGACATTTATAGAGCGATCAGTGCTATAAATATGCACTGATTACTGTATAAATGTAATTCCACTGGCAGGGGAAGGGGTTAACAGTAGGGGCCATCAAGGGGTTAAACTGTGTGTTCCCTCAATGTGTTCTAACTGTGTGGGGATGGGACTAACTAGGCGAGATGACAGATCGCTGTCCCTACTTTGTAGGAACACACGATCTGTTTTCTCTCTTCTGACAGCACAGAGATTTGTGTGTTTATACACACAAATCCCTGTGCTGGCTCTTGTGCACGCGATCGCGCCGGCCAGCCACGTGCATCGGGTCCCCCTGCTGTGCAGCGGGCGCGCCTCTGGCGGTGCTCGCGCCCCCGGCGGTGCTCGCGCCCCCTCTGGTGGCTCTTCTGGGCAAAGCCGTGTATATATATATATATATATATATATATATATATATATATATATGGGATTTCGCCCAGGAGAGCTATTCTGCCACAGTATATATGCATGAGTCGGCCGGGAACTGGTTAAAAAAGTTGTGCAGCCACGATCCAAACACCCAGCAGCTGTCAGCGTCACCCGGCTCCTCCCACACGTTATGTCACTGTCCTTGTGACTTCCTCAGGGAAGGATTATTGATAAGATTGTTATTAGGTCCAAATGTTGAGGTGAGCGCATTTGAGTGAAGGTGATGGGATACACATTGCATGACAGTGAGGAGCACGCAATGGGTGATTTCATTTGTGGGACTTATTGTGTTATTAATATTATTGTTATTTTATAATAAAAAGTGGAAGACACAGAGATGTTACAAGCATGCGGACTGGCGATATATAATTTTGTGACATTTGGATGCACAGTAGTTGTAGGTGTTTATTGTCACATTTGATCACAGCGCCATTTGTGTTTATTTTTGATTTCACTATAGAAGAGGGCGCAGCATAGTTGTATATACAATGTATACAATTTTCCTCTGGATCAACTGTGGGTTCCTCTGGATCAACTGTGGGTATAGAATGGGGTTTATTGGATTGTACGATATATTTTATTTTTATTTATTATTTCTTTTTTTTTTATTATGGTTGAACTGGATGGACTTGTGTCTTTTTTCGGCCTAGCTAACTATGTAACTATGTACATAGTTGTATATACATCTTAGCATAACTTCTCCCACTCCTAGCAAGCCTCCGTTTAGTAGCAAGCAATAAGGAGTGGACCATAATAGAGGGGAGGGACCTGTGTCGTGCACTGTACTCCAAGTAAAGGATTTTACAGGCAAGTCAAAAATTATATTTTCTTAACCCCTTCCTATCTATAGGACATACCTGTACGTCCCTGGATGGGAAGGGTGATATCTCTGTCATTGCTGCAGCAATGGTCAAAGGTATAATTTTTTTTTTAGATCTGGCGATTCTGCACAAAGTAAAAGTAATCCGAGAGACTATAGAGCCACTGGACTATTTTTTACAGGTGGTGGGAGGAGGTCCCCCCTCCTTTCCGTGCTGTCTTTACTGGGGAGCCTGGTAAGGATGCGACTGGTGGCATCCGGTCCCTGGGACACGTGAGAGAAGCGGATGTTGTTCCTCCCACTGAGTGATGTCAGAAAATGTAAGTAATAGCGATTTGGTCACTTAGTTTGTTTCATGTAAACAAGCCGTTCCTGGCTTCTAAAAGCATCTGATCAAACAGATCTCAGTGTGATCAGATGCTTTGGAGACCAGAGGATACATACGGGTCTCATAGACCCCAAATCTCACTGTAAAGAGGACCTGTCATGGCCCATGCTATCCTAAGAAATGTTGTTTATACCTCGTGATAGCAATAAAAGTCATAAAAAAAATAAAGAGCAATGTAAAAAAAAAAAAAAAAAATCGAATAATAAAAAAATAAAAAAACGCCCCCATGTTCACACGCAAATGCGAATGCGCATGGTGGTCCTGCACGCATATGTAAACAGTGATCGCACCACACATGTGAGATATCGATGAGAATGTCAGAGCGAGAGCAATAATTTTAGTGCCAGACCTCCTGTGTAATTTTAAACTGGTAACCTGTAAAGGCTTTTAAAGCATCACCTATGGAGATTTTTAGGTATTGTAGTTTGGCGCAATTCCACAGGTGTACGCAATTTTAAAGCATGATGTGTTTGGTATCTATTTACTCAGCTTTTATATTTTAGCAAACAATTGGGTTTTATATATATATATATATATATATTTTTTTTTTTTTTTGTATTAAATTTCATCAGTATTTTTTCCCAAAAATTTGCATTTGAAAAGCCACTGGAGCAAATATTGAATACTCTGCTTTAAAGAATATAAATATATATATATATTACACACACACACACACACAGTGTGTGTGTATAATGTGTATGTATGTGTGATTTTTACATGTAGGAGAGGAATATCAGAATTAGCCCGGACTGGAACTGGTTAATAGTACCTTACAGGACACAGGATCTTGGGCCCCTTTTACACAGGGCAGACCTGTCTGACGGACTCTGCTTGCTCAGCGGGTCTCCCCTAATCCCCACTGAGCAGGCAGATGACAAGTCCGTCTCCGCTCACTGTGCAGAGATGGGACCTGTCAGAGTCCTGCTCTCCTCTATGGGGAGATCGGATGAAACCGGACCGCCTGACCGTTTTCATCTGATCCACCAGACAGATGGAAAATAGGACCCACTATCTGTCTGTATTTGGCGGACAGGATCGGATAGCAGCGGGTTTCAGCAGACATTTCTGTTGACATCCGCCGCTAAATAGGGGAGACTGGATGGTCCGATCAGGTCCGCCTGAAAAACTGACAGGTGGACCCGATTGGACAGCTCTTGTAAAAGCAACTGAGGGGTGGGCAACCCAGCAAACACCAACAGGTCCATGTAACAATCAGAGGGCTAGAAAACTCAGAGGGCAATCTGAAGCAGCTTATACTCAAAACTAGCATCAGAAGAGGCCTGAACATCCATCTGGTAATACTTAAAAGTGTGAACAGAAGGACCAGGTGGCAGTCTTTGCAAATCTGGAGAACAGATGCCTCATGCTGAGAAGTCCATGAAGCACCGACAGATCTGGAGGATGTGTGATAAAAGAAAATGAAGAACATTTATCCTTCAGACTCTAGGCTTGATTGATGACTTGGAACCCGACAATAATAAAAACAAGAGGCATGATGTCCCCTACAGGGACCCTCAGGAATGACAAGCAGTGAATCTGATTACTTGGTCGGCCTTGCATATCCTTCCTGGTACAGGTATAGTTCCCAGAGGCACTGCTGCAGAGATAACTAATTCTGAAAGCTGCAGTGGCTATGAGAAGCTTAATAAAAGAGCCCTAATGCAGAAATTAGCAAAGAAAAATATGAAATAACATTAAAAAGGTTTATTTTTTTCTCTAATTAAAGACATCTGTACAACTAATGGCACAAGCAAAAAACTTGCTGGGAGTGGATTATGCTAGAAGTGTTCTTACAGCTTTGTTTTCCAGTATCCAATCATCTGAAGGTAGCTGCATGACCCATAGCATAAAGCCTGGTACACACCAATAGTTGTGATGAGAACAAAAAACATAAAGACTGCATCCGTCGGAGCCGCTGTTCTAACAATCCGATGTTAGTACAGCAATCTCCCCCGCTGAACTGTTGTGTTCTTGTGGGGGGGGGGGGGGGCGGGGCGCATCCCCCTGTCACAACACTTCAATCAGCCCTCTCTGCCATTGGCTGAGAGCACTGATCTGTGGTTGGTTGGCTGCGGTTTCTCCACTGGCTGACATACACACGGGGCGAATGTCGGCTGTTTTTTATTGAACCGGCCGATGTCTCCTGACCTTTGGCCCGTGTATGTGGGGATTAAGATGGTGTCTACTGTATTAGTAATTAGATTATTTGTAGAAATGGCTACTGCCAAAATAAATGTTTGGTGAGAGTGTCTGCCTGGGTTTTAATAATAATAAACACCGCACGCCAGACTTCCCTTTAGATGTGACAGTAAATAATAAAAGAATGAACATTGCTGAGGTTGTGACCTATTATACAACAGGCTGCATGCAATATAAACAGAACTCAATATTAAAATATGGGATTACCAATTAAATGTAAAATAAACATGTTTGCTTTGATACATAGGGAAGGGTTAGTCCCATTGTTGCTGCATTTACAGCTGGAAATAACCACAGTGGGCTAGAGGAAAAAAATTCAAAATGACAAAGTTTAATCTCCAAATGCTTTTTATTTTTATAAAATATGTTAGTACATATATTTTATCCACATTTCCTTCCACACATCCCTCTAATTATAAATTCCCACAGCCAGACATGTCACCAGCACTGTGAGCACTGCCTGCTGGATAATCCCATCCTCTATTTGGCCGGAGTGCTGGATTTGGCAAAAATAAAATCTGAAGAAGGAACCACAATGGCCAGAGAAGCAGCAGGACCAAAAGCAGTGGTCCATACGAGGCAGGGAAAATCCAGTCTTCCACTAGGTTAAGAAAAAACGTTTCACTCTTGTTTGCTGGCTAAATGAATACTGTGCTGCCTCATCAGAGAGCTGCCAAGGGCTTGGGCATGAGCGCTGAATCATATCAGAATCATGGCTGGATGCCCAGTAATTCATACTTAATTCACCTTGATTATGCAAAATTGCATAAGAACTAATGTGTGTGTATACAGGCAGCATAGAGCGAACGTTGCTGTATCTGTCTGACTCGCATGCAGAGCACATACAATTGTTACCAAAGCTGACTGCAAGTCTTTATGGTGAATGGATGCTAATGCTCATTTGCACTTTGGTGACCAATGGATGCATGGGAAAAGTCCAAAATGTGTTCAGAGAACAGCAACATGATAATGGGTAGCTAAGGAATAAACCTTTAAAGTGTGCAGCCTCTAATGCTGAATATTTGGGTTCACTGTAGTGCCACTACCTGCCCCATTTTGGTCTTGAGGGAGGCTGTAAAATTCATGGGCTTTGGGTAGAGTGGGAAGTACCCCATACCCTGCATGCAAATGGTCTTTTCCTAAGCCAGACTGGTCACAAAAGACCTTGCCAATCAGACAGCTGCTCCAATGTCATGTATCGTGCATCGGAGAATGAGCAATCTTTGGCATGCCTGCTTCTTAGATTAAGTAGTGGAACTTCCCCACGTACCTCTGTACCAGTACCGGGCGCTCCTCATACTGTTGGCCTTCATAGTACTGCGTCACCCAGTGAGAAGGCCATTTTGTTGGTGGGTTTTCAGGAGCCCTTTATTACCCAGCTCTCCTTTCCACTGTTTATAATCTAGGTGGTCTCCGTGGGTAAGAAATGGGACAATCTTGGAGGGGGATGGCTACCATTTAAGTAGAGGCTTCTCTTGCTTCTCTACAAACTTTTGTTACAGATAAAGCATCAGCACTTGCGCCAATAATTACTTGAGTGCTCATAGAGCCGTTAGTATTAACACGGTGGTATTACTATAAGCCCTAGCTGGATTTTTAGTGGTTCAGTCCTGTCCCTGTGGCTGTTGGGCATGAAATATACCGGCAGGGCACTTACCTGAGATAAGACAGCAGGCACAGAGTGAGATGACTGTAACAAGCAGGCATGGACACCCCTGATGGACATAATTTCACATTTGGTGGAGGGTTGGTTAAATAACAATAAATATTTCCATCCTATCAAGTGTATGAGTGCAAATTGGCAGGTGAAGGGCTGAGGGTTAGTGCATGACCTGTTATAAGAGAAACATGGGAGCTGCCAGTAATGGAGTAATTCGAGTGAGCAGAGTCAGAGGTTAGAATCCTTCATCTCTGTACTTGTTCAGAGACTCGCATGAACGCCATGCCACCAGCATTTTATAAAGAGATCAGCCTACATTTTTCTCTTATGGCAGGTTTTCGGTAAGCTGCATTCTCACTTCTAAATCCTAACTACTATGAAATGCAAATTATACAACATACATAAAAGCAGCTTTGGCCTCCAGTTTTAGCTGTTCTGGTGAGATCAGGGATATTTGCCCTTGTTTTATAACGGTGTCCTTTACTGGGAATCTTTAGACTGCTTTAAAAATGACTCTGAAGGTTTATTTGATACTTTCATTAATAGTTTAAACTTGCGTACAGCGTCTGATTCACCAGGACCTAAGTGACTTTATGTACGATATTAAAAAGGGGGTGATTGGGCACTTTTTGTCATGATGAGTTTGGACTGGAAAGCAGTCTGACAAGTTTCGGGCTCTGGTGTGGAAATGTGTATGTCAATACCTTTAGTTATCTTCTGCTGTGCTCATGTTTTGAAGTCAGAGGGATCTATAAAGGTTCTCATTTATCCAGGTCATGGCATAGCAGTCACATTCAGCTGGACTTGTTCTGTAATGTTGAAGACATTTCACTTTTTATCCAATTATCTTCTTCAGATATGAAGAAGCTGCTTAATTAAAGCGGAACTACGCTGTCTCTGAGAACCAATAACCATATTTAATTCATTTTTAATATTCAAAGCAAAATTACCCGTCTATTCATGTCTCCATGCTTTATTTGCAGAGAAATCACTTTGAAAAACACCCCCTAGCATTTCTGGCTGTGGCCATCTTGAGTAAGGGCAGATGATTCATGTAGCATTCACTTTTTGAACCTATCTGCCCTTAGCTCAGGCATGTGGGCAGGGGGGTATATTTAGCTAAGAAAACCCCCCTGAAGACTCAGACAATATATGTCATTGCCAAGGCCTGGAAATTAGGAAGTAACTGAAGAAATGTTAAAAAAAAAATAAAAGAATTTTAAAAACCAGTAAATATGATATACTTTCCTATCTATTTACTAATGCTAGCAGCATAAGGATTAAAAATAGTCAATGTTAATTGAGAGAGTGAAGTTCCACTTTAAGCAGTAAAATTCTTCTAAATTACAGAAGAAACCCAAATGAATGTGACTGATTTCCACTAGCCACACTGTTCTATATATATATATATATATATATCTGTAAAGAGTAGGCCAGGGTATATCCAAATTCCGTTATCTGCAAATGTTCCCACAGTCATGGTGGACAAAGTCATAAAAGGGGTTTTTAATATATGAAGATCACATCTCAAGCCATCCTCTCGCATTTCCCAGACAAGCAATATACATATATTATATATTTATTTAATAATCAATTGACAATTTTTTTTGAGGTTTCACCATAGCCCTTTTCCTCTTTCCTAGTTCCCAAAAACAGACTTCTACTTTAAATAAGGACATTTTAGATCCTCTCAATTTTTAATTTTTTTTTAATCTCTGCCAAAATGCCTGTTAGAAATATTTCACTACTTCCTGTCCTGGTGACACCCAAGGCTTCCCTTCTATTAATGGTCCTATATAGAATCCACTAGGTACTGATGACAGTGTCACTGCCCTGGGTTTCCCTGAGGAAGAAAGTGATGGGAAATTTGCCCAATGGAGGCACAGCAGAGGATCCTAAAATAAAATTAGGATGTTTGGTTGGTATTGTACTTTAAAGGTCTGTCCTGGCAATCAGGAGGGAGAGAGTAGGTAGTATATGTTCTAACCTATTCTGAATATGCTTACCAAGGGCTACTGGGATTTAGACACTGAGCTGGCAATCTAGGCACTTGAACACTGGTATTTATTGGTGTTAAAGGGAAAATGTTGAGAACTCTGCAACTTGCGCTGTATTGAACATACAGTATATAATTAAATCTGCAAAGCTAGTTTTCTTCCCATAAAGTGTGTTTTTACATAGAGCAGGATTGAACTGTCCCTTAACAATGAAGGCTTGGTTTAGAGGTGACAATGTTGAGTGAACGAGGTCACTGTCTACCAGCAGCGACTAATGGCACCTCAATAAAACAGCTTAATGGTTAAGAGGCACACTGCTTTATACCCTCTTAGTAAAAGCAGAACATAAGGCAAGATCTCCAGTAATGAAAACACACAAACAGTGTCAGCTATCAGATATTATAAATGCCCTATAGCTTTAACAGTTTTGAGCTAAATAAAATTGTTAAATTTATAGATTTTTTATATATAGATTCATTTTTCCAAAACTATTGTCATCTACTAAACATGAAATATATGAAGGAGCTTAATGCTCAATCGAACGTCATCTAGTAAGCATGAAATGTATGCACTTAAGGCTTAAAAGATTGTTTTTGGTTCTCTCCGACCATGTTATCATTTAATCAGCACTTGCTGCATTTGCTATTGCAGCTATTGTCCTCCCGGCCAGGTACCGCATGCTACGGAGAGAGTAACGGTTCAGGTGTAATGCCTGAGACTGCATGGCATGACTCAACATGAGAGGAGGAGCCTACAGCGAGTTTCCCCAGCTTTTCACGACTCAACTATTCTCCTGGTTCTCGTCAGGTGCTTGCCATCTCACCACCCCTGTGCGCTGACGCACTTCCATCTCTGCATCTTCGTCCTGGATTTAAAAACAATAGATCTGTCAGTTTCACAGTATTTAAGTAAAATATTTAGAATCTTATACTGAATTTTTAATATATTAACCACTTCAATACTGGGCACTTTCGCCCCTTCTTGCCCAGGACAATTTTCATCTTTCAGCGCCGTCACACTTTGAATGACAATTGCGCAGTAATGCAACACTGCACTCAAATTACATTTTTATATATTTTTTTGAGACAGGTAGAGCTTACTATATTGGTATTTAATCACTGCTGAGTTTTTTTGCTAAAGGAAAAAAAGACAGAAAATTTTGAAAAACAAACTTCTTTTCTTCATTTCTGTGTTAAAACTTTGCAAATAAGGATTTTTTTTTTCTTCATGAATGTGTGCTGATGGGCACTGAGGAGGAGGCACTGATGATCAGTGCCTTCATTATCAGTGTAAATGTCCCCTGTCACATTATAGCCGGTTATCGGCTCTCATTTCTTCACACAGTGACAGCGCTGAGGAAAGGATTACAGCGGGCCTTTACCATGTGATCAGCTGTGATTGGATACAGCTGATCACATGGCAAAAGGCTGCTGTGATCGACCTTTTACCTCGATCTGTGATCAGCTGTGTCCAAAGAACTCAGTGATCGCAGGGGGGCAGGGTTCTGGGAGGACATCAATAGACTCCCCCCCCCCCAGAACTGGATGACTGCGCTGTAGCCGTCTTTCGACTATATCGTGGTTGGTAAGTGGTTGGTAACTAAAACAATATAGTAGTGATTGTGTAGTGTAATCTGTAACCATTATTATTATTTGTAATGCCAAAGCAACAAAAAAATTGAATTTATGCCCAATATAACAATCTAAGTAAATCAAGAATGTTGAGATGAAGCCACTTACGCTGTCAGAAAGATCATCACTTTGGTTGCTCAGGATGTTGCCATAGTCCTCTCTTTTGAAGTCTGAATTGTCATCGTCTTCATATTCTGTCTGATAATCTGACTCATCTACAAGACAGGAGGAATAAGAAGGTTAGCCTGATAACAGCACATGGCAAATCTTACAAGTAATGGTGAGATAGAAGGAAGACATCAGCGGCGTAAATACCAGTTACAGCTCCAGTACTTTATTATGTGGGTTTCACTTTTTATTCCAACTGACTTTTCAGGAGAAAAATGTGACAAGGTGTTTTTTTTTTTTTAACCTTAATGCATTCTCTGCAGGTAAAAAAAAACCTTCTGTGTCCAATATCCTAAATGGATTCAGCGCTGTGTACAAGAGCAGCGGTTCTCTCCTCAATGGGCTGATTGATAACGCTCCGGCTGCTGTCAATCAAATCCTATGATGAGGGAGCGGGGCACAACTCTGCTGCCTGTGACTATGGACGGAGCCATCATGGCTTGGGAGAGAGCCCCCATGAGTACCCACCCAGCAAGTAACTTATAAAGGAGGGAGGATCCAGGAGTGCCACAGGCGACCCTCAGAAGAGGAGGATCGGGACTTCTCTGTGCAAAACCACTGTACAGAGCAGGGAAGTATTACATTTTTTTTTTTTTTTTAATGTAAAGTTTAAAATTACTTTAAGAGATGTATTTACCTCACAGTACTCCACCTAACAATGTCTATTTTTCTGTCTAGAAGGACAAAGCCATGACCTCAGGGTAAGCATCTTCTTTCTGGACTGGGATTCCAGTTCTGATGTCATTCCTTTTATGTGTTCACAAATGTCAGACACAGATCAGCTCCTGCTGCAACCTTTCCTCTTATAACTTGCTACAAAGTTGCAATGTTAGGCTGAGTGAATGTGTGAGAAAATATTACAATTGTTTAATATCACTGCATAGCAATAGTGTTAAAAAAAAAGAAAAAGCTGCATAACTCTCTTCATGTATGAGAGTAGCGGCGTGTGTGTGTGTGTGTGTGTGTGTGTGTGTGTGTGTGTGTGTGTGTGTGTGTGTGTGTGTGTGTATATATATATATATATATATATATATATATATTTCTTGTTCATACATCATGGGACACAGAGCCTTTGATCATTACTTAGTGGGTTAGATAGTCACCATCAGGTGATTGGACACTGGCAACCCTAATTACAAGACAAGTTCCTCCCCTATATAACCTCTCCTACATGGAGAGTACCTCAGTTTTTTTCGCGTGTCTAAGGTGGTTGGTCACGGTAAAGATGTGCTAAGAAGATAGCTTAGTTTGATGGTCTCAGCGGGGGGGCCTAGGGGGCTATACAACCAGATCCACAGATCCATACCTCAGGCCAACAAATACGCCTAAGATAGATGGTACCCGGGCCTCGTGAAAGAAGAAACAAGGTTTTGCCTGTAATGTCTCTCTTTGAGGACTAGGCTCTGGGATCTAGAACTTTGGTGCACAAAAATGAAGTTGCGTGAAAAGTTTTTTCTGGCAGTGTCTTCTACAGATCCAGGGAAGAGGATCCTGTGAGTAGGAACCCAGAACCCTGAAGGTTGGCACAACATTACCCGCCGTGATGGGTGAAGGTTGGATCTGTCTGTTATCAGCAGTTTCCTGCCGCCGGGATAAGGTAAGTGAAGACAATCCTAAGTTTACACTTATGACTTATCTTATTTTTTTTTGAGTAATTTGCATGTCTTACCTGGTTTCTGCCACTAGAGGGAGTAAGAGACAAACCTGGTGTATACTTACATGCCATCCAGGATACACGCTCAGTGAAGCTGGTCTGACAAGCTGCTCACCTCCTCCGCTGCAGGCTTTGCCACATAAGATGAAAGGGTGATTCCCACACAGTCCAGGGGTTCAGCGAAGACCTCAGGTGCTCTCCTCCCCCCCCCCCCTGCTGCTGCCATGACGGTCCTACACGCACACAGGGGGCGTGCTTTTACAGTGGTTTCGGCAGGGAAGGAGGCGGGGCGTGGTTTCGGCGCCGTGCGCGGCGCACCAGTGCGCAGGCGGCTAGGTTTTAAAAGCCCAGAACGCCGGAGCCCCTGTAAGCCGTGGGACGCAGCGCTGTGGGCAGTAAGCATCTTACTGGATTCAGATCCAGGCATACCTAAGACACCTACTCGGCATCAGGTTCTGCAGACTGAGCTAATATTAATATTGTAAGACTTATGCCGCATACACACGTGCGGACTTTTGCCGGCGGACCTAGTCCAGCGGACAATCCCGCCGGACTTTCCAGCTGGGTCCGCTGGACTTTCCGAGCGTGTGGACTTGCCCACACACGTGCAGACTTGCCCACACACGCACGGACGGATAATCCGCCGGCCAAAGTCCGCGGGACTTTTGAAAATGAACGGACTTGCCGCTCATCGGCAAGTCCGTTCATTTAGCACGTGACTTCAGGTACGTAGCTAGCGTAGGCAGTAAATGCCGGCGCGCTAGCTCCGTCACCTGTCATGGATTTAAAGGGAATCCCCACGCCGAAAAACGGCGTGGGGGTCCCCCCCAAATCCATGTCAGACCCTTATCCGAGCACGCAGCCTGGCAGGCCAGGAAAGGGGTGGGGACGAACGAGCGCCCCCCCCCCTCCTGAGCCGTACCAGGCCGCGTGCCCTCAACATGGGGGGTGCCCTGGGGAAAGGGGGGCCGTGCGGCCCCCCCACCCCAAAGCACCTTGTCCCCATGTTGATGAGGACAAGGGCCTCTTCCCGACAACCCTGGCCGTTGGTTGTCGGGGTCTGCGGGCGGGGGCTTATCGGAATCTGAGAGACCCCTTTTATAAGGGGGCCCTCAGATCCCGGCCCCCCACCCTATGTGAATGAGTATGGGGTACGATGTACCCCTACCCATTCACCTAAGGTGTAAAATGTAAAGTAAAAAAAAACACACACACTTTTGAAAAAATAGTTTATTGCACTGCTCCGGGGGTCTTCTTGCCGGACTCCCCCGCCATTTACCAAGCTCTTTTGCCGAGCGGGGGAAGTCCGGCTACCTTCTTCGTCGTCGCCGCCGTCGTCTGGGGTTCTCGATCCGCCTTCGGGGGTCTTCCGGGGGTCTCTTCTGTTCTTGCGGCGGTCGTCGTCTTCCGCGCCGCCGGCGCCTTCTCCTTCTTCTTGTCCTTCTTCTTGTTCTTCCGATGTTGACCCGTCGCTGTCTCTGCCCGGAATGCCTGTGCCGCTCTGCGCTGAGACTTATATAGGGACATGGGGGACAGGGTCACATGTTCATGTCACATGGTGACCCCGCCCCCTTGCGATGTCACAGTCCCAGCATCCTCCGGGACTGTGACAACACAAGGGGGCGGGGTCACCATGTGACATGAACATGTGACCCTGTCCCCATGCCCCTATATAAGTCCCAGCGCAGCGCGGCACAGGCATTCCGGGCAGAGAGATCGTCGGGTCAACATCGGAAGAAGAAGAAGAAGAACAAGAAGAAGGACAAGAAGAAGGAGAAGGCGCCGGCGGCGCGGAAGACGACGACCGCCGCAAGAACAGAAGAGACCCCCGGAAGACCCCCGAAGGCGGATCGAGAACCCCAGACGGCGGCGACAACGAAGAAGGTAGCCGGACTTCCCCCGCTCGGTAAAAGAGCTTGGTAAATGGCGGGGGAGTCCGGCGAGAAAACCCCCAAGACGGAAGAAGACCCCCGGAGCAGTGCAATAAACTATTTTTTCAAAGTGTGTGTGTTTTTTTTTTACTTTACATTTTACACCTTAGGTGAATGGGTAGGGGTACATCGTACCCCATACTCATTCACATAGGGTGGGGGGCCGGGATCTGAGGGCCCCCTTATAAAAGGGGTCTCTCAGATTCCGATAAGCCCCCGCCCGCAGACCCCGACAACCAACGGCCAGGGTTGTCGGGAAGAGGCCCTTGTCCTCATCAACATGGGGACAAGGTGCTTTGGGGTGGGGGGCCGCACGGCCCCCCTTTCCCCAGGGCACCCCCATGTTGAGGGCACGCGGCCTGGTACGGGTCAGGAGGGGGGGGGGGCGCTCGTTCGTCCCCACCCCTTTCCTGGCCTGCCAGGCTGCGTGCTCGTATAAGGGTCTGACATGGATTTGGGGGGGACCCCCACGCCATTTTTCGGCGTGGGGATTCCCTTTAAATCCATGACAGGTGACGGAGCTAGCGCGCCGGCATTTACTGCCTACGCTAGCTACGTACCTGAAGTTACGTTCGAAATGAACGGACTGCTCCGTGTGTGGGCAAGTCCGTTCATTTTCAAAAGTCCCGCGGACTTGCCTACTAACGGCGGGATTGTCCGCCGGACTGCCAAGTCCAGCGGATAATTTTAAAACCAAACTTAAAACTTTGGCACCAAAAAGTCCGCCGGACTTTGGCGCCAAAAAGTCCACGGCGCCCACACACGAGGGGTTCTGGGCATGCCTGCAGGATACCATCCCCCCCTGAAAGACTGGAGGCAGCCTCACAGGATGAGTCTGTGCCCCTGTCAGGCTTTGCAGTCTCTCCCAATGTTGTAGCGCCTGTGTATGTCACTGAAGACACTATGAAAGCAGCATTGGATGGTTTAGAAGGAAGGATTACTACTTTTATCACAGCTTCCTTGAAAAGTAGCAGAAAAAGGGGTAGATCCCCTTCCTCTGCTCTGAGTTCCCTATCGGATGAGCAATCTGATAATGAGGAAGTATCCCTATCTGGGGATGGGGATCAGGAGCAGTCGGACGATTCAGGGGAAGAGGAGAAGCTCTCTTCTGCCTCTCAGGCCCTCAAAGTACAGGTGCAATATTATACTGAGTTGGTGCATACCAATAGAGATTGCCCTCTGCTGAGGCTGCCATATCCTCCGTTTCCTCCTTGGGATCTCGTAAATCCCCACAGGCTGTGTATACCTTCCTAATTCATCCCTTGCTGGAGAAATTGTTGTATGATGACTGGGTACACCCAGATAAACTATTTTCTCCTCCCTAAGAGGTTTTCCATGCTTTATCCGGTGGAGGAAAAGTTCTCCAAGAAATGGGGGGGTGTCAGCAATTGATGCGGCTATTTCCTGTGTGAATAAAAGCCTGATCTGTCCTGTGGACAATGCTCAGGGGTTCAAAGATCCAACTGATAAAAAGCTGGAAACTTTGTTTAAAGACTCCTTTTCTATGGCTGGCGCTGTAGTCCAGCCTGCGGTCGCAGGAGCAATTGGCATGTGCCAGTTCCTCAAGGAACAAATGAAGCAGGTGCTTAACCTCCTTCCCACCGAGGAGGTCGAGGTTTATGCAGACCTTCCTAAGGCCTTGCGTTTTGCGGTTGATGCCATTATGGATTCTGTTCAGCAAGCATCCCGCCTTACTCTCCTGCTGGTACACATGCGCAGGTCCCTTTGGCTTAAGCATTGGGCAGCTGAGGCTTCATGCAAAAGATATTTGACTGGGTTCCCATTTTTCCTGTTTGGGGATGATCTGGACAAATATATCCAGAAGATTACCGGGGGCAAGACCACGTTGTTACCTGTTAAGAAGAATAAACGTCCCTCATTCAGACGTTCTTTCCCCAGCCCCTGGAGCATCGACCTCCAGGCAGTGGCGACGGCCTCCCCAGCCCAATACTAGGGGAAAGGTCCAAGGCCAAACCAAAGGGCAAAAGAAATGTTGGGGTCCAAGATCTGGTAAGCAGAACCCCAAAGCCTCTCTATGAAGAGGCACCCCTGCTCGGCCGAGCAGGGGGAAGGCTGCTGCAGTTTGCAGGCGCCTGGTGGGAAGAGATTCAGGACAAATGGGTAACCTCCACGGTGTCTCTGGGTTACAAGCTAGAGTTTTGGGAGCTTCCAACCATCTCATTCGCGAAGGTCAAGAATCTCCAAGGATCCAGAAAAGAGGAGACCCTTGTTTCTAGCCTTAGAACGTCTGTTATCCCAAGGGGTGATTATAGAAGAAGCCTTAGAAGAGCAAGGCTTGGGGTTCTACTCAAACCTCTTTACGGTTCCAAAACCAAACAGGGATGTCAGACCTCTTCTAGATCTTAAAAGCCCTGAATCAGTTTCTAAACATTCGCTCTTTCGGCATGAAGTCAATCCGCTCAGTGGTTTCCACCCTTCAGGGAGGAGAATTCCTGGCATCAATGCATCAAGGATGCATATTTAAATGTGCCAATATTTCCCACTCACCAAAAATTTCTAAGGTTTGCGGTGGATCAGCAGCACTTCCATTTCATGGCCCTACCTTTCGGTCTTGCTACCGCACCTCGTGTGTTCACAAAAATTCTAGCCCCGCCCTTGGCAAAACTAAGGGTTCAGGGCTTAACAGTGACAGCCGCTGGACGATTTGCTACTCGTAGAACAGTCCGTAGCGCGATTAGACCGCAATGTGCTCAGCACAGTGGAGTACCTAGGCTGGGTCCTCAATCCAGAAAAATCCTCCTTACAGCCCCTAAAAAGGCTGGAGTATTTGGGTATGGTCATAGACACAATCCAAAACAGAGTATTTTTACCCGGGTCAAAAGCCAAAGCCATACAGGATTTGGTCCGGGTAGTCATAGCAAGGAAAAATCCTTCCATTCGACTATGCATGAGACTATTAGGGAAAATGGTGGCCTCATTCGAGGCCGTTTCTTATGCCCAGTTTCACTCAAGGCCCTTGCAGAGCAGTATTCTCTGGGCCTGCAACAAAAGAGTTCAAGCCTTAGATTTTCCGATATGCCTTTCACCAGAGGTACGCCAGAGCCTCAATTGGTGGTTGCGGACCAAAAATCTATTAAAAGGAAAATCTTTTGTCCCAGTTACTTGGAAAATCATAAACACGGATGCCAGCCTAATAGGCTGGGGAGCGGTTCTGGAAGAAGCTTCCACTCAGGGAAGATGGTCCAGAGCCAAAGGACTCTTGCCCATCAACATTCTGGAAATTTGTCTAGCCCTCAGGGTATGGACTTACAGGTTGCCCTGTCTGGATGCAGTCCGACAATGCTACGGCAGTGGCTTATATCATTAACCAAGGAGGCACCAGGAGTCTGGATGCCCAAAAAGAGGTGAATCACATTTTTTCTTGGGCAGAAAAGCATGTTCCTTGCCTGTCTGTGGTGTTTATTCCAGGGGTAAAAAAATGGCAGGCGGACTTCCTAAGCCGCCAGCAGCTGTGTCCAAGAGAATGGTCTCTACACCCCAACATTTTTCAGGCCATATGTCGGAAATGGTGTACCCTGGATGTGGACTTGTTGGCTTCCAGGTTCAACAGAAAACTGGACAGCTTTGTGTCAAGGGCAAAGGATCCACTAGCACAAGGGTCAGATGCCTTAACGATTCCATGGGATCAGTACTGTCTGATCTATGCGTTCCCTCCAGTTCTGCTTCTCCTGCGATACTTTCGGAGGGTCAAAAGGGAAGCCGGTAATTCTTGTGGCCCGGCTTGGTCCAGACGATCTTGGTATGCAGAGATCGTAAAGATGGCAGAAGGAAGACCTTGGGTTCTTCCGTTACGCCCAGATCTACTCTCACAGGGTCCAATATTCCATCCTGCCTTACGAAGTCTGAATTTGACGGTTTGGCTGTTGAGACCCACATTCTGAAGAGCCATGATCTTTCAGGGCCAGTCCTATTCACTCTGGTTAATGCTAGGAAGCCGGCCTCCAGGCTTATCTACTACAGAATCTGGAAGGCATATGTTTCCTGGTGTGAATCCAGGGGTGGCATCCTAGAAAGTATGCCATCAGCAGGATTCTTGTTTTTCTACAATTAGGCTTAGAAATTAAGCTATCAAGGGCCATATTTCGGCCTTGTTGGTATTCTTTCAAAGGCTGCTTGCCTCTCATTCCCTGATCCGGGCCTTTGTTCAGGGGGCACTGAGCTTGAATCCGCCAGTTAAGCCTCCCGTGTGCCCATGGGATTTCAATTTGGTCTTGTCTGTTTTACAGAAACAACCTTTTGAACCGTTACACCATACTTCTTTACTTCTTTTGACAAAGAAATTGTTTTTTCTGGTAGCAATATCCTTAGCTAGGAGGGTCATAATTATCAGAATTAGCAGCTTTTTCTTGTAAAGAGCCATATTTGGATATTCACAAAGACAGGTGGTGTTGCGTCCTCACCCGACTTTTTTGCCTAAAGTGGTTTCAGGATTCCATCTGAATCAAGATGATGTGATCCTACTGTCCTTTTTTCCAGATCCGCGGAGGAGGAGTTGTTACACTCGATAGATTTTGACTGCTCTTACAACATCTATCTGCAGGCAACGTCTCAGATACGAAAGACTGATTGTCTATTTATTTTGCCAGAAGGCCCCAAAAAGGGCCAGGCAGCATCAAAATCTCTAGATGGATTTGACAGGTTATTGTTGGCTTATGGTGTAAAGAAGAAAATTCCTCCTTTCCAGGTTAAAGCACACTTGACTAGGGCAGTTAGTGCTTTATGGGCAGTGCATCACCAGGCCTCCATGGCTCAGATCTGCAAGGCTGCTACTTGGTCTTCGGTCCATACATTCACTAGATTCTACCCAGTAGATGTGAGAGGGCATGAGGATCCCGCCTTCGGGCGCAGTGTGCTGCAGGCAGTGGTATAAGGCCTCTTGTCTGTTGGCGGTCTGTGTTTTCTGATCTGTGTCTCCCTCCCCTCAAATTTGGGCATTGCTCTGGGATATCCCACTAAGTAATTATCAAATGCTTTGTTTCCCGTGATGTATGAACAAGAAAATAGGATTTTTTTTAAAACAGCTTACCTGTAAAATCCTTTTCTTGAGAATACATCACGGGACACAGAGCTCCCGCCCCTCTTCGGGATTATATGTGGGGATACTTATTGCTTTGCTACAAAACTGAGGTACTCTCCATGTAGGAGGGGTTATATAGGGGAGGAACTCGTCTTGTAATTAGGGTTGCCAGTGTCCAATAACCTGATGGTGACCATCTAACCCACTAAGTAATTATCAAAGGCTCTGTGTCCCGTGATGTATTCTCAAGAAAAGGATTTTACAGGTAAGCTGTTTTTAAAAAAAATCCTATTACACACAGTACCTCACAAAAGTCAGTACACCCCTCACATTTTTGTGAATATTTTATTATACCTTTTCATGTGACAACACTGAAGAAATGACACTTTTCTACAATGTAAAGTAGTGACTGTACAGCTTGTATAACAGTGTAAATTTTCTGGCCCCTCAAAATAACTCAACACACAGCCATTAATGTCTAAACCGCTGGCAACAAAAGTGAGTACACAGCTAACTGAAAATGTCCAAATTGGGCACAAATAGACATTTTCTGTCCCCGGTATCATGTGACTATAGTGTTACAAGGTCTCAGGTGTGAATGGGGAGCAGGTATTATCACTCTTTTGTTAAATTTGGTATTATCACTCTCACTCTCTCATACTGGTCACTGGAAGTTCAACATGGCACCTCATGGCAAACAACTCTCTGAGGATCTGAAAAAAAAGAATTGTTGCTCTAGATAAAGATGGCCTAGGCTATAAGAAGATTGCCAAGATCCTGAAACTGAGCTGCAGCACGGTGGCCAAGACCATACAACGGTTTAACAGGACAGGTTCCACTCAGAACAGGCCTGACCATGGTCGACCAAAAAGGTTGGGTGCACGTGCTCAGCGTCATATCCAGAGGTTGTCTTTGGGAAATAGACGTATGAGTGCTGCCAGCATTGCTGCAGAGGTTGAAGGGATCAGCCTATCAATGCTCAGACCATACGCCGCACACTGCATCAAATTGGTCTGCATGGCTGTCGTCCCAGAAGGAAGCCTCTTCTAAAGATGATGCACAAGAAAGCCCACAAACAGTTTACTGAAGAAGAGCTGACTAAGGACATGGATTACTGGAACCATGTCCTGTGATCTGATGAGACCAAGATAAACTTATTTGGTTCAGATAAAAATAGGAAAATAACACACAAAAATATTGCTCAATATGGACATTTTCACTTAGGGGTGTACTCACTTTTATTGCCAGCGGTTTAGACATTAATGGCTGTGTGTTGATTTATTTTGAGGGGACAGACAATTTACATGGTTATAGTGTCATTTCTTCAGTGGCACTACAAGCACTACATGCAATTCTGAAACGTGTGTGGATTCTGCAACAAAGGTTTTTCCAAAACAAAAAAATTTCTCTAGCGGTTGCCATGCACTTGGAATCGCGTGGATGTGAACACAGCCTAAATGTTGATGCGCGAGTGCAATGCGTGTTTCCAGCGAGATTTTTTGAAACGCACAGCAAAGCCTACGTTTTCTATGCGAGTTGCCACACGTTTTGAAATGCGCAGATGCCAACACAGCCTAAATGGCAATGCTAGAGCAATGTGCGTTTTTGTGTATTTACAAAATTGTGCATTTGCTGTGCGACTTTCGACGCGTTAAAATAATGCAGATGCTAACACAGCCTAAATGGCAACGCAAGCGCAATTCTGAAAAGTGTGGCACAGCTTGCATTTTCTGTGCATGTAGCTGTGTGTTCGGAAACACACAGGAAACATTACACCTGCGCTGCCATTCAGGCTGCATTCACATCTGCGTGTTTCCGAACGCTTTGCAATCCGCACAGGAAATGCATAATTTGCCACGTGTTTAGGAAACGCATGGCAATCATATGTCGCACTTCGGTTATGGCAACCTGCACATAAATGACTCACTTTGACGGCATTTTGAAAATGAGCAGCATCACGCTTGCACAGAAAACACGGCTTGCCATTTAGGTTGCATCTGTGCATTTCAGAACATGTGTGGTGCGTTTTCTGTATAGGTTGCATTGCGTTTGGAAGCACACAGCTGTGAATGCAACCTAAATGGCAATGCCCCTTTGCCACATGTTTCTGAAATGCTGAGAAAAATGCACGTTTTCTGTACGGGTTGCAGGGCATTAAAATGTATTTACAGTATTTCCTGTACTATCGCTTCCGATTTGAAAATAGGTATTTGTGGAGCGGTTTTAACACGCTTTAACGTTCAAAAACTGTGCATAGCATTTGGGAAGCAGTTTTAACTCCTCATCATTAACACTTGTAATCCACCAGTCTAACGCCCATACTGACGCTATAGGAGAGTTTGTTCAGCGTTAAAAATTTTGTCAAGTGTGAACAAGTCCTTATGCTTCAAACGACCAATGAACCCTCTATGAGAAATTTGTTGAATAATATGAATCGGTACACAATGCAAAATAAAATGTCAGATGCTGGAATGCAACATCACAATCTGAGGTCTGCATTGGAACAATGGACTATTCTCATGGCTGCACATAGAGGAGAATTCTATTTGGGGATAGATGGACTCGAGCCAGCCAGAATAGCACCAGATGTCGGCAGCTTTTTCATACAAACTAATTGACGGTCTCTCTCCAATTGCTTAATGAATACGTTGGCTTAACAGACGTCTGCGTATAATGAGATTTTTAAAGAGCGAGGCAGTGACGCTGAGCCCTGGGGAGCCCTGAGAATCATGAAATACTCAATGAAAATCAATGGAGGAAGTATTGGCTGAGAGATGAGATCTGCTGGGAGGACAGCAGAGAATCATGCACACGTTGACTCCAATCGATTGTTATTGATAGGAAATGCTAGGAGGGGGAAGTGGTCTCTCTGGACAGCATGCTAGTAAGTCCAACCCTTACTAGAAGATGCAGGGAGTTTCCTGGTCTCGTCAGCCAGTTACATATAAATTCATTACCACCCACACAATCCAGCGCCACTTGTGTTGAACTAAAAGGGACCTTTACTGGCTTTTCTCACTGATTAACATTTTGGTGATATAATTTTTAAGCCACTCTAGCCCTGTGATAAAAAGCATGTTGCTTGGCTTTTAAAATACTGGCACCAACAGGTTAGCCATTGGAGTACCAACTTATACTAGGCAAGTTCTATTGCTTATACAGTATCGCACAAAAGTGAGTACACCCCTCACATTTTTGTAAATATTTTATTATATCTTTTCATGTGACAACACTGCAGAAATTACACTTTGCTGCAATGTAAAGTATTGAGTGTACAGCTTGAATAACAGTGTAAATTTGCTGTCCCCCTCAAAATAACTCAACACACACACACACATTCATGTCTACAGCGCTGCAACAAAAGTGAGTACACCTCTAAGTGAAAATTTCCAAATTGGGCCTAACTAACCATTTTCCCTCCCCGGTGTCATGTGACTCGTTAGTGTTACAAGGTCTCAGGTGTGTTAAATTAGGTGTTATCGATCTCACTCTCTCATACGGGTCACTGAAAGTTCAACATTGTAAATCATGGCAAAGAACTCTCTGAGGATCTGAAAAAAAGAATTGTTGCTCTACATACACAAGAGATGGCCTAGGCTATAAGAAGATTGCCAAGACTGTGAAACTGAGCTGCAGCACGGTGGCCAAGACCATACAGCGGTTTAACAGGACAGTATGCACTCAGAACAGGCCTCGCTATAGTCGATCAAAGAAGTTGAGTGCACATGCTCATTGTAATATCCAGAGGTTGTCTTTGGGAAATAGACGTATGCGTGCTGCCAGCATTGCTGCAGAGGTTGAAGGGGTGGGGGCTCAGCCTGTTAGTGCTCAGACCATACGCTGCACACTGCATCAAATTGATCTGCATGGCTGTTGTCCCAGAAGGAAGCCTCTTCTAAAGATGATGCACAAGAAAACCCGTAAACAGTTTGCTGAAGACAAGCAGACTAAGGCTATGGATTACTGGAACCATGCCCTGTGGTCTGATGAGACCAAGATAAATTTATTTGGTTCAGATGGTGTCAAGCGTGTGTGGCAGCAACCAGGTGAGGAGTACAAAGACAAGTGTGTCTTGCCTACAGTCAAGCATGGTGGTGGGAATGTCATGGTCTTGGACTGCATGAGTGCTGCAGACACTGGGGAGCTACAGTTCATTGAGGGAACCATGAATGCCAGCATGTACTGTGACATACTGAAGCAGAGCATGATCCCTTCCCTTTGGAGACTGGGCCGCAGGGGCAGTATTCCAAATAACGACCCCAAACACACCTCCAAAGACGAACACTCCCTTGCTAAAGAAGCTGAGGGTAAAGTTGATGGACTGGCCAAGCATGTCTCCAGACCTAAACCCTATTAAGCATCTGTGGGGCATCCTTAAACGGAAGGTGGAGGAGTGCAAGGACTCTACCATCCACCAGCGCCCTGATGTCGTCATGGAGGAGTGGAAGAGAACTCCAGTGGCAACCTGTGAAGCTCTGGTGAACTCCATGCCCAAGAGGGTTAAGGCAGTGCTGGAAAATAATGGTGGCCACACAAAATATTGACACTTTGGGCCAAATTTGGAAATTTTCCCTTTTGTTGTCAGCGGTTTAGACAAATTTACACTGTTATACAAGCTGTACACTCACTACTTTACATTGTAGCAAAGTGTCATTTCTTTAGTGTTGTCACATGAAAAGATATAATAACATATTTTCAAAATGTGAGAGGTGTACTTACTTTTGTGAGATGCTGTACTTCTATTTAGCCAGCATCCCTGCTGGCATCTCTGAAATGTCACAGACAATTGCCAACAATTCTGAGCTCTGTCCATAACTGTACACCCTATGCCATGCCCACCATGCCACAGCAATGCAGTTTCACTATTGAGGCTCCAGGCATTGGTCTGTCATATTTAGGAGCAATAGGATTTTTACAGATAAAGGAGGTAATTAAAATAGGGTATTGAACACAGATGTGTGGCCACCTGATTCCTGTCTACATTGTGTTGTTCTCATATATTTTGCCTGAGTACAGTGAATAACAGTCATGTACTCAGCAAATCTGCTGCATGTAGGGTTATACCAACTCAATAAGCAGCAGGTGCAGGAGACGATAGCGGGCTGTTCGGCCACACTGAGCATAGTGCATCAGAGGTGACGTTCAGATTTCTTCTTAAACAGATGTCTACACCCATCCTAAACTGTGATCATATATAGTGGGGGCTGCAATTGCTGACTTGTATTTCATGGTGCAGGCTCTTGACTTTGCTGGTTGTAGGCTTGTTTACACCGGAATGTAGTGTGGGAAGCACACATTCCATGCATGTTCCTAGCACCACGTCTAAAACGCACTGGGTGTGCGATATGGGTCAACCGATTATCAGGGGCCGATATTCACATTTTTCTAATTATCGGTCATAAACTTACCTAAATTGCTGATATTGGTCAGACCTCCTCCCCCTTTCCCTGTGCGGCAGTCTCTACCAATCTCTGTCAGCGGTGCGGCAGGCAGCAGAGAGATTACATAAACTCTCACTGCCCGCCTTGCATAACTGCTGTGGCAAGTGACAGACTGCATATGGGTGGCAAGTGACACGCTGCATCTGGTGGCAGGTGATGGTGATGTACAAAATATAGGCACCTAACATCAGCTATCGGCCTGAAAGGCAGCCGAAAAAAATCGGTATCGGCCCTGAAAAAAAGATATTGGTCAACCCCTAGTGTGCGTTCTGCTGTGGGTGTCGATATAATCCTAACTACACCCCAAACGCAGATTGCAAATTCAGTGCATTTACCTGCACAGGATTTCGATTTGGTGCAGTGCATTTTTGAACCATAATGCATGCACCACTTTTGGTACGATCCAGTGTAATTTAAGCCTATTCAAATAAATGGGCTGAAAATTCCAAGTTTCTGTGCAATTCAGGTATGAACCAGTCCGGCATATACCGTATGTATCAGATCACTAGTCCCTAATTAGTTAAGGCAAAGTGAGGATGGTGGTACTAAAGCTTGCACTTAAAACATAAAAGTTCACTAAAAATATATATTTAAGGTAACAAGTAAATAGATCCCTAACATGGCAAGCAATACATTTGTATGTGCCCGCAAAACGACAACATACTTTGGTACCCTATATTTTCCATAAGTGATGCTTTAAAAGCCCCCACAGGCCATCAGTTTAGAGTTAACCATAAATTATGGACCTAAAATTATAGCTCTCACTCTAGGCATTCCTAATAGCAAGCAATGTCCTTGTACACGGGTGCCCCGACAGGTGCATTTAGGGCTTTACAAATGCAAACACACCCTGCCTGCTATAGCAACTGGGGGTGTGTGTAAAAAACGTATGCTATCACTGATGTAAGCCCTACTTTGGTGGCAGTGAAAAGGTTAAACACAGCCACCTTCTGGCCCTGTAGGTAATCAGATGAGCTTATATATCACTTCTCTCCTCCAGTCAGCAAATCAAGGGTTAACACAAGTTTCAGTTTAACGTTTCTTTATAAAGACAAATCTGCATTAATTGGTAATAGCGATGTCAATTTATGCAGCGATTTACATCTATATTTATACAAAAACGAGAACTTGGTCATGGGACTTTAAATGAGGCTAAACACCTATAAACAGAATAGTATACATGATTACAAATTTATTGAATAATAGTAAAATACATATTAACAATTTGATGGACATAATAAAATACCAACAATAAACAAAAAAGGGATATAGTGAGATGATCCATAATAAGTGATGGTAATAAACATAGAAAATTCATAAAAGTTATTACTGTTCATATATACATGATCTTTGATGGAGATACACGATTTTGGCAGATGGAAATGCATGAGTGCAAAATTCATAAAGATCCACAAATTTCTTTACATCCTATAACTCTACGCCCTTCGTGGATTAGTTTCCACTTCCTCAGCAGTAGATGCAAAAAATTATAGGTAAATAAAAGCCAAAGGAAGGTCAGGACTCCTGATCTGTATACATGTCCTGGCTCTATTTGACACCTTTTGAAGCCAGTGGATCAACAGCCAGGCAACTGACAATTTTGTATGCACAGTTCACAGCAATGCCAGCTGACATATTTTCTTAGCACAAATGAACTTTATAAAAACTACAATCATGCACAAATGTCACTAACCTATTCCCGATTGTGTAATAAATATATGCAGTGGCAGGTAGAGTGGGCTTTAATGCCCAGCCGCCGCATCTCTGTGCCTATGGTGGTCTGAGGTTGTGTGCTCAGAGTGCTCTCATTGCATGCTCCCAGCACACTCACCAAGCTGTCACTGACTGTCACAGCTTCTGATCAGGAGCCAGTAGGCAGGCTCTGATCATGTGACTGCGTGAGAGCTGATCATGTGATCATCAAGCTGTTCCATTTAAAGGACCGTGTGAAGGGATTAGTGTTTGCCGTTGTTACAACCCTCAAAAAGGAAACAAAACAATTCTTTTAGGGCCTGTGTTCACAGAATTTTGTTTGCTTCAAGCTTGTTTTTGCACTCCAAATTCCACTAAAACTTTAAAGGAATGCAAAACTGCCTGAAGCAGGTAAAAGGCAGGTCTGAAGGAGGTCAACAGCATGCCAAATGCCCGTCAATGAATTCTGAATGATCTCCGAAGCGTCCTGCACTGATGTCAAACTGATTGCACAGATACAAACCCCAAAGCTTGTTGATACAGGCCTTAATGTTCAGCCGGTATGGTGTTATTATCAGATATTCCTAGTATACTATACATTTTGTAATGTGTAAGCACACTGTTCCCCTATGAAGGGGGACACATAAGAAGTTTTGCACTTACCATCAACGGCTGTCTTCACAGGTTCAATCCTAGACACGATCTCTGCAAGATCTGTGAAGGAGGCGTTGGGGCAGGTGTTCAGCTGTGGGCCAAGCGTGAAAAAGAACAGGTAAGATTTATATTAGATGAGGTTCTGTATCACATAACTAACCAAAAAACTGGCAATTATTAGGAAACAATTTTCAAAGTTTTATCCAAACAGAACAAAGCAACAGGTATGCTTTAATGCCTCTCATAACCTTCACCTTCCCTTCACTTGGGAGTAAAAAAAAAAAAAAAATATCTGCTATCTCTGGGTATGGAGAAGCATTTAAATATCTCTATGTGACAGCGCTGGTGCTTGATGATTAATCCCCCACTAAGGTAGGAAGAGTCTTCAGCCCTGTATAAGTTCTGATTAGAATGACTTGGAGCTTACATGGGGTTCATCTTTCTCTACAAAGCAGCTGAAGAGTGAAGGTTCAGTATGTAAAAAAACGTATCTGGATGGGATTTTCTTTAGGCATTTCACATTATCTGGATGGATCCATATAAAATATAATTAATTTGGAACATACGTTTAAAAAGGAAGCAATAAAAAAACACAACATAGCACTGCAAATAACATTATGTATCAAGTAACGTTGCTCATACCGTTTTGAAATAGTTTTCTTCCTCAGAGGAAATGGGAATTTGTAGATAAAAAATAATAATAATATCACATGCAATCAATATATATAATAAACATAACAATCAATACCAATGAGCATGACCATAGACTTACAAACCCCAAATGATCACAGGAAAATGCAGCTGTTAAAAGCACCGTTGTGTTCAGAGGTCACAAAGCAATCACCTAGGGCAGTGATGGTAAACCTTGGCACTCCAGATGTTTTGGAACTTCATTTCCCATGATGCTTAAATACACTGCAGAGTGCATGAGCATCATGGGAAATGTTGTTCCAAAACATCTGGGGTGCCAAGGTTTGCCATTACTGCCCTAGGGCGGGTCAAGGATCACCTCCCTCAACAGAGCCTATGAACACCAACCTTAGGGAGAAAAAAAGTCACCAAGGTTGGCGTCTATAGGTTCTGTTGAACGAGGCGGTCCTTGGCCAGCTCTAGTGGATTGCAAGTCTATGGTCATGCTCATTGGTATTGATATCTATTATATACTGTATATTGATTACGTGTGATGATATTTTTGTATATCTTCCAGTCTCTACAAATTCTAATTTTTCCTGAGGAAGAAAGCAATTTTGAAACGCATTGAGATGAGCAGAATTGTGCCCAACATATCATTTTTTTTTTTAAACAGAATGTTCTTTTATCGAAAAACTGGAGCATGGTACACGTATAAAAATCCACATGTAAAATAACAAAGTCACTTGATATACAGACATAGGAAGAAAGGAGCGTAGACCGCATAGCTAGCTTTAAAGATCAATAGCAATTGCAAATACCCCACCATCAATACCCGTTCACAGTATCCAATAGAGAGTGTGCCAAAAGAGTGGCTCAACCGTGCACAACACAAAGGGAGGAAACAAAGGGCATCCTTCCCTACGCCGTCCACAGCTGCCATACCTGGTCAAATTTTTTAGGGCAATTCCTGCTGATGTATGTCATGTTATACATAGGAAGTGCCACATTTATAGCCTTTTCCCACGAGACTACGGAGGGAGGGGAACAGGAATTCCACTTAAGGACATTCTCTCTCTTAGCATAGTACAATAAGTAAAAGATTAGCAGTCTGGTACATCTAGGCCTCTGATCATCATCATTTACCCCTAATAGCAGCAACTCTGAGTTCACAGGAAGGTCCAGTTGGAGACGGAAAATTATAATGTCAATCACCTCACCCCAGAAGCTGGCCACTCTCGGCAGGTCCAGAACATGTGCATATAAGTGCCAACAGCACCCCCACAGTGAGTACAATCCTGGGATCTTTGAGGATAGTATGGTGCAGTCTCTGGTGTGTAGTACACCCTGGTATAAACTTAATTTGGCTCAGCCTATCCCGGGATGAGATCAACAGTTTAGCACTATCACCCAAGCAATCCTCCCTGTCAAGGTCGGTCAAGTCAGTCTTTATGTCCAACATATCTTGATCACATAATGTTATTTGCAACCCTATGTAGTGTATTTTTATTGCTTCCTTTTTAAGCTTAAGGTGGTTGTAAAGGCAGAAAGTTTTTTTTTATCTTAATGTGTTCTGTGCATTAAGATAAAAACCCTTGTGTGTGGCAGCGCCCCTAACACTCACCTGAGCCCCATCTAGATCCAGCGATGTTGCAGGAATGTCTCGGGTGCCCCGGGACTCCCCTCCACATTGCCTGTGAGCAGCACGGCTCCACTGGCTTCCGCTGCTGTCAATTAAAGTCAGCCAGCCAATGAGGAGAGAAAGGGGGTGGGGCAGGGCTCCGTGTCTGAATGGACGTGTGGCTCTGCTCAGGTGCCCCCATAGCAAGCTGCTTGCTGTGGGTGCCCTCAAGAGAGGGAGGGGTCAGGAGCACCGAAGAGAGACCCTAGAAGAGGAGGACCTGGTCTTCTCTGTGCAAAACCATTTCACAGAGCAGGTAAGTATAACATGTTTTTTTTTTTTTTGTTTTTTAGTTAAAAATAACAGAGACTTTACAGTCATTTTAATAAATTATGTTTTATATGGATGTACAGTATCTCACAAAAGTGAGTACACCCTCACATTTTTGTAAATATTTTATTAAATATTTTATTATGTCTTTTCATGTGACAACACTGAAGAAATGACACTTTGCTACAATGTAAAGTAGTGAGTGTACAGTTTGTATAACAGTGTACATTTGCTGTCCCCTTCTCCTATGGATCACAGTGTAGTTTGTTCTGCACTCCTGTGATACATTTTCAGCTGTAGTGGGCTGAAGCCCTCTGTTGGCTGACATCACAGAGCTGGTCCAGGATCTGAAAAGAACCTGACTATGTTGGAAATCACTCAGAAGCCTGGAATGGCAGAGAGAGCGGAGAGCCTGCCCCTCCCTCCCCCTCCACAGCCCAGTGCTCCGGTGAGTTTTGGAGGGGGGGGGGGCAGAGAGCCGCTGACAGTCCCAGCTCTCTGCTCAGATTGGAGGCGAGAACTGAGCAATCAGCGGGTTTGATTGCTTAGTTCTCATTGCAGAGCCGGCGGGGGACAGATACGGCATCGGATCGATTGTGCATTCATCTAGGGGAGTATAATCGTTTGTCGTTTTCAAATCCTGAACTGCTCTTTTAATTTAAAATATATCTTATACTATTGCCAGCTGCTGTTTTAAATCCAAGTGTAATTATTAATACTCACAGTTGTAGGTAAATTTGCTCATTATATATTTAGACTCTACTTCCTGCTTAGCAGTGCTACATTAGGTTTGTGCCTTGCTTATCCTGCCAAGCAGTCAGCCTGGTTGCAAACACATTTCTTTGCTTAATCTAATGACATGAAAAGTGAACTGTTCTCCAGGCTGCCACAATCAAGTTATTGGGAGAAGAGGTTTCTTTTTTTATTACTATTATTTGTAGCAAGAAACATGTATTATTTTTTTCCCTCCAAATAATAATAATGTGATTTGGTAATGCTATAAAGGACCTAGTGATTCTTGTGAAATTAATTTTAGACCCCTTTCACACAGGAGGCATTTTTCAGGTGCTTTAGCGATAAAAATAGCGCCTGAAAAAAACCTCATCTGCAATCCCAGTGTGAAAGGCTGAGTACTTTCACACTGGAGCGGTGCGCTGGCAGGATGGCAAAAAAAGTCCTGCAAGCAGCTTCTTTGAGGTGCCCCAATGGGCAAGCCGCCGAAGCACCTCAGCGCTTTTAACCCTTTATTCGCCTTTAACACCCTAGCAGGGGTTAAAAGTGCCCCACTAGCACCCAAAAAGCCCTGCAAAAAACTACGGTAAAGTGCCACTAAAACAAGCAGCGCTTTACCGCCGACACCCCCGCGCTGGCAGTGTGAAAGGGCTCTTCATGTCTGCCCACCTTCCCTTTTCTGAGGTAGGGTTGTCATTATGAACTGATAAATGATGTGGAGTTTAGAGGCTGCAGACCTGCTGACCCCAATGCCGGCTCTATGAATGAACAAGGGCACTCTGTCCTCCATTCCTTGCCCTGAACATGGGAAGTTTTAAAGCACAGTGCTTGGGAAAAGTGCTGTTTGCAGTCTCACAAAGCCTTGTAAACATTTCCCATGTGTGAAAAGGCTTCAACGCCTGGACCACAGCATATAGATCTATACAAAGCTGACGCCAAGAGGCTGTGGGTGGATGGAGCCGTGACATTTTGCCTTTAAATAAGATTTCTTTTTTTCCAGTTTCTCCCCTGCGGGTCGCAGGATACGGCATCAATAACGCACCTTTTAAACTCGAGCCAAAAAGCATTTACTTTCCATTTACCTGTAAGCCGTTCCTGCATGCAAAACCCAGAATGCCATCTGTTTAATGCAATTAAGTCAATCAGACTGAGTTTAGACCTTGTCCTATAGTACCGGGCTGTGAGCCAGAAAAAACATTGATCTGCCCCTCAGCTGGAATTGAGGTCCCAGTTTGACATTACGATTGACATTTACTGTAACCATCGTCACTGCATATAATCATGCCCATCATTCTAAATTACTGGGCCCTGCCTTAAAAGCTCAATCTATCCAAAGCTCATACTTCAGCTCAGTCTACAAACATAATATTTCAGTTCAATGCTATTTCAGTTATTGGTGGAGCCTGGTGGTCAGACACTTTCCTGTCATATGTATTGAATGATCCCCACAGTTTAATGCTCAGCGTCCACCAAACATCAAACCTGAATTCCATTCAAACATCTATATACACAGATAAAATACACATTTAAGAGCAGTTTTACCTGCTAAAGAATTTTTATTTATGTCCATCCAGTTCTGTAATTTACACAGCTGTGCTCCACAGCACCGTCCTGTCTAGCAGGGGCGGAGACCTGAGCTTTCCCAGCTGCAGATCTCAGCTATTCACTTATAGGTCTCCTTTCCAACACCAGCTTGTGACTGGGCAGTGAAAGGAGTAGTAGCTCACTGATAAGCCCTATTCCCTCTATCATTCTGATCTATACTTCTGTCAGCATGGCTCCTTGAACTCCAGCACAAATCACAGGAAACGTGTCCATTGTCAAATGACGGCAGCAAAGTGGTTGTAAAATCCTGACAGGGCGTCATATGACATCCTCGGGATTTTGAGCCGCTGCGCGCCCCCGGGGGCGCGCATCGCGGCGATCGTTGTTGCGGGTGTCAGACTGACACCCCGCAACTACGATCTTGGTAAAGAGTCTCAGACGGAGACTCTTTACCACGTGATCAGCCGTGTCCAATCACGGCTGATCACAGTGTAAATAGGAGAAGCCGGTAATCGGCTTTTCCTCACTCGCGTCTGTCAGACGCGAGTAGAGGAGAGCTGATCGGCTGCTCCTCTGACAGGGGGGGTCTGTGCTGATCAATTATCAGCGCAGCCCCCCCGAGGATGCCCACACTGGACCACCAGGGATGCCACCAGACCACCAGGGATGCCCATCAAAAGGTATGCCAACCTAGACCACCAGGGATGACACACAGTGCCACCAATGGATGCCAATCAGTGCCCACAATGGATGCCAATCAGTGCCCACAATGGGCATCACTGATTGGCATGCATTATTGTTTGGCACTGATTGGCATCCATCAGTAAAAAACAATGCCGCCTATCAGTACCTATCCGTGCCACCTATCAGTGCCCATCCATGCCACCTATCAGTGCCCATCCATGCCGCCTATCAGTGCCCATCCATGCCGCCTATCAGTGCCCATCCATGCCGCCTATCAGTGCCCATATGTGCCGCCTATCAGTGCCCATCCATGCCGCCTATCTGTGCCCATCCGTGCCGCCTATCCGTGCCGCCTATCCATGCCAATCTGTGCCACCCATCAGTGCCAATTTGTGCCACCCATCAGTGCCCATCTGTGTCGCCCATCAGTGCCGCCTATCAGTGCCCATCAATGCCACCTCAGTGCCACTTCATTGGTGCCACCTCATTGGTGCCCATCAGTGCAGACCTATCAGTGCGGACCTATCAGTGCGGACCTATTAGTGCCCATCAGTGAAGGAGAAAACATACTTATTTACAAAGTTTTGAAACTGAAACCAAAAAAAAACATTTTTTTTTTCAAAATTTTCGGTCTTTTTTTATTTGTTTAGCAAAAAATAAAAACCGCAGAGGTGATCAAATACCACCAAAAGAAAGCTCTATTTGTAGGAAAAAAATGATAAAAATTTCATTTTGGTACAGTGTTGCATGACCGCGCAATTGTCATTCAAAGTGTGAGAGCGCTGAAAGCTCAAAATTGGTCTGGGCAGGAAGGTGTTTAAGTGCCCGGTATTGAAGTGGTTAAAATATGGGGATTGGCTCTTTAACCGCTTCAATACAGGGCTTTTAAACACCCTTCCTTACCAGAGCACTTTTTGCGATTCGGCACTGCGTCGCTTTAACTAACAATTGCGCGGTCGTGCGACGTTACACCCAAACAAAATTGACGTCCTTTTTTTCCCACAAATAGAGCTTTCTTTTGGTGGTATTTGATCGCCCCTGCGGTTTTTATTTTTTGCGCTATAAACAAAAGAAGAGCGACAATTTTGAAAAAAAAAACACAATATTTTTTACTTTTTGCTATAATAAATATCCCATTTTTTAAAAAAAAAACAATTTTTTTCCTCAGTTTAGGCCGATACGTATTCTTCTACATATTTTTGGTAAAAAAAAAAATCGCAATAAGCGTATATTGATCGGTTTGCGCAAAAGTTATAGCGTCTACAAAATAGGGGATAGATTTATTGAATTTTTTTTTTTTTTTTTTTTTACTAGTAATGGCGGCGATTTGCGATTTTTTTTCGTGACTGCGACATTGCGGCGGACACTTCGGACACTTTTGACACATTTTTGGAACCATTCACATTTACACAGCGATCGTTGCTATAAAATTGCAATGATTACTGTGTAAATGTGACTGTCAGGGAAGGGGTTAACACTAGAGGGCGCTGGAGGGGTTAATGTGTTCCCTAATAGACGTGATTCTAACTGTAGGGGGAGGGGACTCAAGGGGAGGAGACCGATCATGTGATCCTCTGTACTGGGATCACATGATCGGTCTCCTCCCCGCTGACAGGACGTGGGGCGGTGTGTTTACACACACAGCTCCACGGTCCCGCCCGGTCCCGTTGTTTTAACGGGCAATCGCGGGTGCCCGGCGGACATCGCGGCCGCCGGGCACTCGCACCGGGTCCCGAGCGATGGCGCGCCTCCCAGGCGGCCGGGAATGCGAGGACGTCATATGACGCCCACCCAGGATGGTAGATCCACCTTGTGGGCGTCATATGACTATAGACGGGTATTGAAGTGGTTAAAAACAAGTCAGCAATGGCAGCTTACACATTTCAATCTACCAAGGTAAAAAATCCCCAGTTTATTCACCTTTATGCATTCTCTGCATTAAGGTAAAAAGCCTTTTAATTGTGGCCCTCCCCCCTCCAACACTTACCTGAGCCCATTCTTGATCCAACGCTGTGCCCGGCTGTAGTCTTCTCTCCTCTCTCGCTCTTCACACAGGCACTGTCAGTCAAATCCTGTGAGTAGAGAGTGGGGGGCGGGGTGAGCCACGCTATGTGGATCAACAGATGCACACAGCCCAAATCAGGATCGAGCCCGCCCGTCTGCCCTCAGAGCAAGCAGTTTGCTATGGGGGCAATGATTAAGCACATGATACTGTGTGAAACATGTCTGCCTTGAGTGTCGTTTTTCCTGCGATATGTCACTTGGATTAATAAAGGACTCATATTCATCATCTTGGAGTGCAGACGTTTCTTCCTTTTTGCTATGGGGGCAGACAGAGATGAGGAGGAGCAGACAGTGCCCCGGGGGACCCTAGAAAAGGAGGTTCAGGGCCGCCCTGTGCAAAACCATTGTACAGAGCAGGGAAGTATAACATATTTGTTATTAAAAAAAAAAGAAGTTAACCTTTACAATCACTTTACGTTTCTATTACACGGTGCACAGCACAGGAAGCAGCCATAACAGATCTCATACATTCAAATTTCCTTCTCACTGTACAAGACCGTAATCCCACAAGTGATTAACCTCTCCAAGCGTACCGTCACAGTACAGACAGCGCTGAATTCTCTTCTGCTGGCAGTCTGAAGACCCTCCCTCATGAGAGGCGAGATAAACAAGGAGATCTAATTATTGTATTCATTGATTCCGGTAACCCCTCACGCATGTGTGTATAGCTGTGAGCCGCAAACTTCCAGTGTACATAGGTCACTGATGAACTGACTTTTCAGCTCTAAGGGGAATATCCAGCGGGAGACATTCTGAAGGATGCTTTACCTCTGCTCAGGCTTTTCTCAGGACTGTGGGAAGTGGACAGTTACAGAAATAAAGACTGGCAAATGATCAACTATGGATTCACACTGTAGGAGTATTCCATGCCAGATTATTGCTATGGAGATCTCCGTGTGTTCTGTTGAGGAGTAAACTGCTTTCCACATAAACAGCAAAAGTAGCATAATCGTGCATGGTAGTAAATCTTTTATTGGTGGGTTCAGCTTGAAGGATAACTAAACCCAAGAACAAAAATGCTATATTACTGTATCTCACAAAAGTGAGTACACCCCTCACATTTTTGTTAATATTTTATTATATCTTTTCATGTGACAACACTGAAGAAATGACACTTTGCTACAATGTAAAGTAGTGAGTGTACAGCTTGTATAACAGTGTAAATTTGCTGTCCCCTCAAAATAACACAGCCATTAATGTCTAAACCACTGGCAACAAAATGTCCACATTTGGCCTAATTAGCCATTTTCCCTCCCCGGTGTCATGTGACTCGTTCGTGTTACAAGGTCTCAGGTGTGAATGGGGAGCAGGTGTGGTAAATTTGGTGTTATCGCTCTCACACTGGTCACTGGAAGTTCAACATGGCACCTCGTGGCAAAAAAAACTCTGAGGATCTGAAAAAAATAAATGTTGCTCTACATAAATATGGCCTAGGCTATAAGAAGATTGCCAAGACCCTGAAACTGAGCTGCAGCACGGTGGCCAAGACCATACAGCGGTTTAACAGGACTGGTTCCACTCAGAACAAGCCTCGCCATGGTCAACCAAAGAAGTTTAGTGCACGTGCTCAGCGTCATATTCAGAGGTTGTCTTCGGGAAATAGACGTATGAGTGCTGCCAGCATTGCTGCAGAGGTTGAAGCGATGGGGGGGTCAGCCTGTCAGTGCTCACACCATATGCTGCACACTGCATCAAATTGGTCTGCATGGCTGTCGTCCCAGAAGGAAGCCTCTTCTAAAGATGATGTACAAGAAAGCCCACAAACAGTTTGCTGAAGACAAGCAGACTAAGAACATGGATTACTGGAACCATGTCCTGTGGTCTGATGACCAACATAAACTTATTTTATTCAGATGGTGTCAAGCGTGTGTGGCGGCAACCAGGCCAGGAGTACAAAGACAAGCGTGTCTTGCCTACAGTCAAGCATGGTGATGGGAGTGTCATGGTCTGGGGCTGCATGAGTGCTGCCGGCACTGGGGAGCTACAGTTCATTGAGGGAACCAAGAATGCCAACATGTACTGTGACATACTGAAGCAGAGCATGATCCCCTCCCTTCGGAGACTGGACCGCAGGGCAGAATTCCAACATGAGAACAACCACAAACACACCTCCAGGATGACCACTGCCTTGCTAAAGAAGCTGAGGGTAAAGGTGATGGACTGACCAAGCATGTCTCCAGACCTAAACCCTATTGAGCATCTGTGGGGCATCCTCAAACGGAAGGTGGAGGAGCGCAAAGTCTCTAACATCCACCAGCTCCATTATGTCGTCAGAGGAGTGGAAGAGGACTCCAGTGGCAACCTGTGAAGCTCTGGTGAACTACATGCCCAAGAGGATTAAGGCAGTGCTGGAAAATAATGGTGGCCACACAAAATATTGACACTTTGGGCCCAAGTTGGACATTTTCACTTAGGGGTGTACTCACTTTTGTTGCCAGGGGTTTAGACATTAAATGGCTGTGTGTTGAGTTATTTTGAGGGGACAGCAGATTTACACTGTTATACAAGCTGTACACTCACTACTTTACATTGTAGCAAAGTGTCATTTCTTCAGTGACGTTACATGAAAAGATATAATAAAATATTTACAAGGTTGGGTAAAGAATATGTTAGTTTTTAGCTTAATCCCCTCCAGGTGCCAAGCTTCCCCTCCTGTCATTCTCCTGTCAAATGTCAGAACTTTAGTGCACAGTACAGGCTCTGCTGTTTGACAGTATCTAGCTTGGTGCAAGTGCTTGGGATGGCAAGATTTCTTTAGGGCCCCTCCTGGAGAATGTGCCACTTTACAGAGGGGACTGGAAAGCTACAGGGAGATGAACAATGCCTGGCATTGTGGAAGCCCATAAAAGTGAGCAGAAGAACAGTTGACCTTTGACAGTTGACTACAGGGAAGAAATAAAAGGCACTCCAGCCTTCTTAGAACACCTAGCACTGCCTCTTAACCAAAGCACTTGTAAATCTCGTATTTGTCCTTGGCAAGATCCTTTATTTGCCCAATTGTTAGGAGCCATGTTTTCAAAGGGCTTGACGTTCCATGTAAGGTTCCCATAATGCAAATGGCTTCACAGCACTAATCTAGAAGCTGCAGGTGTCCGCTGCATCAAAATATTAACCTAGGACCAATGACATTCAAGAACTTACATCTGAAGTTTTGGACTTGCACGTTTCTTGGCGGTCCTTCAGCATTTTGTCGATGACGCCACTGCGACTCCACACGTTAAAGACTGTTTTCCCATGCTGGTGCCCCACATCCTGCAACAGAAAGAGCAGAAGGGGTTAATACTGAGTTCAGCATTATGAACTGCATCTAATGCCATTACTCTGTAATTACTGGTCAATACCTGGCAATCGCTCAGCTATAGAACACAGCTCGGCCTGCACATTTGTGATCAACCTAAACCAAACCTTTTAAAATAGCCATCGCTACATACTGGATACGCTCTAGGGGTGCTGATAATGATTAACGGTAGCAGCTTTTAGAGACAGCAAAGTGGATGGATTACCTGGCGGTAGAGTCTAAATCTCTTCCATACATCAAATTAATGCAAACTAATTGTGTAGGTGACGAGGAAGGAAAAAGATTTAGCTAGCTACTAGGCCACAGCAGAGGTAAGACATGACGGAGAATGGGCCTTTAGCTTGGACCTGCTTTGTACTTTTAACTATTATATTGCCTAGATCAGTGGTCTCCAAACTGCAGCCCGGGGGGGGGGGGGGGGGGCTGGATGTGGACCTTTGCTTGTTTTTATTTGGGCCCTTGGGGCACTATTTCATTCATTGACACCAATGAAGGGCACAATTCATCCCAATGACATTAATGATGGGGAATTATTCCTTCCAATAAAACCAACAATGGGGCTCAAAGACAACATGATGGAGCACAATGCTTCCCAGGGATACCAATGATGAGGCACAATTCCTCCCAGTGATACCAACAATGGGGCCCAACTACAACAATGATGGGGCACTATTCCTCCCAAGGACACCAACAATGGGGCCCAATGACAACAATGATGGGGCACTATTCCTCCCACTTACACCAATGATGGTGGATTGTTTAATCGCAGGGATGCTGGGACATTTTGCACTCATGTTGGCCACAGTCTGCCCCCCCCCCCCCCCCCCAAATTCTGAAGGACAGTAAACTGGCCCTTGGTTTAGAAAGGTTGGAGACCTTTGACCTAGATGATATAGAAAAGCAAAATAAGTCAACTTTTCTATAAAAACAGAACTCCTCTTGAACTCTGAAGCCAAAGAAGGAAACCTTTTAACATAGAATTGTAACAGGATAGAAGAATACGGTATTTTAAAAGAGTCGGGTACTCTGTACACTTCCCTCTTACAGTTAACCTCGTCAGATTGCTATTTCTGTGGGTGCAATTAAGACCTGATTGCATCTTTCTGCATAATCTCTTCCCTTGTTGCCAGGAATCCACACAGCTCGAAGATATACCTAGAAAATGTCCTTACCTTCTAGGTATCTTCCAACACTGGGAAATCACGAGTGGTGGATTTATGGTGACGGTCATTGTAAAAGCTTTGTATATGTGCCTCTGAGATAGAACTCCTCCCAGCACAAAGAACGAGCGGTTTAATTAATCTAGACAGCTTTGCCACAAGCTTTGCCCTGTCGCCTGTGAATTATACAAGTCACGAGGTGCCACCCTGGAGAGCACTGCTGTCACAGGAGAGGAAGGGTGCCGTCACACAAGGACAAAATACAATTTATACTAAATGGGATTTTGAAATAAGAGGAGATATCAGGATACAGTATGGTAATGAAGAGGCCTTAATAAAGGGACCTCTAGTATTAATGATGACAGAACTTTCACTATGAATACAAATACCATACACTTCAGGAAAGTCATTTTATTAAATGCATTGCGGTTTCTAGAGAGTTTGGAAATAGATGGACCTTGAGGTTGAGCTGTTATCACTAATGCACATTCCTCTTCTGGTTTTGGATCAATTTTATTTTACTTTTTTTTATTCTGGTTACAAGGATTCAAATTGTTGTTTAATATCTGTGTATATACTATATTACCAAAAGTATTGTGACGCCTGCCTTTACACGCACATGAACTTAAATGGCGTCCATTGAGTTTAATATTGAGTTGGCCCACCATATGCAGCTATAACAGCTTCAACTCTTCTGAGAAGGTTGTCCACAAGGTTTAGGAGTGCGTCTATGGGAGTGTTTGACCATTCTTCCAGAAGCGCATTTGTGAGGTCAGGCACTGATGTTGGACGAGAAGGCCTGGCTCACAGTCTCCGCTCTAATTCATCCCAAAGGTGATCTATCAGGTTGAGGTCAGGACACTGTGCAGGCCAGTCAAGTTCCTCCACCCCAAACTTGCTCATCTATGTCTTTATGGACCTTGCTTGTGCACTGGTCCAAATCATTTGGTGGAGGGGGGATTATGGTGTGGGGTTGTTTTTCAGGGGTTGGGCTTGGCCCCTTAGTTCCAGTGAAGGGAACTCTTAAGGCGTCAGCATACCAAGATATTTTGGACAATTTCATGCTCCCAACTTTGTGTGAACAGTTTGGGGATGGCCCCTTCCGTTTCAACATGACTGCGCACCAGTGCACAAAGCAAGGTCCATAAAGACACGGATGAGCGAGTTTTGGGTGGAGGAACTTGACTGGCCTGCACAAACCCAATTAAACAACTTTCATTTTAGGATGAATTAGAGCAGAGATTGCGAGCCAGGCCTTCTCGTCCACATCAGTGCCTGACCTCACAAATGCGCTTCTGGAAAAATGGTCAAACATTCTGTGGAGATGCGACCCCATCTCACAGGTGCATATAAGCAGCACATGCCTGATTTTGGCAGGGATGCTAATTACACACCTGTGGGCTGGGTTCAAAAACATCCCAGGAAATGCAGTCAGTGCTCAGACCTGGAGACGGCTCCGCCCAGCAGACAGGAAGTCTGGCCAGGAGGTTGGGAGAGGTCCAGGAGAAAGAGACAGGAGCCTAAGACTGCAGGTGGCAGTCTGAAGCAGGCAGGTGTAGCCTGCGACTAAAGCAGCACGAAGCTGACAGTGAGTAAGCCAGGAGGCTATCGTTTGGTTATGCAGTGATGGTGGAACCCCCTGCGAGGGAAGATTTCTGTTGATTTGAACTTTTTTAGTTTCCTTTAAATAAAAGTGGGCTGCCATGCCCTTAAAACACAAGTCTGGAGTGGCACGTTTCTGAAAAATCGCATGCACCACTTGTACCTAATCACCCCGGATCGTCACAATTCCCATAGACACACTCCTAAACCTTGTGAACAGCCTTCCCAGAAGAGTTGAAGCTGTTTTAGCTGCAAAGGGTGGGCCAACTCAATATTGAACCCTACGGACTAAGACTGGGATACCATTAAAGTTCATGTTCAGGCAGGAGTCCCAATATTTTTGGTAATATAGTGTATGTCTCCGTTTTACAAATAAACAATACATGCCAAAGGAAGAGCACTATGGGCTGGCTAAACAAACAGCACAGATGAAGCTTGCTTTGAGGCTACCTTTGTCTGACTGAACCTTTCCACTGAGCCCACTGAATGGAGTCACTGCTGTAAGTAGTTCTGTAAATGACAGCTGAGGGATAAACTCGCTAAATATGTGAAAAGAGATTAGCATGCCAACCGCTGGCTGGATAGAAGACTGCATAGAAATAATATGCAATATTTCATATTTAGGTAAAACTAAAAATAAAATTAAGGTTTTAAGGTCCTTACTATATAAATAAAAATATGTTATGGATATATAAAAAAACAATATATATTCCCTTCAAATTGGTAACAGTGAAGCCAGCTATGATGGGATGGACCCAATAAAAACTTCTCTTGGAAAGACTGGTCACTGTCCTTAAAGTGCAAGCTGTGTTTCTCCTGCCATTGCTGGCCTCATTCTGAAAATGATTGCTGACTGGTTGTCTCTTGCGTGTCGGAATTGCATACACACGATTGAAAAATCTGATAGAAAGGTTTTCCGTCGGAAAAATTAAGAACAGGCTCTCAATCCAAAGTCCATCGGAAATGCCAACAGAAAAAGACCATTGGGCATACACACGGTCGGAAAAATCCGATGAAAAGCTCCCATCGGACTGTTTCCATCGGAAATTCCGACCGTGTGTATGCGGCATTACAGTATTAAAGGAAAAGTATGGCCAAAGCGCTTTTGGCTATACTTCTCCTGGGGGAGAAGTACTTGGTTCCGCACTCCTGTGACCCAGATTCAGCTGACATCAGAGCCGGTCCAGGCTATGCAGGGATCCAGACAATAATGTCGGGATCCGCCCAGATTCCTGACTGGTAGCTGAGCCTGAGTCAGCTGCTCCTACCCCCTTCGCAGCATGGCGCATCCAGCGAGCTCTGTGCCCACAGCAGACCCGAGTGATCAGCGGTCTTTGATTGCTCAGTTCTTGGTGCTGCTTTAGAAGATTACATAATCTTATAAAAGTTAGATCTGCTACATCTGTCCCCCCATATAAATGCGGAGATACGTACACAAATCTCATCAAACTTGCCGAATTCCAACGTGCCATATCTGTCAATTGGTGGTCGAATGTACTCGCAGTATTCACTATTCTTCACCATCTCCAACTGCCGCACACAACACACATATGCCAACCGGGTCTGGATCTCTGCCATATTCAGTACCTTCAGGGGGATATACAGCATTAATGAGCTTATATACACAAGTGCAACAGAAATAACTTTATCAAGGTATTGCATACATTTTTTAGACATCTCAGGCAAACCCCCCAAACAGATCCTTCCCCATCTCCACATGCACAGCCACAATCCTGTGAAGATAGAATGATCTTTGCATTACAGTCATGGATGTGTGTTGGATTATTTCTATTCAGCCCCATAGTGAAGCAGGCCACAGACGGGACATTTTTTTTCATTCAGCCAGCAGGCTAAACACCAAAAAAACAAACAGACTCCTCCATCCACACAACAGAGGCATTGATTGTACTGGTTGCATCCGCTGATCAACGAAAGTTTTCAAACATTTCTGTTTGACAGAAGGCAGTTTAATGATCAAATTCTGTCAGACGCGGATGGCCACACATGGATCGGGATTTGGCTGATTCCTGCTGAACTGGCTAAATTTTGATCCATCTATGGCTAGCTTAACCACTTGTTGACCAGCCGCTGTCGTTATACGGCGGCAGGTCGGCTCTCCTGTGTGAATTGCCGCCAGCGACCCGCGATCACCTAGTACAGAGGCAGAACGGGGATCTGATTATGTAAACAAGCGGATCCCCGTTCTGCCAGATGACATGACAGAGATCTACTGTTTCAAGTCATCGGGAACAGCGATCTCTGTCATGTCCCTGGCAGCCCATCCCCCCTACAGTTATAACATGCTGAGGGAACACACTTAACCCCTTGATTGCCCCCTAGTGTTAACCCCTTCACTGCCAGTGTCATTTTTACATTGATCAGTGCATTTTTATAGCACTGAATAATGTAATAATGTCATTGGTTCCCCAAAAGTGTTATTATTTGTGGTCAGATTTGTCCGCCGAAATGTGGCAGTCCCGCTAAAAATCGCAGATCGCCGTCATTACGAGTAAAAACTGTAAAAAAAAGTCCCTAAATCTATCCCATAGTTTGTAGATGCGATAACTTTTGCGCAAACCAATCAATATACGCCTATTCCGATTTTCTTTTTCCGAGAATACATAGAAGAA